>OX101745.1:20102068-21327068 GCA_944452665.1 Stenoptilia bipunctidactyla
TAAAAAGCAATTCAAAATAGAAGAACTTATTATGTTTAAAAATACCTGTGCTTGTGCTTGAAAATAAAATTGTGAAATACCATATCTACACATTTAAACAATGTTATCTATAAGGATCTAAAGCAAATGAATTTCGGCAATCATTTCGCAAAGAGTATACAAAAGGCAATTTAGCCTCTAGGTCTTGGTCAACATTTGCAATAAATGCCTACTAAGGTATTTATGAATGCGTAGGCGCATTACATCCTACATGTCTTCTGGGACAAAACCTGATTCGGGGTCAACCTTCGCCGGAACAAAAATTTCGCAATGTAATCTATCATAAAAGGAGAAAACAAGTAGGTAATTCGCGTAGGACCTCGATACACAGATTTTTGCAAGTTTTAAAATGTAATGGACTTGTTTTTGTACTTACCTAATAAATAAGTAAAGGTGTCTGCAATTTTTTTGCAAACATGAAGCACAAAACACACAAATATAAACACACTGAATCACTCACTGTCTCATCCCGCGATTTAAGATTAAATAGGATCTGAAGCACAGGGTATACGATCCACAGATAGTCTTAAAAGAAACAGAAATTATTTTTTAAACGAAAACAAAAGCCTTGATTTAAAATGTTAAATCAAATAAATGTAAACAAACAAAACGCTACCCGACACAACGTACACAAATCAATGAAAAGCAAAGCCAACTGATGAACGAAACGAACTGACTGACTGACTCGCTCGATGCTTTCTTGCTTGACAGATAAAGTATTACTGACAGTTCTCTGACAGTTCTCTTTTTTTCTTGCCAGAATGCTAAAGCAGTATTCCGCCAATTTTTATTTTTATTTTACTTTATTCAGGAAATAAAATTTTCTAAAATTCATTCAATTTCAACATCATAGAGGTATTTGATTTTCGTATTATAAAAGGTTTTATTTTTGACTTTGTACATATGTAAATATAAAAGGTTTTAGAGTGCTCAAAAATAGTTCAACACAAACCGCTAAGTGAATAGGGTCAATCTCAAAATCTATCTAATATATCTAATCAATTATAAGTGTTTGAGATTGATTAATATTATTACATTCTATGATAGGATTTCTATCTATAAGTAGAATTTGCATTTTGTTATGTTTCTATATACCTATATATTATTTCATATTATGACATTTTAATGTATGTTTTAGTGTAAGTATCTGTTGATGGACCACAATAAAAAAATAAAGAACGGATGAGTATTTTAATTTTAATTATTATTTACTCGTTATTTGTGACGAATAAATGGAACTAACAAAATAGTTAGGTCTCTCCGTAATAGTATTCAAAAATATGGAACCAACCAAAAGGTTCCTTTTGACATTTAACCCTCTACCGCATACAAGGCCACTCGTTACTCGAAAGAAATATATTTTTTTGAGTATACATACCACTGTCTCGTAGCTCATTTGACAACTTATAATAAATACAAGTTGTCAAATGTTATTATTTGTATCCAAAAATGCAATGATTTTTACGATCTACCCGCAGTTGTTTGATGAGTGTGAAGTGTGCAGCAGTGCTCTCGTATTTTGAAATTGTTATTCAATATGATAAAGGTAAGTTACCTCAGTAACAAAAATATTTTGGAGGTGGTTAGGATGTAATCTTTATATGAAAAGTGTTTTTAGAGTCTTATATTGAATAATATTTGTTGTTTAGAAAGTTTTTTGCACGCGCCAAATACGGTTTTGCAAGCTTCCACATGTAATTATCATCAAGATTTAAAGCAATTCGGCTTAGGTAAATTTTTCTTAATAATTGCCTTTATTCATCTTTGCATAATAAGCCAAATGTGATGGTTTTGTTTTGAGCATTTATTGACCGTAACGCATAAAAAGCTATAATAAAATATAAAAACGATAACTTCTGTCTTAAATAAAATTATCTGTGTTAAATTGAATTTCTTTTTTCAATTTTTACTTCGGTTTTATTTTTTCAGAATATTTTTAATTGTATCTTTATTAGGTACGTTGATATTTAGTTAGCGAGTCGATTTCGATTATCCTTGTTTCATTTGGCGGAAGATAGAGTCTGACCAACGAAAGCTGTCCAAGAAATAAGGCGCGAATTTTAAAAGTTCCTGGCTTTACGCTGCCTAAACGACGTTGATACTATTACTCTTTACGACTTCAAAAAAGGAGGACGTTATGTATTCGATATATGTATTAACAGTATCAACTTCTTAAATAACTGAAAAAATGTGCTAAATAAAAATCATCTGACCAGGACCCGAATCTGGGACCTCTCGTTTGCCGGAAGAGTGCTCTTCCACTGAGCTACCGGGGCCTGGCGGTACGAAAAAAAAAATAAGAAACAAAAATGTGCTAAGTAAGTAATTTCGAGGTGTAACGGCAAACAAGATTCTAGTCCGGGTCGGGTGATTTTTATTTAACACATTTTTTGAGTTATTTAAGAGTAAGTATAGACTTCGTTTAATCAGCGTTAAGGAAGGTTTGCCTGATCTTGAATTTTTTAAGTCCCGTCTTTTTTCTTCGACAGCTTTCGTTGGACAGACTCTACTTCAGAGTTTCATCAAAAGCAATAAAAAGTTTCTTATTTGGAAATTGTAATCAAATAGCAAAAGTGTAGATTAGGACTTGAAAGTGTGAGCAATGTATGTTACTACACAAACAGCTGGTGTACTGGTAACAAACATTGCCTTCTACATATGCCAGAGGTCCTGGGTTCGAATCCCGTCAACGGTGGATATTTGTGTGATAAACACAGATATTAGTCGTCAAGTCATGGAGGTTTACGTGTTTATTTAAGTTTATATTGTTTTAAACTATCGCGGTTATTTTCACTATGATTTAATGTATTTACGGGATTCTTACCACAATTTTTCATTTTATTTTCGCATGTCCGATATTTCGATGCTGTTACAAGCACCATGATCGTGGACTGGACGTGCGAAAGTAAAATCAAAAATCGTGGTAAGAATCCCGTAAATACATTAAATCATAAATTTATATTGTAATAAAATACATGTTTTTATTCAATATGAATGTTTATATATCTCTTGTCAGTTATCTAGTATCCAGAACACAAGTTAATGTTGTGTGAGTGTCAGAAATATTATTATATGAAATTAATTATTTTGTTAATTACTTTGCATTCGTTTTAAATTCATAGAGATAAACAGTAAAATTGTTATTCAATTACTTCTTTTTTGATAAATCCTTTTATTAATTTTCGTTTATAGATAAAGTGTTGAAAACATAATACATATAGGGGCTTGCATTGCTGAATAGTTTAAACAGTTTATCAAATAAAACCAATATTTGTGTTACATTTTAAATAATATTTATTTTGTATGTTTACAAGATAGAGTAAAATAGAATACAATCACAATAACTCCTAAAATAATACTTTATACTGTTTATCGATCCCCTTGTAGTATCCCCACCTTTCAAGTTAATGGGCTTTGGTAGATCTGTAATTAAAAATATTCATTATTATCATAAATTTTCAAATTAGATAAATATACCATCAATGTTTCCAAAGATAGTTATGTGTTCAGGCAAATTGATTTTGTGGTTGCTTAATTTATTTAAAACTGATAAAAATCTTTGTCTATCAAGTTGCTTGTATCATTGTATTTTTACTCACTTGAACTTAGGAGAGAACCTTCTCTTTCTGGTTTCGTTGTTTTCTACTTTGATTTCCTGAAATATGATAAAAAGTATGAAAGTAAATACCTATTATGCAAATGTATACGAATATATCAATTACAACTATTACTCTTCACTGTTTCGTATAATTCTCCAAAAAGCACAACCATCCTACACTGTGTAAATGGCAACACAGGCATTTACGCGGGAGATGATTTATTCAACTTTAAACTTGGTTGTCAAGAATAACTTTACAAACCGAACTACTGAAGTAGGTTGATATGATATAAAGTTATGAAGAAAGAAACATTCATCCTTGAAAAGTAGATGATTGTTTTATTTGGTAATTAAACAGATCTTTGAACACAAATAGAAACTATTTAGTTTGACTAGTCAAGTCTTCGAGTTTTAAAATTATGACCTTGCTTGCGGTTTACATTTTATTCTATTAGCTTGAAATGACATTTCACTGTGGTGAATTAGTTGTTTAGTTTTGAACTATTTGAGGCCAATCCATTTGAAATCAATTTTAGCACTTTATAGTAACGTTCATTTAATTAAGGTAAAAATCTTGTTTACAGATTCCAAATAAGGCAGGTTATTCATGTAATTCTAAGAACTATTATAGTTATCTGTGGTTAAAGTAACAAACCTCAACAATAGCTTCTTTTGGTGGTCCGTATTCCCTGAAACCGGGAGGTCCATACTCTAAAAATCCTTCAGGCACTTGCTCCAAAGATCTAGACAGATAAAAAAAGAGATTAAGGAACTGAGACTTGACTTATACTCTTCCTGTGTACTCTACTACACATTAAAAATATAATTACAATTTATTTCTTTAAGTACAAATAAATGAATATTGCATATTTACTCTTGTCTTTTTTTTCTCACTAACGCTGGTTTAGTTTAGTTTTATTATTACTATTATTATATTTTTTTATGATTTCTCATCTCGGCTTGCGCCGGTTTTTTAAAGGCATACACGGGCCTAAGCCAAGTGCATGTCAGATAGGGTAGAGTTGGGAGGGCTTGAGTGTGACTGAGCGATAGTGTTAGGTTACTATTATTATTATTATATTTTGATTACTAGTTTACACGGTCTATTTGGCGATAAAAAATGTATGGCGGGACACATGCGATCGTAGATAATAAAATAGATTTTGCATAATAATTACTGTAAAGATCGAATATTTGGAATAGATTGAAAAGTGGAAAAAGATGATTCAAAAGTATATTGTTGCCAACAAAGCGAGTTTAACATTATGTCTTTAAATGTTTTAATCTAGTTTCAGTAACCCCAGTAGGTCAGTAGCTAGCTACTCGATTTATTGAATTGTCTAGTTTTAGCATTCACCTTTTGCATCTAAATTGTTAAAAATCTTAAGAATCTTTCTTATAATCTTTTATAAAGTAAACTAATTTATACGTACCCAGCGTTTTCTTCTACTTTTGCCTCAATTACTTGTTGGCTTTCCACCTAAGGACATAAAATATGAGTTATGATCTTTTGACAAAGATTATTCGAACGCATGATTAGAAGTTGAAAAAATACCTGAACAGCCTTGATTTCATTTTCCAGATTAGCAATAGCCTCAGCAATATTGTTGACTTCTGCTTGAGCATCTACTACATTTTCCAATTTCTGTTCAGAAAGAGACACAACATTATCGTCAACGTTCTCAACTGCTATTTCATCTGATTTTTCTTGAACTTCAGTTTCAAGAGCTTTCGCTTCAACGATAGCTTCGAGAACCTGTTCAGTTGTGAGTTCTTCTTGGATATCCTGGGCGGTGGAAGATTCTATAATTTGTTCCAGTTTCGCTTCAACCACTGATTGGAAAGCTTCCGTTGTAGGATTTTCGCTAATAAGAGATTCTGTTGCGTCTTGTGCTGAAGTGGTCAGTTCAACTACTTCTTGGGTTACTTTAAGATCTGCGTTTTGCTCTTCTTGGGCAACTAAAAGTGCTGCATTGGTTTCTTCCTGTGCAATGCTTAGTACGGAGTCTGTAGTTTCTTGTACAGATGATTTAAGCTCTGCGTTCGCTGTAAATACAGTTTTTATTTTAATATCAAAGAACTCGTTGTAAAATAAGTTACGGAAAAATTGTTGATCATTTATACTTCACGAATATTGTGAAAAGAGAATTAATGATTAATAAAATCCCCAGACAATCACACCAATTACACGGCCCTAACTTAAACAAAACTTGTGATATGGAATGATGATGTCCTCCCAGACGTATCCGTCGACTGCGATACCCTGTCAGTTGCTCGGATTCTGTTTTCGCTCATGTTCCCATGATATGGAATACCAGGTAGCGAAGGGAGAATCCTAGAATATAAATACATAAGTTTATAGATAACACCTAGAACCTGAACATTATTTTTCTTGTTCCGTGCGGTTGTTGAACCAGCGACCTTATTAGCGATTTACTCTTAGACGACTGCACCAGGGGGATCATTGATATAACCAGCCATAATGCTGCAAATGTTGACCTTATCATTAAATAGGTATCATTTCAACCAGAAGCATCCTCAGGATGCGATAACCACTGCACATTCCTCTTACCTTCAATAGCAACATCTTCGCTCTCAGCAATACTTCCACGAATCACTGCAAAAGCCTGTTCAGTGACAACCTCTGGCAGGTCCTGTTTCGTGAGATCCTCTGATTGTTTTGGAGGTCCGTACTCTCGGAGGAAGTCTGATCCTGAAGGTTCCGACTCTTGTTCCGCTTTTGGCTCTGATTTCTGCTATGGAGAGTAGATTTGGTTATTATTTGACAGATTTAAACTGGTTTTTATTTGATAGGAATTAATGGCTTATGGCTTATGTGATTAAACATTTATTTGCACTAGAGATGAAAAAAAGAACTACCTAGTAGAGTATCGAATTTTAAAATAAGGATGAGTGTTAGCAACTAGATAATATTGTAATTGAAACACTAATGTTTTATTTAACTGAACGTTATTTTTGACGCTAAGTAGGTATATCATGTAGCGGGGTTAGAACGCGGAACCTCTGATATTCTAGACCATCAGACTTAAAATATAAGTACTTAGGCAATCTTTTATCAATAATCGTTATTTTATCCTTAAAATCTAGGATAAAATAAGTCTTTTAGACCATTCAGATATAGATTATTGATCATTTTTAACTCGTTTGTGTTTGTGAAGTGTTAGTCATCTTTATGACTCAATATAAAGCTGAAAGCTAAGGTGACCGTTGAGATTTCTTCTTTTGTTATCCAGGCCAAATAAAATAAATAAAAAATAATAAAACCCCAGACATTCATACCAATTACATGACCCAAAGTAAGCATAGCTTCTGTTATGGGTCACCATTTAGCGAACTAGGGGGGAACCTACAATATAAATACATTAATAGATAAACACCTAGACACACAAGAATATTTTTTTCTTGTTCCGTGCGGGAATCGAATCCGCAACCACTGGCGTCTGAGACAGACAGGTTTGCCCCATCGCCAAAGCCTTGTCTATTGCTTTTATACGGAAAATGGATATATGTTGTCAACTTACCTCTACTTCGCCAGGCAGGAAGAATGCTGGACCCTGTGGTCTCCATCCACTTGGTAGATACGGACCAGAGCGGAGTGCTGCCGCTGAACCAATAGCCAGGATGATCAGAGCTAGAACCTTCGAGAAATAGAACGGATTATTTTGCTGACCGTTGCTTAGTTAAATCTGTATGGTTACTTTAGGGCTTGTTGGCGATACTTGATAAGGTCTTCAAAATAACAAAAAATATGCCTACAAATATAAGAACAAGATAAGAGTGAGATTTTTCCTACCTACTTATTTTGGTTTGAGCTTTTTGATTTCAAGGGACAGTTCATTATAAAAATGAAACCGTAAAAACATTTTTACTGTCTCAAAATGTGAGTCTTGTGTTTAAATAGCCTTTACTGAAATAATATTAAAATTGTTTTAGGCTCTAGTGTACCGGGCCCTTAGCTTTCAAATATACTCTACATTTTGAATAAAAGTAAAAAACTATTTACCTAATTAGGTACTTACCTTCATATTGCTGAGATGAATATAGTTAGTAGAACTGAGATCTACGAGTATACTCGAAATGATGCCGTTTCAATAATTTATTGGATTTTTATATCAAATATTTCTTTACTTTGGGTCTAGGTACACAAACGTCATAATTGATGAAGGAGGGCAAATATTTAATTGTTTAACTTAAGTAGGCTTGAATTAGCAGTGTTGTGTAATCTTTAATTCGTTTTAAATGTAAAACAGATTTCTCAAGATCAAGGGCACGATTTGGTTTCCATTTGGAGTTCTGTTTGTTGATATTTATTTTGCGTAAAAAAGTCTAGTAGAGTTTAAACAGGAGTAATTATTAATAGAACGAAAATCCGATTGCCATAAAAATGGATACTTTTATCGAACTAAATAATAAAAAAACGATGAACATTTTTTAAGTCTATTAAAACTCAAAAGTTAAAAAAAAACACTGATTGTTAAAGCTTCTAAAATCAATGTTTTTCTTTTGAAGTTGTGGCGTTGTGGTTACTCTGTGTATCATTTACGTTCAGCGCGGTCAGTGCTTGGATGGGTGACCGCCGATCATTCATTTCTCACGACGCATTCCGTGCTTGCAGTAGTCGTTAAGGTTTGTCAGAAGCCATTTTGGCGACCTAAAACTTCTGACATCCACCACTCAGCACTGGGCCAGCTTAGTGGATTATGGCCTTTACATCCTCGTCACCCAGAGAAGAGACTCATGCCTTGCACTGGGCTCATTACCTACAAAGATGTTTGAATTTAGAGAGACTAAAATTTATGGAGTATGGGTAATGTCGAATACGGCCTATTATCTACTACCACTAATCATCTCTAGAGTATAAACTTTTGGGTTCAGAACTTTAAAAACACTGCCGTTCTAAATCGCAACTTGTCTTGCACGTAGGAAAGTCTCAGTTCCTACGTAGCTACCTTCTTAGATCGCTATTATTTTGAAAGCCCGATACCCAAAAATAAATGATAACATTGAATAAAAAAAGGCTTAGAAACATAAATATTAACATATAGAAAGCTTTACAGATGTTAATTGAATGTGATATCGCGGTACCTAACCAGAAAAAAGTCGAATACCTATGAAACATGGTATTTTGCATTTGATGTCCCAGCTTTTTTTTTTTTTTGTTTTTCCGCCACAGAAGACAACCCCTCAGAGCACCCGCAGGCCTATTGACCGTACGAGAGCTCACTGAGAGGAGGAGGAGAATACGTCAGAAGTACGAAGGGGCACTTGCCAGGGGGTATTAGTCCCCGGCCAGATGACACCCAACAGTGTGAGACTTCTACTCACTAAACTCCCCCTTAATGATCTTTTGTCTTTCTACAGACAATCGACCGAAGAAATGAGCGACAGCCAGTTGGTGGTGCAGGCTGCGCGTAAAAAAATTTATAAGAAGCACAACGTGCTGAATCGACTACTTACATCAGCTATGAGCTGGCAGACAGGAGATTGTCCAGATCAGAAGAGAGCTGGTTTGGAGGATCCGAGAGAACGTCCTTGGGCCTACGACAAGAGCGTTTGAAACATTTTGGATTGGGTTGGTACCCGACAGTCGCACGAACTAGCCTATTTGGATGATTTTCGCACCGTTGGAAGTGGGATACGGATAGGGACTTAAGGTATTGCTGGATGGTGGGAAGTTTGAGGTCCCTGTGTAAGTCCGCGTTCCTAACATAGTACGGGGCGTTTGTGGCCCTCCGACAGAAGTTATTTTGAACTACTTGGAGTTTGTAGAGCAAACGAGGCTTGGCGTGGGCAAATACGGGACCGGCGTACGTCATGACTGGTCTGATACAGACCTTGTATAGGGTACATTTATTGCGCAGTGACATTTTACTGAGGCGACCTATCATGCTATTGAGTCGGCTGAGGTAGAATTTAGCCAGTTTGGTTACCCTGGTGATATGGGGTTCGAACGATAGCGTCCTATCGAGTGTGACGCCGAGATATTTGACCGTAGCTTGCCACGGAATGGGGACTCCACGCATGCGGACGCAAGGGTCGGACGCGGCCGCCCTTCGACGTTCTTTGTGAGTGAAGCAAATCGCCGAGCTCTTGTCGGGGTTTACTTCAATACGCCACTTCGAGAACCAGGCGCTGAGGTTGTTAACAGCCTTTTGTAGCTTTCTAACTATTGTTGACATTTCGCGACCGCGATAGTAGAGAGCAGTGTCGTCGGCAAAGAGGGCGAGTTGGACACCTTCGGATGGTTTGGGGATGTCGTTAGTGTATACCGAGTATAGTAACGGCGCGAGGACGGAGCCTTGAGGGACTCCGGCTTTTAGCGGATGGGGGGACGAAAGCGTGCCTTCGAATCTAAAGCGGAAGGTGCGATTTCTGAGATATGACGAAATTATACGGACTAACCTATCTGGGAGACCTATACCGTATAATTTTTGTACTAAGCCTGCGTGCCAGACCTTGTCGAAGGCCTTGGCTACGTCGAAGAAGACGGCGCCAGTTTTGAGGCGTCCAGGGTAGAAGCCGGAGAGAGCGTGTTCGGTGATACGTTGAACCTGCTGAGGGCAGGAGTGTTGAGCGCGGAAGCCGAATTGTTCGGCTATGATTAGGGGATCACCGTCTATAGGAAATAGGTGATTTTTGATACGCGTGAGTATGATACGTTCGAAGTTTTTACCCAGAGCCTTGAGGAGGCTGATGGGTCGATGGTTGGATGGGATATGATGGGGTTTCCCAGGTTTGGGGATGCCTATAACGATTGCCTCTTTCCATGCTTTTGGAAAGTGACTAAGATCAAGGCAGGCGTTATAAAGTATTGCCAGAATGGCAAGAATCTGATGGGGGAGGTGCTTGAGCGCCTGGTTAGAGATACCATCCGCCCCCGGTGCTTTTTTAGCATGGAGGCGTTTGATATGAAGGCGAATCTCGTCTTCGGAGACCTTGACGGGTTCGCTGGTCGGGGGTAAGGAGTCCTTGAAGAGGACGTCGTCTTCTACCGCCTTTAGATGGGCGGGGTCGACGGGTTGGGAGCTGGGGGAGCATTGAGCGGCAATGCTGTCGGCGAACGTTTCGGCCTTTTCATCATCTTCGAAGGCTAAGGTGCCGTCAGGGCGGACCAGGGGAGGGACGTGGGAGACTGTGTCAATACGAAGGCATCGTGCCATTCTATAATAAGCCGTGTGAGATGGAGTTATGTTTTCCATAAGATCGTTAGCTTGAAGTTCTCTGTATTCCGCGAGGGACTTTTTGACTTTCCGCTGAAGTTGATTTGCCGTTAACCTATTCTCGGGTGTTGGATAGCGCCTAGCCCAGCGAAGTGCAACGTTTTTTTGTTTGATTAAAGCGAGGATGTGAGGAGGGAGTTTGGGTTTGGGAACCGGGACGGTTTTTTCGTTTTCACTGATGGCATTGGTGATGGCATCGGTGATAACGTCAACCGCACTGTCAATCCTGTCGGGACTATTGAAGTAGTCCGGAGGGAAGGCCAGTGGTGAGTCGGGAGCGCCAGAGAGAGTGGCAAGAGATTTCGTAAACCCTTTCCAGTTGGTAAAGGTTTTCGAAGAAGGGGTTGGATCGGAAAGACTGCCTAAAGTTAGGCGTACGGGGCGATGATCAGAGCCGAGGTCGTCGAGCGAATCAATAGAGCGTAGGTCTAGAGAGACGTTTTTGACCATGGCGAAGTCTAGGATATCTGGAGGGTGGTTAGGATTGGCAGGATAGTGGGTGGGAGAGTTTGGACATAAGATATCAATATCTATGTTCAGTGACTCTAGGATCTCGTCGAGTTTGGTGCCGTTACTGTTGATGGAGTAGGGGTGCTAATTAAACAGACTTCTTTTAAATAGCATTATTCCTCTCTAAAAATCTAAGTTGCCTTCTAAATTACTATGTCAGCCACAATCCGTGCCACAAACAACGTCGCCGGTTCGGGGCGTCGGGGTTATTTAAAAATGCTCTTGGGTTTATGGCGCTTCGCCGGCCGCTGCCGCGGCACCGCTCGCTTCGCTCGCTCGGCTCGCGCACGTGTATAACTATATGCAACCTAACAGCTCCTCCTCGCTGCGCTCGTCGTCGCACCTAACCGTGCCGACTACGTCTACCGGAACGGGAGCCCTTCTTGTCGCAAAATATTTTTCATCGCAATGTTAATTAATATATCGACACCTTGGGGTAGAAAGGTCGTATAAACCATTTAACCCAAAATGAGTTATTAATGCAGTCTTGTTCAGAATTTTCCGCTCTATTGATTGGTCTATGTGACTTTTTCAAATTCGCAAAAAAATGGTTTCTACGGCCCAGATGACTTCAACGTATAAATAGATTTTTTGTTGGAATTTCTGATGTACGAACCAAAAAAATAATATTGCTAATACCATTTGGAGTAATGCCATATTTTTTTACAAGTTCAGGTTGTAAAAGACAGTAGATTTGAGTCAAGTATGGTGTACTACCAAAGTAACAAATTGCGCTTGGTTGTAAAAACCAAAGTTCAGTACGATTTCGAATTACAGCCTTTTAACTCCATACGTTTAGCACAATTTAGTTTTTACACCTTAAGCTCAAGTAGTTTAACTGACGGTAAAGTATTTACACCCATCCGGAACACATTCGTGAAGTGCAAATTGTCTTTTACATCCTTAAACAATTGTTTACAAATAAATTGAAAAGTACTTACTCCGTTCGAATAAATACGTTTGAAACTAAACGCCGCGCCGTGCCGAGAGCCGCCGACAAAAGCAAAAATACCTACATTGCCGGAGACTTGTCATAGTAATTTTAGACGTTATGAATGCTTAAAATATGGTTCATTTTATAATAGTCACGGGTCTCCCTTTCTAGTTTCTATGAACTTCATAGATTAGAGTAAGATAGATAGTAGTCAAAGACTTTCATTTTAATTATCGTTATCTCAAGAGGCCGGCCGGCGTGGTTCAATTGTAAACAGAAAGCCGTACAAGTGATACTTCTTTGATAATTTTAATAACAAAGTGATCGTGTGAACTTATCGATTGTCGCGATGGAACACAACCTAAATGTATTACTTGAAAGAAGAAAAAAACTTCAATCCCTGTTACAATTACGAAATCGAACGCCAGACAGGTAAGCTACGTTATACCTACTTATTTTCCTTACTATAGCTTCCTTAGTGCTTTTTTGTTTTTATTAATAAGTATTAATTATTAAGTACTGATGTGTTATACATTACCACTAACATAATCTAGTGACATTACTGTAGAATTTAGTGTTAAAATAAAATGACAGTCATTTCTTATACGGCGAAACTTAGTTCCAATAATAGTCACAGTCTTTTATCTTTAATAAAAGATTATTATTTATAATTATCCGGGGTTAGATAAGTTTTGGCACTATAGATACTTACTTATTATAGTTTAGTTAACTATAGTTTTATCAATATTAGCACCTGTCTATTAATAATAATGCCTAAGTATAATATTTGAATAGGTCATTTTTTGAATAATATAGGTAAGTACCTAGATAACCGTGGTCGTAACGAACACCAGCCGAGATACATGGTTTATACACCCCTTTTGATTTCAATTTTTTTTTGTTTAGTGGTTTATACGACGCAGTTTTCTATTTCTAAAGGCTTTTACTTCCTACTCACTTTTTGCCTCCGAAAGAAAGGTGTCTTCAAATGTTAATATTCTTTTCCTAATATGCAGATGAATAAATTGAAATAATTTAGTTTGCACCTACCGAGATCGTCACTTGGATCTTCCCACTCTCTTTCCCACCACACTGACTCCTGTTAGAGGCAGGATGGAAAAAGATACCTGAATACCTCTTTTTTCATTTCTGGATGATACCAGGAATGAAAAACGCACAGTCAATTATTATTATGTGAACCCGCAGTTGACTATTATTAAGATAAGGGATATTTTTTACTTACAGATTGAATCACGAACAACAAGGTGAGATAGGCAGTTACAAAAGCATTGACAAAAATAGCAATGATGTATATCAGAGCTCAGACATCATAGAAGGAAGTGATACAGAAAGCCCACCAAAAAGAAAAAAAGGAAGAAAGGAAAATATCATAATACATAGCAGCAGCGAAAGTGATTTCAATACTTCTACAATTTCTGTACCCCGATCAAATACGTCTTTCTTTGGAGACAGTGTTGATGATCTGCAACTTTAATATTATTATTTGGGAGAAGGGGAAATGTGAGACAAAGTCAATTATTAATATATTTAGATAAGTTACAGGCCCTTACGGTAAAAAAAATTGTTTTGTTTACATTTCCTTACATAGGAGGAGCCGCCAGAGAGAATAGAATAAGATATAAATTGAATTTATTAATGCATGGCTACATGGGGTCTAATAACATATGTTTAAGTGAAACCTCAAGCATGTTGATTAATGTCATTGACATTAACTCAATTTGTAATTTTAAATTTAACTTGACAAAAGATATATATAATATATCTACTTATTTTTTAAAACAGATAGCACAAGTGCTATTAAACTTTTTATTTTTTAAACCAGCTAAGTATTTAGCTACTGATTCTGCTTTTATTGAGCAGTCTTGTATATTGACATGTCATAGTGAAACATGTTGTTCCACTACGCTGACAAGTTTGGGTTGTCCAAATTCTTTAAATTAGTAAATAAGACAACAGATGCTAAAGCATCTAGCAATATTTCAAGTGCTTTATATAATAAAAATTGTTTAAACCTGGTACATCAAAATATACAAGGCATCTCAGAGAAAGTCTTTGAAATTGAATTGTTTTTGAATGCCGAACATATAGACATTCTTTGTATAACTGAACATTTTTTGTTAGACCAACAGTTAATTGTAAATTTTTCTCAGCACCAAGTTGCTAGTTCGTTCAATAGACAGACAGCAATACATGGGGGCTCTTTAATAATATTAAATAAATCTTTAAAATTTAGAGAACGTACCGACATAGTGAGCCTATCTATTGAACAAACTATTGAAATATCCTGTGTAGAATTGACAAACTGCATAATTGTTTGTATATATAGACCCCCTAAATCACACTATGATAGTTTTGAACTTGTTTTAGAACAAGTATTGGATAAATTATGTAATAAAACTAAGAAAATATTTGTTTGCGGGGACTTTAATGTTAATTTATTAGAAAATTCATCATTGAGTAAAAAACTAATAAATTTGTTTAAATGTAATAATCTTAGTAACCTGTTCCTAGAACCAACTAGAATAACAAGGACCAGTGCAACTTGCCTAGATAATGTGTTTTCTAATGTTACTCCGGTAAGTTCATCAGTTATAAATAAACTAAGTTCTGATCACAGCGGTCAGTTGGTTACTTTTAAATACTCAAAGAAAAAACAGGTTAATAAGAATATAATGGTTGTTCCGGTCAATAAAAAGCGTTTGGAGAGATTTAGATGTAGTATTATTAAAAATATGCCCCATATAGCCCACTCCAACAATGTAAATTTACAATACAGTAATTTAAGTAGTATAATAAATAAACAACATGAGAGTGTATTTATTCCGAAAAAAGTCTCTCCAAACAATTGTAAATCCTTCAGTGATTGGGCTACCACAGGTATACATATAAGTAGAAAGCACCTATATGATCTCTATCATGAGAAATCATATAACAAAAGTGAAAGTTTTTGCAACTACGTTAGAATTTACTCAAAATTATTTAAAAGAGTATGTGCCGCAGCCAAATCTATATATCTAAGTAATAAGATAAAAAATAGTTCTAATAAGACTAAAACAACATGGAACATAATAAATAAGGAAACTGGAAAAGTTAAGGATCGCAATACTGAGTTTAAACTTGTAATTGACAATAAAACCATTAATGTAGATGAAAATGTTGCGACAGCATTCGAAAATTGTTTTGCTGACATTCCAGTTTCAACTACTAAATTGTTAAATTCTTCACCTGTGGTGGCTGAATCATTGCTGAAAAATCATGTAAGTGAGTGCAAGGAGTCTTTCAAGTTCCAACCCATAGACACCGGGGACATTTTTAAAACATTTAAGACAATTGATGTTAAAAAGACAACTGATTTGTGGGGCATATCTGTTGAAATCTTAAGTTCTATCATAGATGTAATAGCTCCTTGCCTTGTTGAAATATTTAACAACTGTATTATAAGTGGGGAGTTTCCTGATTTAATGAAGCATAGTAAGGTTATTCCTTTATTTAAATCGGGTAGCTCTACGGACCCTACTAATTTTAGACCAATTTCGATTTTACCAACATGTAGCAAAATTTATGAAAAAATTATTCTCAACCAGCTATTAGCTCACTTCACAAAAAACAATTTACTTCATAACAAACAATTTGGATTCACAAGGGGTCGTTCGACAACTGATGCTGGTGTTGAACTGTTTGAAGTAATAGCTGGTGCCTGGGAGGGGTCACAGGATGCTCTAGGTGTATTTTGTGACCTATCCAAGGCATTTGATTGTGTTCAGCATGACACTCTCATCAGGAAACTCCACCACTATGGCATCAAAGGCACTGACCTCAAACTTTTGAATTCTTACCTGAGTGATAGAATCCAGAAGGTTGAGGTTAACCGGAAAAGGTCAGCTGGGTCGGTTGTGAGAATGGGAGTGCCTCAAGGTTCAATTCTGGGCCCATTTTTATTTTTAGTCTATATAAATGATCTACCCTATATGGTAGGCAATAATCACGATATTGTATTGTTTGCTGATGACACATCATTAATTTTTAAAATGATAAGGCAGAAAACCAACTACGACGATGTAAACAATGCTCTCTCTAATGTAGTACAGTGGTTTAATGTAAATAATCTAGCTTTCAATGATAAAAAAACTAAATGTATAAAATTCTCCGCACCAAATGTAAAACAAGTTGAGTCTGATCTGCGGCTTAATGGGAACAGGTTGAATCTAGTAGATAACACTGTTTTTCTTGGAATTACCTTAGATTCTAAATTGCAATGGGGCGCCCATATCTCACAGCTAGCGAGTAGACTTAGTTCTGCAGCGTTCGCGGTAAAGAAAATTCGCTCATTGACTGATGTTAATACGGCGAAGCTGGTTTATTTTAGTTATTTTCATAGTATAATGTCCTACGGCATCCTACTTTGGGGCAATGCCGCAGACATTGACACGATATTTACACTGCAGAAAAGGGCTATTCGTGGAATGTATAAACTTGGAAGTAGAGAATCTCTAAGAGAAAAGTTTAAAGAGATTGGTATCTTGACCTTTGCATCACAATATATATATGAAAACATTATGTATATTTATAAGAATAGTAGTAAATTTAAAACTATGAAAGATAAGCATGATAAAAATTATTCTGTAATGACAAGGAACGACCATAAATTAGCGTTTCCCAAATTAAGGCTGGCTAAAAGCACCAAATCATTTATGGGAATGTCAATACGCATTTATAATAAAATACCACAGTCAATTCAATCTCTAACGTTTAATAAATTTAAAAGAACTATCAAAGAAACATTATGCAAAAAAGGCTACTATAAACTCCAAGATTATTTAGATGACAAAAGAGCGTGGGATTGATGTCTCCACAGGTTATTTCCAAATATTAAACATTAATCACTATGTAAGCAGCTTGGCTGCGACATGATATTGGCAAGCACGAATAGCTGTCTTCTGTTTGTTTGTTCATGTCATAGCAGAGCTGTATTTCTGCCAAATTGTACCTATAATAAGCACTTTTTACAAAAAAAAGAGTGCCGAGAGTTTTTTTTCCGCCGGCTTTTTTCCTCTCGGTCTACCTAGGGTTCTACTTTCATTTCGTTTTTTAAAGCCGAAGAAGAAGTAGTAGTAGACATCACCAAGACATTGGTGGATAATGGGCGATCATTATCTTTATAAGCTGAGAGACGCACACTTCTCGACGGAGGCCTTCCCCTGGATTCTTCATGTCGTCCGGACCCGCGCCGCCCTCATCCAGCATTTGACGTTCGTAAAGTGTATAAAATTACCTACTACGAATAAAAAAGTTTTCATTTTCATTTTCATTTTCATTTTCTGAACAGTCCATTAAAAAGTACTTTTGCAAAGAAGCAAAGTAAAGTTAATATCATTTCTATCGACGTAATAAAACGCGGGTACAGTACTGAAACCACCTGTTTGGAGCCACTTGTAACACCATACCAGTATTTTTACAACCCTCCTGCTACTTCCGGCGACGCTCAGCCCTCAGTTTCGTGCTCCCTGCGTCCTGATGAAACCCCATGCATGACGACGAGCTACCCACCTGCTGCTTCCGAAGACGCTCAGCCCTCAGCTTCGTGCTCCCTGCGTCCTGATGAAACCCCATGCATGACGTCGAGCTACCCACCTGCTGCTTCCGAAGACGCTCAGCACTCAGCTTCGTGCTCCCTGCGTCCTGATGAAACCCCATGCTTGACGACGAGCTACCCACCTGCTGCTTCCGAAGACGCTCAGCCCTCAGCTTCGTGCTCCCTGCGTCCTGATGAAACCCCGTGCTGGACGACGATCTACCCACCTGCTGCTTCCGAAGACGCTCAGCCCTTTGCTTCGTGCTCCCTGCGTCCTGATGAAACCCTGTGCTTGACGACGAGCTATCCACCTGCTGCTTCCGAAGACGCTCAGCCCTCAGCTTCGTGCTCCCTGCGTAATGATGAAACCCCGTGCTTGATGACGAGCTACCCACCTGCTGCTTCCGAAGACGCTCAGCCCTCAGCTTCGTGCTCCCTGCGTAATGATGAAACCCCGTGCTTGATGACGAGCTACCCACCTGCTGCTTCCGAAGACGCTCAGCCCTCAGCTTCGTGCTCCCTGCGTAATGATGAAACCCCGTGCTTGATGACGAGCTACCCACCTGCTGCTTCCGAAGACGCTCAGCCCTCAGCATCGTGCTCCCTGCGTCCTGATGGAACAGGAACTCCAGAAATTAAGAAAAATACAAAACGTAAAAGATTATCCTTTAAAAGGTCCTTATACGTAGAGTTTTTGTCAGAAGATGAATTAATGGATTTTAGCGGAGGAAGTTCCGATGAGTGGTCCTGTAATGAATCTGAAGCAAGTGATAGTCCTAAGAAAAAAAAGAAAAAACTAAGTAAAAAGGCAACCAACGAAGTCAATGTCGATAGTATAAATAATCTTAAGAAAAAAAAAACAATTAATAAAAGAAAGCAACGGAAACAACTTAAGGATGGAGGTAAAAGCTACAAAAACAGAGAAGGAGATTCAGTACCAGAAAAAACTATAGGACAAAATCCTTGTGAGCCGAATAAATGTAAAAGGGGTTGTTATGATATTTCCGAAGAAAAAAGAAATTCCCTTTTCAATTTCTATTGGAGCTTAGATTTGCAGAGGAAAAAAGACTGGCTTGTCAATTGTTCTCGCTTAGTTCCAGTATCACGCACAAGAACATCGCATGAAAGCAGGAGAAGTCTTACTTATGAATATTTTATCAACGATGGTGAAGATCGTAAGAAGGTGTGTCAAAAGTTTTTACTTCAAACCCTCAATGTAACTCAGAAATTTTTACTGTACACTTTGTCGCATTCTAAAGAAGGCATGGCCCAAAATGACTTGAGGACACGCCATGTTCCTGCCAAATATTCTTCCGATGATAAAGAATATGTGAAGATGTTCATTGAAAATTTACCTGCAGTACCTTCGCACTACACCCGGAAACGATCAAGTAGGGTATACCTTCCTCAGGAACTCAAAAACGTTACTAATTTGTATAGAATTTACCAGAAACAGTGTGAGAGTAATGATAAGCAACCTGTCGGAGAATCGGTATTTAGAATAATATTCAACAGTGAATACAATATCAGTTTTCATACGCCAAAGAAAGATAAATGTCTCTTGTGTACAAAAGCAGAGCGCAATGACAACATGAGTGAAGTAGAAAAAAAGAACTTAGATACGCATTGCAAAGAAAAGAAATGTATGTATAAAAGATTTTCAGCTCACCAAAAATTCAAAAGTCTCAATAATGATACACTAACCACAAGTTTTGATCTGCAAAAGGTGCTAACCACACCTCATGGAGATAGCATGCTACTAGGATATTCCAGAAAATATGCAGTATTCAATTTCACTTTGTACGAAAGTGGGACTCAAAATGGATATTGCTATGTATGGGGAGAGTGTGATGCGAAGCGTGGTAGCCAAGAAATTGCTACTTGTTTATATAAATACTTTGAAGAAGTTGATAAACGAAAGGTGAAAAATTTGATTCTGTACTGTGATTCTTGCGTGGGGCAAAACAAGAACAAGATAGTCTTGTCTGTTATTAATCAGTTCCTCAAGCAATCTAAAAGCTTAGAGACTATACAAGTAAATTTTTTGCTACCCGGACATACGTACATGCCGGTAGATTCAATGCATGCAACAATTGAAAGGGAAGTTCAAAAGCTCATCGTATGGAGCCCCTCGCAATGGCTACCTTACATTTCTTCTGCACGAAAACGTCCTCGACCCTACCAAGTCAATATTTTGGAACATGAAGACTTCATCAACTGGGAAGCACTTGCATCCAAAACATTCACAAAAGAAACACTAAAAAAAATTAAATTCCAACAAATCAGGATTGCAACATTTAAAAAAAGAAGTACAAATAAAGTAAAAATTAAGTACTCAATGTGTGAAGACGCACTCGAAGAAACAATCAATCTTTATGAAGAATCTACAAAAAGGAAAAAAGGAAAAGGGAACAGGAGAGGAACAGGTAGATTCAAAGGAAAGGGAAGAGGAAGAAATCATGATAACGACGACGATACAAATAGCGAACAAAGTTCCATCCAAGGAGAAGAATTGGTATTGCAAAAGTTGTATGACCGTCGGCTGCCTATTTCAAATGCAAAATACAACGATTTGAAACGTTTATGTGAAAAAGGAACCATACCAAAACCATATCAACATGAATATTTGAATTTACCTCATGAATCTTTACAAGACTGCCTTATAGATACAGATGAAGACGATGAAGATGGCCAAGATGAAAATTAATATAAATATAAAGTACCGTCAAAGTTTGATTGATGATTACTGACGTACAAAAAATTGTGAACTAGTTATTCATTGCCGCAACGAAACACGAACGTACTTTTACAGTTATAATTAGTGTCACTGTATCCTATCCTTAACGTGGTGTTTAGGTTTGCTTAAATAAAAACTTCTCGATTAAACAAAAAAAAAATATTTTATTTTTGTACCTACTATGTTTTTAGTATATAAATTCATCATGTTTAAAAATTGACTAAATTTGATTCATTAACTGATTTAAATTGGAATTAGTCCACACATAGGTACTAGTATGTACAGTGGGGTATTTGGGTATAATGGTTTTTGTTACCCAAGTTATCAAGTAAGGTATGTAATATTACTGTAAAGTTATCATATACGACTCCCAACATTAGAATGGTATTGATTTTACGACTTTCTTTTTTTATGTTAGTGGTTTTTATGCTCAATAACAATGACTTACATCTAGTTACGACTCATAACAATGTAACAACTCAAATAATTATGGGGTGTATAAACCATTTAACAAAATAAAATTGGTTGTAAATCCACGCTAACTTCTAAACTAAGTGACTGACATTAATAAAAGGTTTTCCATTGCAAAGCACATAAAAAAATAACAAACCTCACTTAATAGGATCAATATACCTATAAGAACAAAAAAGTTATTAACCAAAATGTTTTTAAAATTTTGTTTTTTGCTCGTCCTGTAAAGTAGGGTTTATGGCTTTTACTACCTTTGTACCCCAAGGTAGCGATATAACTAAGTATAAATTATTATGTTATAATTATAGTATAAATTGCTTCAAGACACATTTTTCGCAACAGTTATTGTCTCGTGGCTAAGTTATGAAAATAGAAGCTTGATCACGTGGCCAAAAAAATATATTCTGTGGCTGGACTTATTATTTCTCATGGAGTAGCACCCCCAGTCAGTATGTTTGCAGTTAAAATCTCCAAACATAATGACTGACTGGCCCAACCCCAGTATGGCCTCAAAGTCGCTGCGAAGGGGAGGCTTCTCCCTATCGCTAGGAAGGTAGATGGAAGCAATGATGATGGAGGGGTGGCCTGTGATGGCTACCTTGCATACCGTTGCTTCGAGGTTAGTGAGAGGAGGAGTAGGGATTTGGATACAATGGAGACCACGCTTGTAGTAAATGGCAGTGCCGCCGCGATCAGCGTCGACTCTGTCATTCCTTACCAGCGAGTATTTGGGAATGGAGAATCCTCTGCGGTTCTTGGGTTTGAGCCAGGTTTCCTGGACTAGAAAGAGGTCGAAATCGTGCTTTTGAAGAAAGAGTTTGACTTCGAGATGGCTGGAACGGAGTGAACGCGCGTTAAATGATCCGAGGGTTAAGCCCTTAGGTTTGGTCTTGGAGCGACCAGACGTTGTTGTGGGAGCACGGGGGACACTATTGTTTACCGCCATTGAGGAGGTTTTCGATATGTTTGATGACGGGTGCGTATTTTCTAAGGATTTGGGTGAGGGCCCTTACGGAGTTGGCTATCCCTTCGGTCGTGTTGATCGCGGCTAGCTCGGCATCTATGGCTAAGTAGGTGTCGAGACTAGCAAAGCTAAGGAGGTTATCTAGATTGAGTTGGGTTTGGGGGGCGGGTTGAGTAGGTGCCCTAGCGGGTGCTGATACTGGGGGGGCCTTGCGCCAGGCCGGTGCTAACAGAGGAGAGGCGGTGGCCTGAGGGGCCTTTTGGGATGTCGGAGGGACGCTGACGGAGGGTTGCGGAGGGGCGGGCTTTTTAGGCACGGCCGCCGACGGTAGTTGGGGCTTCGGAGCCCTGGGACAGCCGCGGTAGTTGGCTGTGTGGCCCGAGTTGCCACACAATACGCAAGCCGGGTCGGTGGGGGTGTCGCGAGTGCGGGTGCAATCGCGAGTTGATGTCCCAGCTCTTGACTAAGTAAGTATGGTAGAAAAGATATTCCTGAGGGATAAATAGCTAACGTTTATATTTACTAAAATCTGTATTTCACATCACAAGTACACAGTAATCGAATTTATTTTGAAAGTAAAAAGTTAAAGGCATAATCCATTGAATATCAATTTACAAAGGAATTCATTGTTCTAGGTACACGATCATCATATCTAAATTACTTACAAAAAGTTTAAAATCAATGTATACAGCCAACTAATTGACAACTAATTATAAATTTTACTCTATGCTAGGGATAGATTGACTTGATTGATTCTTTCTTTATGGTAAAGAAAGTACCTACAAATTACAAATTGTTCGAAATTCCTTTTTCAAATTAATCCCTCTTTTTAAATTGGATTTGGGTGTTTGGTTTGTTATTTTCTAAAGAAAAGCTGAACTTCCTACTTTCTTGAGCTCGTGCTGTATCCTAAGAGTGAACCAGCTTTAATATTTGCAGAAATGTATTTTTCCATTTTAATTTAAATTTAAAATGGTCATAGAATATCAAGTGTATTATGCTGTTCACAGTTTGCTTAGGTAAGTAGGTACATGATATTAATCATTATAATTGTAGCTCTAAATTAAACCTACATGCACATTTCTCAAACAGGTTTTTGTTTATACAAATTTGGAATTTGGTTCCAGTTTGCTTAAGATATTTTAGTTCAATGTTGAGTGTGATGTTGGTATTTCTGAGTATTCCACTAACACCATAAACTCAGTTGAAGTGTATTGGTACATCAGCACTCACATCGAGTATGAATTGCAATAAATGATCTGGTGGCGTTTTGTTTAGGTAGGTAGGTATTTGCTAAATTCAATTAAGTACATGAAATTTAAACAACAGGTTGCATTAAAAGATTCTTAATATCAGTTAACAGACAGAAATCTGGGTTAATATATATGTTTATATCTTTAAGTGCTTATATTTTCCAATTTTTCTCATAATCCATAATTTTTGTAGTTGTGGCAAACTAATAGTCTACTTATTTACATAGGTAAGTAAGTACGCTTTTTTATTAAGTTGCTTATTTAATATTGACTTAATATTACATAAATACCTACATACATACATAATATCACGCCTGTCTCCCTTTGGGGTAGGCAGAGACAAGGGAACACCAATTGCTATGATCCAGACATACATCTCTCGCTTCCCCCACATTCATCAATCTTTTCATACATGATAACTGGTTACAGGTACGACTTACATTAAAATAAAACATGTTTATATGGGATTTATCTCATATAATTTATATTTTAACTTTATATTTCTGTGTCTTTGCAGACTCCGTAGTCATGAGCGACTATGCCGGTTAAAAAGTGTTTTATTCTAAGTTGCTTATAGGAACCATAGGTCTCTGTTTTAAAATTTAATTTCTTTAATGATTATCTTAGGTTAGTAACAATCAATTGCTTTTAGATCTTTGACAATCTATAAATTATATTATTATTTGTAGTGTGTAGGTACATAAAAAGTGTAATAAACAAATCAAAATATTATAAAAATATTAAAACTGTTTATGAGTATGACTTTCTTATTCAAAAGGTACACAAGGCAGCAGATCAAGCGTTACATTACCATTAAAATTTCCCCAACCAATTTTAGCTTAAAGTCGAGGGCAGATTCAAGTAATTTTTTTTTACAGATTTGTAACACTTGATGTGCTACCTTCCATACAAGTCAAATAAATAGTTAGATAATCATCCCATCTTTATTGTGTTATAAAAAGAAATTATTAGAAATTAACAACCATACCAGCTGCATTAAATTGTACTCTACTGTGATTCCAAAATTTAAATGATTGAATTATTAAGATAAAACTTTTATAAGGTAGCCAATTTTTTTAAGAATCTAGAAGCAGCTATTGTTCACTTTTAAATAATTAATATAATTGGGCATTATTAAATGCAAATATTAAAAATATTCTAAATAAGTAATTGTTATACATTTTAAAAAGAAATATTAATTTTTAAATGATTTGAGTTACCTATAGTGAAATTGTGATAGTGAATGGGTGTTATTATTTTTTCTCATATGGAGAGAGAGAGTTTAGATTCATGGTCATAAATTCAAGGTTCTCATAGATGCTACTGACTGAATCCTTTTTATTATTTTTAGTTTGACTCTTCACCTAGCAAAATTTTTGTGAGGCTCTATGAGTGTAGAATATGAAAGTTTGCGAGTTGATAAATGACTATGTTTCTGCATAGTTTGATTTATTTTTTTTTTCTTTTTCCTTAGTGATTAAAAAAATTTTTTAGGGAAATTTATATTCTTTATGATGTTAAATCTTAATTGTGATGTACTTAATTTAAACTAATTAATTTATCATAAATTATCAATATCATTTTAATTTTATTTTTACGGTTTTAAAATTCCAATGGATTTTATAATACATTAGGGTAATATAATTCAATTTATTTATTGGTATGTTTTTAATTTGATTTATTTCTAATTCTACTCTATATATAGAATAGAATTTTTGTATATTTATCAACATCTACGATTTTATTTTGATTCATTTTTATTTTTACTCTGAACTTACAATTTTTATATATTTGTCAGTATACCTATGATTTAATGTAAGTGAGACAACACTTAGTCTTATTGTACTTAATATATAAAACAAAATGTAAGTGTCAGTGTTGATTTCGTTGGTGCAACTTTTATAAATAAATACCTAATGCAAGCTTTCTTGGATTGACTTTGTTCATAATATATTAAGTGTGCAATTTTGTTTTAAGTTCATCTTATTGTATAAAGACAGTCATTCTAAGAGTCATTGAAATATGTTCAGTAGAATCCTTTCAAATTCAAATATGGTCCACCATGAGCACTTTTTTGGTTCATCATTTTCCTTATATTATAAAACAATGTCCATATTTTCAAAGGATCTCAAGACATCTACGTTCTATTCGAGATTTTATCCCACTCTTGTGTTGAGACTGTTTCAGGCCTTTGCCTACATAATATCGTTGTAGGTAAATAAAAAAAATTCTTTAAGTTATTTAATTCATTTTGTTCATTTGAAGAATCTATTTTCTGAAATTATTACCCGTATAATAACTTCAGCAGCAGGAGGAAACAATAAGTTGTCTGCAGTGCTCACTAGATGGAGCTGGTTGTATAATAAAGTGCGCAAGACGTTTTCTAAATGATTCAATGACCCAATTCGATTTGCAGTTATTTGTTATCGCTTCTCGGCCTTTTGGCTAAGATCAAAGTGTAGTATCTGTTCTTTTCAGCTTAATATCTGAAAGTTCCCTCATTGAGGGACCAGTATATTAAACTGATTTTTGTAAATCGACGGGATGTTCGGGGCTCGCTCCACTCCCGTCACGGGTCGGCCCGGCATTGCAGTGCCGCCGGGATTGGCCCACTTAATTCAATAAAATTTGATATTCGAAATTCATAGGGATCCATTATTAATGTTGCATTAAATTATTTATAGTATTATTAGTAATGTTACAATCTATGCCCGCCCATCCGCCATTAATGCAGCTACACCGCAAATCTTTTCAACTCTGATATTATTAAACTCCAGTAAAATAAGATCACTTAAGTATAGGAAAGTCTGAGCCTAAATGACATACAAACAAACGAAGACGAAATATGTTCTTACGAACCACGTCATCGACATTGGTTTCTCGCACAAACTCGCATCCTTAGCCTTAAGTTTTAAATTATGATTAAACCACTCACTCACGCTTAAATTTAATTTATATGGGATTGAATATCTTTATTACTTAACATAAATGCCTATTTTCAAATTGAACCCTCTATTTTTTTATTGGATTCGGATGTTTGTTACTTTCTAAAGAAAAGTTGAACTTCCTACTTCTTTGAGTTCGCGCTACCAATACTCCTAAGAGTGGACTTAAATATTTCTTTCCATCTCAATTTACGTTTAATGTCAAGTGAATTATACTGTTCACAGTTTGCTTAGTAAGTTCGTGATATTACATTTATAACATTAATCATTATTTGCGATTCTAAATCAAACCTGCCATATGTTTGTCTATAGTTTTTGACCATACATAATTTGGTGCCAGGTTCCTGTCAGGATATTTCAGTTCAATGTAGAGTGTGATGTTGGTAGTCCTGCCTGAGTATTCTACTACCGTCATAGTCAGTTGAAGTGTGGTATAAATATTCTTCTATGCTTTTTATTTAGGTACCTAGGTATTTGCTAAATTAAATCCCATGAACTTGAAACAGCAGGTTGCATTAAAATGTACATAATATTTATTTACTTGACACACAGAACTCTTATGGGTTAAAGCGATTTGGTTTTCAAGCGGACCTTTTCTTTCATTTACAAATTTTTTTAGTTACCCATTATATATCTACCTACTTCTTTCATTATTTAGGAAGGGACAGGGACCGGAAAACCCCTTTATTTGATTAAGCCTATTGATAGGGTAACCCTATCAAAATCTTACCATATGTAAGTGTAACCCTATTGATATGGTAAGCCTATCGACGTGGTAACACTTTGAATAAAGTTAACTACTTTCGGATGCGCTTACCCTGTGATAGGGTTAGCCTATTTCTATCTCTTTTCCGCGCATGCTGTTAAATTCGGAAGTATAATTCGAAGTGCGAGATTGAATAGATGTTGATATTTTTCATAATTTGATATTCTTAGACATTAAATTTGCCTGCAGGTTTTAAAACCCTATTGAATCGGTAACCTTCAATAGGGTTTTCGATAGGCTTACTGCTTACATGAAGCTAACTCTATTGATATGGTAAGCCTTAAATTAGGGTAAGTCTTCGATACGGTTACCAAATTGATAGGGTTTTTTAAAACAAGTCTATGAAAAACCCAATCAAAAACCTCTTTAAGGGTAAGCGGTTCCGGTCCCTGGGAAGGGATAGTTTTTTCTTCAGTTGGGTACTTTTTAGCTTCTTTCCTATAGTGTAAATGCTTTTTTACAAAAATAAGTCAGTAAAATATAGGGTTGCCATATAATACTCAATAATATTTTAATAGCAGATTAAGACTAATGAGTGGGTCATAATTACGAAAAATAATAGTACATTATGATATAAGTGTGGCAAGTTGAAAATTACAGCCGAGGCGATATTACTAGCCCGAGCCATCGGCGAGGGCTATAAGGAAGCTGAGGCTGTAATTTTCAAAGCGCACGTATGTCATACGACGTTTTATAACATATTTACGAGGAAATACTTTCGACATTTTACTCATTTTATGGCCATCTGAGCGTCTATTTAGAAATGCTAGCAAGTTGGAGTATGACTTGTCATCAATACCATGGTTTGTTTTCATAGTGCTTTTTAGCATTGAATAGTAGCACCACAATGAGCTTGATTTATAATTATGAGAAAGTTCCATGAAATAGGCTAAAAACACATTTTGTGAAAATGAATTTGCATTTTGGCTTGTTTTCCATAAGATGAAATTTTGCTAGGCTTGTTAGTATCTATCGGTCGATTTTTCAGGCAAGAGGCTTAGAGTAGCCTTTTTCGCCGCGTTTAAGAGTTGTGGCGGTGTCAAATTAATAAATTCATCACTACTTGACGACATTTTCAAATAAAAACAATAGAGCGAAAAGAAAAGCGCGCGGAATTATTTTTACTTGTCCACAGATAAGCGATGCACGCGCATCAACGTTTTTTTTAGGCAAAGGTACAAAAACAGCCAGTATCTAATAAAGTAAATTAATACTTTTGTGTTTTTGTTACAGATAAATGGTTGTAATTTATTGTCAAAATTAATTAAATTAAAGAATTAAATGTTTATTTGTTATATTTTATTTCCCAAAGTTAATTTTATTCATAAAATATTTACCACTTTCTTGACATAAAACCTCTTTGCTAAGATTTTTAAAAGTATCGTTCATTTTTAGACGGAGTATCTTAAAACTTTATTTAAAAAAAACACGTGCGTTTTACATTACATTATCGCACAAGTACGTAATGAGATACATTACGATATTGAAATTGGTGTAATTACAACCACTTTACGAGCAAATATGTTATAAAATATATTTTTTGAATATTTTCATAAATTAAAGTTTAAAAATTCTTAGAAGTGATCAAAATTTAAGTTTCATCTGTAGTTTATGACTTTACAACAAGTAATAAAATCGTGTCCATCTAATTTTGTATAATTATAAAATCTAGATTAATCTTAAATTTTACTCACAGAGAACAATTTTAAAATTTAATTATGAGAAATATTGAAAAAAAATATTTTCGTTTCCGTAATTCAGACCCACTCATCATACCTAATCTGCTATTAAAATATAATTGACTATTATATGCGGACCCTGTATATAAAATTGGTTTTAATTTTTTGTAAGTTTAAAGTTTCTTTATTTATTGAATATCTTTAATAAATATCTTAGGATAGTGACAATCAGTTGCTTTTAGAACTCAGACTGCCATTAATTAAAATTAAAGTATTACTTATAACAATTTTAATAATATTGGTAGGACCTTATAATTCAAAAGATACAATGTAAATAAAAAGTAAGTTAAGTATATAAGTTTACCAATCATAATGGTTGCGAGCTTTTCGACTTCATAACTGTACCCAAGTATTTGAATTGTAAATTACAAAGATATAAATAATTTTAAAGAATAGAAAATGCCACTATGGTTCTTTAAAACTAAACATTTATTTGCATACTAGCTGTGACCCGCGACTTCGTCCGCGTGGATACCGGTTGTTGGAGTTGGATAAATACTATTATTATATCCTCCTTGAAGTTTAAACTTACCTTATTCAAAATTTCGTCAAAATCGATTCAGTAGTTAAGCTGTGAAAGCGTTACTGATAGATAAACAGACAGAGTTACTTCAAAAACTGTTACAACAAAGCTGTGATCCGCAGTTTCACCTAGGTGTTTTGTGAAACAGTATAGGTAGGTAGGTATATTACATAGATGATGCCTGCGACTTCGTCTGCATTGAATTAGTATTCCGAGTAGGTTATTTTCTTCTCCAAGGTCCTAAGTACTATCTTTAATAACAAAAATAAAAATGAAGAATCTTCGCCCATATAATATGTATAACTCCTAACCACAAACATAGGTAACTATATTAGGTACATTACAAACATAGGTAACTATATTAGGCACATTGCGTTATAAACAAATCGGGTGCCAAAGTGTCTTAAATTTTACATATTTCATGCAATACCTATCTTCATTAATTATAGCTTATTGTTATTCTAGGTAAAGCTATATTACTGTAAAGTTTCAGAAGAATACATTCGACAGTTTTTGCGTGAAAGAGTAGCAAAGATCCATCCATCCAGCCATTATCAGTGTATAATGTGTATCTATCTATAGTTATGATTGGCTACTTTTCACGGTAAAATGGCTGAGCCAATTTAATGTAATTTCTTTTGGTAGTTCTACGGTTTCTAACTTCCAAGAGCTAGAAATGATCACGAAATAAATAAAACCTTGAGTCCCATTATTTTAAGTTTAACTTTCTTACAATATATCTCTGTATGTACAGAAGGCAGCACATCAAGCGTTACAAATCGGTAATTTTTTTTTACTTGAATCTGAAATCTATGCCCTCGACATTACCTAAGTTAAAATTGTTTGGGGAAATTTGACAGGTAATGTAATGCTTGACTTGCTGCCTTCTGTACCTACCTGTGTTAAATCGCGCAAGAAGCTTTATTAATGATTTAGCCCTATCAACATAGCAACATTTTCTACTGCATACCAACTATTTTTCAGATTTATTATTTTTAAGCCCCTAGTACTTTTACCAGGAGAATTTCCTTAGAATTCTTATTCCCATGTTTACTTTTAGTGTAGTTCAGTTTTTTTTTTCTTCTGGCTATCCGAACGCTTTTACATCTACCTATCTAATCTACTAATGCCACGTTACAATATCAAAAACACTGTTCGTTCGTTGCTTCCACTCTGGACTGGGAGCAACATAGAATGTACCAGTTGCTTGCTTCTCTTCCCGGGCATACCTTAAAAGTCATTTTAGGGATAGAGGTTTTATTGGATAGAGGTTTTATAACGGATAAAGGCGTGAAGTTATATGTATGTTTGTTCGTTTATTCTACGAACAGTAGATTTAGCTATCATACACGTTGAATATTGAAGCGTATAAAGCATTTCAATATTCAACGTCTTGTCAAATTACTACTTACTATTCTTATAACTTACTAATCTTATACCTACCATTCGTTTGTAGTAGTTTTTACTCATATAAAATATTGAAACCCAGCATTCATTGATTTTGACGACAATTTAGTTATAATTTACCCCTAGAATAACCCTACCGCCTCTGAATAATTGACTAATCCGAGTGAGCTCCGTCTCGGCTGACTGAAATTTGCCGTCAAATATCACTACTGCCAGCGGTGACGCGTCCCGAAAACATTTTATAAAGAGCCAGTTCTAGAGCCGCAAATGGGTTTATGATAGAACTGGCTTGGCTTCGGTATTCGACCTCATTTATAATTACCATCAGGTGAGAATGAGGTCAAATTCGGACTTATTCACCGATTTGAAAAAAAAACTTAGTATTTTTAATATTTTGGAATAGAAAGTTATAAAATTAAACTCTTGGGTAGTCTGACTCCCAACCGTTACAAAAATTTGGTGGTTCATTCAGAGAAATCTTATTTCCAAGTGAAATAATAAAAGTTGGGTGAATATGGTCATAGGCACCCAGAGTTTGGTAGGTATCTCGAACAATTAACAGCGTGAGTGGCCATGCCAGCGAATCACTCGCTCGCCCGCCCGCGTCTAATCGAACATACCTACATACCTATTTTATTACGGAGTTATTTTAAAATTATTACGATATCTCTTTTGATCTTGATTAAAATCAAGTGGTGTCAAAGACAATTATGTTCACAATTAAATATTTATTGCTAACAAAATAAAAAAAAATATATCATAAAAAAAATTACGCGAGCAGGATCGAACCCACGACCTTAGACTCATGGTCGGTCTACGCGCAACTGAGCAATGAGTACTTCTGATCTGTATGCCGAATATCTCCACCATATTCTAGTAAAGTAAGTTTTAGGCATAACTTTTAAATATCTATTACTCGTACAATTTTTTTAGATCCTATATTTTTTTTATGTCTTCAGAATCTGCTCATCATCCTGGACAACTTTTGTTAAGGCATCATATCTATATTTCTTACGGTTTTGATGATCCCTTAAGGATTCTGCATCAGGTGTTCCAGTAACCGAAATAAAATATACCCTATATATTGCCCCGGCTTCACAGCTATACATCAAAAAAAGGTTCATTCAAATCCGTCCAGCGGTTCCAAAGATTAGCGTGTGCAAACAGACAAACTTACAAACAAACAGACAAATTTTTTTTTTCAGATTCGTATTCTTTTTTCATTTCTTTATAACCCTAGATAATTTTTTTTGTACAAATATTAAATGTACAGACCCGTTTTTTTACTGTTTTATTATATGTATTGATAAATAAGACCCCTTTAAGTAATAAGCAAGCTTAGTTTCGATTTTTTTAACTTAATTGATTAAATATTTAAAATAGAAAAATACAAAGCCAAAGTTTTGATAAATTTTTGGTCTGCCCCTTCTTTCTAATTTTGTTCTTTTTAATTATTTTCATCTTGTTTTGACAATACTGTTAGTACTAATAATAATACAATGTAATGATTAGGTTCCACCTCTAATCCAAATGTTGGTATTGGAGGTCTATTTAAAAAGTTTGTGTATGTTTTATCGTTAATCCACCATTTTGTATCAAATGGATTAAGCGTTGTTACCTAAAGTTATCCATGTTATTATTTTTAAATGAAATATGAGGTAGAATGATTATATTAGAACAAAAAAAGAAATTGGCCGTTTTATCGCTGGGACGCGATCTCTTCCAGACAACCATGATAGTTTATGATAGTAAACATGAATTTGTTGTCATTTGGAGGGAGAGAGATTGAATACTTGCCCAAATACAGGGTTGTCATGGATGTAACTGATTGAATCCTATTTTTCTTTGTCTGTATGACTCAATTATAAGTTTCAATTTTTAGTGCTGCATTTACTGTGTTACTTATTGCTTCACTTCATTTCATTATTTTATAGAAGAACTTATGGTATTTATATTATTTAAGTAGGTATACTATGTATTTAATAGATAAAATAAATTAATACAGAATACAAAATCTAGCGGTTCATGTCAAAAAATACACACCGACTTGAATTACGGTTTTTGATTTTTTTCGACTGTTCCAGATAGTTATAGGTTAGACTATTTAAAATATTATTTGCTTTACCTGCATAATATGGAGCTAGTTTCTCTTCAAGTCCTCTGATAGCAGATATGCCTCACAAAAATGCCTCATAAAATAGTAGGTATTTCATTGTCTGGATTTGCTTGAAGGTTATCGAAATATAGTGGTGTGTGTGACAAGTGTTTTTTCATGTAAGTAAATAGCTGCTTACCCATGATATGTCCAAAGATCAAAAAAAAATGGAGGAAATCCTTGGCTATTAACTGTATTGATACTTTATTACAATTTTCATGTGTGTAGGTAAGTATTTTTTTACACAAATACTAGCTGACCCGGCAAACGTTGTTTTATCATATAAATAAAAAAATAAAAAAAATTATGTTGGCCGATTCTCATAGATACCGGATAAGCACAAAAAATTTCATCAAAATCGGCCAAGTCGTTTCGGAGGCGTATGGCAACGAAAACTGTGACACGAGAATTTTTTATATTAGACTAGCTGAACCGGCAAGCGTTGTTTTGCCATATAAATAAAAAAAATAAAAATAGATATTGGCCGATTATCATAGATACCGGATAAGCATAAAAAATTTCATTAAAATCGGTTAAGCCGTTTCGGAGGAGTATGGCAACGAAAACTGTGACACGAGAATTTTATATATTCGATTATAAATTTTTAAGATTTTTTCGTTTTGTATGTATTGATGTAACATTCTCTGGTAAACCAATAAAATAATAAAAAAAGCGCTTTGAAAAAGCGATTTAGTTTTCAAGCAGACCTTTTCTCTCATTTATTTTTTTTTTAGTTATGGCATATCTACCTACTTCTTTAATTATTTAGGAAGGGATAAATTTTTCTTTAGTTAGGTACTTTTTAGCTTCTTTCCTATAGTGTATATGCTTGTTTAAAATTAATCAGTAATAAGTAAAATATATGAAATTGGTTATCATTTTTTTTAAGTTAAAAGTTTCTTTATTTATTGAATATCTTTAATAATTATCATAGGATAGCGACAATCAGTTGCTTTTAGAGCTCAGACTGCCATTAATTAAAATTAAAGTATTACTTATAACAATTTAAATAATATTTGCGGAGGTATGGTAGGACCTTATAATTCAAAAGAGACAACTTAAATAAAAAGTAAGTTAAGTATATAAGTTTACCAATCATAATGGTTGCGAGCTTCTCGGCTTTATAAGTGCACCTAGGAATTTGAGTTTATAAATTACAAAGATATAAATCATTTTAAAAAAGAGAAAATGCCACTATGGTTCTTTGAAACTAAACATTTATTTGCTTATAAATAAGACCCCTTTAAGTAAAAATCAAGCTTAGTTTCGATTTTTTAAGCTATTGCATAGCTTCTATCGCGGGCCTTGAGCGTGGGGACCGAACCCAGAAATTTCGTAACGAAAAAAACCTAACACCCCCCTCTCTCTCTGTCTTCACACGCCCCCCCCCCCGAGGGGGGAACGGGGAAATCCGCTCGGGGCATTCGCCCCTTTCGGGAGGCAGCAGCGCAGCCCAAAGAGTTGGGCCGGTCCTTGGGGTGCCTTAGGCGCGGCATCAATGGTGGCCTAGCTTCCCTCGCAATCAAGACCGTCGGCGGTCTATCGCAAGACAGACGGTAGGATCAGCGTAGGGAGCTAGGGGATCAGCTGGCCAGCTACTGCTTCCAGCTGGGAAATGCCCAGAGATAGGGCGGGCGCCGGGTCCTTAGAGACTCGCAGCGCGTTGAGGGCTATCTTTAGTATGGCCAGTGCGGCCTTGATGGCGGCGCCGGCTGGGCTGTCTTGTCCAGTGGGGGCCGCAAACGTCTCGAGTTTGGATTGGCCGCGACTGCTGTACGCTCCCCCCACTCCGACCGGCACAGCGGTGATACTTTGATTTCATAACTTTACATGCGGGCTTTAATAAACAATCAGCGCCATCTACTAGGAACTTGTGGAACTTCATATTAGATCAAACATTACTGCATTAATAAAATAAATAAATAATTATAATTGCATAAGTTGATAAAAAATGCTATGCAATAGCTTTACCGCGGCAGTCTCCTAGTGCCACACGTCTTTTTTTTAACTAAATTGTTTAAATATTACAAAAAGAAATGAATGTTCCTGAAAAATACAAAACCAAAGTTTTGATATATATGTTTGGTCTGCCAATTCTTTCTAATTTTGTTCTTTTAAATTATTTTCATCTTGTTTTGACAATATTGTTAGTATTAATAATAATACTAACCTCTAATCCAAATGTTGGTATAATGGGTCTGTTTGAAAAGTTTGTGTGTGTTATGCGACCAATCCACCATTTTGTATTAAATGATTAAGTGTTGTTACCTAAAGTTATCTTTACATGTTATTATTTTTAAATGAAATATGAGGTAGAATGATTTGTGTATAACATTATTTTTCAACACACTTGCTCGTAAAGTGAGCCTTATTCTATTGAATTTAGAACTATAAACTGGGCTATAAGTCACGTGTGCATAATATATTATACCCTAGTGCATAATATAATGAATCCTACAAAGTTGAATTGTACCTTAGTGCAAATTACATGTTTACTCACAAAGCATATTTTATAGATCCGGGTTACACATTAAGTATTTTCAGAAACAACAAAGAGATTTTATACCACTTCAAATCCATATACATTTTTAAATGTTTGCGCCTTATATTAGTAAAACAAATTTGTATATCAAACAAATTTTTCACAATCTATATCTATCTATCTTCTATCTATCTATCTATCTATCTATATCTATCTATCTATACTTATAATAAACCTGTAGAGAGGTCAATTCTGTACATGAAATATATTTTCAAAATAACTATCAGGGGGTGATTAGTGATCGATACTGATGCCAAAAATGCAATCAGTAAAATTTTTGTCTGTCTGTCTGTCTGTATGTTCCTTATAGAAACAAAAACTACTCGACGGATTTTAACGAAACTTAGTAAAATTATTCTTCATACTCCTGGGCAGGTTATAGTATACTTTTTATCACGCTACAATCAATAGGAGCAGAGCAGTGAAGGGAAATGTTGGAAAAACGGGAGAAGTTACTTCATTTTTAAAGCTTCCGTCGCGTGTGCAGCCTTAATGGTTAAAGCTACATAGAAATCATGTATTACAGAAATATTCTTCATAAAATTATATAAAAAATATCCCAGAACAGTATATGTCTATATTTTATGGTTGACTCACAATAACACGTGTAAATCCCGATAGCTTAGCAGTTCGGAGCTTTCTGATTATATTTGTTTACACTTACGTTTATAATACTCTCACTCATCCCTAATTAAAAAAATAACATTATTACCTATTCAATAAAAAAGAATCATAGAAATCGGTACAGAAACACCAAACTTATACGTGAAATACGCTAATAACCCATCGCGCGTGAATACTGAATGATATAAGGATTATTTTTGCGTAACGGTTGCCGCGCTCGACGCGGCTCGCGGCGGTAGGGTATAAAAAGGCGGGAGGCGAGCGCAAGCTTTTGCGCGATTTAATATAGGTAGGTACAGAAGGAACAAGCGTTACTTTACCTGTCAAATTTCCCCCACCAATTTTAACTTATTATCGAGGGCAAAGAGTTCAAATTCAAGTAAAAAATTTTGACAGATTTGTAACGCTTGATGTACTGCCTTCTGTACATACAGAGATAAAATGGAAATCAAGGTTTTGTTTATTTCATGATCGTTTCTGCCCCTTGGAAGTCAGAAACCGTAGATTTCGTCGGAATAAAAAGTAACGTATGTGTTAACTACTATACCAAATTACATTAATATTGGCTTAACCGTTTGGCAGTGAAAAGCAGCCATACATAACTATAGTTAGTATTGTATGTACACTGATAATGGCTAGGTGGATGGATTTTTGCTATTCTTTCACGCAAAAACTACTTAGCTTTACCTAGAATAACAATAAGCTAAGTATAATTAATGAAGATATTGCATGAATTAAGTAAAATTGAAGGCATTAAATAAAACACTTTTTAACCGGATTAATGGCGTATAATTTATATTTTACATTTTAACTCGACGTTTCGGTGTCTTTGCAGACCCCGTGGTCACGAGCGACTGTTAAAATTTACCTAAAATGTAAATATACGCGATAAATCCGGTTAAAAATTGATTTATTTAATAGTCATACATAATAGTCATCGCGAAAGCTTAAGACAATATTAAAATTTAAGGCACTTTGGCACCCGATTTGTTTATAACGCAATGTGCCTTTGTAATGTACCTAATAGATAGTTACCTACCTATGTTTGTGGTTAGGAGTTATACCTACATATTATATGGGCGAAGATTCTTCATTTTTATTTTTGTTAATAAAGATAGTTAGGACCTTGGAAAAGAAAATCTCTCGAAATACTAATTCAATAGAGACGAATATGTAATATACCTACCTACCTATACTTTTTCACAAAACCTAGGTGAAACTGCGGATCACTGCTTTGTTGTAACAGTTTTTGAAGTAATTCTGTCTGTTTATCTATCAGTAACGCTTTCACAGCTAAACTACTGAGTCGATTTTGACGAAATTTAGTGTAAGGTAAGTTTTAACTTCAAGGAGGATATAATAATATTATTTATCCAACTCTAATAAACGGTATCCACGCGGACGAAGTTGCGGAAGCTAGTTTACAATAATTTGCTATAAAATATTAAAATATTTGCATTTACCACTCCAAATTAAACATTTTCACGTAAAATAGGCTGTATATGCTATACAGACATTGACACTTTTGGCGGAAAAAAACACATACACTCAGGACGAGCTGGTGAGCAGCACTTCAAATAATAATGTAGAATATAAGTTTGTGAACTGTACCTTCTACAACTGCTTCAAATAAATTTTATGACCACGTATGTCTGTCTTTTACTCACAAGTGTGTTGAACAACGTCGTATGTAACTCGTGAGCGTTGCCAATTACAGTCTCGGCTCAATATTAAGCCGCTCAAATCACAGCCGCGACTGTAATTAGCAACTTAGCTCACTTGTTACATAATATAATATTATGCCATAAAATAGTACAAAAAAAGAAATTGGCAGTTTTATCGCTGGGACGCGATCTCTACCAGGCCACAGTATGCGATATGAAGAGAGAGATTGAATACTTGTCCAAATACAGGGTTGTCATGGATGTAACTGATTGAATCCTATTTTTCTTTGTCTGTATGACTCAATTTTTTCAACACACTTGCTCGTAAAGTGAGCCTTATTCTATTGAATTTAGGACTATAATTTGGGCTATAAGTCACGCGTGCATAATATATTATACCCTAGTGCATAATATAATGAATCCTACAAAGTTGAATTGTACCTTAGTGCAAATTACATGCGAGTAAACAGAGCATATTTTATTGATCCGGGTTATACATTAAATATATGAGCGCGCGCGTCCAGGCGGCGCGCGGACAGGCGGCGCGCGTGCAGCAGCAGCGGCCCGCACAGCGCTCCAAGCAACAACAGCGTGTGTGTACTAGCGATGGGTCGTCGAAGCATTTACCGTGAACGTGAACTGAACCGTTCATCTTCGTTCATCGACTAGTCGAATGACCAGTTCAAATCGTGAACTGGTTCACAACTAAGTCCGTGTAGAGGTAGACTGTAAACGCTAGACAGTCTAGTTTGTTTGGACCAGTTTACGTTTGTGAGACGGAACCATGTTTTTTAAACGTATATAATTGACACTAGATTTCCGCGAAATTCTCTTGTGCAGAAATCAGAATGCATGTAGATCTTTCTTGTAGAAATTCAAGTTTTTGTTATTACAACTTTCTTTCTATAACTTAATTTTTTGAACTTTTTTAAAAACACGGTAACTCTAAATTAAAAAGCAATTTATAAAAAGTTGGTAATGAAATATGATTTTATTAATTATTTAAGACATATATATTAGATAATACATATAGCTATTTACTGCCGTTAATTCAGTAAATAAGACGTGATAAAATGACACGCGAAATAAAATAAAATTTAAAATACCTATCTATTGCAACGAGCGCGTCACCGTGCAGTGACCAGCCTATACCACTGAACTACTCGCACGCATCCGAATGTCAAACCATTGCCTTTAATTATAGAGTTGAAATTAGTTTGTATGAACTACAAACAAATGAACGTACGTACATTAAGTTTATGGTTCATACAAACTAATTTCTACTCTATGAACAAGAGTTATGGTTGACATTTGGATGCGATCAGTTCAGTGATTTAAACTGGTCCATCTAAAGTACGTGAACAGTCGAACCGTCTACGCAAAGTCGACTGGTTGAATGAACCGGTCCGTTCATTCAACACCCATCGCTAGTGTGTACGTGTAATGGGACAGGGCTACTGACGCGCAGCAGCTAACAGCTGCTTCAAATAAATTTTATGACCACGTATGTCTGTCTTTTACTCACAAGTGTGTTGAAAAACGTCGTATGTAACTCGTGAGCGTTGCTAATTACAGGCTTAATAATGAGCCGAGACTTATCTCACTTCGCTCACTTGTTACATAATATACTATTAGTGCTGCATTTACTGTATTACTTATTGCTTCACTTCATTTCATTATTTTATAGAAGAACTTATGGGATTCATATTATTTAAGTAGGTATACTTTGTATATAATAGATAAAATAAATTAATACAGAATACATAATGTCGCAGTTCATGTCACAAAAGTCGGTGTGACTTGAATTACGGTTTTTGTTTTTTTTTTCTACTGTTCCAGATGGTTATAAGTTACACTATTTAAAATATTATTTGCTTTACCTGCATAATATGGAGCTAGTTTCTTATCAAGTCCTCTGGTAGCAGATATGTCTCACAAAAATGCCCCTTAAAATAGTATTTCATCGTCTGGATTTGCTTATAATCTTAAAGGCTATCGAAATATAGTGGTGTGTGTGACAGGTGTTTTTTCATGTAAGTAAAAATAGCCACTTATCCATGATATGTCCAAACATCAAAAAGACAATGAAGGAAATCCTTGGCTTATAGATAATCAATGTTGCACATGTTTGATAATTTACAAGGGGGACAGCGCGTACGCAGTCCCCACTACCAAAAATTACGCGTCCGAGTTATCCACATTAGGGATAATCGCAAGGGTCAACCCGATCGCAGTGCAATGACCAGGCCTCGCCCTGGGGGAACCGCCTAGTTGATCACGGTATCCCCTACGCCAGGTAAGTATGATTTGGTAAGGCACTTCCCATACCTAGACAAATTCAAAAGGAAAAGTACATGCGCGCTTTAATGTACAATTAGTGACATCTTACGATGTGCTATGAGAACTAGATCAACATCGTCATCACGTGCCCGTGGTGGATGTAATTTTTAGTTATGGAATATAAAACATTCAGTTAGTTTGTGTAGAAAGTTGCAGATGTCGTTGATTTAAAGTTCACGCAGGGGATGGAATGGAAGAAGACAAATTGATATAAGGATTTTATTTTGTCCTTTAGATTTGACCCTTTTATCCAAAACTATCGTTTACTAAATAAAATAATCATTTCAGAAATATAAATGTTATCGCTAACGTTATACGTAGTGATACATTGTTTACTATTCATAATATTTAAAAAAAATCTTGAGTTTTTTACAACCAACTCACAAAAGAAGCAGATTCTTAATTTCGTGTATCGGTATGATTTTTTTATAACTAAGTAATTATATTTTTTTGTTTGTGTCGCGATAATTTGGTCAATTCCGAATCGATTTCTCAAAAGATACGATTACTTCAGAAGACATTTCATCAAAATCTGTAAAGTTATTTTGAAAAATTTGTAATTTTCGAAAATAATGGATGGAATGCATGAAATGGAAAATTTACCTATATTTAGTGAGGTTTCTTTTTAGCTTTACTTTTGACAAGGTCTTAAAAATGTGGTCCGTTTTAATGCTCTGCATTCGTTGTTTATACAATATTGTTTCGTCTCGATTATGTTTAAATCATAAAACAAAGTTTTATTCATCTTAGGAATTTCACAAAACACTTGATGATGTCAGTCATCACATACTTCGGCTTTAACTAGCTGTTGATAGTTGTTAAATAAGATATTACAGTAGACCAAGAGACAAAAAAAGCCGGCGGAAAAAAACTCTTGGCACTCTTTTTCAGTCAGAATTATCAAATTAATACAAATAGGTACAGTACAAATTGACCGTGACATGAAAAAAAAAACAAACACAAGACAGCTGATTGTGAGAGCCAATGTCATGCCACAACCAAATTGCTTACATAGCAGATGCAATGAGCTATGGATGCACAATACGAACATGACAAACTGGGACCAGAGTATTTGAACAAAAATGGAATAAAATAGTCATAGTATCATTAGCAAAACGACCTGGCACCGCTAGTAGCACCCGTTCACGAGTTAACGCAAGCACCAGCCATCACCCTCCTCAACCATATTTTAGGGAAGAGGGTGACCCGATACCCGACGCTACCACTAGCCATGCCGCCTGAGGGAGCATGACGTTCTTGCTGTTGTCTCGACAAGAAAATAAGTGAGTGGGACAGTCACCAGTATGTCATATATATACTGCACAGCCAAGCCGTAAACAAAATTATTAAGTAATTAGAAACTTTTAGAAATATCCTGTTGTGCTTAATCCCATGCCCTTTTATCATCTAAGTAATCTTTAGTTTTATAATAAGCTTTTCGAGATAGAGTGTTTTTAACGATTGATTTAAATTTATTGAATGGCAGGGATTGAATTGACTTCGGAATTTTGTTATATATACGTATTGACATTCCAATAAATGATTTGCTGCTTTTAGTCAGCCTTAATTTAGGAAACGCTAACTTATGGTCGTTCCTAGTCCTTACAGAGTAATTTGTATCATGATTATCTTTCCTAGTTATAAATTTATTACTATTCTTATAAATATACATAATGTTTTCATAAATATATTGTGATGCAAGGGTCAAGATACCAATCTCTTTAAACTTTTCTCGAAGAGATTCTCTGTTTCCAAGTTTATACATTCCACGAATAGCCCTTTTCTGCAGTGTAAATATCGTGTCAATATCTGCGGCATTGCCCCAAAGTAGGATGCCATAGGACATTATACTATGAAAATAACTAAAATATACCAGCTTCGCTGTATTAACATCAGTCAATGAGCGAATTTTCTTTACCGCGAACGCTGCAGAACTAAGTCTACTCGCTAGTTGTGAGATATGGGCGCCCCATTGCAATTTAGAATCTAAGGTAATTCCAAGAAAAACAGAGTTATCTACTAGATTCAATCTGTTCCCATTAAGCCGCAGATCAGACTCAACTTGTTTTACATTTGGTGCAGAGAATTTTATACATTTAGTTTTTTTATCATTGAACGCTAGATTATTTATATTGAACCACTGAACAACATTTGCGAGTGCATTGTTTACATCGTCGTAGTTTATTTTCTGTCTTATCATTTTAAAAATTAATGATGTGTCGTCAGCAAACAATACAATCTCATGATTATTGCCTACCATATAGGGTAGATCATTTATATAGACTAGAAACAAAAATGGGCCCAGAATTGATCCTTGAGGCACTCCCATTCTCACAACCGACCCAGCCGACCTTTTCCGGTTAACCTCAACCTTCTGAATTCTATCACTTAGATATGAATTCAAAAGTTTGAGGTCAGTGCCTTTGATGCCGTAGTGGTGGAGTTTCCTGATGAGAGTGTCATGCTGAACACAGTCAAATGCCTTAGATAGGTCACAAAATACACCTAGGGCATCCTCCGACCTCTCCCAGGCACCAGTGATTATTTCAAATAGTTCAACACCAGCATCAGTTGTTGAACGGCCCTTTGTAAATCCAAATTGTTTATTATGAAGTAAATTGTTAAAGGTGAAATGGGCCAAGAGTTGATTAAGAATAATTTTTTCAAAAATTTTACTACAAGTAGGTAGAATTGAAATTGGTCTAAAATTAGTAGGGTCTGTAGTGCTACCCGACTTAAATAAAGGTATAACCTTACTATGCTTCATTAAATCAGGAAACTCCCCACTAATAATACAGTTGTTAAATATTTCAACAAGGCAAGGAGCTATTACATCTATAATAGAATTTAATATTTCAACAGATATGCCCCAGAGATCAGTTGTCTTTTTAATATCAATTGTCTTAAATGTTTTAATAATATCCCCGGTGTCTATGGGTTGGAACTTGAAAGACACCTTGCACTCACTTACATGATTTTTGAGCAATGATTCAGCCGCCACAGGTGATGAGTTTAATGATTTAGTAGTTGAAACTGGAATGTCAGCAAAACAGCTCTCAAATGCTGTCGCAACATTTTCATCTGCTTTAATTATTGTATTGTCAATAACAAGCTTAAACTCACTATTGCGATTCTTAACTTTCCCAGTTTCCTTATTAATTATATTCCAAGTAGTTTTAGTCTTATTAGCACTATTTTTAATCTTATTACCTAAATACATTGATTTGGCTGCGGCACAAACTTTTTTAAATAACTTTGAGTAAGTTCTGACATAGTTGCAAAAGGTGTCATTTTTGTTATATGATTTCTCATGATAGAGATCATATAGGTGCTTTCTACTAATATGTATACCTGTGGTAGCCCAATCACTGAAAGATTTACAATTGTTTGGAGACACTTTTTTTGGAATAAATACAATCTTATGTAGTTTATTAATTAAACTACTTAAATTACTGTATAGTAAATTTACATTATTTGAGTGGGCTATATGGGGCATATTGTTAATGACACCACATCTAAATCTCTCCAAACGGATTTTATTGACTGGAACAACCATTATACTCTTATTAACCTGTTTTTCCTTCGAGTATTTGAATGTAACCAATTGACCGCTGTGATCAGAGCTAAGTTTATTTATAATTGATAAACTTACGGGAGTGACATTAGAAAAAACATTATCTAGGCAAGTTGCACTGGTCTTTGTTATTCTAGTTGGTTCTAGGAACAGGTTAGTAAGATTATTACATTTAAATAAATTTATTAGTTTTTTACTCAAGGATGAATCATTTAATAAGTTAACATTAAAATCCCCGCAAACAAATATTTTCTTAGTTTTATTACATAATTTATCCAATACTTGTTCTAAAACAAGTTCAAAACTATCATAGTGTGATTTAGGGGGCCTATATATACAAACAATTATGCAGTTTGTCAATTCTACACAGGATATTTCAATAGTTTGTTCAATAGATAGGCTCACTATGTCAGTACGTTCTCTAAATTTTAAAGATTTATTTAATATTATTAAAGAGCCCCCATGTATTGCTGTCTATTGAACGAACTAGCAACTTGGTGCTGAGCAAAATTTAATACTAATTGGTGGTCCAGTAAGAAATGTTCAGTTACACAAAGAATATCTATATGCTCAGCATACAAAAATAACTCTATTTCCAAGACTTTCTCTGAAATGCCTTGTATATTCTGGTGTACCAGGTTTAAACAACTTTTATTACTTAATGCAATTGACATGTTGCCAGATGCTGCAACATCTGTTGTCTTATTAACTAATTTAAATATTTTGGAGTATCCAAAACTGTCAGCATAGTGGAACTACATGTTTCACTATGACACAGTGATATACTAGACTGCTCAATAAAAGCAGTGTCAGTAGCTAAAAAATTAGCTGGTTTAAAAAATAAAAAATTTAATAGCACTTGTGCTATCTGTTTTGATAAATAAGTAGATATAATATATCTATCTTTTGTCAAATTAAATTTAATTTTAAATTTAAAATTACAAATAGAATTAATGTCAATGACATTAATCAGCATGCTCGGGGTATTACTTAAACATATATTACTGGACCCAACGTAAGTCTGCATGCAAACATTCAATTTAAATCTTAATACATTTTCTTCGGCTGCACCCTGCACATAAGGAAATGTGAACAAAACAACTTTTTTTACCTTCAGGGCCTGCAATTTGTCTAAATATATTAATAATTGCTTTTGTTTCACATTTCCCCTTCTCCCAAATAATAATACCAAAGTAGTTTCAGGACTGAAACTGCCATTCAGAGCCTTTTCAACTATACATTCCATTGATGCTCCAGGCAAACAATAATTTAATACATCTTCTTGGTTATTAAACAGTTTTGAGCCCATATTTTTACCTAATTCATCACAGTACATAACTGTTGACGTTTCACTACTTGCATGCTTACTAACTATGGAACTGACATTTGATTTCTCACTTAATGAATCTAATGAAGAAGAGCCTTTGTAATTACAATACATGGTATTTGTCAGAGATTGAAAACGCTCTTCATTATATTTAGACAATTGCAACAGCTCATCCATGTCCAGTACATGTTGATTTATTTGTTCCTGTGCAGTGTTATACTGCTGTGTTATTTCCTGTAAGGACTGTTGCAAAATACCAATTTTCTTCTGTAGTGAAACAATGTCAGTTTCATACTTTTGTCGCATGATATCCACCTCTTGACTATAATTTTTACAATCCTCAATCACAAAACTATGCTTTTTCGATAAATTTACATAATTTCTTGACAAATTCTGCTTTTTTATAATTTTATTAGATTTCTTAATAAATCTTTGTAAATTTAAATACTTTTTTATCTTATTATGACTAATATTACTATTTTTCTTGCAAGACAAGTTTGAAATAGACTCATCACCAGTCAAGTCAATAGTGACTGTTGGTGAGTCCGACGTGGAACAAGTGTTAGGCACTAACGCTTTAAAAAGTGTTTGTGTTTGGTTGGAGTTAACTTTGAGTGCCTCTTTTTCAAGTTTAATTATGTGTAGTTGGGCACTTGAGAGTTGAGATTTTAATGTGTTTATACTTTTCAAATTACTATCAAATTCAAGACAACAGGAATCAAAGTCTCTTGTCTGTTTTTTTAAGCAATCTCTGTCCTCTCTAGTCTCCAAGTAAAGCTTTTGCAAATTGACTAATTCTGCTTTAAGGCTAGTATTTCTATTTATAACTTTCAAAGTTTCCAGCTCATTGTCCTCTCTTTCCTTTAATAACTGTTCACATTGCCTCCTGAACTTGCTTAGCTCTTGGAGCGCGAGTTGGAGTTGGCTTTCCAACTGGCGGGCAGAAGCACTGCGAGTATTCATGTTTGATTTAAGGTGAAACAAAAGTTGTTAGTACTTATAAGTTCGAAAGTTTGAAAAGACTAGTAAGGCAATGTGAACTATGTAGTTAATACGGTGCCTATTTATAATAATAAGATGTAATAAATATTAGATATTATGTAATCGTGGTATTAAATTAAATTTAGAGGAGTAGAACAATGAATTTGAAACAATGAATTGAACTGATATAAAGTTCGTTACCTGTCACTTTTAGGCAAGTTGAGAAATTGCACTTTACATTCACAATTCACTAACCACAACAAAATTACTATTTTAGGATACTACGTGGTTGAATTTGAGGTGGATATTTACAAAAAAATGCACAAATTTTACAAATAGTTAAATAAATTTTGGGAGAAGATACAAAAAAAAAAAATATAGCTTTTATTTACTTATTTATTTATCACAGAACCAACAGCACTTAATAAACATATACAATGACAAAAATAGTCAATATTACACTTACTGCCAATAACAGGGTCACATTTTTTATGATTATACATAAAAAAGATTATTTTTTGGTCTGCCCATTCTTTCAATTTTTTTTTAAATTATTTTCATCTTGTTTTTACAATTACACTGTTTGCACTAATAATAATAATAGAATGTAACGATTGGATTCCACCGGTAATGCAAATATTGGTAGGTTATAGAAGGTCTTTATGAAAGTTTTGTGTATGTTATGCGGTTAATCCATTTTTTTTATTAAATGGATGAGGCATTGCTTCCTAAGGGCGAGTACACATTGGTGTCATGGAACCAGTAATGTAATTTCCAGCGCTCGATGCTTGCGCTCGCTGTATTTGGACGTGTATTGCGCACGAACTGAGCATTCAATACGGGAATCCTGAGTAAGATATTTTCAGTATTTCGTCGCGAGCACGGTCGTTCTTTTCGACCGACTTCCAAAAGGAAGAGGTTATCAAATCGTGTGTATGTTTGTTACTTGATGAATTGGTCAATTATGAATCGATTTGGATGATTCTTGTTTCATTTGATAGATCACAATAAGTCAGAGGTGGCCCATTGAAATTTAATGGAAACCGATTCAGTACCTACTTAAAAAAAATATATATGAAAGCGGAGGATATATCCCTATGCAGGTGACATTTCACTTCAGCCAAAGTTTTGACAAGTATTTAAAAATGTTAGTAAAGTTGGTTTTTTAATGCTCTGCATTTCATAATACTAAAGTTATCTTAACATGTTATTATTTTTAAATAGAGAGAGAATGTAATGTATTTATTTACACGTTCCTGTATGCCATAAAATAGTACAAAAAAGGAAAAACATAATAACAATTTTGAAATACAATAGGCAGTTTTATCGCTGGGAAGCGATGTCTACCAGACAACCATGATAGTTTATGATAGTGAATAGTGTGCGATATGAATTTGTTGTCATTTGGAGGGAGAGAGATTAAATACTTGCCCAAATTAAAGGTTGTCATGGATGTATCTGATTGAATCCTATTTTTCTTTGTCTGAATGACTCAATTTTAAGTTTAAATGTTTAGTGCTGCATTTACTGTGTTACTTATTGCTTCACTTCATTTCCATCATTATTTTATGGAAGTATATACTTAAGGGATTCATATTAAGTATTGAAGTATTATAAGTATCTACATTGAAAAAACAAAATAAATGAATATAGAATACAAAATCTAGCAGGACTTGCAGAGAAATACATAAGATACCTTTCTAGATACCTTTTCTAGACTTTTCCAGATAGTTAGTAGTTAGACTATTTAAAATGTTATTTGCATTACCTACATATGGAGCTAGTTTCTCTTCAAGTCCTTTGATAGCAGATATGCCTCATAAAATAGTGTTTTATTGTAGTGATATATATGGTGGTGTGTGTGACAAGGTGTTTTCATGTAAGTAAATAGCTATTAATGATGTATCCAATTCCAAAGATCAAAAAGAAAATGGAGGAAATTCTTGCCTGTAAACTGTTTTGATTCTTCCTCACAATTTCCATGTGTAGTATTTTTTTATACTAATATCATAAATGCCAAGTCTGCTTGTTTGTCTTGCTTGCTTAAGCTAAACCGCAGGACTGATTCAAATGAATATTGTCATCTCATTTCCCATTACAGCATTTAGCAAAGGCGATCAATGCTTCGTACTGAAATTTGTTTTATTTTAATGAGGGGGACAGCGCGTACGCAGTCCCCACTACCAAAAATTACGCGTCCGAGTTATCCACATTAGGGATAATCGCAAGGGTCAACCCGATCGCAGTGCAATGACCAGGCCTCGCCCTGGGGGAACCGCCTAGTTGATCACGGTATCCCCTACGCCAGGTAAGTATGATTTGGTAAGGCACTTCCCATACCTAGACAAATTGAAAAGGAAAAGTACATGCGCGCTTTAATGTACAATTAGTGACATCTTACGATGTGCTATGAGAACTAAATCAACAACCTTTGTGGAAGCAGTTTTTACTAATGGAATATAAAACATTAACTTAGTTTGGGTAGAAAATTGCAGATGGCGTTGATCTTAAGTTTACACAGTAGATGGAATGGAAGACAAAATGGTATAATGGTTTTATATTAATGATAAAGGTAAAAAAAAAAAAAAAAAAAAAAAAAAAAAAAAAAAAAAAAAAAATGAAAATAATTGTATTCAATTTAATGGTGATTTATAAGTACGTAAATGAGGTTTCACTTCAGCCAACGTTAAACTAGGACTTGTAAATATGAGTGATATCAGTTTTAAACGTTTTGCTTTAGTTTGTTATATGTACCTATGGTCTCAATAGTGTCTAAATGCAGCTTTTTAATGTTGAATAAGTAATTTTTAGATTCATTTATTCTTCAGTGCACACAGTAAAACAGAACAAAAAATAAAATAACAAGAAATTTAGTGCCACATCTAGGTAGTCTTAAAGCGATTTCTATCAGACAACCTTGTTATTAATTAAAAACAAACAAAAGACATCAAATATAAATTATTATAAATGACACAATAAATAAAATCCCCAGACACTCACACCAACTACATGGCCCCAAAGTAAGCGAAGCTTGTGTTATGAGATACCATGTAGCGAACTAGGGGGGAACCTAGACTATAAATACATATATAGGATAAACACCCAGACCCGGAACATTTTTTTTCTTGTTCCGGGCGGGAATCGAGTAATTAGGAAGCACTCACAAAAAATATTTTATTATTTTCGGAAACTTATAAATAGTCAAAAATATACAAAAGGCATAAAAAAGAAAATAAATACAATGTAGAATAATAATAAGGCGTGTAGCTCTTACAATGCCAAATAATAATAATTACTCTTTATTGCCAACAAAACAAGTACAAGGAAAATTAAAAAAAATATAACACAATTTTGGACAATTTGGGCGGCCTTATCACTTTAAGCGATTTCTACCAGAATAATTACAGCAGTTAACAATTCATATAGCATACATGCAAAACAAGACTGAATACCACAGTTACAACATTGGAGAATAAAAACGAATAAATAAGCTTCCAAAGCCCTAAACAAAAACAACAATAATAATACTAATACTCACACGTATACTTTTGTATGTGGAAAGTGAAAGGAACATATTAGTTTCAAGTTGTGTGTGCTGCTCAACAGATGGCGCTGATTGTATAATAAAGTGCGCAAGATGTTTTCTAAACGATTCAATGACCCAATTCGATTTGCAATTTTTTGTTATCTATACAACTGAATAGACTTGGTTATATGTGTAGTGAATAAGTGAATTAGTGTTTAAAGTGAAGTTCAAAGTGAAGTGAAGTGAAGTGCTAGAAACGCTCCCGCGTTGTCGCGGAGGGGATCACCTTTCGCAAGTCGCCCAAGTCGGGTGGTTTGTCCGTCCGTGGTACCTACCCGGTCTGCCACCAGCGGCAAGCCCCGGGCAAGGGCCTCGGGCCGGCAGCCGCCGCCCGATTTCGGGTCGCATACAGGTCGCCCTATAAGCGTTCGTCCTGAGTGAGGTAACCATGCCACACCAGTCGCCGCAGTACCCTCCGCTGCGGAAGGGCACCCGCCCGCCGCTGCCACCGACGCACCGGCGCCGCGTGTTTACAAAGAACCCGCTCGGCCACGTGCTAAACCTGATAGCTGACAGCACCACGCCACGCCACCTAGGTGCAGGAGCCCGCGCCGCCTCGCTCGCCGCCGCAGCATCCACATCGAGAACAGGTATTAGCTCGCCCGCTGTGAAAACAACGGTCGAGTTCTTCCCTTCGACACTAACAATGCCACTTACGGCACGTTCATCGCAGTACGCCACACCGACTGCCCGGTCCCCGGTTCAATCCCAGGGACAGCACCCAGAACAGACGCCTCCGCCTTCACAAATACTCAGTCCGTTGCCGTCGCAACCACCCCACTCGAGCTGTGAGCCGGATCAACAGCAAAGCATACCAGTCATAACTGGCGCAAACTCCGGGATAAATCAAACCACGACTCCATCAACAGCACAGACCGACACGTGGCAAGCTTCACCACCGCACCGTGTACTGACACCACCTCTCGCTTCACCGGGGGGTAGCTCAAGAGTAACCATGGCACCATGGCGTACGCTACCAATGGACACTATTCCCGCCCAGACGGTAGATTATGCCACCATTGCTGCCACTATACCACCCAGCAAAGATCCCATTTCACCCGGGCCATCAACCGCCGCCACGCCTCCGCAACCAACCACTCCCAAAAAGGTTAGGTACCCACCACTGGTGGTAGAACACCTGCCAAATTGGCAAGTCCATTTTAAAACACTAAGGGAGAAACTGGGGAAGGCCCCCAATGCCCGACCGTTTGGGAAAGGAGTGAGATTCGTGCCCAGCGACGACTTTGAATATCGCACTATACAGTCATATCTCACGAAACTCGAGACCACGGAAAAGATCGCATGGTTCTCCTACTCCCTTCCTTCAGAAAGATCTCTGAAGGTAGCCATTAGAGGACTACCAGCGGACACCCCACCTGGGGAGATAATGGAAGATTTTAAAAACCTCGGCTACGTACCTGAATACATCAGACCCATTCGAGCCAGACGAGGTCGCCCTGGTTGCATTTTCTTTGCTCAGTTCCTACGGACAGCGAACCTCATCCCAGGCATTTATGAGGTTAGTGAACTGCTTTATATGCCAGGAATAAAGATTGAGGCTTGGCGTGGCAAAAAAGGCCCGGCCCAATGCCACAGATGCCAACAATTTAGACACTCGTCGCATCACTGCCACAGACGCCAGGTGTGCGTGCGCTGCGGGGGGGAACACCCCGCTAAAGAATGCCCGCGCCCGCGCGAGGAGCCCGCCACCTGCGCAAATTGTAACGAAGCACACCCGGCAAATAGCACCTCTTGCATAGTATACTGCCGAGAGGCGAGAAATAAAAAAGCAAGCACTGTGGCCCAAACGGGCAAAGCCCGTTCTCACGCCCCCATACACCCGCAGCAGGACGTCCCTGCGACGCAGGAGCAATCTTCTTTGATGGCCCCGGCAAATCCAGCAAAGCTCCGGAATTCAAATAAAAAGAAAGCCAAAAAACCAGCCTCAAGTACAGCTAACGAGACCCCTGAGGCTAAGACCATGAATGATGAAGTTCAAGGTGAAGATGAACAAAATATTCAACCGCCAAATAAACAAGTTGCCGGATCCAATACCATCCGAGACAACAATAGAATGGCCACGATCGAAATGGCCATAAACATCCTTAATGAAGTCCTCCAGGCACTTAGAGAAGAAAGAGATCCGGTGCAGGTGATATTCAATGGAATCGGAAAGCTTCTCAATGGATAATAATGCGCTAAGAATCATTCACTGGAATGCCAGGGGACTTCCCAAAAAAAAGTCCCTTCTTAAAACACTCCTACGGCAACAAAACGCGGACATAGTGCTGATTTCTGAAACGCATCTTAACAAGAGGGACAGCCTCAAGATTCCATTCTATATCACCTACAGAAAGGACGAAACAGCAATAGACGGAAGGGCATATAGAGGGCTGGCCGTCTTAATAAGAAAAGAAATTATTCACCAACCGATACCAGTTCCAATAACAAACAGTTGCTATGCACTTGGTATCGAGATTTGCCACAACAACACCCCACTCCGCGTGTTCGCGTTTTACAAGCCACCGAATAATACGTTGGAATTGTCTGATATTCACACTTTGTTGGATTCGCCTCATCCGACTATTATAGCGGGGGATTATAATACAAAACACACGGCGTGGAACTCCACGACTGTAGATAGAGATGGCAGGAAGCTGTTTGAGGATTCCGAACGAAACGGGTACGTAGTTGTCGGCCCGGAGGACCCAACCCACTACCCGGAAAACCCACTTCATAACCCAGACGTACTAGATATAGCTATTGCCAAATACCTTGAGTCTTCACCAATGCAGGAAGTCATGTACGAAGACATGGGGTCAGATCATCTTCCAGTACTCATGACCATCTCGATGAAACCACAACAAGCCGCGCCAAAACCACCAGCGAGAAAAGTTAATTGGGAAATCTTCAGCAAAGAGGTTGAAAAGCGAACACCCAACTTTCCGGTTAAATCACCTACTGAGGTTGAGCAGCTGACTCTGGAACTGACCTTAGCAATCCAAGAGTCCCTCAGGATTGCCACCACAAGCGCCAGGGTCTCCCAAAGAAGACCAACACTCCCCCTTCTAATACAGAAGAAGCTAGAGGAGAAAAGGCAACTCAGGAAACTCTGGCAACGAACGCGATGCCCTACACTGAAAATGCAGCTAAATAGACTCGGAGAGGTCATCAAACAAGAGGTCAAATCTCACTTCGAGGAGGAATGGGATTCCTACATATATGAAAGCAGTACTGATTGGAACGGGATTCACAAGCTCTGTAGGCAACTGAGGGGCCAACCCACTCCAATCAGACCTCTATGTGCCCCAGACGGAACCCCCCGATATAAGGCTGAAGACCGCGCTGAACTGTTTGCTGAACATCTTAAAAAACAGTTTAGCCCAAACGAAGCTAAAGACCCGGAATTCAATCATAACATTGAACGTATGCTTGAGTCGTATTGGATGCAAGACCCGTACGCCCCAGAAGAAGAGCCCATCTACTTCAGTCCGAAGCAAGTGATAAATGCCACGCGAAAGTTGAACCCCAAAAAGGCCCCTGGAGTGGATGGTATTACGAACGCTGCAATTAAAAATCTGCCCTACCGAGCTCTGGTAGCCATTACGAGACTCTTCAATGGCATCATGAGAACAGGCCACTTCCCTGATATGTGGAAAAAAGCTCTCGTCATAATGCTGCCAAAACCAGGTAAGACAAAACTAGCCCCGGAAAGCTTCCGTCCAATATCTCTCCTTTCGAATCTGTCGAAACTGTTCGAACTCTTACTACTGCAATACTTGAGGCCACACTTAACACCCAGAGCCGAACAATACGGATTCCGAGCAGAACACTCTACCACATTACAACTGTCAAGAATGTTAAACCACCTGACCACGAACTCTAACAAGCGTGAACACTCTGTGGCAGTGTTTCTAGACATGGAAAAAGCTTTTGACAGAGTGTGGCATGACGGACTCCTGTACAAACTAACATCAACCACTCCACGTAGACTCGTTACCATCTTACAGTCCTACCTCCATAAAAGAAGCTTCGTAGTACGAGTTGAAGAAGCCATATCACAAGATAGACCAATACTGGCAGGCGTGCCCCAGGGTAGTTGCCTATCACCGGTACTCTATTCATGGTACACCAATGATATCCCTGTACACAAGGATACAACATTATATCTTTACGCAGACGATGCAGCGTACGTTGCCACATCAATCAAGCCTGGCCATGCGAGTATCAAGATCCAACGTACGCTGGATCTCCTCCCAGAATGGTTGCGACGATGGCGACTATCGGTAAACGTCTCAAAAACTCAGGCCCTGCTCATATCCGGGACCAACAAACGGATAGATAAACTAAGACTTCTGGACCAGGAGATCGAATGGAGTCCCGTCGTCAAATATCTCGGTGTCTACATCGACAGACGACTAACAATGAGGCATCATGCAAAGCAGATTGTCACGAAAGCAAGAACGGCGCGAGCACTATTGTACCCAGTGCTCTCTTCTGACATCCCTCTCCGAACAAAGGTAGCAGTTTTCAAACTATACATCAGACCTGTTCTTACGTACGCGGCCCCAGCATGGTATGTGCTGGCTAGCGAAAGCACAAAGAAAACTATACGCAGCCAACAATCAGCCTCTCTTCGCCGTATATTGAAAGCCCCACGATTTGTCCGCAACACCACCATACAAAGGGACCTCAAAGTTGAAAGTATCGACACCTTTATTCAACGGCTCGCAAAAGCGATGTTCGCACGCGCTGATGCCTCATCATTAGTCCACCTTCAAGGGATCGCCCCTCTTCACGCAAGACCACCAGATGCCAAAATGTATCAAAGAGAACTTCTACTCCCAGCTCAAACTGACGTTTATAAATAATTATAAAAAAAAAAAGATATTTGCCTCCAAAACAAATGAAAGTAAAAATATAAATATAAAAAGAAAAAAAAAAAAAAAAAAAAATGAACCTACATATGTTGAACAAACATCAGCCAAGGACAGGCCCAAATCATTGGGTCGCGCAAGACACCTCCACAGGGAGCCAAAGCTCCATAGTGGACTCCTCCGTGCCCCTGAAGGCCCGTGAGAAGACTCGAAGGTTTTGTTATCGCTTCTCGGCCTTTTGGCTAAGATCAAAGTGTAGTATCTGTTCTTTTCAGCTTAATATCTGAAAGTTCCCTCATTGAGGGACCAGTATATTAAACTGATTTTTGTAAATCGACGGGATGTTCGGGGCTCGCTCCACTCCCGTCACGGGTCGGCCCGGCATTGCAGTGCCGCCGGGATCGGCCCACTTAATTCAATAAAATTTAATATTCGGAATTCATAGGGATATATTATTAATGAGTTGCACTAAATTATTTATTCCAATTAAATTATTAGTAATGTTACAATCTATGCCCATCTGCCATTAATGCAGATACACCGCAAATCTTTTCAACTTTGATATTATTAAACTCCATTAATGGCGGGTTTCAATATTATAAAAACTGTTCGTTTTTCCTACGAACAATAGAAATCACTACCAAAATGCCTTTCTATATTCAAAATCTTGACATCTAAACCACTGCTTACGAACTGTTTGACTGTAATGGGTTGCTAGGTTACATTTGACCATTTACAAAATAAGTCATTATATCTAGCCAACGACGACGTAACAAGTTATTAATTTAAACCAATGAGATAAAGGTAGCATGGTAGTCTGCTGCGGCCAATAAGAGTTATGTTTTCATTACGTATGTATGACCAATTAAAGAATAGGTCATTTTATCTAGCCAACGACGTAAATAGTATATTTCATTACGAGTGCGGAAAGCCTGTCATTGCAAAGAGTTCCGACAAATGTCTACACGAGCCGAGGCGCAGCCGAAGGCGAGGGTTGACAGTCGGAACGAGTTGCAATGACGGTTCCGCACGTGTACTGAACGACTATTTTTAATACAGTTGCGAAAAAATTAAGCAATTTTATAAAATATACTAAATGGCGCCAGCCTTGAAAGATTATTTTGTTTTTTTACCCATTCTGGGTAGGCAAAGGGAACTATGCCCATACAGCCAAGTCGATTTTTTGTATTGACATGAAATGAAAATGAATTTAATGAGATAAAATGAAATGAAACCTAACCTAACTCATTGCATCAAATCATTATATCTGATATTGAAACAAATTAGTAGCTTCTTTTCAGAAATATTTGCATGAATCGTAAAAACTTCTATGAATTTTTTTTTAGTAAAAACTTCGTGGTTGAGTTTTTCTTTTTAATAGACATTATTTTGACATTTGGGAAAGAGAACGCACGAGTGCGGGAAAGGTAAAGAAAAAGCACAAGTGTGTAATAGCCCACATCCCGAACGCTAAACGTCCCTGCAATACGCCACTTTTTGAGCAACTTTATTAAAAAAATTATTCCGAAATATCCTATCAAATATCTGTCAACATATCAATAATCCAGTTTTCTCTTTCTAACTTATCTATAACAGTTTTTGAAAAAAGAGGACGAATATTATTGAATGACATAAATTTTCTTTTAAATATTTACTTTAACGTCATAAAAATGTGATTCAACCAATGGCAAAATTAGTCGAAGGATTGGCGTTTCGTTTTACGTAAGCAGTTAAACGCAATTATTAATAAAAAGTTCTAAAAACATACTATTATATATTTATGGAATACTAAAACATAGCAAACATAAATTGAATAAGTTCATATATTTCTTTAGTTCAAATATCATACAAATAATTAGCTATGCGAGGGTGTCAGCAAAAACAAAAAGCAAATGTTATTCTGCAACAGTGGTGAACTTAAGCCAAATATTATATTCATACACAAACAGGGTGTATACGAGTCGATAGACGAAGAGTAGAATGAGTTGATAAGAACGAGCAAGAGCATAGTATGTAATAGAATGAGAGAGCAGCGCGATATGTATTTCTTAAAGCAAAGCGAGTAGATGTGTGTGAGCAGGATGGCAAGATATCGTTCTTATGGCGAGTTTCAATATTATGAAAACTGTTCGTTTTGCCTACGAACAATAGAAATCACTACCAAAATGCCTTTCTATATTCAAAATCTTGACATCTAAACCACTGCTTACGAACTGTTTGACTGTAATGGGTTGCTAGGTTACATTTGACCATTTACAAAATAAGTCATTATATCTAGCCAACGACGACGTAACAAGTTATTAATTTAAACCAATGAGGTAAAGGTAGCATGGCAGTCTGCTGCGGCCAATAAGAGTTATGTTTTCATTACGTTTGACCAATTAAAGAATAGGTCATTTTATCTAGCCAACGACGTAACAGTTTATTCATTTAACGAAATGTCCTATCAAATATCTGTCAACATATCAATAATCCAGTTTTCTCTTTCTAACTTATCTATAACTGTTTTTGAAAAAAAGGACTAATATTATTGAATGACATAATTTTTCTTTTAAATATTTACTTTGACGTCATCAAAATGTATTTTAACCAATGGCAAAATTAGTCGAAGGAATGGCGTTTCGTTTTACGTAAGCAATTAAACGCAATTATTAACAAAAAGCTCTAAAAACATACTATAATTTATTTATCGAATACCAAAACATAGCAAACATAAATTGAATAAGTTTATATATTTCTTTAGTTCAAATATCATACAAATTATTTGCGAATGCAAGATATTCTATAAATCACATATCACCTATTTACTTGGAAGAACGTCACGCAAGGAGGGCCCATGCCAAATTTGAGAACTCACAGCCCGTAGCTAATAGATATTGTGAAACGCTACTTTTTTCCTACCAGTTTTGTACCTGTACCGGTTACGCATAGCAGTCAGTTGAATATTGAAACCCGCCATAAAATAAGATCACTTAAGTATAGGAAAGTCTGAGCCTAAATGACATACAAACAAACGAAGACGAAATATGTTCTGACGAACCACGTCATCGACATTGGTTTCTCGCACAAACTCGCATCCTTATCCTTAAGTTTTAAATTCCGATTTAACCACTCACTCACGCTTAAATTTAATTTATATGGGATTGACTTTCTTTATAACTTAACATAAATGCCTATTTTCAAATTGAACCCTCTATTTTTTTATTGGATTCGGATGTTTGTTACTTTCTAAAGAAAAGTTGAACTTACTACTTCTTTGAGTTCGCGCTACCAATACTCCTAAGAGTGGACTTAAATATTTCTTTCCATCTCAATTTACGTTTAATGTCAAGTGAATTATACTGTTCACAGTTTGCTTAGTAAGTTCGGGATATTCTATTTATAACATTAATCATTATTTGCGATTCTAAATCAAACCTACCATACGTTTGTCCTATAGTTTTTGACCATACATAATTTGGTGCCAGGTTCCTGTCAGGATATTTTAGTTCAATGTAGAGTGTGATGTTGGTAGTCCTGCCTGAGTATTCTACTACCGTCATAAAGTCAGTTGACGTGTGGCATAAATATTCTTCTATGCTTTTTATTTAGGTAGGTTCATTCATTCATAACTTCACGCCTGTATCCCTAATGGGGTAGGCAGAACACCAGAGGCTATCAAACCATCTCATGTCACTTTTGACTAATTTGGAGGTATTATTTTGATGGAGAGAGACTATTGCAGTGACAGGGGGTCAACCTATCGCCCGCAAAAACGCCAATAAAACCTCCGTGCCTTAACTGACTTTTACAGTATGCCCGGGAAGAGAAGCAGCTGGCACATTCTATGTTTTTCTTTCACTACCAGTCCAGCATGGAAGAATAGGTAGGTATTTGATAAATTAAATCCCATGGACTTAAAACAACAGGTTGCATTAATATGTACTTAATATTCGTTTAGTACAGAAGTCTTATGGGTTAAAGCCATTTTATTTTCAAGCGGACCTTTTCTTTCATTTACTTATTTTTTTTAGTTATGGCATATCTACCTACTTACTTCTTTAATTATTTAGGAAGGGATAGATTTTTTTCAGCTAGGTACTTTTTAGCTTCTTTTCTATAGTGTATATACATGCTTGTTTAGAATTAATAAGTAAATAAAATATATGACATTGGTTTTAGTTTTTTTAAGTTTAAAATTTCTTTATTTCTTTAATATCTTTAATAATTATCTTAGGATAGTGACAATCAGTTGCTTTTAGAACTCAGACTGCCATTAATTAAAATGAAAGTATTACTTATAGCTGTCTTAACCTTATAGGTGTATAGCTTTTCAAATAAAGATTTAAAAAAAAGAGGTATGGTAGCACCTTATAATTCAAAAGAGACAATTTAGATAAAAAGTAAGTTAAGTAGTATATAAGTTTACCAATCACAATGATTGCTAGCTTTCTAAATGACAAAGATATAAATCATTTAAAAAAATTGAAAATGCCACTATGGTTCTTTGAAACTAAACATTTATTTGCTTATAAATAAGACCCCTTTAAGTAAAAAGCAAGCTTAGTTTCGATTTTTTTAACTTAATTGATTAAATATTTAAAAAAGAAAAATACAAAACCAAAGTTTTGATAAATTTTTGGTCTTCCCATTCTTTCTAATTTTGTTATTTTTAATAATTTTCATCTTGTTTTGATAATACTGTTAGTACTAATAATAATACAATGTAATGATTGGGTTCCACCTCTAATGCATATGTTGGTATAGGCGGTCTATTTGAAAAGTTTGTGTTTGTTATGTGGTTAATTAATCCACCATTTTGTATTAAATAAATTAAGCGTTGTTACCTAAAGTTATCTTAACATGTTATTATTTTTAAATGAAATATGAGGTAGAATGATTTAATACACATTATTTTATACAATAAAATAGAACAAAAAAAGAAATTGGCAGTTTTATCGCTGGGACGCAATCTCTACCAGACAACCATGATAGTGAACATGAATTTGTTGTCATTTGGAGGGAGAGAGATTGAACACTTGCCCAAATACAGGGTTGTCATGGATGTTACTGATTGAATCCTATTTTCCTTTGTCTGTATGACTCAATTATAAGTTTCAATTTTTAGTGCTGCCTTTACTGTGTTTCTTGTTGCTTCACTTCATTTCATTATTTTATCGAAGAACTTATGGGATTCATATTATTTAAGTAGGTATACTATGTATTTAATATATAAAATAAATTAATACAGAATACAAAATTTAGCAGTTCATGACATAAATTGCACACCGACTTGAATTACGGTTTTTGATTTTTTTTCGACTGTTCCAGATGGTTATAAGGTAGACTATTTAGAATATTATTAGCTTTACCTGCATGATATGGAGCTAGTTTCTCTTCAAGTCCTCTGATAGCAGATATGCCCCACAAAAATGCCCCATAAAGTAGTATTTCATTGTTTGGATTTGCTTATAATCTTAAAGGCTATCGAAATATAGTGGTGTGTGTGACAAGTGTTTTTTCATGTAAGTAAATAGCTACTTTTCCATGATATGTCCTAACATCTAAAAGAAAATGGAGGAAATCCTTGGCTATCAACTGTTTTGATTCTTTATTACAATTTTAATGTGTGTAGGTAAGTATTTTGTTATACATATATTTATAAATGCTAAGTCTGCTTGTTTGTCTTGCTGTTACGCTTTCAACGGTAAACCACATGACCAATTTAGATGAAACTTGAAATGCATGGTTTTTTAGTTACAGCACTTAGATGTTCTACAAGTTTGTTAATTTACAAGGGGGACAGCGCGTACGCAGTCCCCACTACCAAAAATTACGCGTCCGAGTTATCCACATTAGGGATAATCGCAAGGGTCAACCCGATCGCAGTGCAATGACCAGGCCTCGCCCTGGGGGAACCGCCTACTTGATCACGGTATCCCCTACGCCAGGTAAGTATGATTTGGTAAGGCACTTCCCATACCTAGACCAATTCAAAAGGAAAAGTACATGCGCGCTTTAATGTACAATTAGTGACATCTTACGATGTGCTATGAGAACTAAATCAACATCGTCATCACGTGCCCGTGGTGGATGTAATTTTTAGTTATGGAATATAAAACATTCAGTTAGTTTGTGTAGAAAGTTGCAGATGGCGTTGATTTAAAGTTCACGCAGGGGATGGAATGGAAGAAGACAAATTGATATAAGGATTTTTTTTTGTCCTTTAGATTCGACCCTTTTATCTAAAACTATCGTTTACTAAATAAAATAACCATTTCAGAAATATAAATGTTATCGCTAACGTAGTGATACATTGTTTCCTATTCATAATATTTAAAAAAAATCTTGAGTTTTTTACAACCAACTCACACAAGAAGCAGATTCTTAATTTCGTGTATCGGTATGATTTTTTTATAACTAATTATATTTTTTTGTTTGTGTCGCGATAATTTGGTCAATTCCGAATCGATTTCTCAAAAGATACGATTACTTCAGAAGACATTTCATTAAAATCTGTAAAGTTATTTTGAAAAATTTGTAATTTTCGAAAATAATGGATGGAATGCATGAAATGGAAAATTTACCTATATTTAAATAAAACTACTTTTTAACCGGATTAATCCGGTTAAAAAGTAGTTTTATTTAAATTATGAATCGTGAAAACTTAAGACAATATTACCTATATTTAGTGAGGTTTCTTTTTATCTTCAGTTTTGACAAGGACTTAAAAATGTGGTCCGTTTTAATGCTCTGCATTCGTTGTTTATACAATATTGTTTCGTCTCGATTATGTTTAAATCATATAGCTTTTATTTACTTATTTATTTATCACAGAACCAACAGCACTTAATCTATACATATAATAAAATGGTAGGAAAGTCAAAACTGTACATTGAATATTTTTTTAAAAGAATACTTGGGGTATGATCTACAATCGAAACAGAAACAAAAAATATAGTTTTTAGAATTTTTGTCTGTTTGTCTGTTTGTCTTTCCGGGATAAACTCAAAAAGTACTGCATGGATTTACTTCAAATTTGGCATGAAGATAGTTAAGAAGTCGGGTCAACATATAGGCTACATATTATCACGCTAGCAGTGTTATAATCGTAGGTGCGTTTGGTGCTGCATAGCGTTCACGCAGACGACGTCGCGGGCAGCAGCTAGTAAACATATACAATGACAAAAATAGTCAAAATTACACTTACTGCCAATAACAGGGTCACATTTTTTATGATTATACATAAAAAAGATTATTTTTTGGTCTGCCTATTCTTTCTGATTTTTTTAAATTATTTTCATCTTGTTTTTACAATTATACTGTTTGCACTAATAATAATACAATGTAACGATTGGATGCCACCTGTAATGCAAATATTGGTAGGTTATAGAAAGTCTATATGAAAGTTTTGTGTATGTGTATGCGGTGTATGCGGTTAATCCATTTTTTTTTATTAAATGGATGAGACATTGCTACCTAAGGACGGGCACACATTGGTGTAATGGAACCAGTAATGTAATATCCAGCGCTCGATGCCTGCGCTCGCTGTATTTGGACGTGTATTGCGCACGAACTGAGCATTCAATACGGGAATCCTGAGTAAGATATTTTCCGTATTTCGTCGCGAGCACGGTCCGTCGCCGCACACGTTCTTTTCAACCGACTTCCAAAAGGAAGACGTTATCAAATCGTGTGTATGATTGTTACTTCATTAATTGCTCAATTATGAATCGATTTGTATGATTCTTGTTTCATTTGATAGATCACAATAAGTCAGAGGTGGCCCATTCAAATTTAACGGAAATCGAATGTATGAAAGCGGAGGATATATCCCTATGTAGGTGACTTCAGCCAAAGTTTTGACAAGGATTTAAAAATGTTAGTGAAGTTGGTTTTTTAATGCTCTGCATTTGATAATACTAAAGTTATCTTAACATGTTATTATTTTTAAATAGAGAGAGAATGTAATGTATTTATTTACACGTTCCTGTATGCCATAAAATAGTACAAAAAAGGAAAAACATAATAACAATTTTGAAATACAATTGGCAGTTTTATCGCTGGGAAGCGATCTCTACCAGACAACCATGATAGTTTATGATAGTGAACAGTGTGCGATATGAATTTGTTGTCATTTGGAGGGAGAGAGATTGAATACTTGTCCAAATTAAAGGTTTTCATGGATGTTACTGATTGAATCCAATTTTTCTCTTTCTGTAGATATGACTCAATTATAAGTTTCAATTCTTAGTGCTGCATTTACTGTGTTACTTATTGCTTCACTTCATTTCCATCATTATTTTATGGAAGTACAGTAGAATCCGTTTATTATGACTCCGCTTATATTGACCAACCGCTTATTATGACGTGTTTACACAGTGAAGTTTAGTTTTCATATAAATTATATAACTAAGTCGGATATAATGACTTCGCCTATAGAGACATATCGCTTATTGTGACCCTTTTTTATCAAATTTTGTCCGCTTATAGTGAACGACCGTATGATTTCTAACACCTTTGGCAGTGTTCGGGAGAGTAACGTTATACCCAAAGCTTTTCGGCGCGTAGATTTACTTATTGAGTCTAATTATTAATATCTTTGATTAATCTCTATTTTATTCCTTTCTATTAAAATAAATCACATACTAACTTAAACAGTTTATTTATTCTTGCAGTACCTATGCTTAGTATGACGTCCGTTCAGTATGACTTGTTTCTTATTTCCTTTCGATGTCATAATAAACGGATTCCACTGTATATGCTTTAGGGATTCATATTAAGTATTGAAGTATTATAAGTATCTACATAGAAAACAAAATAAATGAATATAGAATACAAAATCTAGCAGTACTTGCAGAGAAATACATACTGTCTAGATACCTTTTCTAGACTTTTCCAGATAGTAGTTAGATTATTTAAAATGTTATTTGCATATGGAGCTAGTTTCTCTTCAAGTCCTTTGATAGCAGATATGCCTCATAAAATAGTGTTTTATTGTAGTGATATATGGCGATGTGTGTATGTGACAAGTGTTATCATGTAAGCTATTAATGATGTGTCCACCAATCCAAAGATCAAAAAGAAAATGGAGGAAATTCTTGCCTGTAAACTGTTTTGATTCTTTTTTACAATTTCCATGTGTAGTATTTTTTTATACTACGAGGGTGGATTGAAAAGTTCGCGGCCTAGTCAAGAAAACAGAATAAAGTACATACAAAAATATTTTTATTTTTCGACGTAATCTCCATTTAGCTCTATGCACTTCTTCCATCTGCTTTCCAGAGCTTCCATACCTGTTTTAAAAAAAGATTCCTCAAGGTCTTCAAAATACAGGTTAACAGCGGCTTCGACCTCTTCATTCGTTAAAAATTTCTGCCCACCGAGGTGTTTTTTCAGGTTTGGAAACAGATGAAAGTCCGAAGGTGCCAAATCAGCTGGATGTGGCAACAATTCGAAACCACAATCACGAATTTGAGCCATAGACTCGACAGACGTGTGGACTCGGGCGTTGTCCTGGTGAAACAACACTTTCTTTCTCAGTAATCCTGGGCGTTTCTGTTTAATTTCTTCACGTAAACGGCGCAGGAGGGTGCTATAGTACGCAGAGTTTATTGTTTCGCCTTTTGGAAGGTAGTCCACCATAATGACACCCTTAGCATCCCAAAAAACCGATGCCATCACCTTGCCAGCCGACAGAATTGCCTTTGCTTTTTTCGGAGTTGGTTCACCTGATTTTTTCCATTGTTTGTATTGTTGTTTTGATTCTGGGGTATAGTGGTGAACCCAGGTTTCATCCATTGTCACAAATCTGTCAAGAAAACCTTGTGGATCAGCCTCGAACATCTCCAAACATTCGCGAGAAATCGTGAGTCGAATTCGCTTTTGCTCTACTGAAAGCAATCTGGGGACCCACCTAGCCGAAACCTTAGAAAAGCCGAGTTCATGGACAATGATGTTTTGCGTTCGTTCATATGAGATGCCTATAGTGTCTGCAATTTCTCTGATAGTCAATCTACGGTCTTTCAATATGAGATCACACACTTTATTGATGTTTTCTTCGGTCGTAGACGTCATTGGCCTGCCGGAGCGATGTTCTCTCGTCCACGTTTAAATTCTGCAACCCATTTTTTCACAGTGGTATAAGACGGGGCAGATTCCCCTAATGTTGTTTGCATGTCATCATGGATCTCCTTTGGTGTTAATCTTTTTTTAAACAAATATTTAATCACAGCACGTTGTTCAAATTTCTCCATTAGTGAAAATTTGTTCTACACACGTATTTATATTGTTCGTAAAATTTTATTTAAACAAGATATCAAATTGAAAATTCGCGGGCCGACAATTGAATAATGACAGTTCAAAATGACGGCAGAAAAAATAACAAAAGTTTTTTTTTTAATGGCCAGGCCGCGAACTTTTCAACCCATGTAGTAATATCATAAATGCCTAGTCTGCTTGCTTATGCTAAACCGCAGGACTGATTTTGAATTTAGATGAAATTTGAAATGAATAATGTCATATCATTACAGCATTAAGCATTAGAAAAGGCGAAAAGCAATGTATAAAGACCAATAATATAAATAAAAATATTAGTAAGAATAAAATTTTCTCATGTAAAAATAGCCATTCCAGAAAAGAACGTTTAAATTTACTAAGTAAGTTAAAATCATGTAGTTCTGAATTGGAGCAAAATAGGTTAACCTATGAAAGTGACACAAGGCACCTTGAGCTGGAAATAAACAGGCTTTATGAGCAGCTTAATAGTTTAACTAATAAATATGAAGTTGCTCAGAAAGAGATAAAAGAACACACTTTGGCCATGGACAGCTTACTTCAACTATCTAAATATAATCTGGATCAATTTGAGTATTTGACTTCCCAAAATAATTGTGAACAAAGTGTATTAAGTTGTCCACAGCCCGAGCAATGCCAGTCCCAGTCCCAGATGCCTTGTGTTATAGAGGATAATGTACTGCTTATAAAACCAAAGCCATCTTATTTATGTAATAATAAGCTAAGTCAGCCAGAAGTAGTTATGTACAGCGATGAACTTGGGAAAAAAATGGGCTTCCAAGTAAGTAAATATGTAAGGCAGCCAATAATAAATAATTGTTTCCCTGGTGCTTCATATTGTGATATATTAAATAAAGTTTTTGTGACTGACTTTAAAGTCAAAACTGTCTTGATTATTTTAGTTGGCAGACGGGCGGGACCATGCAAATAAAAAAGACATGATTCACAGTTTTTCCAAATTACATGAAAAGAAAAATATATGTAGAATAATATTATTTGCATTACCTTTTAGCCACTCTTTCTCAGAGCAAGAAAACATTATAAGGCACTATCTGAATAAAATATTACACACTATGACATGTAGGCATAGTGATAAATTCCATATGATTGATACTAACATTATAGTTAGTAAACCTTTTTATTTTAAGTATGATAAGTACAATTTGTACGATTATTCTATACGACAAATAGCAATTTCGCTATCTTATATTATTAGTAATGATTTACCAGTCATCTTGACTGAAACCTCTGCTTCTATTGAGCAGCCACTTATATTTATTAAACCGGAGGAATATAACATTCCAAGTAATAGTATTAGGACTACTCTAGTTAATTTAAACTAGAGGCGACGACAATAGATAATAAGACTTCTAGCTATAATCAAAATGTTATTAGCACATATGCCCCAGCTGCAAAATTAAAATGTAGTAAAAATGTATTAAATGTAGCCCACCAAAATATTGAAGGCATGCTGGGTAAGGATTTACAAATTGAACTTTTTATGAATCAAGAAAATTTAGATATTTTGTGTGTAACGGAGCACTGGCTAAAAGACCATCAAATGATATTTTCGTTCAATAATCATCAAATAGCCAGTTCATACAGCAGAATCCAGGCTAATTGTGGCGGCTCCTTGATTATTACACACAAAGGAATGAAATTTAAAGAACGAAAGGATATTATTAGTCTTTCTGTTGAGCAAACCATTGAAATGGCATGTATAGAACTAGGGAAAGTTATTATAATAAGCGTATACAGGCGGCCAGCTTCATCCTTTGATTTGTTTGAAAAAATCATGGAGGAAGCTTTACTTAAACTTAGTGATACTAAAAAAAATATCATTGTCTGTGGTGATTTTAATATTGATTTATTAATCCAATCATCCCTAAGCCAAAGGTTAACTAATTTGTTTCTTTGTTATGGACTTAAAAATCTCTTTTTAGAGCCTACACGTGTTACAGCCACTTCAGCAACATGTATTGATAACATTTTCACTGATGCATCACCCAACAGTCAATACATATTTAATAAGTTAAAATCGGATCACAGTGGACAATTAGCATCTTTTAACATTAATACAAACAAGGCATTAAGAAGAGAGATTAAGTTTGTACCCATGAACGAGGGTCGGCTGGAGAGATTCAGAAGTAATGTCTTGGATAAGTTGTGGGAACTTAAATGTTATGATGATCCTGTTAAGGAGTATAATTGTATTTTTAATTTAATTAAATGTGAGTATGATACAGTATTTAAATCAAAAACAATTAAAATAGATGATAACTCATTTAAGTTTAGTGACTGGGCAACAGTAGGAATATTCAAAAGCAGAGACAGATTATATGAATTATATGATGAAAAATCATATAATCATAGGAATATGTTAAAAAATACTCTAAAATGTTCAAAAGTGTGTGTAGTATTGCAAAATCAAATTTTATTAATAATAAAATTCAAAATAGTGTAAATATACCTAAAACTACTTGGCAAATTATAAACAGCGAAACTGGAAAGTCAAACATTAGAAACGCGGAATATAAACTGAAAATTGGTGATCGACTGTTGACATCAGATACAGAAGTTGCTGAAGCTTTTGAAAAATTCTTTGCAGACATTCCAGTTTCGACCACCAAGACATTAAATTCATCAGTCAAAATTGCACAGTCTTTTCTGGAAAAAAATGTAAATAAGTGCAAAACCACCTTTACTTTCAGGCATGTTACTGAAAGTGAGGTATTGAAAGCTTTTAATAGTATTACAGTTAAAAACACTGCTGATTTGGATGGCATTTCCGTTAAAATCATCCAATCCATCATTGATATTATTACACCTAATTTAGCTAGTATATTTAATAATTGTGTTGATAGTGGTGTGTTTCCTGATTTAATGAAACTTAGTAAAATTATTCCTGTATTTAAAGCTGGAAGCATAATCGACCCCAGTAACTTTAGACCAATCTCTATATTACCAACACTTAGTAAAATTTTTGAAAAGCTTATTTTAAACCAACTAGTGGTACACTTCTACAGCAATAATTTAATGAATCCAAATCAGTTCGGTTTCACACGGGGTCGCTCAACAACTGATGCCAGTGTTGAGCTTATCAAACATATATTTGATGCCTGGGAGGAGTCACGTGATGCCTTCGGTGTCTTTTGTGATCTGTCCAAGGCTTTTGACTGTGTTCACTACGATACACTCCTCATGAAGCTACACCACTATAGAATCAATGATAGGGCACTTGATGGAAAGAGATCATCGGGATCAGCAGTTCATATGGGAGTGCCCTAGGGCTCGATTCTTGGGCCTTTCTTATTCTTAGTTTATATAAATGATTTGCCATTTTTAGTGAAAGACAAGTGTGAGGTCATATTATTTGCTGATGATACCTCTTTTCTATTTAAAGTGAGTAGGCAATTGAAGCATTGCTTTGAAATAAACTGTTGTATTGAAACTGTGGAGAAATGGTTTTCAGCCAATAACCTACTACTCAATGAAAATAAAACTAAATTTTTAAAATTCTCTTTGCCTAATGTCCGGCATGTAAATACTAACTTAATTGTAAAAGGACAAGAATTGAGCCCTGTAAATTCAACAGTGTTCCTTGGCATAACCCTAGATGCACAACTACAATGGGGACCACATATAGAAAGGTTGGCGAAGAGACTTAGTTCTGCAGCATATGCCGTCAAAAAGGTGCGAAATATCTCTAATGAAGCTACTGCGCGGTTGGTTTATTTTGGTTATTTTCATAGCTTAATGACATACGGCATTCTCCTGTGGGGAAATGCTGCCGATATTAAAACCATCTTTGTGCTGCAGAAACGGGCTATTTGCTCAATCTACAAACTTAATTCCAGGGCGACACTTAGAAATAAGTTTAAAGAAATTAATATTCTTACCTTTGCCTCACAATATATCTTTGAAAATCTTATGTTCGTAAAAAAGAACTTAAACATGTTCCATAGAAAATGTGACTTGCATAATGTTAATACTAGAAATAAGTACAAGCTAGCCGGCTATGATAGTAGACTTCATAAAGTCACTAACTCATTTATGGGTCAATGCATACGTTTTTATAATAAAGTTCCCACAAATATTCAAGACTTACCACTTGATAAATTTAAAGAAACTATTAAACAAAAATTGTGTAGTAAAGGCTTTTATACAATTTCTGAATATATGGACGATAAAAGTCCTTGGTTGTAAATTGTTTTTCAAATATTCTCAATCTCCAACTCCATCTCCAACACCATCTCCATTTCCTTCTCATCCAAAGCCATCTCCATCTCCTTCTTATCCATACAACAGCAAGAACGTCATGCTCCCTCAGGCGGCATGGCTAGCGGTAGCGTCGGGTGTCGGGTCACCCTCTTCCCTAAAATATGGTTGAGGAGAGTGATGGCTGGTGCTTGCGTTATACTCGTGAACGGGTGCTGCTAGCGGTGCCAGGTCGTTTTGCTGAAGACTTTATGACTATGTTACTTTTTTGAATTTGACTCTGACTTCCCCATCTCCATCCCATTCCCCCATGTTCACGTCCGTGTTAGTGTCCAGTCTCTGTCCACGACTATCCTCATCTCCATCCACATTATCTGTAATATCTCTCACCTCTATCGCTACATCTATCTACTTCTATCTTTACCTCTATATCTATGTCTACGTTTCTGTCTAGTACTTGATTGCCTAATGTATAAATATAATAGTAGACTCCAGAAGATCACCAACTCGTTCATGGGTCAATGTGTACGCTTTTATAATAAAACTCCAAAATATTTAAGATTAACCCTTCGATAGATTTAAGGATAAGCATAAAGTTTTATTATAAGATATCCGGATGCAAGAAGATTGTAAATTGTTGTTATTATTGTGTATTTTTAAAAGATGATTGCTGTTGAGTTTCTTGCCACTTCTTCTCAACAGATCGACTTTCCGAAGTGGTGGTAGATTCAGTTCAATTTGTAAATTGTGACTTATTTCAAATGTATCTAAATCATAGATCTCTATCACTGATCTAAATACTTACGAAATAAAGATTCTTTTGACTTTTGACTTTGATCAATGCTTCACTCACTCACAAGTTTGTTTTATTTTAACGAGGGGGACAGCGCGTACGCAGTCCCCACTACCAAAAATTACGCGTCCGAGTTATCCACATTAGGGATAATCGCAAGGGTCAACCCGATCGCAGTGCAATGACCAGGCCTCGCCCTGGGGGAACCGCCTAGTTGATCACGGTATCCCCTACGCCAGGTAAGTATGATTTGATAAGGCACTTCTCATACCTAGACCAATTCAAAACGAAAACTTTATGCGCACTTTAATGTACAATAAGTGACATCTTACGATGTCCCATGACAACTAAATCAACAACCCTTGTGGAAGCAGTTTTTACTAACGGAATATAAAACATTAAGTTAGTTTGGGTAGAAAATTGCAGATGGCGTTGATCTTAAACTTCACACAGTAGATGGAATGGAAGACAAAATGGTATATAATGGTTTTATATACCATTTTGCCATAAAGCCATGAACAAGATGGAAAAAAAAAAGTAAAAAAATTGAAAATAACTGTATTAAATTTAATGGTGATTTATAAGTACCTAAATGAGGTTTCACTTCAGCCAACGTTAAACAAGGACTATCTATACATATAATAAAATGGTAGGAAAGTCAAAACTGTACATTGAATATTTTTTTAAAAGAATACTTGGGGTATGATGATTGTAGATTGTAGATCATACTATGATCTACAATCGAAACAGAAACAAAAAATATAGTTTTTAGAATTTTTGTCTGTTTGTCTGTTTGTCTTTCCGGGATAAACTCAAAAAGTACTGCATGGATTTACTTCAAATTTGGCATGAAGATAGTTAAGAAGTCGGGTCAACATATAGGCTACATATTATCACGCTAGCAGTGTTATAATCGTAGGTGCGTTTGGTGCTGCATAGCGTTCACGCAGACGACGTCGCGGGCAGCAGCTAGTAGTAAATATGAGTGATATCAGTTTTAAACTTTTTGATTTAGTTTGTTATGTATGGTCTCAATGGTGTCTAAATGCAGGTTTTTAATGTTGAATAAGTAATTTTTAGATTCATTTATTCTTCATTGCACACAGTAAAACAGAACAAAAAATAAAATAAAATAACAGTAAATTTAGTGCCACATCTAGGTAGTCTTAAAGCGATTTCTATCAGACAACCTTGTTATTAATTAAAAACAAACAAAAGACATCAAATATAAATTATTATAAATGACACAATAAATAAAATCCCCAGACAATCACACCAACTACATGGCCCCAAAGTAAGCGAAGCTTGTGTTATGAGATACCATGTAGCGAACTAGGGGGGAACCTAGACTATAAATACATATATAGATAAACACCCAGACCCGGAACATTTTTTTTCTTGTTCCGGGCGGGAATCGAGTTACTTATTGTTAACTTATTAAAAAATATTTTATTATTTTCGGAAACTTATAAATAGTCAAAAATATACAAAAGGCATAAAAAAGAAAATAAATACAATGTAGAATAATAATAAGGCGTGTAGCTCTTACAATGCCAAATAATAATAATTACTCTTTATTGCCAACAAAACAAGTACAGGAAATAATAAAAAAATATAACACAATTTTGGACAATTTGGGCGGCCTTATCACTTTAAGCGATTTCTACCAGAATAATTACAGCAGTTAACAATTCATATAGCATACATGCAAAACAAGACTGAATACCACAGTTACAACATTGGAGAATAAAAATGAATAAATAAGCTTCCAAAGCCCAAAAAAAAAACAACAATAATAATACTAAAATACTCACACGTATACTTTTGTATGTGAAAAGTGAAAGGAACATATTAGTTTCAAGTTGTGTGTGCTGCTCAATAGATGGCGCTGATTGTATAATAAAGTGCGCAAGATGTTTTCTAAACGATTCAATGACCCAATTCGATTTGCAATTTTTTGTTATCGCTTCTCGGCCTTTTGGCTAAGATCAAAGTGTAGTATCTGTTCTTTTCAGCTTAATATCTGAAAGTTCCCTCACTGAGGGACCAGTATATTAAACTGATTTTTGTAAATCGACGGGATGTTCGGGGCTCGCTCCACTCCCGTCACGGGTCGGCCCGGCATTGCAGTGCCGCCGGGATCGGCCCACTTAATTCAATAAAACATAATGTTTGGGTTGTCTCCTCTTCTCTTTTCAATTTTCTTAAACTCAATTTCTTTCAACATATTTTCTTGCTACCACATGTATGCAGACGATTTACAGATTTATACCCACTGTACTCCAGAAAATCTGCCCGCTGCGATAGAGCGAATAAATTTTGACCTCTCACAAATTTCTCAGTGGAGTAAATCACATGGTCTAACTGTAAATCCAACGAAATCGCAAGCTATAATTATTGGCAGTTCTTATATGATTAGTCGCATAAACATAAATATGGTTGATCCATTATTTTTTAATGGTGTGGGTATTAGCTACAGTGACAAAGTCACAAACTTAGGTATAATATTTGATAAAACTTTATCTTGGAAACCTCAAGTTGAGGCAGTGAGCAGGAAGATGTTTGGCATCAATAGCTCCCTTAAACGCTTGCGCAATTTTTTGCCTATATCAACCAAAATTTCTTTAGCACATTCTCTATTTCTCTCCGTTCTCGATTATGCCGATGCCAGCTACCTTGACCTAACAGAAGAACTTTTAAATAAACTTGAGCGACTCCAAAATCTTTGTATACGTTTCATATTCGGCTTACGTAAATATGATCATATCTCCGAATTCCGCACTAAGCTCGAGTGGCTCCCTATTCGCCTTCGCCGGGATACTCATATTCTTTCTTTACTGTACCGTGTGCTGTTTAATCCTGTGGTTCCGAGCTATCTCGTAGATCTATTTTGTTTCCGACATGAAAATCACAACAGACAATTACGGTCCACAGAAAATTTGATGCTGAGCACTCCAATACATAAATCGCACTGCTTTAATCAATCCTTTTCCGTGAGAGCAGTGTCCTTGTGGAATAAACTACCATACGAGGTAAAATCAGCCCCTTCACTAAATTCATTTAAATTTAAATTGAAGAAATATTATCTCTCTTTGCTCAAAAATTAGAAGAAGTATTCTTATATGTGTATTATTATTAGCTTGTAGGATCAAGATTTGTATTTAAACCTAGGTATTTATTTATCTATATATTGTATGTGTATGTATAATATATATATATATATATATATTTATATTATAGTATTTTTATTTGTAGTATGTTTATTGTTAAAATGTAGTTGAACTTGTGCTTTATTAGTACCTACTGATCTGTCTAGTTTTTATCTTTACTCAAATACAAGGTTGTCTGGTAGAGATCGCTTTACAGCGATAAGGCCGCCTGTTGCGCCTATCTGTATGTTTTTTCATTGTATATTTTTCCCCTTTTGTAATTGTGTGCAATAAAGTATAAAATAATAATAATAATAATAATTGTCGGGTCTTTCCGCCGAAAGGCGTGTAGCTTTAGGTATAAATAATAATAAATAATTCATAGGGATCCGTTATTAATGAGTTACACTATATTATTTAAACCAATTAAAATATTAGTAATGTTAGAATCTATGCCTATCAGCCATTAATGCAGCTACACCGCAAATCTTTTAAACTTTGATATTATTAAACTCCATTAAAATAAGATCACTTAAGCATAGGAAAGTCTGAGCCTAAATAACATACAAACAAACGAAGACGAAATATGTTCTTACGAACCACGTCATCGACATTGGTTTCTCGCACAAACTCGCACGCATCCTTATCCTTAAGCTTTAAATTCCGATTTAACCACTCACACTTTAATTTATATGGGATTGAATTTCTTTATTACTTAACATAAATGCCTATTTTCAAATTGAACCCTCTATTTTTTTATTGGATTCGGATGTTTGTTACTTTCTAAAGAAAAGTTGAACTTCGTACTTCTTTGAGTTCGCGCTACCAATACTCCGAAGAGTGGACTTAAATATTTCTTTCCATCTCAATTTACGTTTAATGTCAAGTGAATTATACTGTTCACAGTTTGCTTAGTAAGTTCGGGATATTCCGTTTATAACATTAATCATTATTTGCGATTCTAAATCAAACCTACCATATGTTTGTCCTATAGTTTTTGACCATACATAATTTGGTGCCAGGTTCCTGTCAGGATATTTTAGTTCAATGTAGAGGGTGATCTTGGTAGTCCTGCCTGAGTATTCTACTACCGTCATAAAGTCTGTTAAAGTGTGGCATAAATATTCTTCTATGCTTTTTATTTAGGTAGGTTCATTCATTCATTCATAACTTCATCCCTGTATCCCTAATGGGGTAGGCAGAACACCAGAGGCTATAAAACCATCTCATGTAACTTTTGACTAATTTGGAGGTATTATTTTGATGGAGAGAGACTATTGCAGTGACAGGGGGTCAACCTATCGCCCGCAAAAACGCCACTAAAACCTCCGTCCCTTAACTGACTTTTACAGTATGCCCGGGAAGAGAAGCAGCTGGCACATTCTATGTTTTTCTTTCACTACCAGTCCAGCATGGAAGAATAGGTAGGTATTTGATAAATTAAATCACATGGACTTAAAACAACAGGTTGCATTAATATGTACTTAATATTCGTTAAGTACAGAACTCTTATGGGTTGAAGCCATTTTATTTTCAAGCGGACCTTTTCTTTCATTTACTTATTTTTTTTAGTTATGGCATATCTACCTACTTACTTCTTTAATTATTTAGGAAGGGATAGATTTTTTTGCAGCTATATATACATGCTTGTTTACAATTAATAAGTAAGTAAAATATATGACATTGGTTTAAATTTTTTTAAGTTTAAAGTTTCTTTATTTATTGAATATCTTTAATAATTATCTTAGGATAGTGACAATCAGTTGCTTTTAAAACTCAGACTGCAATTAATTAAAATGAAAGTATACTGTCTTAACCTTATATGTGTATATAGCTTTTCAAATAAAAATTAAAAAAAAAAGAGGTATGGTAGCACCTTATAATTCAAAAGAGACAATTTAGATAAAAAGTATGTTAAGTAGTATATAAGTTTACCAATCACAATGATTGCTAGCTTTTTAAATTACAAAGATATAAATCATTTTAAAAAAATAAAAATTCCACTATGGTTCTTTTAAACTAAACCTTTATTTGCTTATAAATAAGACCCCTTTTAGTAAAAAGCAAGCTTAGTTTCGATTTTTTTAACATAATTGGTTAAATATTTAAAAAAGAAAAATACAAAACCAAAGTTTTGATAAATTTTTGTATGCCCATTCTTTCTAATTTTGTTCTTTTTAATGATTTTCATCTTGTTTTGACAATATTGTTAATACTAATAATAATACAATGTAATGATTGGGTTCCACCTCTAATCCAAATGTTAGTATTGGAGGTCTATTTAAAAAGTTTGTGTATGTTATATCGTTAATCCACCATTTTGTATCAAATGAATTAAGCGTTGTTACCTAAAGTTATCTTACTTAACATGTTATTATTTTTAAATGAAATATGAGGTACAATGATTTATGACACATTATTTTATGCCATAAAATAGTACATTTTATAAATACCGCTAAAATAATTAATTCAAAAACAAGACATGATAATAATGACATAAGGATTAATAATAATTGCAACACAATTTTCTTGACACCTTTAAATGAAATGGAAGTGTATAAATTAATTATGGGTTTAAAAAACACTCAATCTGCAGGGTATGATAATATAACATCACAGATATTGAAAGCCAGTGCCAGATATATTGCGGGACCTCTGACCTATATAATGAATTTGTCATTATCTGAAGGCGTCTTTCCGAGTCGATTAAAAAAGTCGATTGTTAAACCACTGCATAAAAAAGGTGATGAGGGTGATATAATCAATTTTCGACCAGTGACTTTTGTTCCTGTATTGTCGAAAGCATTTGAAAGAGCGGTTTATAATAAACTATATAACTTTTTCACACAACAAAATATATTAAGCGAACGTCAATTTGGTTTTAGGAAAAATAGATCAACAACTTTAGCTTGTTTTACTTTGGTCAAAGAAGTAACTGCGTCCCTAAATCGCGGAGTGTACCCAGTTTCAGTTTTTCTCGACATGTCAAAGGCATTTGATCGCGTTTCACATGAAATACTTCATAATAAATTACAAAGCTATGGCATCCGCGGAAAGGCTCTGGAATGGCTGCAAAGCTATCTTAACAATAGAGTACAATGTGTTGAAATAAGTCGTTCCAGCGGAAATAACTTGGAACACTATCAGTCTTCTTATTCTCCAAATAATCGTGGAGTCCCTCAGGGTAGCGTATTGGGACCTTTATTATTTTTAATTTTTATAAATGACCTCCCAAGTTATATAGGACATCAATGTATTTTATTTGCTGACGATACAACTATTACGATTAACTGTGACAAAAAGTCTGACGCTGAGAAAGAAACGAATAAGACTTTAAATGACATAATGACTTGGTTAGATGTAAATGAATTATTAATTAATATTGAAAAAACTAAAATAATACAATTTCAAACCTATAACTCTAAAATCCCTAAATTTGACATAAAATATAATAACATCAAATTGGATATTGTTGACTCTACTAAGTTCCTTGGCGTTATAATAGATAAAAACTGCAACTGGAAATGTCATGTTAATAATGTCTGTTTAAAAATCGATAGATTTATTTTCGTTTTGAAAAAAATCCTACAAATTATATCATTTTCAGCTGCAAAACTTGCTTATCATGGTTATGTGTCTTCATTAATCAGATACGGACTTATATTGTGGGGTAATTCGGTAGAGGCAAATAATGTATTTATAGCACAAAAGAAATGCATAAGAGCCATCTGTGGGGCACACTTTTTAGATAGTTGTAGGCCACTTTTCCAAAAATTAAAAATTTTACCACTTCCATCACTTTACATATTTGAAATCTGTTGCTTTGTTAAAAACAATAAAAGCTTATTTGCTGATGATAATCATATGATCGGACGTCGTGGTAAAGACAAGGATAAATTGTATGTTCCTTATCAGAAACTGAGCGTTTTTAGTAATAATGTGTATTGTATGGCCATACGCATTTACAATAAACTACCTTATAAGTACAAAGAGCTACCACAACATCAATTCAAAGCGGCATTATTTAATTTATTATTGAAAAATATGTATTATTCCATAAATGCTTATTTAATTGACAAACTCCATTGACTTTTGTTATTTTTTGCTATCTTTTATGTTATTTGTGTTATTAATTGTTATTTTTAAAATTTGAAGACCTATAATTGTATGTACTATATTATTTGAATTCGATTGCTCAATTGATATATATTTTTAGCTCTCCATTTGTATTTGTATTGACTTTTTTTTTTTGGTCATTCTCTGTTATAATATTTTACAAATGTTTTATGATAATTTTAATAAGTTTATATGTTAATGAGGTTGCCCAATATGTTTCTTCATAATCGTTTACCTTTGACTGAATTATATAATTGACAAATGTTCTAAATTTCTGACTATACATTTGCACGCTGACATGTCAGCAGTATGTGACCGGACATTTATTATTTGTAACAACATTTATAACGCACTTACTGGCAAATAAAGATTTTATTATTATTATTATTATTATAAAAAAGAAGTTGGCAGTTTTATCGCTGGGACGCGATCTCTACCAGACAACCATGATAGTTTATGATAGTGAACATGAATTTGTTGTCATTTGGAGGGAGAGAGATTGAACACTTGCCCAAATACAGGGTTGTCATGGATGTTACTGATTGAATCCTATTTTTCTTTGTCTGTACGATTCAATTATAAGTTTAAATTTTTAGTGCTGCATTTACTGTGTTACTTATTGCTTCACTTGATTTCATTATTTTATAGAAGAACTTATGGTATTTATATTATTTAAGTAGGTATACTATGTATTTAATAGATAAAATAAATTAATACAGAATACAAAATCTAGCGGTTCATGTCAAAAAATACACACCGACTTGAATTACGGTTTTTGATTTTTTTCGACTGTTCCAGATAGTTATAGGTTAGACTATTTAAAATATTATTTGCTTTACCTGCATAATATGGAGCTAGTTTCTCTTCAAGTCCTCTGATAGCAGATATGCCTCACAAAAATGCCTCATAAAATAGTAGGTATTTCATTGTCTGGATAGGTTATCGAAATATAGTGGTGTGTGTGACAAGTGTTTTTTCATGTAAGTAAATAGCTGCTTACCCATGATATGTCCAAAGATCAAAAAAAAATGGAGGAAACCCTTGGCTATTAACTGTATTGATACTTTATTACAATTTTCATGTGTGTAGGTAAGTATTTTTTTACACAAATACTAGCTGACCCGGCAAACGTTGTTTTATCATATAAATAAAAAAATAAAAAAATTGATGTTGGCCGATTCTCATAGATACCGGATAAGCACAAAAAATTTCATCAAAATCGGCCAAGTCGTTTCGGAGGCGTATGGCAACGAAAACTGTGACACGAGAATTTTTTATATTAGACTAGCTGAACCGGCAAGCTTTGTTTTGCCATATAAATAAAAAAAATAAAAATAGATATTGGCCGATTATCATAGATACCGGATAAGCATAAAAAATTTCATTAAAATCGGTTAAGCCGTTTCGGAGGAGTATGGCAACGAAAACTGTGACACGAGAATTTTTTATATTAGACTAGCTGAACCGGCAAGCGTTGTTTTGCCATATAAATAAAAAAAATAAAAATAGATATTGGCCGATTATCATAGATACCGGATAAGCATAAAAAATTTCATTAAAATCGGTTAAGCCGTTTCGGAGGAGTATGGCAACGAAAACTGTGACACGAGAATTTTATATATTCGATTATAAATGCTAAGTCTGCTTGTTTGTCTTGCTGTTACGCTTTCAAAGGTAAACCACAAGACAAATTTAGTTGAAACTTGAAATGCATAGTTTTTATGTTACAGCACGTAGTAGCCGATAAAAGTATCACAAGTTTGTTAATTTACAAGGGGGACAGCGCGTACGCAGTCCCCACTACCAAAAATTACGCGTCCGAGTTATCCACATTAGGGATAATCGCAAGGGTCAACCCGATCGCAGTGCAATGACCAGGCCTCGCCCTGGGGGAACCGCCTAGTTGATCACGGTATCCCCTACGCCAGGTAAGTATGATTTGGTACGGCACTTCTCATACCTAGACCAATTCAAAACGAAAAGTTTATGCGCGCTTTAATGTACAATAAGTGACATCTTACGATGTCCCATGACAACTAAATCAACAACCCTTGTGGAAGCAGTTTTTACTAACGGAATATAAAACATTAAGTTAGTTTGGGTAGAAAATTGCAGATGGCGTTGATCTTAAAGTTTACACAGTAGATGGAATGGAAGACAAAATGGTATAATGGTTTTATATTTATAAAGCCATGAACAAGATGGAAAAAAATAAAAAAAGGAAATAAATTGAAAATAATTGTATTAAATTTAATGGTGATTTATAAGTACGTAAATGAGGTTTCACTTCAGCCAACGTTAAACGAGGACTTATAAATATGAGTGATATCAGTTTTAAACGTTTTGCTTTAGTTTGTTATATGTATGGTCTGAATGGTGTCTAAATGCAGCTTTTTAATGTTGTATAATTTATTTTTAGATTCATTTATTCTTCAGTGGACACAGTAAAACAGAACAAAAAATAAAATAAAAGTAAATTTAGTGCCACATCTAGGCAGTCTTAAAGCAATTTCTATCAGACAACCTTGTTATTAATAAAAAAAAAAACAAAAGACATCAAATATAAATTATTATAAATGACACAATAAATAAAATCCCCAGACAATCACACCAACTACATGGCCCCAAAGTAAGCGAAGCTTGTGTTATGAGATACCATGTAGCGAACTAGGGGGGAACCTAGACTATAAATACATATATAGGATAAACACCCAGACCCGGAACATTTTTTTTCTTGTTCCGGGCGGGAATCGAGTAATTAGGAAGCACTCACAAGTTGCTAACTTATTAAAAAATATTTTATTATTTTCGGAAACTTGGAACAAATAGTTAAAAATATACAAAAAACATAAAAGCCAACGAAAATAGAAAATAAATACAATGTAGAATAATAATAAGGCGTGTAGCTCTTACAATGCCAAATGATAATAAAAATTCTTTATTGCCAACAAAAAAAAGTACAGGAAAATTAAAAAAATATAACTCAATTTGGACAATTTGGGCGGCCGCTTCAAGCAATTTCTACCATAATAATTACAGCAATATATTGTCTTAAGTTTTCACGATTCATAATTAAGATAAAACTACTTTTTAACCGGATTAATCGCGTATAATTTATATTTTACATTTTAACTCGACGTTTCGGTGTCTTTGCAGACCCCAAGGTCACGTCGTCGCCCGTGTTTTATTTATAATTACAGCAGTTAACAATTCATATAGCATACATGCAAAGAAAGACTGAATACCACAGTTACAACATTGGAGAATAAAAACGAATAAATAAGCTTCCAAAGCCCAAAAAAAAACAATAATAATACTAATATGTACTCACAAGTATACTTTTGTATGTGAAAGTGAAACGAACATATTAGTTTCAAGTTGTCTGTGCTGCTCACTAGATGGCGCTGATTGTATAATAAAGTGCGCAAGACGTTTTCTAAATGATTCAATGACCCAATTCGATTTACAATTTGTTGTTATCGCTTCTCGGCCTTTTGGCTAAGATCAAAGTGTAGTATCTGTTCTTTTCAGCTTAATATCTGAAAGTTCCCTCATTGAGGGACCAGTATATTAAACTGATTTTTGTAAATCGACGGGATGTTCGGGGCTCGCTCCACTCCCGTCACGGGTCGGCCCGGCATTGCAGTGCCGCCGGGATCGGCCCACTTTATTCAATAAAATATTCGGACTAGATAGACAACCATCAATAGAGATTGAAAGTTATAGTTATTTTGAACTATAATCAATGTCCGTTCATCCATACTAAAAAAAAAGCTACTCCGCGACCGCGAGCGAATTGTTTGTTATTAAGCACACATCGTTTCAGTATACACTATACAGGGTGGTACTTTAAGATCGGTCAGTTTGAGAAAGTGTGAACTGAAACTAATAGAATGTTCTTAGGAACCATGCCATCGATTTTGATTAATAGAAAAACTCCATTCAGAAAAACCTTGTATCCGGCTCGGGAATCAAGCCCGGCATTTTGATTGAAAAATACATATTAAATGTAATACACCTAATTCGGCCCACATAATTAAATAAAATTAAATTTTCGGAATACATTGTGATCCATTAGTTTAAGTCGCACTATAATATTTCATGTTATATTAAGTTTTAAATTGAAGTTTTATATTGATGTTTATGTAAGATTTGGATTCTTATTTCCATTATAGCCTTGATATTATATCTAATGTAATTTATTTAATTTATAATTAAAAAAGTATTTTATTTTTGAATATTTTTTTTGTTATATTCTACATTTTTATATCGTACTCAATTATAATTTGTTAAAAGAGTAATTATTAAAGAACCACCCAATTGTAATTTATTATGCATGATGTGTTTACCTTAATGTGAATGTACATTTAAATTCTATGTTTTTAAGATATTTTCGTTTTGTATGTATTGATGTAACATTCTCTGGTAAATCAATAAAATTATAAAAAAAGCGCTTTGAAAAAGCGATTTAGTTTTCAAGCAGACCTCTTCTCTCATTTACTTATTTTTTTTAGTTATGGCATATCTACCTACTTCTTTAATTATTTAGGAAGGGATAAATTTTTCTTTAGTTAGGTACTTTTTAGCTTCTTTCCTATAGTGTATATGCTTGTTTAAAATTAAGCCTAACATAATAATCCTTTCATTGTCTTCACATCTCCCAAGCACATCTCTGACATTATTCCAGAACTCTTCTCTGACTGACTGTGGCTTAGACGTATCCGGCGCGTAAAGACAAAGGATAAAAATCCTGGTCAAGCCTATTTTTAGTCTCAGCCACAGCAGCCTGGGACTCACAAACTCATAACCTTTCACACACACATTCATTCTTTCTGACAAAAGAACGCCCACACCTTGGCTTCCCCTCTCAAACTCTTCCACTCCAGACCAGTAAGCAGAGAGTTGGCCATGCGTGGACATTCCACAACCTTTCTTTTTCGTCTCACTTACGCCTAGCACATCAATTCTCCTGGCATTCATCACCTCGCATACTTCATCTATCTTATCATCTATTCCTCCACAAACATTCATCGTCGCAAAAAGGCATTCCCCTGCCCTCTTTTTGCCTGCTGGGGGGACAAGACGTGACGTGTGGCAATGCACGTCGCCGTCGGGAATATTGCCCCCCCCAGATACGATAGGGCAGCCTGAGTTGACCTCAGGGAGGGATTCTCCAGCTCGGCTGGTACCCTCCTGGGGTAGTTTATTTTTTATTCCCCTCCTCATCGTATCAGCTTCTCCTACTTCATCGGATAGGAAAGGATTGGGTCAGTTGGAAGGGGATTATGAATGACGGGAAGGAAAAAGGTATTATGAAGGATACTGCATGCACGGAGGGGACGTTTGTTGTGTACGCAGTAGCTAGGGAGGCCAGGGTCGCTTACCCGAGTGCCTTTTCTTCACGGTCGGACAGACCAATGAAGAGAACACCCCATGACCAAACTTCTTATACATATTTAGATGAAACTTGAAATGCGAGCGAAGTTGTATTGTTACAGCATTTAGATAATCAATGTTGCACATGTTTGATAATTTACAAGGGGGACAGCGCGTACGCAGTCCCCACTACCAAAAATTACGCGTCCGAGTTATCCACATTAGGGATAATCGCAAGGGTCAACCCGATCGCAGTGCAATGACCAGGCCTCGCCCTGGGGGAACCGCCTACTTGATCACGGTATCCCCTACGCCAGGTAAGTATGATTTGGTAAGGCACTTCCCATACCTAGACAAATTCAAAAGGATAAGTACATGCGCGCTTTAATGTACAATTAGTGACATCTTACGATGTGCTATGAGAACTAAATCAACATCGTCATCACGTGCCCGTGGTAGATGTAATTTTGGATGGAATATAAAACATTCAGTTAGTTTGTGTAGAAAGTTGCAGATGGCGTTGATTCAAAGTTCTTCAGGGCATGGAATGGAAGAAGACAAATTGATATAAGGATTTTATTTTGTCCCTTAGATTCGACCCTTTTATCCAAAACTATCGTTTACTAAAGAAAATAACCATTTCAGAAACATTAGTGTTATCGCTAACGTTATACGTAATGATTCATTGTTTCAAATTCAAAAATTCAAAATTCCTTTATTGCATAAAATATGGTACATTTAGGTTGTTGGGTTTTTGCTTTTGATCGCATATTTAACTGTCAGACAGCATGCATATAGTATTAGGGTTGTACAAATGTCACACTTATAGGATTAAATTTATTTCATTTTATATTAATGTCAAGAGAAAAAAAATTATATATCTAAGTGTCATTTACAATAACTTACAAGTAAATTTTATTTAACATTAAAAAATCATTTACATTATAAAAACATTGGTCTATTAGCCAGTTACGCAGAATAAATTTAAATTTATTAATTGGTAAACATGTCATTTCGCTTGGTAATTTGTTATACATTTTAATTGACATAGCAAGGCTATTTCTGCTGCATATTTCCGTTCTTATGTTCGGTAATAACAATTTATCAGGGAATCTTGTATGTTTTAACGTATCCTTTTTTTTCGTATAACAATCTGGATTCTGCTTAACGAATATACAAGACTCATATATATAAAGGCTTGGTACCGTTAAAAGCCTCATTTCTTTAAATAAAGGCTTGCAAGTGGTCCAAGGTGTAATATCCGCTATAGCTCTAACGCACTGTTTCTGTACAATAAAAACTTTGTTTATATTTGCCGCGTTGCCCCATAGGAGGATACCATATCTCAAAATTGAAGCCACGTAACCGTGGTACGCTTTAAGTGCTGTTTCTTTATTTGACATCTTCGCCAATCGCCAGAGCGCATAAGTAAATCTTTGAATTTGTGAACAAACTTTTTCAATGTGGTCGTGCCATGTACAGTTCCTATCAAATATAATACCTAAGAAGGTGTATCTATCAGTTTCAGTTATTGATAGCTGGTTGTATGATAAATTTAAATTATATTTTTTAGCACCTTTATTTGAAAATTGCATAAACTTAGTTTTATTTATATTTACGGTTAAATTATTTGCACTTAGCCATTTAATTATGTCAGATATGGTGTTGTTAATTATTGTATCAAATTTATTATTAGTATTATTAGTAATGTCAGGAATTATAATAGAAATGTCATCAGCATACAATGTCATTTGAAAATTAGAAATTTGTGGCAATTCATTAATGTACAATAGAAAGAGAAGGGGTCCTAGTAGACTTCCTTGCGGCACACCTACGTTACTGTTAGTGATCGAAGACCTATATATATTTTCTTGGGAAGATAAATCCGTAGACTTAATTTCAACATACTGTTTTCTCCCTTTCAAGTAACTCTGTATCCAGTCTAGCGAAGGTCCTCGTATACCATACCCTTCACATCTTTTAAGAAGCATTGAGTGTGAGACAAAATCGAATGCTTTACTCATATCAAAGAATACTACGACTGTTTGAATCTTACTATTTGTATATTTTATTATTTGATTCACTAATTGAAAAGCCGCCAGCCCTGTAGATTTTCCTTTTTGAAATCCAAACTGGCTAGGATCTAGTATGTTGAATTTGCTTATGAAATTTGTTAACCGAGTATACATACATTTTTCAAATACTTTTGAAAATATGGTGATTAGGGCTATTGGCCTATAGTTCGATGGATCGTCTTTTTCTCCTTGTTTGTAAATAGGCTTAATGACTGTTAATTTTAATTTATCTGGATATATTCCCTGTTTGAGCGATAGATTTATAATATGAGCCATAACTGGGGCGATTAGGTGTCTGCATTGTTTGATAATTTTAGTAGGTATGCCGTCATAGCCTACAGAGGTAGTGTCTTTAAGGGAAAATATAATATTAGAGATTTCATGCTGGTTTGTGGGGAATAAAAACATACTTGCATTATTTTTGTTAGTAGTATTTTTAGAGCTAGTTTTATAAGTAAATTTGGAATTATTAGTAAAATAATCATTAAACACATTGCATATATCTTCAGTTTTAAACAGAGTCTTATTATTAGTTTTAATTTTTTTTATTTCGTGGTTTGTAGGTAGGGGCTGTATGTTGTTTTTTATTATTTTCCAAGAAGCTCGAGCTACATTTTGGGCTTTATTTATATACGAAATATTAAAATTTTTATTTGCTGTAAGAATGCATTTTTTAAAAAGTTTATTATATTTATAGAAATTTTCTTTGTCTTGTGAAGATTTTGATTTATAGAACTTAAACCTCAGCTTACGTTTAGTTTCAGAAGAAGTTCGCAGTCCTTTAGTTAGCCAATATACTTTATTATACTTTAATGTCTTTTTTACCGTATACTCCGGAAAACATTGATTGAAAAGCATTATAAATAAGTCAAAAAAATTATCAAAAGCCAAGTTCGTGTCGTATTCTTTATAAACGTCCTCCCATGAAAGCGAGGCTAGGTATTCGTTAAATTTTAATATATTTTCATCGCAGTAATCACGCTTTCTTATATATGTAGTTTTAGGAGGGGTTTTTTTATTTAATGTAGGGGTTATTAAATACTGAGCTGTGTCGTGGTCAGATAGATGTAGCGGAAGAGTCCCACCAGTAGACTCTGGGTAGTTGCTTATTATTTGGTCCAAACAAGCTTTGAGTCTGGTGGGTTGATTAATGTGAATATTGTAATTAAAACTTTCAACAATTCTAATATATTCCTGGGTGATTTCAGTGCTTTTTAAAATATCAATATTAAAGTCCCCTGTTATAATAATACGTCTGTTTCTTTTTTTAGATAGGATTCCGAATAGCTTTTCTAACTGTCTCAAGAATAGAATAGGATTGGTGTTAGGAATGCGATAAATACAAATTATAATCAATTTATAATCTGAGATGTCAATGCCACAGGCTTCAAAAACGTAATCTATAGTCAATTCGTGCAATAATGTAAGTTTCTTAAATTCAATGTAATCCCTACAGAATATGCATGTACCACCGCGTTGGCTTTTTATTTTCCTAGAATACCAGTTTGCCAATGTAAAGCCGTTAATATGAATGTTAGACTCATTACCTGATCGAATAAATGTTTCTGAGAAACATAGAAAATCAAAGTACCAATTACTACCATGCAGCTTTGAAAGCTCTATTTCCAAAATTTCTTTTTTGTTGATCAACCCCGCTATGTTTTGATGGAAGAGAGTAAGTTTGTTTATGCTATTATTCACGAAAAAAAGTATTGTTTGAGGGGGGGCTGGGGTTTTCTAAGTTATTTTTTCGATTTAAGGTGCAATTGAGCAAAGCGTTTTTACGACGTATGGTCTCAAAAAGATAAGGTATGGTTACCTGCCGTGGGTGCTTATTTTTTATATAGTTTTTATTTATCACTTGCGAGTCTTTACTTGTTTCTATAAATGCCTGAATGAATTTCCTTTGATAAAATATGTTATCTAATGTAAAGTTAACTTTTTTACAGGTTTGAATTAAATTAATTGATAGGTTTTTACTACGAAATCTAAAATCATTTGGGCATTCGATAAAATGAGTGTTTTTAAATTGTTTACAAACTCTATAAATTTCTTTGTTTAACATATATTCATTAAGGTATGCATTTTTTAAAATATTTAAAACTAACACGGTATTATTTTTTAACAAGTTCAAAGTAGAATACAGGTCAGAAATTAGTTTTAACGGATTTTTATCATTTTCGCCAACACAAATAATAAAAACATCTGAAGCTTTTATGTTTACATCGATATTTTTTAGAATTTCGGTCGTGGATGCATTTGGCTTAATGAGGGAAGAAATCTGATAATTCTCGTAGTTTGTACTCATTCTGGAGCGGTGCAGTTTAACTGCTAACCCTACGCATTGTTGTGAACCGTATATCTTGATGCAGTTTTCTTGATTTTTTTTACCTGGATTTAATTCTTTCTCATTATTATTTATAAAACTTTTCTCACCGTCTGTACTTAATTTGGCTGGTGAACTATTATTTTTCTTGGATTGAACGCTGTTGTTTGCTTTAATTTGAATTATATTGTCTCTTGCCTTCGATAACGGACTTCCGAAGCAAATTTGTTTTAAATTATTTATAATTGATTCTTTTTCATTGAGTAATTTCTGTAAAGCTAACTTTTCTAGGGCTAAGTTTTCTATTTCCTTATCAGCTATTTGAAGTTTATTTTTTAGTTCTATGTTATAAATTTTTAACTCTTCTAAGTCTTCTTCATGACGCGTAGACAAGTCCGGCATACTACGCCTTAGAGGAGAAGTGGATGCAGCCAAGGAGCTATCGTTAATTGTTGTGTTTGAAACATTCTGCTCGGGTGTAAGGTATATTTTATTTTTCCGATTTCTTAAGGTAACATTTTCAATGATCGAGCGTGAGCTTAATGGTGTATTTGTAATAGTGGTTTTGTCCTTTTCAAGGGATTTACCTTTTTTTGAGAGACAAGTAGGGCATTTCCATTTCTGTTTTTTCTCGATATTGAAGAGAAGAAAACGTTTTTCAGAAACTACTGCACAATCTAAGTCATACCAGTTTTTGCAATTTTGACATTGTAGTCCGTCTCTATTTAGGTATTTATTTTTACACTTGATACATTTAAATGACTCCATGATATTGTATAATAATGTGTATCAAATTAATTTCTCATCAAGGCTATGTTTGTGTTTTTATTACAGCGCCCTCTATGTTTTAAGTAGCAAACTCTTTGAAATGCTTACAAAATTATCGACATTTATTTGACAGTCAAAAGGTTTCAAATATAATTCATAGATGTCGCTGTATTTTGTCGGTTGGAGTGAGTCACGAAACGTTCTTTCTTTGTTATTGTGTTGTCATAAAACTTTCCACTATTCAATAATATTCTTCACTAATTTAGTTAAAGCACACTTATTTCACTTGTAGACTTAATCAATTGTTCAATATTTTTAATTTTCTTCGTTATTCAGCCGAGAATCGAAATCATAACAAACAAAGGATCCGGTTCCATTACGGTCTTGTTTAGTATTTTTTAGCACTTTTATCACTGTTTATCACTTGCCTACTTTTACACTTAATTATTGTCACATATTGTAACAAATTTTAAATTAAAATCAATGACTGAACGGCAAAATTATTTTAAAAAGTATTTAAATACGGAGCGTAATGTTATTGTGTGAGGTGGCGCCACCTATTCACCACCTATAGGTGGTTGTTTCATAATAATTCATAATATTTAAAAAAAATCTTGAGTTTTTTACAACCAACTCACAAAAGAAGCAGATTCTTAATTTCGTGTATAGGTATGACATTTTTATAATTAATTATCTTTTTTTGTTTGTGTCTATTTATTTATTTATTTTGGAGAAAAAAACAGATATTTACAATGTGGTTAGTAAAAAAAGAACATGTCAAATATAGTGTTAGTTAATTGTAAACTCCTTAACATTCTCACTGAGTAAATATTAGACAGATGTTGAGGCTTTAACTTATGGATACAAAACAAAATTAAATTAAATTAAAAAAGTGAAAAAAAAGGAAACTGCTTTAAAAACAAAATGTCGTGATAATTTGGTCAATCGAATCGATTTCTCAAAATTTATTTGGCAAAAGATACGAGTACTTCAGAGGAGCCCACATTTAATCAGAATCTGTAAAGTTATTTTGAAAAATTTGTATTATTCGAAAATAAATTGCATGTATTTTTGCTTGGTGGTAGGATCCCTTCTGGGTCCGCCTGGCTAGCGACCACCCTTTATATAAAGTCTGCCGCCAAATGTTACCGCTCCGGCGGTAATGTGTTCCGGCAATATTGTATAAAGAGCCAGTTCCTTCCTTAACCCGTGTGCTTTCATCTTCGACCTCATCGTCACTTACCATCAGGTGAGATTGAGGTCAAAGGCGGGTTTAGTCACTTATAAAAAAAAAAAAATGAAATGGAAAATTTACCTACATGTAGTGAGGTTTCTTTTTATCTTCAGTTTTGACAAGGACTTAAAAATGTGGTCCGTTTTAATGCTCTGCATTCGTTGTTCATACAATATAGTCTCGTCTCGATTATGTTTTAATCATATAGCATATCACAGAACCAACAGCACTTAATAAACATATACAATGATAACAATAGTTAATATTACACTTACTGCCAATAACAGGGTCACATTTTTTATGATTATACATAAAAAATATTATTTTTTGGTCTGCCCATTCTTTCTAATTTTTTTTTTTATTATTTTCGTCTTGTTTTACAATTATATTGTTTGCACTAATAATAATAATACAATGTAACGATTGGATTCCACCTGTAATGCAAATATTGGTAGGTTATAGAAGGTCTTTATGAAAGTTTTGTGTATGTTACGCGGTTAATCCATTTTTTTTAATTAAATGGATGAGGCTACCTAAGGGCGGGTACACATTGGTGTAATGGAACCAGTAATGTAATATCCAGCGCTCGATGCCTGCGCTCGCTGTATTTGGACGTGTATTGCGCACGAACGCATTCAATACGGGAATCTTGAGTAAGATATTTTCAGTATTTCGTCGCGAGCACGGTCCGTCGCCGCACACGTTCTTTTCAACCGACTTCCAAAAAGAAGAGGTTTTCAAATCGTGTATGTTTGTTACTTGATTAATTTGTCAATTATGAATCGATTTGGATGATTCATGTTTCATTTGATAGATCACAATAAGTCAGAGGTGGCCCATTGAAATTTAATGGAAATCGATTCAGTACCTACTTAAAAAAAATATGTATGAAAGCGGAGGATATATCCCTATGTAGGTGACTTCAGCCAAAGTTTTGACAAGGATTTAAAAGTGTTAGTGAAGTTGGTTTTTTAATGCTCTGCATTTCATAATATACTAAAGTTATCTTAACATGTTATTATTTTTAAATGAAATAAGAGAGAGAATGTAATGTATTTATTTACACGTTCCTGAATGCCATAAAATAGTAAGTACAAAAAAGGAAAAACATAATAACAATTTTGAAATACAATTTGCAGTTTTATCGCTGGGAAGCGATCTCTAAAAGACAACCATGATAGTTTATGATAGTGAACAGTGTGCGATATGAATTTGTTGTCATTTGGAGGGAGAGAGATTGAATACATGCCCAAATTAAAGGTTTTCATGGATGTTACTGATTGAATCCTATTTTTCTTTTTCTGTAGATATGTCTCCATTATAAATTTAAATTCTTAGTGCTGCATTTACTGTGTAACTTATTTTTTCACTTCATTTCCATTATTATTTTATGGAAGTATATACTTTAGGGATTCATATTAAGTATTGAAGTATTATAAGTATCTACATAGAAAACAAAATAAATGAATATAGAATACAAAATCTAGCAGTACTTGCAGAGAAATACATAACGTCTAGATACCTTTTCTAGATTTTTCCAGATAGTTAGTAGTTAGACTATTTAAAATGTTATTTACATTGATAGCAGTTATGCCTCATAAAATAGTGTTTTATTGTAGTGATATATGGTGGCGTGTGTGTGTGACAAGTGTTTTCATGTAAGTAAATAGCTATTAATGATGTGTCCAAAGATTAAAAAGAAAATGGAGGAAATTCTTGCCTGTAATGTAAACTGTTTTGATTCTTCTTTACAATTTCCGAGTGTAGTATTTTTTTATACTAATATCATAAATGCCATGTCTGCTTGTTAGTTTTGCTTGCTTAAGCTAAACCGCAGGACTGATTCATATGAAATTTGAAATGAATATTGTCATCTAATTACAGCATTTAACAAAGGCGATCAATGCTTCGTACTCAGGTTTGTTTTATTTTAATGAGGGGGACAGCGCGTACGCAGTCCCCACTACCAAAAATTACGCGTCCGAGTTATCCACATTAGGGATAATCGCAAGGGTCAACCCGATCGCAGTGCAATGACCAGGCCTCGCCCTGGGGGAACCGCCTACTTGATCACGGTATCCCCTACGCCAGGTAAGTATGATTTGGTACGGCACTTCTCATACCTAGACCAATTCAAAACGAAAAGTTTATGCGCGCTTTAATGTACAATAAGTGACATCTTACGATGTCCCATGACAACTAAATCAACAACCCTTGTGGAAGCAGTTTTTACTAACGGAATATAAAACATTAAGTTAGTTTGGGTAGAAAATTGCAGATGGCGTTGATCTTAAAGTTTACACAGTAGATGGAATGGAAGACAAAATGGTATAATGGTTTTATATTTATAAAGCCATGAACAAGATGGAAAAAAATAAAAAAAGGAAATAAATTGAAAATAATTGTATTAAATTTAATGGTGATTTATAAGTACGTAAATGAGGTTTCACTTCAGCCAACGTTAAACGAGGACTTATAAATATGAGTGATATCAGTTTTAAACGTTTTGCTTTAGTTTGTTATATGTATGGTCTGAATGGTGTCTAAATGCAGCTTTTTAATGTTGTATAATTTATTTTTAGATTCATTTATTCTTCAGTGGACACAGTAAAACAGAACAAAAAATAAAATAAAATAACAGTAAATTTAGTGCCCCATCTAGGTAGTCTTAAAGCGAGTTCTATCACACAACCTTGTTATTAATTAAAAACAAACAAAAGACATCAAATATAAATTATTATAAATGACACAATAAATAAAATCCCCAGACAATCACACCAACTACATGGCCCCAAAGTAAGCGAAGCTTGTGTTATGAGATACCATGTAGCGAACTAGGGGGGAACCTAGACTATAAATACATATATACAAAGATTTAAATCCATAGATTTGCCCGTACGTGTCTTAAGGTTGTCATTTTTACTCACACAAGAACGGCGCGTTCACGTCAACAAACGTCATAGAATAAGATCAGATGTAACTTACGCTAGAAACACGCCTAAACAGTTATAAAGGATTACAGAGTAATAAAAATAAAGATAAATATTTATAAATCGTTTATTTATTAAAAACATACCTACAGGTTTGCTAACTTAAGTACCAGCAAAAAGCACCTACTTTTAAATTTTTTGCGTTCTGTTGTTTGTGTTTGTTTATGTAAATAATGAAGTCTTACATTTATATAATTATCAATTATTACTTTCATTATTTAGACTCTATGATTAAAAGCCGCGGGCTGTTCTTGGGAATGTGTATGTAATGTTTCGAATATATTACTGTGTAAAAAAAGACTCTTACATTATGTAATTTCATAGAATTTTGTTGGTTTTCGCTACGAAAGTAGGGAGTTGATTTTTACTTTATATGGGATCGAATGAATTTTTCGGATTTTAGACAAACATCAAACAAATCGCAAGCAGGAAAGACTAACCCACCCATATTTTTTATACAGATTAATTTATGAAATTCTAGCCTTTGGTTAGAAATGAGTGTGACAATACATGTACTTACCGCATTTTAGTTTTTTTATTATTTTTCTTGCTCCCCACCTGATATACGGGGAAGTGATAGTTTGAGATCCATAAAGAGAAAAGATATAATAAAAAACAAATATTAATTATTTACTAAGTAAACTTAACCGAAAATTAAAGAATTTATTACGCAACGCATGGTTAAATTAACATTTGCAGACTCAGACGTAAGTTAAGTACATAGTAATAAAACTTTATTCATTTATAGGCAATGTTAGTGAAAAATTAAGTGCCCAGTATACAGGGTGACTGGTGACATATTTTAGAAATTGAATTAGAGCACTCTGTACTTGATTCTGATCATAATAATTATACTTAAATTAAATACCTACTACTTAATTTTTCAGCAGAATTCCCTATAAACAAATAAAAAGTTTTACCTAACTACCTATACTGTGTTGATAACACCGTGCGTTCGTCCGTACCAGTGTAACATGCGTTGCGTAATGAATTCTATAACTTTCGGTTAAGTTTACTCATTAAGTAATTAAAATTTATTTATTTCTCTTTAAGTATGACCTCAAACTATCGCATCTGCGAATTCCGAAAGTGTACCCACCAGTCACCCTGTGTATCCTACGAATTGCTTGGAAATTTCAGTGTGTTATATCTAAAATTATCGATATAATTTTGCAGTTATTTACCCAATACGATGTATTGGGTTACTATTGGTATAGTGCTAGAAATATGTTCCCCGCGAATATTGCTACTTTCATTGATATTTTTTAATGGTCTACAACAATTAAGAATAAGAAAATTATTACTTAAAACCTGTTATGATAAAAATATGTGAATAAAATAAACCAATATGTTTTTCTATTTCCATAAAATAGCCAGAAAATACGACGGATTTGTAAAGTACTATCTTAATTCTAATTTATGAAGTTACTATCTGATTACTTATTCTTTGGTGGCCGGGCGCTTCCATGCCCGACTAAATCGAGAAATGCATTAAATTATATAATAATTACTAACGCATGAAAAGTAACACCTTTATCCTTGTTTGTATTGCGACTTGTGTTTTTACACCCCCGAAAAGAACAAGACAGCATAATTAAGTCTTTATGTAAATATTTTAAACAAAATAATCTATGTGAACATGCACGACAAGCGCTCGTTAGAGACTGTCACAAGACTTGTGCATGCACCTCTTTCAGTAATGACAATATTTCGTTAGTTCTTTGTACTGAAAGGGCATATCTATGGATTTAAATCTTTGCATATATAGGATAAACACCCAAGGCGGGAGTCGATTAATTAGGAAGCACTTACAAGTTGCTAACTTATTCAAAAATATTTTGTTATTTTTGGAAACTTATAAATAGTCAAAAATATAAAAAGGCATAAAAAAGAAAATAAATACAATGTAGAATAATAATAAGGCGTGTAGCTCTTACAATGTCAAATAATAATAATTACTCTTTATTGCCAACAAAACAAGTACAGGAAAACAATATAACACAATTTTGGACTATATGGGCGGCCTTATCACTTTAAGCGATTTCTACCAGAATAATAACAGCAGTTAACAATTCATATAGCATACATGCAAAACAAGACTAAATATACTAATACTCACATGTATACTTTTGTATGTGAAAGTAAAACGAACATATTAGTTTCAAGTTGTCTGTGCTGCTCACTAGATGGCGCTGATTGTATAATAAAGTGCGCAAGACGTTTTCTAAATGATTCAATGACCGAATTCGATTTGCAATTTTTTTTTATCGCTTCTCGGCCTTTTGGCTAAGATCAAAGTGTAGTATCTGTTCTTTTCAGCTTAATATCTGAAAGTACCCTCATTGAGGGTCCAGTATATTAAACTGATTTTTGTAAATCGACGGGATGTTCGGGGCTCGCTCCACTCCCGTCACGGGTCGGCCCGGCATTGCAGTGCCGCCGGGATCGGCCTACTTAATTCAACAAAATACTAATATTCAGTCTAGACGTCTGTCATACAGGTTGAAAGTTATAGTAAACTAGTCACCGCGCGCGGTTTTACCCGCGTAACAATCCCGTGGGTATTTCAGGATAAAATGTATAGCCTATAACCTTCCTCAAGAGCTGGGCTATCAAATGCAAAAAGATTTTTTCAAATCCCACTTGTAGTTTCTGAGATTAGCGCGTTCAAATAAACAAACAAAAAAAGAACAAACTCTTCAGCTTTAGATATTAGTATAGATTAATCAATGTCCGTTCATCTATACACAAACATACTACAAAAAAAGCTACACCGCGAGCGAATTGTTTGTTACTAAGCACAATTCTACACTATACAGGGTGGTCATTTAAGATCGGTCAGTTTGGGAAAGTCTGAACTGAAACTAATAGAATGTTCTCAAGAACCATGCCATCGATTTTGATTAATAGAAAAACTCCATTCAGAAAAACCTTGTATAGAGCCCGGCACTTTGATTGAAAAACATATATTAAATGAAATACACCCAGGCCATTGAAAACAAACTTGTTGATAGGTACATCCAAATATTTGCATTGCGCTGGGCTCGAACCTGCGACCACTGGAGTTTTGATGTTATCCCTTCTTTTCAACCGACTACCGAAAACGGAGGAGGTGCTCAATGCGTCTGTGTTTTTTTTTTTGTTACACTATATTTCGGACAGTTAAGGATCGGTTTTGAAAATTCTTGTTTCATATGATAGACGATACTTCATAGTTGGTCCCATATATAAATTTTATCGAAATCGATTGAGTGCTTCATTGAAAATTTCAAATGTTTGAAAAAATATGTATGATTTCGGAGAATGTTTATGTGGATGACATTATAACTCAGCCAAAGTTTTGACTTGAAGTCTTAGGTTTTTTTAATGCTCTGCATTCGTTGATTATTATAGATTTTGATAGATTTTGTTGTGCTATGACGTTTAACAAAGAAGTCATTATCACTTATTTCAAACTATTGAGGAAAAAAATTAAATGATAACTGCATGTGTAGACATTTTGTTAATTTCATCAACTTAATAAGTAAAAAAGTCTTTGATGTTTTAATTGAAGAAGAACATTGAAGCTTTATTTATAAGCCTTTTATTTATTAAGAAAGTATATCATTAGCTGTATGAATTCCAATATAATTTATGTACCTATAAGTTTCTTAGACTAGGTAGTAAGTTAAGTAAAAAAACGAAAGTATGCTGTCAAGTTTATTTACAAAGGTTTATTTTCCATACGATCCTAATGACAGATAATTATAAATTTAAACCAGCAAATTACAACTACATTTGTACTTGCTTGTGCTTCTCAAAAAGATTAAAATTATATCATTCAATAGAACGAAAAAAATATATAAAAGCTACTTGAAAACAAAGCAACGAGTCAGTAACCCTGACGTCCATTGCCATGGTTACTAGAGACGCCATTTTTGCCATGACTATCGAAACTGTCGCCATTCTTGCCATAGCTACCGAAACCGCCGTCATTGTTACCATGAATACCGATACCGCTGTCATGGTTGCCATGGTAACCGCCGCCATTTGCACCGTGTTCAAAAGCGTCATGTCCAAAACCGCGGGAAGATATCTGTTGACCGTTATTGTCATAACCTCCTTGGTTCTCTGTGTCTTCGTAGGAGATTTTGGGCTTGAAACCGCGTTCGTCAGCCTCGTAGCTTACAGTCTGTAAAAGGAAAAGAAATACATATAATAACTCATTGTTTTAGGTTCTTAAGGATTTAGAGCATTTGCACATTTTCAAATGGCATCTGTGACAAGTTTAGAAAACGAACTTTTCTATACTGCAGTGCTAGCACGGATCTTTTGTCGATCGTAAGTTTACGAATGCTCGTATAGTATGGAGACGGTTTTGCAAGCAATAATTGAAGATCAAACGAACTTCTAAGTGAAGTTCGATCGAAATTATATGAGCAGCTTAATTCGAAGCGATTTATTAGGTTTACTTATTGTAGTATCGGTCCCATGTGTCAGCCTTACACGGTTATTTTAGAGTCTTTTTTTTTTTTGTATTGGCAACACTGCTTCACCTCCGGCTCCTAATTAACCGGCCCTTTTGGAATCATTTTGTTTAAAGCCGAATTATATAAAAATGTAATGGATTATTCTATTTATAGGATAAACCATTGCATGGTAAGGTAAAAAAAAAAACGATAAGCACAGGTAAGTATTTTACTTATATTAAGATATAAGGGTTGGGATATTTATTTTCAGTAAATAAATAAGTAATATATATGTTTCGTTTTAAACTGGGAGGGTGATTATAAATCGCTTCGAATTAAGCTGCTCATATAATTTCGATCGAACTTCACTTAGAAGTTCGTTTGATCTTCAATTATATTTCGCAGCTTAATTCTTTGCGATTTATTAGGTTTACTTATTGTAGGATGTTCAGAGAGAAAATAAGTAAAATAGCTTACATGATCAACAATTATTATCCATTTTTAGTTATAATATAGCAATTAAATCAATTTCCATACAAAATATAACAACATAATTAGGTACCTACATTAATTATTATGTAGGCATAAAATCACTCAAAATAGTTGTTGCGAAATTGCTAGAATTTTCAATAATTTCTTTGTTATATTTAGCGAATACATTGGAAGAGTTACTCCAGCCAGCGGCTTTTCTAATTGTATGTAAATTAACTCCAAGCTTGTTGGCCTTAGATGTTGCAGCATGCCGAGTGCTGTGAGCACTGAACAGCGAAGTGTCGATTCCACTTTCATACAGACTCTGTTTTATCCAATTACTTAATCTTTGTGAAGATAGTTTTGAATGTGGCTTTTTATAACTTATAAATAAATATTTACAGTTTTTACGAAGTTCTCTTGTTTTGTTAATATATGATTCTATACACCGGACAGGATAAATCTCTGGACGTTCATTATAAAAAGGGAGCCTTAATAATGGTTGGGGTGAATGTAGTTTGGAGGTTTTAATTATGTCTGGAATTTTAATAAACATTTCAACACTACATTTACTTATATTATCGAGGTGCATTAAAGATAATGTCTGCTTTTTTTTTTTTTTTTGAGCCAAAAAATTAAGGACTATGTTTGTGTCCCATGTGACCTCATATTTAGGATTTGTAGGCCTTAGCTTGTAGACTCCTTGCATGAAGCGCTTTATCAATATATTATCTAACGGAAATAATAGAGATAAGGCAGAATATGTATTAATAGTTCCGTATTTTGCACCTTTGTTAAAAACATCGGTTAAAAAATTAATTACGACATGAACTGAACAGGTCAAGTAATTGTGCTGCATTTCGGAACAATAACTAAACAAGACTTAATACAGCTGTTATATTGCTTGTAAGTATTACTAGATAAAGAAGATAACATTATTTCTGTAGAATCAACAGATAACGATTTATTTAATAAAACCTGCCTGATAACTTCACGGCAATCAAACCGAGTATCTTGTGTAAGCTGTGTGTCAATCTGAAAGGAGATTGAAGAAGGCTAATATTTGGTTCAAAATAAATTGATTTAGAAATAGATATCTTTTTCAATAATGGGAACCATGGCTGTGTGGGCCAATTTAGTACTACGAATATACCCTCGGCCTTATCATCTATTATTTCTCTAAGTGTCTTTAAAATGAGGGTAAATGGCGGAAATGCGTAAAATAATAGTTAGTCCAGCTGATGGTGAACGCATCAACAGCAAATGCTTCGGGTTCATTTTTCCACGTAATGTACAATGGGCAATTTGTATTACACCTACTGGCAAACAAATCTATTTCTGGTCTATTTCACCAAATACCCGTTTAATACCACAATAAGCATGTTCACTTAATTCCCATTCAGTATCTAGAAACTTTTTGCGAGACAATGTCGTGGGTAAAAAATTGTCCTTCGTATTAATATAAGAAGCTAATACTTTAATTTTACGTGTTTCGCACCACTGCCATTTTTTTTTTTTTTTTGGACATATCATTTAAATTTGGGTACTTTATGCTGCCCATTCTATTAATGCAAGATATCGCGGTTACGTTATCAATGCGTAACAAAATTTGACAGTCAGATAATTCTTTAGCAAACGTTTTTAAACCTAAATATGCCGCTTTTAATTCAAATTAATTAATATGAAGTGTCATTTCAGACTCCTTCCAATAACCAAAACATTCCTTGTTATTACTCGAGGCACCCCAGCTTGAATGATGCATCAGAATTAATTTCAATTTTATAATCATCAGATCTTAAGCTAGCATAACCATTATCAATTTTGTCTAGCCACCAATAAACATCTTCCCGGATATTTAATGATAAACTAATCTGTCGTTCATATGATGAATTTTCACATAAACTTAAATACTTTCAAGACGTTTAGAATAAAGCCACGAATATTGAATAGCAGGGCAAGCCGATATGAGAAGTCCAATCAATTGTGCATAATTACGTAACTTAATTGTTTTTGCTTCGAAGATTTTTAAAAGAGATTGTTTTATTTTTACCCTCTTTGTTTGAGGTAATTTTAAAACCATGTTTTGGGAATCAAATACAAAGCCTAGAAATTTAAATGTGTTTAAGGGTTGTAAAGAACTCTTATCACAATTACTCTAGAAGCCTAAACTTTCTAAAAGTGTCTTTGTAAAAAGTACGTTATTATAGCAATCTGCCTTTGTTTTACCAACGCAAAAAATATCGTCGAGATCAATAACTGATATCATATTTCTTTGATGTGATCGCAAAAATTCCATAACAGGTTTTAAAAGTTTTGTAAAGGTAGACAATTAAATTCATATAGTTTGTTATTGAATTTGAATCTTAAGTACTTTTTGTGCGAGTTATGAACTGGTAGAAAAAAATATAAGTCTTTTAAATCAATAGTTGACACAAAACATCGCTCAGTAACGAATTTAGATGCAGTTTTATAGCCTTCCATTTTAAAATGGACGGTTTCAACAAACTTGTTTAATTTTTTCAAATTCAATATGAACCTTTTGTCTCCGTTTGGTTTAGGTACTAAAATATATCGGATACAAACTGTTCACTATCGTATGTACACTTAGGTATGGCTTTTATTCGAATCAAGTAATCTATGCAAATTTTAAAATCGTTAAAATTTTTATCTGGCTTATATCTTGAGTCAGGATTACTATTTCCGAAGGGCTTTTTAATAAACGGTATTTTATATCCCTTAATCCAGGACAAAATTATAGGATCATTAGTTATTTTTAACCAATTTTTGTAAAATAGCTTTAGATGGCCAGAATAACTGACCTCAGATGTTAATATCTCCTGTTGTATTTCTTGGGCGGCGAGCGTGAGCGTGTGTAGTTCGGGGTGTGTCGCGGCGGCGGCGGAGGCGGCGGCGGCGGTCCCGAGCGCTGCACCGGGCGAGGTCTCCCCGCTTCGGGCCGCGCAGCAGTCTTCCGTTGCGGGGGCTTCCAGTTTAAACAATTTTGAGAAGTAATCCTATAATTTTGGTTGTTTGAAATAAATGGTTGTGAAGGCTTAATTGATTCTCCGGTTTTTTGTATAGTTTTTGCGGACCTTAACTTTTCTGGTAAATCGGTCCCAAATAAAAATGTATCTCTGGTGGTCTGACGAAGGGTATCTTTTAGTTCTGCATTGATAGTATTAATAACTAAATTTCTTCGGGCCTTCGTTAGGTAGTAGAAGGAATCGCACAACAATTTGCTTGCATCCCTTAAGGGTTTTAGAATATCCTGCGATGAATATTTCTTTGTAATGACTTTCTCTGTCGTTTGCGCTAATGCAGCCAAAGCAATGCTGATTTGTTTTTGACTAAGCATTAAGGAAAAATCTTTTTTGCTTGTCAGTTCTGAAATACCCGCTTTAACTTCAGGGTTGAGGATAGGCGTTAATAGCATTTCACAGTTTTTGGGTACCCGATATTCTTTTAACAAGGACTGTTTTGTTTCTTTGATGAGACCCTTGGTAAGTATGAGCTGCCATCTATCGGATATGTTTTTATTAATTTCATCTCCCAAAATATCTTGCGACTGGGGAACTTCCCCTAATAATGACAGTATTTCGACATCAATACCACTGTCTCCTCGTACCTCCTTTGTGAGATCCGACGTCGAAGGTACTGGATTCTGTGCCGACGACGACGTATGAGGAACTGCCTCGTTCATACATACCTCCTCTTCAAGCGATTCTTCGTGATGTGGTGAACTTTCGGGAATGACTTCCACGATAGATTCACGGTTGTTCGGTGAAGCTATGATTAGAACTTCACCATGTTCGTATTTTTTTTTGTGGGTATTTTTAAAATAGGTTTAGTTCTGTAGTATAATTTTTGATATTATCATGAATACGTTTTATTTCATAAATGCTACCGGGCACAAATAATGTATGTTGTGCTTAAGTAAAGCATTATTTTATATTATATTTTTTAGTGAGTACCTACCCTCAGGCGTGGTACAAATTTGTGTCATTTGACAAGTGCGTACTTTAAATAAGTACAAATTGGGTTATAAAGTAAGTATGTTGTGCTTAAGTAAAGCATTATTTTATATTATATTTTTTAGTGAGTACCTACCCTCAGGCGTGGTACAAATTTGTGTCATTTGACAAGTGAGTACTTTAAATAAGTACAAATTGGGTTATAAAGTAAGTATATCTGCAGACAGACGCGCAGAATACAAGTTTTTAAACAATGTTAAATGACATTGTTACATAATTTACTTAAATTCGATGGATTCTTCTTCAGATGAAATAACGCGAATTCTTTTCCTCAGCTTATTTTCGAGTCTCCTTATTTTTTTATTTTTTTTTTCGTATTATTTCATTCTTATCTTCGTTCTTGCGCTTCTTCCCCATCTTGAGAGCTTTGTGTAACACTAGATGACCGTTACAATGAAGTCTTGAGCGTTGCCAGGAACACGTGCGAAGGCTTGAGCACGGGAACGAACAATGATTCCAAAAGGGCCGGTTAATTAGGAGCCGGAGGTGAAGCAGTGTTGCCAATACAAAAAAAAAAAAGACTCTAAAATAACCGTGTAAGGCTGACACATGGGACCGATACTACAATAAGTAAACCTAATAAATCGCAAAGAATTAAGCTGCGAAATATAATTGAAATCTATCCATTGCCGCACGGTCAGCTTAAATAAATGTGTTCCTTGTTAATTTTGAATGTTTGTTAACAGGTTCTACTCTTAAATAATTGTAAAATAAAAAATTACATTGTTACTAAAAATTGCAACCGACTCCATACTAAACGAGCATTCGTAAACTTACGATCGACAAAAGATCCGTGCTAGCACTGCTGGCTCGAGTATTAAGACAGACATCTAGTTCTTTTGTGTTGTCTCACACAAATCTAGTTGATAGTGCATGGGGTTATACATGGTATTTTTTTAAGTTCAGCTCCAAAGGGGATCCAAAACGGTCTTTGTCAAAGAAATCAGTGAAAATATCGATTTACAAACACTTTAACTGCAACGACAGATAATAATTCTACGCTAAGCTGCACCCGAGCAGTGTTGGGTACTAGATACAGCTAAAAGCTAATAAGAGAGAGATTAAATACATGCCCAAATTAAAGGTTTTCATGGATGTTACTGATTGAATAATATTTTTCTATTTCTGTATGACTCAATTATAAGTTTCAATTTTTAGTGCTGCATTTACTGTGTTACTTATTGCTTCACTTCATTTCCATCATTATTTTATGGTAGGGATTCATATTAAGTATTATAGGTATCTACATAGAAAACAAAATAAATCAATTTAGAATACAAAATCTAGCAGTACTTGCAGAGAAATACATAACGTCTAGAAACCTTTTCTAGACTTTTCCACATAGTTATTACTTAGACTATTTAAAATTTTATTTGCATTACCTACATATGGAGCTAGTTTCTCTTCAAGTGGTGTGTGTGTGTGTGTGAGACAAGTGTTTTAATGTAAATAATGGAGGAAATCCTTGCCTGTAAACTGTTTTGATTCTTCTTTACAATTTCCATGTGTAGTATTTTTTTATACTAATATCATAAATGCCAAGTCTGCTTGTTTGTCTTGCTTGCTTAAGCTAAACCGCAGGACTGATTCAGATGAAATTTGAAATGAATATTGTCATCTCATTACAGCATATATAAATGGCGATCAATAATGTTTCATTCACAAATTTGTTTCATTTTAGTGAGGGGGACAGCGCGTACGCAGTCCCCACTACCAAAAATTACGCGTCCGAGTTATCCACATTAGGGATAATCGCAAGGGTCAACCCGATCGCAGTGCAATGACCAGGCCTCGCCCTGGGGGAACCGCCTACTTGATCACGGTATCCCCTACGCCAGTGGCACTTCTCATACCTAGACCAATTCAAAACGAAAAGTTTATGCGCGCTTTAATGTACAATAAGTGACATCTTACGATGTCCCATGACAACTAAATCAACAACCCTTGTGGAAGCAGTTTTTACTAATGGAATATAAAACATTAATTTAGTTTGGGTAGAAAATTGCAGATGGCGTTGATCTTAAAGTTTACACAGTAGATGGAATGGAAGACAAAATGGTATAATGGTTTTATATTTATAAAGCCATGAACAAGATGGAAAAAAATATAAAAAAAGAAAAAAATTTAAAAAAATTGTATAAAAATTTGTAATGTAATAAGTACGTAAATGAGGTTTCACTTCAGCCAACGTTTAACAAGGACTTGTAAATATGAGTGATATCAGTTTTAAACGTTTTGCTTTAGTTTGTTATATGTATGGTCTCAATGATGTCTAAATGCAGCTTTTTAATGTTGAATAAGTATTTTTTGATTCATTTATTCTTCAGTGCACACAGAAAAACAGAACAAGAAATAAAATAAAATAACAATAAATTTAGTGCCACATCTAGGTAGTCTTAAAGCGATTTCTATCAGACAACCTTGTTATTATTTAAAACCAAAAAGAAAAGACATCAAATATAAATTATTATAAATGACATACTTAATAAATAAAATCCCCAGACAATCACACAAACTACATGGCCCCAAAGTAAGCGAAGCTTGTGTTATGAGATACCATGTAGCGAACTAGGGGGAACCTAGAATATAAATACATATATAGGATAAACACCCAGACCCGGAATATTTTTTTCTTTTTCCGGGCGGGAATCGAGTAATTAGGAAGCACTCACAAGTTGCTTATTAAAAAATATTTTATTATTTTCGGAAACTTATAAATAGTCAAAAATATACAAAAGGCATAAAAAAGAAAATAAATACAATGTAGAATAATAATAAGGCGTGTAGCTCTTACAATGCCAAATAATAATAATTACTCTTTATAGCCAACAAAACAAGTACAAGAAAAATTAAAAAAATATAACACAATTTTGGACAATTTGGGCGGCCTTATCACTTTAAGCTATTTCTACCAGAATAATTACAGCAGTTAACAATAATTCATATAGCATACATGCAAAACAAGACTGAATACCACAGTTACAACATTGGAGAATAAAAACGAATAAATAAGCTTCCAAAGCCCAAAAAAAAAAACAACAATAGTACTACTAATACTCACACGTATACTTTTGTATGTGAAAAGTGAAAGGAACATATTAGTTTCAAGTTGTGTGTGCTGCTCAATAGATGGCGCTGATTGTATAATAAAGTGCGCAAGATGTTTTCTAAACGATTCAATGACCCAATTCGATTTGCAATTTTTTGTCATCGCTTCTCGGCCTTTTGGCTAAGATCAAAGTGTAGTATCTGTTCTTTTCAGCTTAATATCTCGATTTTTGTAAATCGACGGGATGTTCGGGGCTCGCTCCACTCCCGTCACGGGTCGGCCCGGCATTGCAGTGCCGCCGGGATCGGCCCACTTAATTCAATAAAACATTCGGACTAGACAGATATCTATCACAGAGATTGAAAGTTATAGTTTATTAATCAATAATCAATGTCCAAAAAAACTACTCCAAAAAAAGCTACCCCGCGCCTGCGAGCGAATTGTTTGTTATTAAGCACACGTCGTTTCAATATACACTTTACAGGGTGGTACTTTAAGATCGGCCAGTTTGGGAAAGTCTGAAGTGAACTGAAACTAATAGAATGTTCTTAAGAACCATGCCATCGATTTTGATTAATAGAAAAACTCCATTCTGAAAAACCTTGTATTGTAACCGGCGGCACTTTGATTGAAAAACATAATATTAAATGAAATACACCCAGGCCATTGAAAACAAACTTTTTCATAGGTACATCCAACCAAATATTTGCATTGCGCTGGGCTTGAACCTGCAACCACTGGAGTTTTGATGTTATCCCTTTTTTCAAGCGACTTCCAAAAACGGAGGAGGTTCCCAATGCGTCTGTATGTTTTTTTTTGTGTTTTTTGTTACACAATATTTCGGACAGTTATGGATCGGTTTTGAAAATTCTTGTTTCATATGATAGAGGATACTTCGTAGTTGGTCCCATATATAAATTTTATCGAAATCGGTTGAGTTGAGTGCTTCATTGAAAATTTCAAATTTTTGAAAGAATATGTATGATTTTGGAGAATGTTTATGTGGATGACATTATAACTCAGCCAAAGTTTTGACGTGAAGTCTTAGGTTTTTTTAATACTCTGCATTCGTTGATTATTATAGATTTTGATAGATTTTGTGATGCTATCACGTTTAACAAAGAAGTCATTATCACTTATTTCAAACTATTGAGGAAAAAAATTAAATGATAACTGCATGTGTAGACATTTTGTTAATTTCATCAACTTAATAAGTAAAAAAGTCTTTGATGTTTTAATTGAAGAAGAACATTGAAGCTTTATTTATAAGCCCCACCCTTTAATTATTAAGAAAGTATATCATTAGCTATGTGAATTCCAATATAATTTATGTATAAGTTTCTTAGACTAGGTAAGTAATAAGTTAAGTAAAAAACAAAAGTATGCTGTCAAGTTTATTTACAAAGGTTTATTTTCCATACAATCCTAATGATAGATAATTATAAATTTAAACCAGCAAATTACAACTACATTTGTACTTGCTTGTGCTTCTCAAAAAGATTAAAATTATATCACTCAATAGAACGAAAAAAATACATAAAAGCTACTTGAAAACAAAGCAACGAGTCAGTAACCCTGACGTCCATTGCCATGGTTACTAGAGACGCCATTTTTGCCATGACTATCGAAACTGTCGCCATTCTTGCCATGGCTACCGAAACCGCCGTCATTGTTACCATGAATACCGATACCGCTGTCATGGTTGCCATGGTAACCGCCGCCATTTGCACCGTGATCAAAAGCGTCATGTCCAAAACCGCGGGAAGATATCTGTTGACCGTTATTGTCATAACCTCCTTGGTTCTCTGTGTCTTCGTAGGAGATTTTGGGCTTGAAACCGCGTTCGTCAGCTTCGTAGCTTACAGTCTGTAAAAGGAAAAGAAATACATATAATAACTCATTGTTTTAGGTTCTTAAGGACTTAGAGCATTGGCTTATTTTCAAATGGCATCTGTGACATGTATAGAAAACGAACTTTTCTACGCTGGCTCGAGGCCGGATATTAGGACATATAACTAGTTCTTTTGTGTGGACTCACACAAGTCTAGTTGATAGCGCAGGGGGTTATACATGGTATTTTTTTAAGTTCAGCTCCAAAGGGGATCCAAAACGGTTTTTGTCAAAGAAATCAGTGAAAATATCGATTTACAAACACTTCAACTGCAACGACAGATAATAATTCTACGCCAAGCTGCACCCGAGCAGTGTTGGGTACTAGATACAGCTAAAAGCTAATAAACGAAGGGTTTCAATATATGAAGGCCTAATTTTCAACCGACTTCTAAAAGGAGGATGTCGTCTCATTTGGTCATGAATGAATCGATTTTGATGATAAGTGTTTCAATTGATAAAATATACTTCAGAGGTGGTCCTATATTACTTTTACGTAGATGACGTTTCCGTATAGCCAAATTATTAACAAGGACTTGAAAATGAGGTGAAGTTGATATATTTAACTAATCATAAACTTTACCTGCTTCCTCCCATCAGGGAGTACCACATGGTACTCTCCCTGAGCCCTCTCTTCTTCCCTCTGCTCCTTGTGTCCGAATTCAGTGCCCTCAACATCATCGTTCACGGAGTACCCGAATTGGTAATGAGCTGGCTCCTGTGACAGAATTTAGTATAAGTACTTCATTTTTTGTCATTAGTTAAGATAATATTAGCACATTTCATTAGTTTTAATAGATCCTCAATTATGTTGTACTTATACTAAATCTCTGTCAGTATAATTTTAGAATTAATGATTTGATGTTAGCCCTACAGGTGAAATTTCAATCAAGATGGTTAAGTTGTAGGTGAAAAGGTACTTAATAATGTTTTAGAAGACGAACCAAAAGTACTGAATAGGTACTTTTTTAAGATTAATATAAAAGAAAGCTAGCAATGATATGCAATAACATTTTCCATTATAATTGTCTATGAATTCTTTCTCCTTAAAATAAAACAGAGCAATTCTGTTTTCAAGCAGAATTGCTAAAACATCTTAAGTGTACACATATTACAGATGTTTTTGATATCAGTTTAAAGAAGGCATGGTGTTATAGTTCTTATTTATCATGACGAAAACTTACACTAGCTTCCAAGTTCCTTCCGAAAGCACCAGCCCCCTGAAGACCGTACCCGGGTTCAGCTCCCAGCCGTCCCGCAGCGGCGGCGTTGTGCCCGAACTGGGAGTGATCATGTGGGGCGTTTCTGGAAATATATATAATTGGATTAGTCCCTATTATATCTTCACTATTTTATTTCATTCTAGTTTAAATACTCTGGTCCCAGTTTATATGTTCGCGTTGTGCATCCATAGCTCAATGCACCTACTATGTAAGCAATTTGGTTGTGGCATGACATTGGCTCTCACAATTAGCTGTCTTGTGTTTGTTTTTTTCATGTCATGGTCAATTTGTACTGTACCTATTTGTATCAATTCGTATAATTCTGGCTGAAAAAGAGTGCCTAGAGTTTTTTTCCGCCGGCTTTTTTGTCTCTTGGTCTACTGTAATATCTTATTCAACAACTATCAACACCTTGTTTTAGCCGTAGTACAAAATTGTAACGTCATTAAGCGGCCATTCGATGGTTTTATGATGAATAAGATATTTTGAATTACTTGCGTTAACCTGTCCAAAAGACTAATAAACCGGTTTATGTCCAGCTGTGGACGTCTTCCGGCTGATTATGATGATATGACAATGCATTCACTTCCAATAAGTCGAACTAATTCGCTTTAACACTTAATTATGATACGGGTAGCCAAGGTTTGGAATTAACGGCCAGCGTCTATTTTTCCTGACTATTATGCCTGGTAATTTTAAGTGTTTACTGAAAGGTTCTTATGGATGGACATGTACTACTTAGGTTTTCATGATAACTAACAACCAGATGTCATGGAAGACGAAAGCCCCATTCTGATTTGTGAATAATAATCAACGCTGAGATATAAAATCATAAATAAGTTTTCAAAAATTTGAAATTTTCAATGAAGTACTCAATCGATTTCGATAAAATTTATATGGGACCAACTATAAAGTAGGTATCCTCTATCACATGACACAAGAATTTTCAAAATCGTAAAAAAAACATATAGACGAATTGAGAACCTCCTCCTTTTTTAGAAGTCGGTTGAAAAAAAGTGACCCGACACTTAAACATCTACTGTTAAAATAATAGATAAGTATTCAATTTTATATTTTTCCTTTTTTATTACTAACTTGTTTTACTAATAATAATAATAAACATTTATTTCAGGCAATAAAAACCAATATAATCGAAGATTTATTTATATCACATTTTCCGTCACTAGTAATTTCTAAATCTCCTAAACTAAAAATCTATTAATAAAGGCAAATTAATAAGAACATATTAATTATGTCTTTAGTATGAATTCCCTTCAACTGGCTTTAATGTGGGCTTCAAAAGTAGCGAAATCAGCAAAATCAAAATAATACCTACCGTCTTTCAGTACAATTTCCTGTCTAAAATTCTCTAGGTAGTTGCCCTTTATGTGTAGGCCCGCCCTAAATATCACGAGCTAAGCAAGTAACAGTCTCTTACCTGAGAAGTCCACTAGGCCTGGCCCCAGCGCGTGCAGCTTGCTGGTTGAAGCTGCGAGCTGCAATCACCTGCGGCGCCCCGGACGGGTACCCGCTGTTTCGTGATGAAGGTGACGGTGGCAGGTAGCTGGGGAGAAGAAAAGTATACTTTTCAATTAACTTTAGAAACGGGATATATACCTGATTTCAGCACCGTCGTGATCGTGGCGCTTGCAACAGTGCCGAAATATCGAGAACTCAAAATAAATGCATGGTAATTTATTGAGGTGCATACATACATATCTTTACACCTGTAGGTATCCCTTATGGGGTAGGTAGAACGTCAGAGGCTATAAAACTAATCTGATGTCACATTTGACTTTGGAGGTATTAAAATTATGGATATGAGATATGGATATGGATGGATGTCAGTCTATCGCCCACAAAATAAAAAAAATACTTGTACAGTATGCCCAGGAAGAGAAGCAGCTGGTAAATTCTATGTCTTTTAGGTCCCAGTCCAGCATGGAAGCAACTACTTTATTAATATAGATAAGAAAAAAGTTTTCACGACTGATATTATATTAATATTATAAATGTGAAAGTTTGGATCTATGGATGTCTGGATGTATGGATGTTTGTTCCTCAATCACGGCAAAACGGCTCAATGGATTTGGATGAAATTTGGCATGGTGATAGTGTACAGTCTGGAATAGCACATAGGTTACTTTTTATCCCGATATTCCCACGGGATTCAAAATTGCGCGGGTAAAACCTCGCGAAACAGCTAGTCTTAAATAAAACTGTCCTGACGTCGAGTTAAAATGAAAAATTTTATACACGATAAATCTGGTTACAGAAGTGTTTTATTTGATAGAATGTTTAAAAAAATAACACAAATATTTTATTTAAAAATTTGATTCAAACTGATACATACATACATAACTTCACGCCTCTATCCCTTATGGGGTAGGCAGAACATCAGAGGTTATGAGATCAACTGATGTCACGTTTGACTAATGAGGTATTATAATGATTGCGAGAGGCTATTGCAGTGACGGGGTCAGCCTATCGCCCACAAAAATGCCAATAAAACCTCTGTTTTCAAACTGATTTTTATATATAATAGATAAATTAAATTGTAGGTACCTGTTTGAAGGAGCTTCCGCCGCTGCGAGCGCCGCCAGGAGAGAAAGTACTATTATGGTCTGAAACAAATAAATTTTATGAAATTTAAACATGTAGAGTCAAAAAAGTTTGTAAGATTAAATTAAAATTAAATTAAATTTAAATATTTCTGACACTCACACAACATTATGTAGCCCAAATTAAGTTTCTTAAAGAACTTGTGTTATGGATAAGTACTAGATAACTGATATACTTAAGAAATATATACACATACATATTTAATAAATACATATTTTTTATTAGAATAAACTTAAAAAAACATATAAATATCCATGACTTGACGACTAACATCTGTGTTCATCACACAAATATCCGCCGCCGCCGGGATTCAAACCCAGGACCTCTGGCATAGAAGGCAATGTATGTTACCGCTACACCAGCCGGATTGCACGGCCAAGGTACAAAATAAAGCCGATCATCCACCACTAACTAAACTAAGTGAAAACTAAACTCAGCAAACTTAACTAGTTGTCTGTTCACCAAAAAAAAGACTCAGTTTGCGGTGGACATGTATGAAAAACTGGCTCAACTATGCGAGATAAGCTAAACTAACTTAGTTTATTTTGCGGGGGATGATCAGCTCTAAACTTGCTTCTCTATACATTAATAAATATACAAGGTTAATTTTAATTAGCTTGTCACCTCTTGCAGGCCGCCTCTCCCCATCAATTCCAACAACATTTGTTCTACAGTTTTTTTAAATTACTTAACAGTTTTTGAAATTTTTGTTTTCACATAAAAAAATATTTTTAGCCTCTGTTTGGAGACGTAACTCTATTTACTTTTAGCGTAGTATGCCACGCACTTTGCGCAATAAAATATCGCTTCAAAATAATAATAGGTACGTCTTACCAAATGTAGAGTAAGGAGTAAACATTTTTTTTTGTTTTTATTATTTATCAAGATTTGTAAAAAGTTGTAGAACAAATGTTGTTGGGATTGATGTGGAGAGGCTGTCCGCAAGAGGTAATGCGTTGATTAAAATTAACCCTGTATACAGTTATAATAATTAAATAAAAATCTTTAAGAAGATAAAACTTCTTAGCTGTACAGCCAAACCAAACTCATTCACTGTTGCACAGCAAGTACTAAGTAACAATTAAAAGTATAGGCACACAGTTTTTTTTCTTAAATGAGTTCTCAACAGATCGACTTTCCGAAGATTCAGTTAAATTTATAAACAGTTTGAATAATTTCAAGTGTATGTTTCATACCTACGAAATATTTCGACTTTGACTTATATTTAACTAGCTGAAGTACCCGGTTTCGTTCGGCTTCAGTTTGGCTCAAAGTTGTAGCTGACTTTGCTTTCAAGTCTTTTTAACTCGATAATTTCACCGACTTTGTTGAAAAAGCTTTGAGTAAGGCTGCAAACTGGGCGGCAGCGAGAGCGACAGCGGCGCGGGCAGCGATTTCCGCGACACGATAGAAAGTATTGAGTTTGTATGAAACCGCGACAAATCGCTCGAGCGCCCGTGGCGGCGTTGAGAACGGCCCAAATTCCCCGCGTCGCTGTCGCTGCCGTCTAGTTTGCAGCCTATTAACTTGGATAGTCAATGATTTATCGTGTGTAGTGAGTGAAGCGCCTCCTCATTATGTATTTGAGGATTACACTGTCAACTTTGAACCGAACCAGTGGTGTATTATTTCGGCTCCACCTAACATCCTCGCTTGGCGACCCTGCCAGGATCCTGGCAAGGTTGCCATGTGATGCTGGACGACCGGGAGCCAAATAAAAGACGAGTACTCAGGTTCAAAGTTGACTGTGTAATGCATCAAATACATAATGAGGAGGTGCGTCACTCACTACACCTGTGATGTTTGTTTTCCTATGGGTACTCCCGAAAACTCTGCTTAGACTGATGGAAACATGATCAAAATCTGTTGAGTAGGTAGTTTCGATCACCCCGAAAAACTAGGGTGACTTTCCCTCGTATAACGTGTAGAGATTTTAATAATATCATAAATATAAAAGTTTTTATGGATGGATGGATTTATAGATGTATGTTCCTTAATCACGGCAGAACAGATCAACGGGTTTGGATAAAATTTGAAGTAGTGATAGTGTACAGTCTGGAACAGCACACTACTAATGAGGGATTTTCTGACAGCTCATAAAGATTAGTTCAAAAATCCTCTCTAGATGGCACTTTTAAGACGAAGGCGTTAGGTCTGTATACTATAATCTAGGTAAGTTGTATTTATCATATATGGTTATTTATAAGTTCAATATCTCATACAGACGTCAATTAATTTATTTTATAAATGGCTATATGACAGACAAGGCTTCGCCTTTTGTAAAGCGCCATCTATCGAAACCTTTTGTACCATTTTTGTACCGTTTTGTTTTTTTAATGAGCTGTCAGAAAATCTCTCATTATCACGAAATCCTGTGGGGTTTGAAATTGTGCGGAACAGCTAGTTTTGCGGAAACTAAATTTCAACATCACTTTATTACTTTTATTGAGTACTTAACTTTTTTAAAATAAACAGATATATTTATTTACCTTCATGTTTTCGAAATCCAATGCACAAATAAGCACAAAACACGTGTGTTAGGTAGATGAATCTTCGAAGAGATGATGCTTTTGTCCTGCTCCAACCAGCTTTTATACTGATGCCAACGTATGTTGACATGGGGTGACATATTGTAGCTATTAGCTGAATAATACACGCTTCAAGGTATTACGACTTAGCACAAAAACGACATGGAGTAGCTGTTGAACGATTTAAATTTAAAAAAACCAATGACTTCTGTATTATAATCTGCTTAAACATAAAATAAAAATAATAAAATAAATATTTCTGACACTCACACAACATTAACTAGCCCAAATTAAGTTTCTTAAAGAACTTGTGTTAGGTATAGATACTAGTTAACTAATATACTTTAGAAATATATAAACATACATATTGAATAAATACATATTTTTATTATCTAAATAAACTTAAATAAACATATAAACGTCCATGACTTGACGACTAATATCTGTGTTCATCACACAAATATCCGTCGCCGCCGGGATTCGAACCCAGGACCTCTGACATAGAAGGTTACCCCTACACCAGCCGGTCGTCAAAACATCTAAGAATACTTGGTATTTTCTTTTTAAATACTATTCAAAATATTTATTTTCATGGTTTTAGAAACAAACTTTTATAAGTAACAACATTTTATTTAGATGATTTTACTATATCGCAAAAGGAAAGAAATAATTGAATATAGAGATAGAGAGTTCATGAGGCCTCCGGCGTATTATTCCAAAATATGTTAAATGGACATGTACTGAGAAAAATCTGTACCCTAAACTTGTATAAAAACCCAAATTCAAACAATATCTAAAATAACACAAAGTCTTTACTTAAAAAAAACATGTGGGTACATTTCGACTCCACAGTATTTCTTTTTCTCGTCTAAGTTTCAAGACAAAAGCCAGCTCAAAACTTTGACGCTTACAGAGCTTCCTACAACAGTTACCTCGAACAATACTTAATATAACTTTAACTTAACCTTACGTCGAAAGTCGTGAGCAAAGTCAGCTTGCCATAACTCAAGGTCAAAGTTTAAAAAGATCTGATTTTTCACGGTTTTTTTTTGTTTTCTTCGTAGGCCTCTTCTGTCTAGATTTCAACTGTCCTTATTTGAAGGTGTAAGCAGAGTTATAAAAACCCCAGATAATCACCAATCACACTCAAACTCAAATATTCTTTATTTCGTAAGTATTAAAATACGTTTGAAATAAGTCAAACAATTTACAAAATGAAATTGAATTTACAATTTACTGAATCTACCACCACTTCAGAAAGTCGATCTGTTGAGAAGAAGTGGCAAGAAACTCAACAGCAATCATCTTTTAAAAATAAGAGAAAAAAAAATACACAATAACAATTTACAGCCAGGGAATCCCATTTTCTTGCATCCGGATAATGTAAGCATAGCTTGTGTTGTGGGGCACCATATATCGAATTAGGGGGGAATCTAGAATATAATAGTATATTATGTAACAAGTGAGCGAAGTTGCTAATTACAGTCGAGGCTGTGATTTGAGCCCGAGCCGCAGGCGAGGGTTTAATAATGAGCCGAGACTGTAATTAGCAACGCTCACGAGTTACATACGACGTTTTTCAACACACTTGTGAGTAAAAGACAGACATACGTGGTCATAAAATAACAAACACACTTGATAACAAAGCTGTGAATTGTGATTGAAAAATGGCGCCGAACCTCGCGCATGCGCGTAGGTTTTTTTTCCGTCAAATGTGTCAATGTCTGCATAGCATATACAGCCTATTTTAAGTGAAAATGTTTAATTTGGAGTGGTAAATGCAAATATTTTAATATTTTATGACAAATGATTGTAAATTGTGAATAATTCGTTTAATATACAAATTTATTTTACTAATATAAGGCGCAAACATTTAAAAATGTATATGGATTTGAAGTGGTATAAAACCTCTTTGTTGTTTCTGAAAATGTATAACCCGGACCAATAAAATATGCTCTGTTTTCTCGCATGTTATTTGCACAAAGATACAATTCAACTTTGTAGGATTCATTATATTATGCACTAGGGTATAATATATTATGCACGCGTGACTTATAGCCCAGCTTATAGTTCTAAATTCAATAGAATAACGCTCACTTTACGAGCAAGTGTGTTGAAAATACATTATTTAAACACCTAGCCACGGAACAAGATTGGCGCAGTGGCGGCTATACCACTGTTTTTTATGTGTTACTAAAGCCACTCTTGTCCTCAACTTCACCTGTTGGTAAGTAAAGAAGAGTGAGAAGATGTCTACACATGGGTTCGAGATAGAACTGGCTCATACATACATAACCTCACGCCTGTCTCCCTTTGGGGAAGGCAGAGACAAGGGAATACCAATTGCTGCGATCTAGACATACCTCTTTCGTTTCTTCTCTTACGTTCATCAATCTTTTCATACGATCGCCGGATAGAACTGGACGGATAGAACTGACTCTTCATATAATATTGCCGAAGTGATATTTAACGGTATATTTATTTTCAAATGAAGGGTTGTTGTTACTAGCTAGGAGAACCCTAAAGAGGTTCTACAAACAAGCAGCGGTCTGTCGGAATTTCTAAAAGTACAATCATACATTTGTACCACCAGGTACCACGTTAGTGGACCCTATATGGGTTTATCTATAATATGGAGAAAGTGATAGTGATGTTGTGGTCCAAAGTTGAGCTTTAATTTTGATCTCTGTCACTGAAAAGTCGCTGCTTTTTGCATTTAGCACTGCAGTATAATATGCTGAGTGAGGGTAAAGAATGTTGTTATAGATATAGTATTTTATTCATTTTCTGTAGATATTTTTTTGTACCGGAAATGAAATGGACGTTTTACTTTCTTACTTATTTTTTGGAAAATGGGAAAGATCAAACAGTAAAATCTCTGGACAATAAATAGGCTTTATAGGTGTTGACAACTTTTCATTATAAGTACCTAAAAAAGGAGGAGGTTCTCGATTCGTCTGTATCATTTTTTGTGTGTCCTTTTTACACGATATTTCGGACAATTATGAATTGATTTTGAAAATTTTTGATTCATGTGATATAGGATACTTCATAGTTGGTCCTATTTACTAAGTAACTTTTGAAAAAATATGTTTGATTTCGGAGAATGTTTACGTTAATGACATTCTCAACTTAGCCAAAGTTTTGACGTGAAGTCGGTTTTTTTAATGTATTTTTGCAATATTTTTGTAGTATTCTTGAGTCTACAAACCGCTTGCAATCGGGTGCAACTTTAAATTTGGCAACTGGCAACCACGTGCTTAATAAGTGACGAAAACATTGCAATGCTTCACTTTCTGAAAAGAAATTGGTCTCGGGTGGTGTTAGCTGCAAAGCTATACCTACCATTAGATGGATCTAAAGATAAAATATTATTATAGATAGATAAATTAAGGCGAACTCTGCCAGAGTAAAAATTAAAATTACTCCAAAGTGGCAGGGTTTCGGAATTAACCAATCATATGGGGTATTTCTGTCGATGAAATTGTATGTAAGTAGGTACATTTGTACTGCTCCAAAAGTCCTATTAGTACATGCGGAAACACACTGCATTTGTCTCCATAGTCACAATTAATTAGTTATCATATGAATCAAGCTAGGTAAGAGTAGAAATATACAAATAGAATTGGTATCTCATAATGGGCATCCTATTATGAGATACCAATTTTATTAAGTCGTCGTGGCGCCGTGGTTACTGTGCATATCAAACGTGCGGCCGGTATTAGGATGGGTGACCGCCGACCATTCATTTCTCACGAAGACTTCCGTGCTTCGGAGGGCACTTTAAGCAGTCGGTTAGGGTTTGTCAGAAGCCATTTACATCAGAAGTTACGGAATTTCTGGATTCGGTCCCCACACTCAAGGCCCGCGGTAGAAGCTATGCAATAGCTTAAAAACGATTGTTATTTAACTACTATCAGCAGCGTGTGGTTTTTACCCGCGTATCATTAGATTCCGTAGAAATTTCTTGTAAATAATAGCCAATAAACTTCCCTGATGCCACGTTCCACCACACGCGCCTGACCAGCGCACGCCACGCGCCTCAACCACATCTAATACGCGTTGCAATTTGTTCATTAGTCTTATTTAACACATCAATAGATCTCAAATCGATCAATAAAATTTTTCAAATACTTTATATCGAAAGTGACGTTTCATTGATTTTTTATACCCTATCAAACCCCATCCCCTTAGGCCTTTTATGCAAAAAGGCTACGTATATCCATTCCCAAGCCCTAGTGGTATGTAGTCAGTGGTTTAGGTACGCGTAGAAGCGTAAAGAGAGACTCAACAAGGAGTACTGCAGGCACCTTTGGGATGGTTCAGTCAAATACCAGCTCGAAGCGCTAGACTCTGTTGACCGAAGAGCCCGTAAACTCATAAATAACAGCAACCTTACAAATAAAAAATTGCAGACGCTGGAGCATCGTCGTAAGGTTGCTTGTTTGACAGTCTTTTATCGGTTACATTTTGGCGAGTGCTCTTTTTGACCAAATCGAACCCACTCCTTTTTCTACCGGACTACCAGACGCAGACAGAACTTCCATCCCTATATAGCGGATTTACCAAGAAGTCGAATAAAACGCTTCGATAGTTCCTTTTTGGTATGGATTGCCAAGGTGTGGAACAATCTGCCTGCGTCTGTTTTTCCTGACCACTACAGTCCTGGAACTTTTAAGTGTCGAGTTTTCTCGTGGATGGACGTGTAACACCATAGTCTTCATGCGCACTTTCCATCAGGTGGCATGGAAGACAAACGTCCTATCCTTACAATATAAAAAAACCATGTTACGTATACTTTCGCATTTGTAATCTTATAGTAAGGTTAACTTGTTAACTGTTTTGCTCTAAACCAGCGGATAGTTCCATACTTAAGCCAGCGACTTTGTAAAAACGCACGAGCGCCCCGCCTGTCCTTAAACGTGCCCGGTTTAATTAATTTAATTAGTTTAATGTTTTAGTTTAGTTTAATTCTTTAATTTGATTTTTAATTTTATTTGGTTTGCCAGTTTAATTTGCATTGATTTGAAAATGAATATCTATACTAATATTATAAAGAAGAAACCTTTGTATTTTTGTATGTTTGTATTGAATAGGCTCAAAAACTACTGGAGCGATTTCAAAATTTCTTTTAATAATAATAATAATAAATCAGTTTATAAGCTCACAAAAAAAAGGGACTTAGAACTAATACAATATAAAATAATAAATTTAATGATAGTGCGAGCAAAAAGGCTTTTACCATTACTTAGAGGAATTCTTCCGAATCCGTATAGGCTACTTTTTATCCCGAAAATCCCGCGGGAATCAAAATTGCGCGGGTAAAACCGCGCGCAACAGTTAGTCCTTTATATTTTAGTTTTTTTTTTCAATATTAATGATTTAAAATAAAATAAAACCTATGTTAAGATACAATTTAAAAAAAGTACACTTTCGTTAAAAAAGCTTCGACTGATGAATTGATATCGGGCATGATAGTTTAAAAACTCTACACTGAAAAAATGAGAAGTTAGCAAAGTACCTTTTCAACACACTTGCTCGTAAAGTGAGCGTTATTCTATTGAATTTAGAACTATAAACTGGGCTATAAGTCACGCGTGCATAATATATTATACCCTAGTGCATAATATAATGAATCCTACAAAGTTGAATTGTACCTTTGTGCAAATAACATGCGAGAAAACAGAGCATATTTTATTGGTCCGGGTTATACACTAAATATTTTCAGAAACAACAAAGAGGTTTTATACCACTTCAAATCCATATAAATTTTTAAATGTTTGCGCCTTATATCAGTAAAATAAATTTGTATGTAAACAAATTATTCACAATTTACAATCATTTGTCATAAAATATTAAAATATTTGCATTTACCATTCCAAATTAAACATTTTCACTTAAAATAGGCTGTATATGATATACAGACATTGACACATTTGACGGAAAAAAAACCTACGCGCATGCGCGAGGTTCGGCGCCATTTTTCAATCACAATTCACAGCTTTGTTATCAAGTGTGTTTGTTATTTTATGACCACGTATGTCTGTCTTTTACTCACAAGTGTGTTGAAAAACGTCGTATGAAACTCGTGAGCGTTGCTAATCACAGCCTCGACTGTAATTAGCAACTTCGCTCACTTGTTACATAATATACTATTTTGGCTTTGTTAAAAGGATCTTGTTTATTTTTAATCAAGACTCGTTGAAAATAATTGAAGTAAACTTGGTAAATAATATATACGTAAACATGGCTAAATTCACTTGTTTATTAACACCATACTGCTCATTAAATACAAATAACTCAATCTACAAATTTTACAGTTTACAAAATTGTTTAAATTTTAATAAGTTCACTCAATAAGCTTTAACAGAGTAATTCGTGTAATATTAACCGTTACCACTCACGGTTAAACTGAAATAACCAGTACTTTACTACTAACAACCACTTAGCTTTGCTAATACAAAAGAACACTCATTAGTATTTAACCGAGTATACTTATTTATTGGTAGCAGGGTGGAGTTAGCTATTTTGTTTGCTATTAAGTTAGTTATTTTTAACAGAGTACTTGTTTAAATATTCATAAGTAAATATTCCGGCTGCCGGTGGAGCCGCCGATGCACAGATATCCCCTCCACGTTTTGGTCAGCGCTAGAGTTATGTGCGTGCCGCAAACTAACCGTCTTTCGTTCGAACGTTTAATAATTTAATTAAGTGAGTGCGACGACGCACAAAGGAGTGTGTTACCTGTAAAACGTAGTTGATTGATTATATGCTATTGCTTTGTGCCTGAACCTACTGTTTATTCCTAAAGACGCTGCCGCCGGCGGCCCCGACTGCATCGTATTTTTTTATAGTCAGGTGATTTAATGTGAATGGATGAAGAAGTACAAAATCTGCTGAAAGTCTGGAGTCTAGAAGAATATATAGAAGTGTTCAACGGTAAGTTCGTTTATGTATTTAATTTTTATCTTATACATTTTATTAGACAGAGACCGTACAATCGCACACCAGTGACCAGTGAACGCGTAATCTTGAGCCAAGGTAGCGCCGACGTAGAGGGTTTCAATACCTACTATGTGAGACTAGCTTATAGTGATTTATTGCCACTGATATGCCGTTGTGTCTTTAATTTACAGCTGACTAGCGGCTTTGCGCGGTTTGACCCGCGTAGCTCTTGATCGCGAGGGAGTTTCTTAGCAAAATATGTTACTTCTGGTTAATGTAGCCGTCTAATGGTGAAAGAATCTTTGAATCGTTCTAGTAGTTTTACACACATACAAAAATACAAATCTTTCCTCTTTATAATATAAGTAAAGACTTCAAAAAAGAGGAGGAAAGTAGGTTTTATTAATATACATTTGAACTGTACATTGCCCAAAAAATGTAGGACAGTTGTTAGAAACAAAACATATATCTGTATGTAGTAGGTACATCTACTACATTGGTTGAAAAGTTCGCGGCCTGGCCATTAAAAAAAAAAAAATGTTATTTTTTCTGCCGTCATTTTGAACTGTCATTATTCAATTGTCAGCCCGCGAATTTTCAATTTGATATCTTGTTTAAATAAAATTTTACGAACAATATAAATACGTGTGTAGAACAAATTTTCACTAATGGAGAAATTTGAACAACGTGCTGTGATTAAATATTTGTTTAAAAAAAGATTAACACCAAAGGAGATCCATGATGACATGCAAACAACATTAGGGGAATCTGCCCCGTCTTATACCACTGTGAAAAAATGGGTTGCAGAATTTAAACGTGGACGAGAGAACATCGAAGATGACCCTCGCTCCGGCAGGCCAATGACGTCTACGACCGAAGAAAACATCAATAAAGTGTGTGATCTCATATTGAAAGACCGCAGATTGACTATCAGAGAAATTGCAGACACTATAGGCATCTCATATGAACGAACGCAAAACATCATTGTCCATGAACTCGGCTTTTCTAAGGTTTTGGCTAGGTGGGTCCCCAGATTGCTTTCAGAAGAGCAAAAGCGAATTCGACTCACGATTTCTCGCGACTGTTTGGAGATGTTCGAGGCTGATCCACAAGGTTTTCTTGACAGATTTGTGACAATGGATGAAACCTGGGTTCACCACTATACCCCAGAATCAAAACAACAATCCAAACAATGGAAAAAATCAGGTGAACCAACTCCGAAAAAAGCAAAGGCAATTCTGTCGGCTGGCAAGGTGATGGCATCGGTTTTTTGGGATGCTAAGGGTGTCATTATGGTGGACTACCTTCCAAAAGGCGAAACAATAAACTTTGCGTACTATAGCACCCTTCTGCGCCGTTTACGTGAAGAAATTAAACAGAAACGCCCAGGATTACTGAGAAAGAAAGTGTTGTTTCACCAGGACAACGCCCGAGTCCACACGTCTGTCGAGTCTACGGCTCAAATTCGTGATTGTGGTTTCGAATTGTTGCCACATCCAGCTTATTCTCCTGATTTGGCACCTTCGGACTTTCATCTGTTTCCAAACCTGAAAAAACACCTCGGTGGGCAGAAATTTTTAACGAATGAAGAGGTCGAAGCCGCTGTTAACCTGTATTTTGAAGACCTTGAGGAATCTTTTTTTAAAACAGGTATGGAAGCTCTGGAAAGCTGATGGAAGAAGTGCATAGAGCTAAATGGAGATTACGTCGAAAAATAAAAATATTTTTGTATGTACTTTATTCTGTTTTCTTGGCTAGGCCGCGAACTTTTCAATCCACCCTCGTATACTAATATAATTAAGCGGAAAAGTTTTTTTGTTTGTTTATGTGAACGGGCTAATCTCTGGAACTACCAGTCCGATTTGAAAAATTCTTTGTGCTAGGTTTGTAAGGTTATAGGCTATAATATTTTGTCACGAAATTCCCACGGGAACGGGAGTTATGCAAGTGGAACTGCAGGGACCGGCTAGTACTTAATATTTGCATGATAAATTCCTACAACACTCCTTTGACCAGAACTTTTAACCCAACCATGTTTGTTTGGTGGTAATGGTGGTGGATATAAATAAAAAATAATAATAATAATAATCTATTGTACCAAAATATACAACAGTTTACAAGTTCGATGTTACAAAAAGTTGTGTCAAGTTATATTATCTGCTGCCGAACCAGGTTTGATGCCTGTATGTCGGCAGACAGTGCCTCGTTAGAAAAATTATTATAAATTAGGTAGAATGAGTAGAAATTATAATTTATTTATTTCTGTTTTTCAGGATTTACCGCTACTTTTAAATAGTAGCCTTGAAGGAAGAGGTTTATTAAATTTAGATAAACATATTCCGTTGGATAATACGGCAATAATAAGATTGGTAAGGCACATCGGAACCTACATTTTGAGCAATCATCCGTCAAATGCAATAAGGAGTACCATTTATGCAAATTGGGTACACGAAATTATTAGAGTATTCCCACAGGAAAAGGCATCGGTGTACTTCCATAGCAAGATTGTGGAATCTTCACGAGGTTTAATCACCAGGTTGGCAGGAAAGTTGCCTAATGAAATCCTGTGTGCCTACTGTGCCTACGCTGCTGTACTGTGCTAATGCTGACTGTGCCTACTTTGTAATTTGGGTTTAGTATTGTAAACTTTGAGACTGTTGTTTTGTGATTTTATACCGTATCTCTAATTCAGATATATGACAATAAATAGTAAGTGAACAATAACAGTATTTTTTTGTTTTTTTTTTCTGTTAGGTACACAACATTTAAATTAAATGTTTGATACCGATTGAAAGTACAAAGAAAATCGATTGCACCTACATAGCAAATCGATTTCAGATACCAAGTAGGTTTACCGGCCTCACTTGCCTTCTATGAACGAGGTTTCAGGTTCAAGTCCTGGCGAGGGTGGATATAAGTGGTTTGGCTGTGGCTACAGAGTTAAATGACTCGCATTGCAGAGAAAGTCTGTTGTGGCTACCTAGCAAAACGATTGCAGATACCAAGTAGGTTGGCTGTGGCTACAGAATTAAATGACTCGCATTGCAGAGAAAGTCTGTTGTGGCTACCTAGCAAAACGATTGCAGATACCAAGTAGGTTGGCTGTGCCTACAGAGTTAAATGACTCGCATTGCAGAGAAAGTCTGTTGTGGCTACCTAGCAAAACGATTGCAGATACCAAGTAGGTTGGCTGTGGCTACAGAGTTAATGACTCACATTGCAGAGAAAGTCTGTTGTGGCTACCTAGCAAAACGGTTACAGATACCAAGGAGGTTGGCTATAACTATCCAAGAAAGTTTGTTAATATAAACAGTAAAGTTGGCTACGTTTGCAAACATTTTGTTTGTAATAATAATCAAGCTTACTTTGTTATTTCTAAGCAAACAATTTTAACCGATTTACTTGGTTGATTCTGATCAAGTAAGAATAGCAAACTTGACTTATTTATTTTTAGCAACAAACTTTGCAGGTTGTATATTGACAAACACGCTTTGTTAAAATCAACCGAAACTTAGTTATTTTTACGTGCGAAATTTTTTCAGTGACTACAGAGAATCTTTTCTGTCACGAAGAAGGTTTAAAAGAAAACAAAAAATATATCACAAAACATTTTATTAAAATATAAAACCTTATAAACTAACAATATTTTTGTATTTTTTCATTTGCTACAAGAAATAAATAATTGAGTATCTTTTTACAAGGATTAGAGGTAGGTTCTCGGAATTCTGATTAATAATCTCATGGAAGTAATTAGTGCTAAGTTCTATATTTACATTATTTAAGTTCATTGGAAGTTAAATGACTGGACGTGTATCAGCTTAGTCCTATTTACTTTCAATCAGGTGCCTTGCAAGGCGTCCCAGCCTTAATTTATAAAATTCAACTCTTCGATCCAAAGTACAGTGTACAGTAAAAATGAAACCTATGATCCTTATATCCAGAAAGCCATATATCACAGTCCGAGTCATGGAAAAGCGGGTTTTATTGCCGTTTAGTAAGGTCCATCGATGCTGGCAGCGTTTTCGTCGTAGCCTCCAGCCCTGAAGGAAGGGTCCGCAGGTTCGACACTGATGCGGGGCTTGAAGCCGCGCTCGTCAGCCTCGTATTCTACCACCTGGTGAGGAAAAGAGAAAAAAAAATGTAGATACTTAGGTACTAATTAACTGAATAATAAGTATTAATAAGTTAGTAGGTATTAAGTAGGTTGAAAAGTTTGCTCCTTTGATTGAGCACGCTTATCTCGAAAAGGAGCAGTTGATTTTGATCTTTTCGGCCTAGCCTAATATTTGAGGAAGGTTCTCTTACATTTAGAAATTCTCACGTAGGTATCTAGAGTGAGTTAGAGTTTTTTATCTTAATAACCAATAGGCGTCGAACTGGTGTAGTTAGTTATGTCATTTCAATTAAGTGGAATTTATGGAATGGATAGGTAAAGGGACATAAACTATTACCGGAACAAATCAACGCCTGAACCAAATAAAATGGCGTCAGATTTCAAGGCTTCTTAAAAAGTCCTCTTAGACGTCTGTTATATTACAGTTATTCAAAAACTAACAGTGATGCACAAGAAATACGTATGTGATTGAAATTCACAGTGAAATTAATTATCTAAGCTGCATTAGAGGTGCAGGGATGCTACACGAGAAAAAAAACAACATTAGGAAGCTACCTAACCTGTTTAGTCCCATCTGGCAACACCACAAAGTAGGACCCTTCAGCACGGTTCTCCTGACGTGATTCCTTGTGTCCAAAGTCTGAACCCGACTCCTCATCGTTGACTTTATACCCGAAGTCGTAATTGGCTGGTTCCTGTCGAAAAACATGAGTTTATTATCCTTATAGATAAAGCACATAAGGGAAAGGTTTTAAAACTAGAATTCAGCTATTGATAAACATAACAAAGTCAGTAGAAATCATTGTGGCTAAGCAACTTCTCTTCATATCACTGTTGCGGTATTTGGAAGGCACGTTTCTGTTCGTCAGAGATTTTTGAGCCGAGCAAAATTAGAAAGCGGAGGGCCAGATTTATGGTTTTCAGTCAGACCTTCTCATTATCCAGGAGAAATGCGTAAAGTGGGCTCATCAACCCAAGCGATGTGATGACGAGGGCAGCTGAGGCGCCTAGACTTAGGTAATTAAATATTTGAAAACTGCCAGTTTTGATGATTGCTCTACTGAAAAGAGACTGAAAAAATTCTACCAGAAGGCGTTACTTCATAGCAGCTTCATTGATTTATGGTTGAAGCTGATGAAAAACCATGAATGTTTTCTCAACTACAACATATCTCTGTGCTACACAATTGTTTTAAATCTTAAGATATACCCACATAAACACATTTCGGCAGCTTTTACGTACCTGATTCTCAAGCTCATCCAGCGCATTCCTTGCGTAGTTATATCCTTGATTCGAAAGCGCATTGTACTGTTCAGGTACCCCATAAGTATCAGAAGCCATGCGAGCGGTTGGTGGACCGTACTTTTGGGATGGTGAAGATCTGAAAATATTATTGAAATCGTTAACTGACATTACCAAGAATCTTATTTAAGGACTTATATTTATGAGTTAAAATTAGAAAACAGTTGAACTTTAGTAAAAAAAATGAAATACTTTACTTCACTCCTGTGTACTTTACAGTTGGCTTTATCAGATAAATTTTATTTTATCTGATGAAGCCAACTGCTTTCTATTTGATCAATATAAATTATCTAGAAAATATTTACCTGGCAGAGGCATAAGACGAAGCAATGGCACTAGTTTTCAAACCGTTAGACCTTACGGCAGGTACTCCATACTCTTGAGAAATACCTCTAGCATTAGGTGAAGAGTAAGAGTCAGCAGAACTTCTCTGATTAGGTGCACCATACACTTGAGAAACAGAGTTTACACCTTGCGAAAAGCCAGAAGTTCTTGCATTTGGAGTTCCGTACTCCGTGGAAAGAGATCTAGAAGCAGGTGCACCATAAGATTGTGAAGGAGCGTTTCTTGAAAGGCCAAAAGATCTTGTGACAGTGCTGGTAGGTTTGGAGAAACGAGCTAAGTTGGACCTTGATTTAGGAGGACCGTATTGCTGAGATACCGAGTTAGATCTGAATTGGCCAGGAGTTCCGTATTGTTGCGAGGGAGTCTGAGATGAAAATTGAGAGAAATCTCTTAGAGAAGGAACATTGATGTCTGTTGTTATGGAATCAAAATCGGGAGCACCATATTGAGCTGAGGGATTTGATCTCGCCGCAGGAAGATAGGAGTTAGATGGCGCTGATCTGGATGCAGGAAGATAAGTATTAGAGAGACCATTTCTTGCACTTGGAGTCCCATATTCTTGATCAGGAGCGTTATTGTAGGAGAGGTAGTCATCATCTACTTGATTACGAGCTTCGGGAACTCCATATTCTTGAGACAACCCTCTTGAAAAAGGGGAGGAAGAATAATCTTGATTTAAATTAGCTCTTGCATCATATTCTTGTGCAAATCCAGCATTAGGGACACCATATTCTTGGGAAATAGAGCGAGATCCTGGTGCACCATATTCTGTAGAGATTCCAGACCTAGTTTTAGAAAGACTGTAATCAGTTGGAATACTTCTGGAGTTTGGGGTACCATATTCATTGGAAAGTCCAGATCTAGCATTGGGTGGTCCATATTGGGAGGAGAGAGCATTTCTAGATGAAATAAAAGAATCTGGAAAGCCTTGCGTTGAAGATCTTTGCAGAGGGTTTGATGATCTAAAACCTTGCTCAAAGTTATGATGGTCATGATGAAGTGATCTTGCAGCTGGGTATCCGTCACTGTAAATAAACAAATATTTTATTTGTTTAATGAATCAATGATAAAATAAAATGCTTTCTTTAAATAGTATAAAATCTTACCCGATAGGTGGTTCGGCAAAAGATGTAGACAAGAGACAAAGTATAACGAACATCTGAAAATAAAGAGACTTTTGTCAAATTGTTACGCCTCATTATAAAATAAATAATTCAAGTGCTTTATTAGTTTACCTTCATTTTTGATTCGTTTGAAATATGGAGATTTTCGAAGATGTGTTGATGTAGCCTGTAAATAAGAACAAGTATATTTAAATTATAAGTGGATATTATTTAAGTCTGGGACAGATACAGAAGCTGCCATAAACTGAGCCGTAGGATAACGTAGATGACTAAGGAATAATGAGAGATAAGATAGATTTTTTTACAGAATAAGTGCAACCATGTATAAATAGTGCCTGGTTTTATAGTATTGCTTACATTTTTTTTGTAATTTTTCAATACTAACTAGACGACATAATATGTGACATTTACTTGAAATTGTATTTGACGTAGTTATAATGTTAGGTTTATTTGACATTTAAGTATTGTTTTGTTTTTGGATTTTATTTTTTATTTGTAACTATTTTGATTTTGTTTTGTATTAAACGGAATGTAAATAAATGTAAATGTTGACAGCACCATCGCATTGGATATTCTGTAAAGGTGGTGCTATGATTTTTGTAATAAATAAATAAATAGATATTTTCTGAAAATCTTGAAATCGCCAAAGTGCAGAATTAGTGGACAGCGCTCGGAAATATTCACGCAAGTTCAAACTAAACATAGCTGGATTAAATGTAAATTAATATTTTATTTATTTATAGATAAATGCTATATTATTTTCTTTATTTATACAAACTGGTGAAAACGTCCAGGCAAGGACTCCTTTCACGAAGTATATAATAATAGTATATAATAATATATAAATATGGCGACATACTTAAGAAGGGCCAAGTTTAAATTAACCGTAACCGGCGATTATGTATGAAAAGATTGATGAACGTGGAGGAAGCGAAAGTGGTATGTCTGGATCGTAGCAATTGTCGTTCCCCAGTCTCTGTCCACTCCAAAGGGAAACAGGCGTGAAGTTATGTAAGTATGTAGGTATGTATTTTAATAATAATAAATAATTGAGTCTAAATAAACACACTAACTAACTACTTTATACGAAAACCGTTGTATCGCAACGCTAACACTACCAGCCTTACAAAAACACAACCCTTTGAATTGACCCGAATATAAGTAACTGGCCACCGCGCGCTGTTTTACCCGCGTAACTTTTGATCCCGGGGGAATTTCAGGATAAAATATAGCCTATAACCTTCCTCAAGAGTTGGGCTATCGAATGCAAAAAGAATTTTTCAAATCCCACTTGTAGTTTCTGAGATTAGCGCGTTCAAATAAACAAACAAACAAACTCTTCAGCTTTATATATTAGTATAGCTATGTATTAATTTGTAACCGATGAACTAATGACCAAGTTTAACACATTCACAATAATTTTTCAGATTTTTCAATAGGTATTATTACGTCTTACAATTGATTATAATTCTACTTTTCTATACTAAATCCATTTAATTTATGTACCATGTGATGTTAAAGAAACAAATTGTCACTATTTAATTGATTGCTGTAGAAACCAGTAATAATTTTATTAATAACCAAATTCACCCGAATTTCATCGTGTTAGTTTATATTTCACATTTTACAGACACCGTTGTATTGAAAGATATTCGAATTGAACTACAAAATAAGTTGGCAATGTCTATCCGTTGCTTTGCGCTTGAAATAAGCTATGTGCTTACTTGAGTTGAGGGCTAGATGATCTTAATTTCTAAATACTAGATATGTCGACCAATTTGTTAATTGCTTAGGAGTACCTCCTCAAATAATCTTCATTAATAATATCTATGTGAATATTAAAACTATCACCGATCACACTTTTGTCTTAAAACAAATCACTTTGTTTGATAAAAAACTTTGAAAGAAATACTCCTACCCTGATAGTAGACGATGTTCAAATCCAAAGAACTGTGACACTTGACTGATACATATCCAAAGTATATCAAGTATTTATACTAACTCTAACTTCACAACCATCGAAAAGAAAGCCATACTAAGAAATCACTTGAGAAAACGACCTTATGCTAAACTAACTTTTATGTCGTTAGGAATAGAGTGTATGGGATGTGATTTGATTGTTAATAGTATGTGGTTTCTCATAGTATTGTATCCATGGACAATATGGATGATCTAAATGCATCCTCAAGTTGATCGTTTAATGTTCAAGTCATCAATTGTTGAAAAGGGTGTCCTTAACATGGATTTTGTAAGTGATGTTAATTTGGAGATGTTAGCTTGAATTCCGACAGTTACTTGTACCTACTTTTAATTATGGAACGCTTAAAATAAAACTCTGAAATTAACTTTCGAAGCATAAGTCAAACTAGATTTCTGATAAGTAGCTAAGTCAAAGTCTCTTCCATACTGGACTGGGAGCGAAAGAAAAACATAGAATGTACCAGCTGTTTCTCTTCAATTTTTCTTTCCATTCTTTTTTCGAACATTTTTTTAATATTGAAAAAGAAATATAAATAATAAATATTTCTTACACTCACACAACATTATCTAGCCCAAATTAAGTTCTTAAAGAACTTGTGTTATGGAAAGTTACTAGATAACTAATATTCTTCAGAAATATATAAACATACATATTGAATTAATACATATTTTTTATTAGAATAAACTTAAATAAACATATAAACATCCATGACTTGACGACTAATATCCGTGTTCATCACACAAATATCCGCCGCCGCCGGGTTTCGAACCCAGAAGAAGGCAATGTATGTTACCGCTACACCAGCCGGTCGTCAGGGTAGGACGGAAGTTTGTCTTCCATGCCATCTGATGGAAAGTGCGCATGAAGACTATGGTGTTACACGTCCATCCACGAGAAACATATTCACTCGACACTTAAAAGTTCCAGGACTGTAGTGGTCAGGAAAAACAGACGCAGGCAGATTGTTCCACACCTTGGCAATCATAATGGGAACTATCGAAGCGTTTTGTTCAACTTCATGGTAAATCCACTATGTAGGTATGGAAGTTCTGTCTGCGCCTGGTAGTCCGGTGGTAAAAAGAAATGGGTTCTATTTGGTCAAAAAGAGCACTCGCACACTCACCAAAATGAAGCCGATAAAATACTGTCAAACAATCAACCTTACGACGATGCTCCAGCTTCTGCAATTTTTTATTTGTAAGGTTGTTGTTATTTATAAGTTTACGGGCTCTTCAGTTTCTTAAAGAACTGAAAAAAATATGCTATCCACTATATGGAGCTATGTTAGCAATATAACGTTAAAAAAAAAATATCCTAAGTACCTACTTTGGATGGAATGTCGCAAAGTTCCAGCTATTGGTGGTTCCCTCTGTCCGGAACACAACAACGCCGCGCTAAAAATATGATGAACATTCCTACACGATAATAAGTACTCAGGTATAAATTAAAACTCTAGTTTATTTTAAACTTGTAGATATAAGATATGAATATGCATACATACGAGTACATTCAATACAAAACTTCATGCCTATATCCCTTATATAAAAAAAAATGTACCAAAAATACACAATATTTTATTAATTCAATTTGCTTTTCTAGTTTTTTTTTTTTATTGAAAACATATTTAATGTCCAGGCAGAAATCAAAAATATAGGAATTTCAGTAAAAATATGACTTCAATATGGCGTCGTCTGTCACTCATCATTTTCGATTCAAGTAGTTTTTCTTAATGTACATGAAAAGTAACAAACAATTTAATTAACAGTTATTTTAAGTGTTTTCATAATGGTATTCCACAACTATTTTCTTTGGCACAGGTGCTGGCCAGACGTCCATACTAAAATGAAACGTGTTATTTATCAAACGTGACGTCAGATGGTTTTATTACCTCTGGTGTTCTGCCTACCCCATAAGGAATACAGGGTGAAGTTATGTATGTATGTATTAAAAATATTTAAAGCAGATTAGTACATTAAATTCTCTCGGCTTTATGCAGTCAAACCCGGGTAATTAATACTTGTGTAGAGTAGTCGTTATTTTGGCTGTCATCTAGTAGAGCACAGTCTCACGCACGGCCCTGCAGCGGACATAATTTGAGTGGTTGTCGTGGTGGTTACCAGTGAGCTGAGTAATTATTAAGAAGTTTCAGATATTGTGATATAAGTATAAGAAATCATTATGGATTAGAAAAATATACTGAATAGTTTCAGCCGACCAGGATTTGAACCTGGGTATCGAACGCTTCGCGGGTGGGAGCTCTACTAACTGAGCTATCGATATCTGATATCTAAATAGAAAACAAGTGTTTTGTTAATCTGCGATTGCAATTTAAATTTTAATAAAATGACTTCCATGCTGGACTGGGAGCGAAAGAAAAACGTAGAATGTACCAGCTGCTTCTCTTCCCGGGCATACCTACTATAAAAGTCAGTTAAGGGACAGAGGTTTTAAAGGCGTATAAATGCAATAGTCTCCACTATTATAATGCCTCCAAATTTGTTAAACGTGACATCAGATGGTTTTATAACCTCTGGTGTTCTGCCTACCCCATACGGGATACAGGCCTGAAGTTATGTATGTATGTAAGTTAAGAAGATTTTATGAGAAATCAAAGTTATTGGTTAAAAAAGCTCTTTGACTTTGTAATGCAGTACTTTTGTATTGATACACTTTATTTTTGTGGTTTTGGAGTTATACTTACATTTTATCATTATAAATAGAAAGAAGATTCTTCATGTTTATTATAATTAAACATTAATAACAATTAATATTAATATTTCTGACACTCACACAACATTATCTAGCCCAAATTAAGTTTCTTAAAGAACTTGTGTTATGGATACTAGATAACTGATATACTTAAGAAATATATAAACATACATATTGAATAAATACATATTTTTATTAGAATAAACTTAAATAAACATATAAACATCCATGACTTGACGGCTAATATCTGTGCTCAGGACCTCTGGCATAGAAGGCAATGTATGTTACCACTACACCAGCCGGTCGTCTTTTTTTTTCAATATTTACATTAAAGATACATACATAGTACTTTGGAGAACAAAAATAACCTCGTCGAAATACTTCCTATTTTTTTATTGGTAACTATGACAGGTGGTCGAAGATTAAAGATTTTTTGCATTTAAAATGCTTAATTACTCTCAAATAAATGAAAAAATTTATTAAATAAAAAAATAAAAACACAATTTTTCAATTATTTATTTATTCTTATTACTCTTTAATGAAGCATTTTAAATGAAAAAAAAAACTTATCATGTAAATATTATTAAACATTGCAATGCTTCACTATTTCTGAAAAGAAATTGGTCTCGGGTGGTCTTAGCTGCAAAGCTCTACCATTAGATGGAGCTACCTTTGCAATATACGGTAAAAACAAAAATGTGCTAAGTAATTTCGAGGCGTAATAAATAAAAGCGATGTCATAAATAATTGAAAAGTTTCTGACATAAAAATCACCCGAACAGGACTCGAACCTAGGACTCCCGCTTGCCGGACGGGTGCTCTAACTACTGATCTACCGGGCCCTGGCCACATGCCATCGAAATTAGGTACGTAGAGCACTGCCTGGAAATGTTGCTGTCGTTTTGTAAGTAGTTGATGTAGTGAAGCAAAGCGTTTGTAATAAACGTGTAATCACCTTCAGAAAACTGTTTTTCCTATTCCTAGCACATAAGTGCTGAATTTTCCAGGAGTGTATGGGAATTTTATAAGTATTTACTGTAATATTCAGTCTTGTTATATGCTGTCTGTATTTTATAAAACTCATGAAGCCTGACTCTAGTGACATGTTTTAACAAAAAAAAGAACTTGGTGGTAGGATCCCTTCTGGGTCCGCCTGGCTAGCGACCACCCTTTATATAAAGTCTGCCGCCAAATGTTACCGCTCCGGCGGTAATGTGTTCCGGCAATATTGTATAAAGAGCCAGTTCCTTCCTAAACCCGTGTGCTTTCATCTTCGACCTCATCGTCACTTACCATCAGGTGAGATTGAGGTCAAACGCGGGTTTAGTCATTTATAAAAAAAAAAAACTTTCCTTGAATTTACTACCATTATATTATTAATAATATTTTACATGGCAATTGCGCGAAAGAGACACACCAAGAAAAAGTATGTCTCACATGAGCTCACTTCTATGAGTAGATATTGGTTATTTAAAAATATACCTTATTTGTATCACTATGTTTCATTTTGAAATGTTGAAAGTTTGTAAGTAAGACTTCCAGTTGTACGTAGTACTTGTTAATTACATGGTCCTAACCACGGAGGAAATATACAGTGTGGAAAAAAAATAGTGGTCCTGGAGGGAAACTACCTTAAATCCTATAGTTAGCTTATTTCACTTTAAGGAAACATTCCTTTATTTTTAAAAAGAAACAAAACTGCATTCAAAGATTTTCTAAAATTCGCTTGTAACTCCCGCGGGACTCGAACAAGCTAAAAATAAGAAAAATAAAGATTCGTTATTTTACTATACTAATCGATAGGATAATTGTTCAGGATAAAATTTCTCTAACAAACATTTGGTGTTTAAAATAAAAAGAAAACGTGAAATCTTAAAATTTATTTTATTTTATTATCAATTTGTTACATTTTAATAATTTAACTGATAAATTGTTCGAAATGAGCCCCCTCGTTCCGGCTACTGGAGTTATGAAAGGAATATGTGTTTTCATTAAACCTTTGCAGACGAAGTCGCGGACTCCATCTAGTAATTTATAGAAAGGATATTCTAACCTATAATTTACTTAGTTGTAAGGTCACCTGTGGTAAGTTGTGACATGTGTTGCCAGGACATAAAACGTTAATTTATCACCAGATTCGTAAATCTGCATCACATTTCATGTCCCTTTTACTGCGGACTCGTGAGCGTATGCAGAGAGAGATTTTGTAATATTATTTAGGATGTATAACTTTGTTAGCTTTTTAAGAGCTTACTAGCCGTAGCACATGGCTCCACTCGGGATCAGTGTCTGGTACGGTGTGGTACGTACAAATACTTAATAAAAAAAATATACTGCGAAATCAAAAGTTTCCTGCCGACTTTTGTTTTATTTTTCTCTCTTTATTTTCATTTTATTTTCTACTATAGTTGAATTATTCTCAAATGATTTTCGTGACAGTTCTCATTTACCATTACGCGCAAACTAGGTACCTACAACTAATAAAATATATATGTATTAGCGCGATAAAAAAAAAATAAACTTTGTACATAAATACAATTGTTGATTCTGAAATTATAAATTAAACAATTAATAAACTGTAATTTTAATTTTGAACTGTAAATAAATTAAGTGAATGTCATAAAATCTTAAATTGACGGATTCAAAGAAACGGAACATTCAGTTGATAGGGATTGACACACACAACTGAATAGACATTGAATCGAAGAATATGAGCGGCCCATCTTGTAATCGTAAGTTTCAATATAAATATATTTTTTCATCAACTGATTCGATATGTCAAAGCAATCGAATGGAAGATCCAACTATTTCATTGCGGCAACGTCACTAAGATTTTCAATTTTGAACTTTCACGAAAATCATTTGAAAACAATTCAACTATGATTTCTACGTTCTTTATATTGGTTCTACATTCATCAATTGTTAGGTAGTCATATACTTACGTATGTTCATGACGATATGAACCCAGTGGCGCAGCAGTGCTGCAGTGGTGTAAGGACTCTACTACGGATTCGATCCCCGCACGGAGCAAGAAAGAAAATGTTGTTGTCTTGGTGTTTATCTATAGGTATTTATATTTTTCTTAGATTAGGTCCCTCCTAGTTAGTAACCTAATATCAAATGTCACAAGCTTTGCTTAGTTTGAGGATATGTAAGTAAATAAATAAATACACATATAGATAAACACCCAGAAACGGAACATTTTTTTTTCTTGTTCCGTGCGGGAATCGAACCCACAACCACTCTGGCGTCTGAGGCAGATAGGTTTACCCCATCGCCAAAGTGGTCGTCATGTCAAATAGTCAGTTAATATCTAGGGATTTATAAAAAAATATTTTTAATAACACAAATAACTACTCTTAAAACTATGCCATCCTGTGTGTACTTACTGGTTATACTTCTTTATACCGTACTTATTGTAATCCATATTAGATACCTAACCATCTCATAGTTAATTTCAACACGACAAGACAAAAACGAAATGAAACTTACCTACATATTCCTAATTGTTTAAATAAATTTGCTGATTAATGGACGTCATTCCAAACTTGGGTTTCAATTGAGAGCAAGGTCGTCTATTGATTGAATGATCAATCACAGAACAATGGTTTTTGGCGCGTAAAGCTCGCGACTGTTAGTTTGAAGTGTCTATTTGAACTCTATTTTAATTCAAATCTTTGATCTAGGTTGTGAAGTTAAATAAATCGAATTACTTAACGTTTAAATCGTCATCGGTGGATGCAACTTAGACCTGTGGTGGCAAGATCATTAGTTGAGTGGTTGGATAAACCTAAAGTTGCTGTATGCATGGCACTAACTTAGTCGTTATGTTCAAGTTAGTGTCCTACATACCTATTGTTCTATTGTTGTAAAAGGCTTTTAATAAAACCATTTATTTGAAGCACAATACCATGAGCTCTAAGAAGTTGTCGTAGCGCCGTGGTTACTGTGTGTATCATACAATATCACAGATTAAGCAACGTTTGGTGTGGTTGGTGCTTGGATGGGTGACCGCCATACATTTCTCACGACGACTTTCGTGCTTCGGAGGGCTCGTTAAGCAGTAGGTCCCGGGTGCTGTATACTTGTATACAGTAGTCGTTAGGGTTAGTCAGAAGCCACTTTGGCGCTCTGAAAATTCTGACATCCGTCACCCAGCAATGGGCCAGCTTGGTGGATTATGGCCTATACCTCGTCGTCACCTAGGGGAGAGACTCATGCCCTGCAGTGGGCTCACTACAAAAAGAGTTGTGATGATGATGATAATGACTATGAGCGCTTAGATTTAATAAGCTTATCTTATTATGAAGGTAGTCCATCTAAATGATATTGCTAAAAAGCTGTAAGTACCTATATGTAGAATTTCGACCACCAAAAAAGAGTTCGTAAAATATAAGCTACCTGTAACTCCGCCCATGTAGAGTTAGCCGGCCTAGCATGCGACCATCGGCAACGATATATTGGGCTTTTTATAGATATTTTTTTAGAATTTGACACTTAGTGTATGTACCTAACAAGCACAAGTAGCATTACAATAGATCACATTTAGTATAACTCTGAACTTGAGGAATTAATAAACACTCAGAATTACATTCTTGTTTAAATACTCTGGTCTGGTCCCAGTTGGTCATGTTCGTGTTGTGCATCCATAGCTCAATGCACCTACCTACTATGTAAGCAATTTGGTTGTGGCATGACATTGGCTCTCACAATTAGCTGTCTTGTGTTTGTTTTTTTTTTCATGTCATGATCAATTTGTGTTGTACCTTTTTGTATTAATTCGTATAATCCTGACTGAAAAAGAGTGCCAAGAGTTTTTTTCCGCCGGCTTTTTTTGTTCATATGAGTATTTTAGTGTCAGTAAAATATGATAAATCTATACTAATATTATAAAGCTGAAGAGTTTGTTTGTTTGGTTGAACGCGCTAACCTCAGGAACGACTGGTGCTGAATAAAAGCGTACAACTAAACCACTCTAATGCTAGCATCTTTAAGAGTCACTGTGAACTACTATACAGTCAACAGTTTTAGATTGGTGTACACTTAGAGCGGTTAAACGCAAAAAGTTCCACATTGGTTAACCCTAACTATATTATTATCCTATTTTTCAAAGCTGCTCAAAGGTGTTTTATGTTTACACGCGAACACAAAAGGTATTCCGAAATCCTCATCTAACTTAGAAATACAGCATTTGGCTGTTATATTAGCTACAGAAATACCACTATATTGCTTTAGTCTGCATAATAAAATTGAGAACAGATATAACGCGCGAGGCTGTAACTAGGTTCTCAGTAGGTACCTATACCTTTTTCAGTCAGCATTTTATTTTTAGTGTTTGATGTTTTGCAAAGGATTCCTAAAACAACAAAATTAATATTAACAAAAAGTTTTTTTGTTTTGTTTCATTTTATTAAGAAAACCAACAGCGTGATATACAGTTTGACAAAGTGTAGTAATTAAAAGTAAAGCCAATAACAGGTTTCCCTACAAAACTACATAACAAAGTAAATTCCATCCTTCTTATAATATCCTTCAGTTATTACAAATTAAAAATCAATTGACTTAATACTTTGTGAAATTCTTTACAACTATACAAGAAAAAAAATACGATAACAATAAATAAAAGCAGAAAAAGTCTAATAGGAACCAAAGGTCACAAGTATACAAGCTTAAGAAAAACAAAAGTAATGAATTAAAGCAGTTGACATATCGTCGCCTCAGTGCTTGTTTGGCCGACAGACCATTTGAGTAATTTTACAGGAGCAATGCTTTTTTGTTTTTCTATGTTATGATCCAAATAAAGCAGAAATGTTACGATGTTTTTCAAAAATACGCTACATCTGGACTTGCAATAATCTATGAAAAAATAAAAAACTTTAAAATTTACATGTAAAAAACCGGTTTCAAAATGGATATAGGACAAAAAAACTAAATTCTGCGTACGTAAATGGATATAGACTACATCTCTTGGGATATTAGCCAAATAGAAACCAAAAGTATTGTGTGCTTGTTTGCCCTATAGCCTCGCTTCACAATACAGGGTGTGAAATTAAATAAATCCACCTGTGTTTCACTGTTATATGTGATATTCATATTATAAATGACTGACCTAAGTGATCTTATCTTAACAGGCTAGAATAAAAAATACCAACGTTGAATTAATAAAATTATTATCAACATGAAAATTGCTGACGCAAAGGATTATATTAAGATACTTAAACAATTTTACAAAAATTCAAAGAATTGAATTTTAAATTATTTTATTTTTAAAGAAAATGAGGTGGGTACTTAATGTTGTTAACCTGTTTAGTTTACATTAAATTATGATAATTATTAAACTTCGATAATTATAAAAAAAAAATGAAAATACTTTTGCGGTAGTTGAACTACTAAGTAAGTCCACTTTGAATATTTTCTTCACAGTCGGTACGCCTGACCTTTATTCTGTGTTTCCTTTTTTCACTTTTAGATTAAAATCTATCTGTATATATATATTTATTAAAAACGTAAATTTTAAGAAAAAGACTAAGTTCAGATCAACAAGATGAATTCGCAAACAAGCTGCTTTGAGTACCTACCCACGACATGTATAACGAAAGTATGATTTTGAACCATCCTGTATAATCAACACAACATAACCTAAAATAATAGAGGCAATAAAAATCAACTTACATTTATTTGTGTGCAGTGCTGTGGTTATACCGTTTATCACATCTGGTCCAGGACATAATTTCAAAGTTTATTGATAATTTTCCACCTCGTATCACTTGTAAATTCACAAAAAAGTAAATAAATAAATCAGCTTCTACACCGTTTCGTGTCGCAAATTGTTTTAGACATACAATATGGCGGAACAACGACGTGTGACGTCACGAGCAAACAGCTCTGTGATTGGTTTATTTGAGGATTTACGGCAAACAAGCACGCGCTGAGAATTTCAATATTGGATATTGGTTAATTTTTGGTGGTAAGCCTTACAAGCACGAAGAATAAAATTCTAACGGTGGATATTGGTTTTTTATATCGTCTTTTGCTCGTTTATTTGTATAAATACCCGAGTCATTCTTGATTTAGACTGTGTGGAATTTGATTCTTAAACATCCTGCATTCAAAGGTCATTTTCGCCTAAATTGGTCTGTTGGGCAAACAAGCACTGAGGCGACGATATTATGGCTTTAGTGTTGATGGGAAACAATATAAAACTAATATAAGGCAGGCAAGCAGCATATTGGCTCACTTGAACTCTTATTTAATGCCACAAACATACCCCAATATAGGTACTCTTGCATAGTGATGGTAATTAATTCAGCATTAAAAGGGTTCACACAGATTTCTGATGAAATCGCCATTTTATTACAATCTAAATTGATATCATAAATAATATTTGCTGTTGATATATGTTTTACTAATGACATTTTGCTTTACATTACGCGTAACATATACACTTTTTTTAATATAACTACAACTTAGTCAAATTTAACATAGATATTCCAGACAAAAATATATTTATAGAGACAACCTATTGTCGTTATACTATTTTCAAAACATTTACAGTGAGCTTTCGTTCCCAAATGTCTTCACATACTTTTACATTAAAATAGTGTACTACAAGTTACGACTTAACACAAAACCTCACTCGCCATTATACATATTCCTACACAGGATGAATTTAATTGTTGGCCAGCACTACCTATACCTACTATAAAAATTAAATAGGGTTTTGTAGATTATATAAATGTTCAAAATGTGCAGAACCATAAGCATTTTTTAAGACTAGCAGTCGACCAATCGTAGTGCTTAGTCTGTATAACAGGACACACGTATTCTGTTAAGCAGCTGATAAACAGCCTGGTGGCCTATATAATTCCATTATAGTGCTACTATAATACTCTTATGGAGAAATGTGAACCAAATTAGAACCATAGGCTGAATAATTTGTGCCCGAATAAGAGTTATATTGGAATCGACAGCTCTGTCAACTCCATTATAGAACTGTCTTATTCATCTCTTAGTTTCCGTGTATACCAAAAGTGGTATATTATAATACTACTAGCCACCGCGCGCGGTTTTACCCGCGTAACTTTTGATCCCGTGGGAATTTCGGGATAAAATATAGCCTATAACCTTCCTCAAGAGTTGGGCTATCAAATGCAAAAAATATTTTTCAAATCCCACTTGAAGTTTCTGAGATTAGCGCGTTCAAACCACCAAACAAACAAAAAAACAAACTCTTCAGCTTTATATATTAGTATAGATATAGATTTGTGCTTGTTGGGTATGTATCTACGTATTTTTTAAGAATACCTATGACATCTTTGGTTCTATGGGCTTAACCATGGTGACAAATCGCGTTATTATATCTATTACGAGCGTTTGCCCGCGACTTCGTACACGCATAAACTCAAAAGTCCTATATTATCCGTTCCCGTGGGAATTTCGGGAATTCCTTCCATAATACAAACAGACACTTATTAAGGAACCTTAATACCAAGTATCACATCCGTGCACTCCAGGAATAAGGTTTTTTCATACAAACTAAAACATCATAATATATTTCCCGTTCCCGTGGGAATTTCGGGAATTCCTTCCATAAAACAACCAGTCACTTTTTGAAGAACCTTTATGCCAAGTATCGTATCCGTGCACTCAAGGAATAAAAATTTTCATACGAACTAAAAAGTCCTATATTTCCCGTTCCCGTGGGAATTTTGGGAATTCCTTCCTTAATGCACCCCTACATGCCCTAAACAATGTATGTTCCAAATTTCAGCTCTCTACGCCCAGTAGATACGGCTGTAAGTTGTCTGTCAGTCACTCAGTCAGTAACGGAACAGTTTTATATATGTATATTGATTGATGATGCGCATGTTATCTAACATGATAGGATAAAATAACAAACTAATATTTATCTTGTCGATTCGAGTCTTAGGGCCGTATTTTAAAACGATACTTAAAACTAACAAAGTTTAAATCGTTGAGCTTATTATCAAACGTAACATAAAACTGCGACAACCAAACGAATATCAGTAGAACAAATATTAGTTTAATCACAGTTTAGCTTTATTTTAAAACTTTACTTAAAACTCTATTTGCGTTTGCTTATTATTGAAAGAATGCCAATCTACACTTAAACGAATTCAAATCTAACATACAAAAAGAATACGTAAAACGAAGCTGCTTAATTTTTTTATTAAATTGTAAACGAGAATAAGTGTTATCCATAGAAAAAACTGTTATATGCTAAGTACGGATAAGTAAGTAAGATTCAGCTAAACAGAACTTAACATTCATTCAATAATACGACGCGTACTTAAAACTGGAATCGTTATTTAAACTCAGATCATCTAATCTCAAATTAAACTGCTCTTAAGTTTTGTTCTATAATACGACCCTTAATCGATGGTCGCAAGCTAGCCCTGCAGGACATATTACCTGGGTAAAAGTATTTATTTTTATTTATTTACACTTCAGTATACAGTACAGATAGTAAATGAGAAAAAAAAACAGTGTGTTGAGTAAGTAAGTACTACTAGGCGGTCGTATCGCTGACGACAAAAGTACACTATGGGTCGTATTATAGAACAAAACTTAAGAGCAGTTTAATATGAGGTTAGATGATCAGAGTTTAAACAACGATTCCAGTTTTAAGTACGCGTCGTATTATTGAATGAATATTAAGTTATTGTTAGCTGAATCTTACTTATTTATCCGTACTTAGCTTATAACAGTTTTGTCAATGGATATACTTCTTCTCGTTTACAATTTAATAAATATTTTAATCAGCTTCGTTTTACGTATACTTTCTTTGTTTATTTTAGATTTAATATTCAGCAGTTAATATTCTTTCAATAATAAGCAAACGCAAATTGAGTTTTAAGTTAAGTTTTAAAATAAAACTAAACTATGATTAAACTAATTTTGTTCTGCTGATATTCGTTTGGTTTTCGCAGTTTTATGTTACGTTTGATAATAAGCTCGACGATTTAAACTTTGTTTAAAAGTAGTATTAGTTTTAAGTATCGTTTTAAAATACGACCCTATGATGCAGAGCATACGTACGACACAATTTTATTTTTTATGCGATCGAGTCTGCGGTGTCTGCATGGCGCGCACACAGTCTGTCCTGTCACGGATTTTTCATACTCAAAGCACGCAAGTAGAGTTCTAAAAAATTATCCGACCCGGTGGGGAAAATTGCAACTAAGATTTAGGTATCCTTACAAGAACTACAGTTGTGGACTCAATAATAAAGACGCTAGCGCCGAAGTTTCTGGGTCAGATAATTTATTTATGCTATACGCAGCTCTTCCAACATTCAGTCCACAGAACTATAGGGACAAGCAATGCAGTGACTGCGATGTAATTATTCTTATTACACTTGAACTATCTACAGAACGAGAAGAAGAAATATACATAGGTATAAATTTTTGGATTTTTGGGCGTCGAAATGATTGCGCGTCTCGTATGCATTACGTACCTTGTTTGGTCTGGAGGAAAACGTGCTATCACGTCCCCGACCGCCCAAGTGAAAACGGTGAGGTATGTGGGGATCATCCGGCAAAAAGCCGAACCGACCCACTTAAAATCTCCAGGTGTACCTCATCCGCCTCATAATTAGGGCCCACGGTATCGCCCGCGAATTGCGCTCAGCCGGAGCCATGCGCCCCTCTAATAGGAAATGACCCTGTACACGAGGATATTTCCTACGAGATGGGAACGGGAGTAATGCAGGTAGAACTGCGGGGATCGACTTATTGTAAATATACATAGAGCAATACGTAATCTTTGGACTTTGTATTCCGATATAAAAATTTATACCTAAATTGGTTTACTCTTGAAGTTAACTCTAAATGGTCAAGGTTCCAGATAAGCTATTATGAATGATTTTATCAATAAATAAACAAAAACTAATTATAAATGTTGTCTGAGAGATCTACAAGTATAAAGTCAATCAAAACATTGGCGTATTCAAACAAGGGCTATTCCGAAACTTCACGTCTTTTATTTCCTTAAAATACTTACTTATTTTTATCTGAATTATGACTATTGGAAATAATACTTATTTCATTCATGAAACTTATTCGAGAAATCAGTAGCCATTAAAAAAATCTTTTTTACGTCAATAAATTGATTTTCATTTGATATACAGGGTGGTTTTCTAGTCACAAAAAAATGTTATTTTCTTTGATACGATGTAAACATACCTGAATGTTTATTTTAGTATTGCTAAGTACCTACAAAAAAATTATAATAAGGCACCACATATTTTTTTACAAATCGTCGCTGTTGATGAACATAGCTACTAAGACATGGCGATTCATTGATAATACTATCACGTAGTACTTACTACAAGATGTTTTGTAGTAGTGGTAGTGGTAGTACCATGATTTGCTTATGTTAGCTTATATATATTGATTTCATTGTAAAAAAAAAATACATACCTTTTTTTTGCAAAAATCGTTTCTATAAACGATACTTTTAGTGTAAAAAAAATTTGGCCCATGACTAACAAACAACCTTATATAACGTGTGCAACGATTTTCTACGCGAATAAAAATCTTACTCATCTGTGTCTAGTTTAACGGCTGGGTGAATTGTGCTAATAATCCCTTTTTTAGGTGATTGGTTAGTTTGCATTCTTTGAATTTGTTGCTTTTCCTTACGATTTACGCCATGCATATGATAGTTCAGATTGTACTTAGTTATTTCATCCCTTTTTGGTTTCGATTTAGAAGCTTTGTGTTGTTTTTTTATATCGAAATATAAAATTATATCTCACAGACTTACATCATCAGGATTTTGGATGATCCACAATTTATTGAAAGATTTAAGTATATTACTGTTTGCTTAGTATGTTATATGGGTAATGGTTTTTGTACTTAACATAAAAAACCGTATTTGTTTTATTTTTGATTTATTACAACAACTATCGGAACAACCCTAAAAAAACTTTTAATCTCAACAATATTAAATACTAATTATTATGTGTTTGTGATCTATAAAAAGTGGTCATATTTTTAACTTTGCCTGTTTTTATTTAAATCTTTTGTTTAGTTATCTTTATTTACTTGTCATAAGTTTGTAAACTTTTGTGTTTTGTGTGAACCTAGTTCATAAGAATGAATAAAAAGTGTTTTTTAATCTTAGTTTTCTCACTAACGATAGTAACCGCCAAAATTAAGATCAAAATTAAAACTGGATTCAACAAAGGGACAGCTGAAGTGAAAACATTTGGGGAAGATAATAAACTGATAACTGATGCTGAAGTAGCATTATTCAACATCACACATGAAAACCTCAATAAAGGGATGAAGGAGGAAATGGGAAGGATTCCAGACGACATCTTCCTCAGAGATCCAACACCATATGAAGATCTTTTCAAAATGTTTGAATGGCAAGAACTTCGGAGAAACCTTAAAATTGCTGAAGTAGAAATTCTAGAAATAGTCAATGAGTTTAATGTTATCAAAATTTTCGAACACGTAAATAACTCTAGTTTCCCACTTAAAATCAATGTTGATTTTGGTACAAATCTCGAAAATACTATTGTGTCTACGTGGAGTAAGGAAGGATTACCGGAAGATGAAATAGTTTATGATATTGACGTCGATTTGAACTCTAGAAGGCACATTTTCACAAATCGATGGAGAAATAATACTGTAAAAAGCGTTCTAGCGAAATTTGGAGTTAAAAAAGACGCTCATTTAGATTTGAATAGCGGTGAATCTATGAAAGTGATCTTAAGTGGATTTAAAACAACAATCTTGGTAAAAGTCACATATGTGGCCAAGTTAGCCGGTCAAGTTATCTGCGATTATGAAAATTTGTACGGAAAATATCATTTTTGGGCGCCTTCAATTGAAAGTATAATGAAAGCTGGTAATTTGACGAATGAAATTGATACCACTGAACATATAGAAATTAGATGTTATACAAACCCAAAAATTAAAATAATTGATAATCACACTGGAAATGATTTCCTAGTTGTAAAGCATTTTAAACCTTTCAGGAGGAAAAATATTAAAGTTCATTAAAACCATAACGTATTTCATTTTTTTTAACAGTACCTATATTTTATTTTAGTCGGTATTGAGATCTTGAACTCATTTTAAAACAGGGACATGCAGCCTTAAAGAGGCCTTATAAACTGTATTGGATGTGGAATATACATAAACATACTTTTTTTTAATAACACGCAATACGATTCTGAATTTACATGGGTGAAGCCATGGAAAACAGCTAGTTCAATTATATTTTCAACCGACGTCAAAAACAGAAGGAGGTACTCAATTCGTCTGTATGTTTTTTATGTTTGTTACCTCATAACTTTTGACTGGGTGAGCCAATTTTGATGATTCTTATTTCATATGATAGAGGATACCATTTGGTTCTATATAAGTTTCATTGAAATCGATTGAGTACTTCATGTTTTTTTTTAATATTAATGAATTCGGAGATCGTTTACCTTGACGACCTTCTATTTCAGCCAAAGTTCTGACGTGAAGTCGGTTTTTTTTAATGCTCTGCATTCGTTGATTATTTATTATGTAGTTTAAAGCTTGCTACTTTTATCAAGGTTTTATATCCAAGGTTGTCTTGAAGAAACCTCTAATTTCATAGGTGTCCCCAAATTAAACGTCAAGCCGAAGCCGAAATCAGCGATATGTTAGATCAGAAAAACAAAAAAAAAACAACTTCTTTAGGAATTATGGGCATTAAATAAAAAACACAGATTTTCTCCTTTTTTTACAATTTCTCAGTTATTGTTGGTTATTTTTGTACATTTAAAATATGTTACTTAAATCACAATAATAATAAAACATACACAATTTCCACAACTTTTCTTAGAAATTATACTTACTTCATTCTGATCTATAATAATAATAAGTATGCGTAATAATAATAAAATCCCCAGACAATCACACCAACTACATGGCCCCAAAGTAAGCATAGCTTGTATTATGGAATACCATATAGCGAACTAGGGGGGAACCTAGAATATAAATAAATAAATCGATAAACACCCAGACACGGAACATTTTTTTTTCTTGTTCCGTGCGGGGATCGAACCCGCAACCACTGGCGTCTGAGGCAGATAGGTTTACCCCATCGCCAAAGTCGTTTATGAATTTAAAATTTAAAAATATTTCGAATTTGAGAGATCCTCCTAAAAAGGGAAATCACATCAAACAAACGAAGTTAATGCCTTTTATCACGATACCAAGATAGTATAACACTTGTTGGGTTAGTATTAAAAAAGCGGCTAAGTGAGAGTCGTATCAGCAAGTAACAAAATATAATAGATAGTTCTTGTCCGCTACAAGCTTTGGTCGATGTTTTAAAAAGGTATGTTGCCGTTCACGATTTATGACGTATGAAAAAACTACTTACTAGACCTCGTTCAAACAAATTTTCGGTGCAAACTTACATGGTATGTCATTTAATGTACGTCATTTTTTTGTTTTATCATTCTCCCATATCATTTTTAATGGATAAGTCTTGAAATTTAAGTCATTTTTGACGACCTATCCATAGATGCACCACACGCATGGGAATGATGAAAAAAAGAAAAGAAAAGAGTTTCAGTTCTACGTATGGAGAAGTCCAAAATTTTATCATTTTTTTTCTATTTTTCACAGAATCCATCTATTTACCAAGTTTCAACAGTAATAGTATAGAGCAAATTCAAGAGCTATAGTAAATAGTATAGCTCTTGAAGTTTCGGAAAAAGTATCTGTGATATACGGAAGGACAGACAGACAGATATGACGGATCTACAAGGGTTTCGTTTTTAGCCATTTGGCTACGGTACCCTAAAGATATATTATGAAAATATGTTGTTTAAGATTAACCCTTCGATAGATTTAAGGATAAGTGATATATGAAAAGGTTTACTATAAGATACCCGGTTGCAAGAATATGGGATTCCCTGGCTTTAAATTGTTATTGTGTATTTTTTTCTTTTTAAAAGATGATCGTTGTTGAGTTTCTTGCAACTTCTTCTCAACAGATCGACTTTCCGAAGTGGTGGTAGATTCAGTTCAATTTGTAAATTGTTTGACTTATTATGTATTTGAATACTTACGAAATAAAGAATATTTTGACTTTGACATTGTCATAAAAAACTTTAAGTAGGTAATAATTTAAGTTATGCGAACCCAGTTGAATTATCAAAAATATACTGTTTCGGCTTGACGTTTAATTTTGGGACACTTTGGAAAAATTAAAATCCATGTGTGTTACATTTGACTACATAAAACGATTTAGTTTTCAAACGAAGCGACTTTGGCAGTCAGCAAATTCATGAACTTTTATCAGGTTCTTGGTAGACACACTTTTGTAGGTATGGTGTTTTGAATTTGTTACTAAACGAGTGTAAGCATTTTTTAACTATATTTAATTCATGCCTCCCGATATAAAGTGATGATAAAGATGCGAGACAAGTCTTTGCAGAAAAAAGCATAATCATGTTAACAAAATAAAGATCTTGGTACCCAACTTCCGTTAGTTTTTGTGACCAGTTTTTATAATAACTGGAACTATCGAGTTTTATAACTTCTTCATCAAAATATCATTACATTTTAGAGTTTGGATAATTATTCAACTTTAACCACTTGTAGTGATAATGAAAGTTGTTTTATTCTATTTCCTTAATAGTTATAAACGTAAAGTTACTTTGTCATTTCAGAATTAATGCCACTTGTCACAGAGTTTGTCAGACACACTATGTGTCAAACACAGATGACTGTGACAGTCATGAATTTTGATTTTCGCCGCAGTTCAAAGTTTATTTGAAAATAAAATTGTACATTCCGTTTTCTTGCGTTTAAACAAAAGTTTAGTAATTAAAGTTTACAAATCTGTGACCGATAAGAATGTTAGTGTGATTGGCTTTGTTTTCTGACTCGTCCTTTTTTTTATAAAAGAGATCCTCTTAGTTTTTTGTATTTGTTTTCTAATCGCTCGTGTGTAGTTACCGTTATCCGTGAAGTAAAAATATAAAGGTTTCACTTTAGTGAAAAGCACACAGATATTTAATTTAAATTAACTTTTTGTCACAGAACTAACACTTAATTTTCACTATTTTGTACATACACATAATTTACAAGTAAGATAGTAAAATGCATATGATAGGAATATACATTTGTGTGCCTTTGTATATTGCCCTGTAAGTATTGAATTGATTAAATAAATACGCTTAGCGGGTCTTCGGATGGTGGTGGGATTTCTTTACTTAAAAATAAATACTTAATAGGTAGATGATTTTAATGACCTGCTAATGGTGGTTTCATGCTTATATATTTAAATATTATTCAAAAACTTCCAATTTAATTACAAAAAGAAAATACTAAGGTTTATGCAAAACTAAATAGGATATTTATAAATAAGAGGAATATCTTTTAAACTATTTATATTGATTTATTATGTCATATACTTGAATACAACATACACATGGTCTTGCTTGAGCAATTTTTATTGCAGAAAGTATTTTCTTATAACTAAAACTATATTTTTCTTAACTATTGGAATAAGCGCATTATGGCCTTCTTTGTTTTGCACAATTTCAGGTGAATACTTTGAGCTGTATTAATGCTAAAGAGTAAATAACATGCATCCTCACTTATACAGGAAATTTGATATTGTTTGGTCGGATAAAAATAAATATATAATATATTATAACTGAAAATATATAATGTTTAAAATTGCACTGTATAAACCAAAGTAATACTTACAGTAACTGATATTATTTGAACAGGCTTAAAGATTTCTGCAAAATCAGGTAGCCCCAAGCAGTAGCCCTTAGTGCACCTTACGTCATTCTGTAAACGATATACAGAATAATTCTATAAATGTCTGGGGTTAGAGTGAATGGTGCAGTGATATAAGGTGCAGTAACCAGTTACCGCTTTGGGCCTGAGGGGTTAAGCACTTGAATGTTTTTAATGGTAATGTTTATAAAATATTGCATTGAATTGATTGAAAGTATTTGACAAGGAGAACAGGCTCTTGGAAGTCTGTATGTAGACATCTTTATTGAGAGTTTTCATTAGCAATTTGTAACTGAAAACAAAAATTACCAAATCAATTATTTACTTCCAGTTAAACATATTACAGTTTGTCTAGTGTAAGTACGGAGGCAGGATATCAAGCGTTCCAAACCTGTAAAAAAAATTGAATTGAATCTGAACTCTATGTGCTCGACATTAAGTAAAAAATTGGTTGGGGAAATTTGAGTTTTGTAATGCTTGATCCGCAGCTTTCTGTACAATGCAGAAAATTAACCTCATTATTTTATGGCCACTAAGCGAATGTATGAATTTGAATGAAAAGATATTTCTAATTGTTGTCAAGAGAATTTTGTTGCTAGGCAAAATTTTGATTCTTGAATATTCATAGATGTGACCACTGTGAACTATATGTAGTTTGGACGCTAAACTAAACTATGTTTTTATTTAAAAAAGAATAAATGTTTATTTTAAAAGAGTAACCTTCCATGCTGGACTGGGAGTAAAACGAAAAACATAGAATGTGCCAGCTGTTTCTCTTCCCGGGCATACTGTAAAAGCCAGTTAAGGGACGGAGGTTTTATTGACGTTTATGTGGGCGAGAGGCTGAACCCTTATCACTGCAAGTATCTCATCATCATTATAATACCTCCTTTGTCAAATGTGACATCAGATGGTTTATTCTGTTGTTCTGCCTACCCCATAAGGGACACAGGCGTGACGTTATGTATGTATGTATTTAAAAGAGTAATTCACCACCTCTGTTGCTGCGATATTTGGCGGTAGATTTTGTATAAAGTGTGGTGGATGGGGCTTTCTTGGGGCGTTAGGGCTTTCTAGGGGCGTTAGGGCTTTCTAGGGGCGTTAGGGCTTTCTAGGGGCGTTAGGGCTTTCTAGGGGCGTTAGGGCTTTCTAGGGGCGTTAGGGCTTTCTAGGGGCGTTAGGGCTTTATAGGGGCGTTAGGGCTTGTGTAAGCCGATCCAATGCGAAAAGAAACTTGTTTGATTACCCCTTAATAAATTTACGTTTGGTTTTTCTGCGCAGGGTGCTATTGTTTGGTGCTTCACTGACGGCGGGTATATTCGTGTTTCACGTGGCTGTTGTGCCACTCATCTTTAAATACTCAAAGAGCTTCAGACGTAACTTAGTCTTCGCTAATTTTGGTAAGTATTCTATCTAAACTATGCCCGGTTCTTTTATCATTTTGTAAGCAGAAAGAAAGAAAGAAAGAAAAGAAATTTATTCGGTGCCAAAACATAAAAAAACATACAAATAAAAAACCATACAATTGTAATACTAAAAAAAAACAAACTCTTCAGCTTTATATACTAATATATAAAGCTGAAGAGTTTGTTTTTTTTTGTTTGTTTGAACGCGCTAATCTCAGAAACTACAAGTGGGATTTGAAAAAAAATTTGCATTTGATAGCCCAACTCTTGAGGAAGGTTATAGGCTATATTTTATCCCAAAATTCCCACGGGATCAAAAGTTACGTGGGTAAAACCGCGCGCGGTGACTAGTCGTTTTATAAATCGATAAAAAAATAATGGTGAATGCTATTTAATTTTGATCTACCAATTTTCGAACAATAATGTGAAATTGTATTAAGTTATTTCTAAGCATATGGATTTTATAATTACATGGTAGTTTATGAAAAAATATTTTTTTAGATGTGTTTCGAAAAAAAAAATATCGAGTCAAAATCATTAAATCATGTTTTTGAGCAATCAAAGTATCGATAAAGATATGAATGTAGGTACATATAATTATCAAAGTTTCAGATGCGCTCTTTTTTTCATATTTATTTATTTATTTACACTTCAGTAGGTACAATACAGACAGTAAATGAGAAAAAAAAACAGTGTGTTGAGTAAGTACTACTAGGCGGTCTTATCGCTGACGAGCGATTTCTTACAGACAACCATGCTTGTGGAAACAACTTAAAAAATGTGTTAACAAATTCTTAGTAATAAAATTACAAATCACACAAACATTAATAAAACCTTAACGAGAAAACAAAAAAAAATGCTAATTATTGCATTATACACCTAATTAAACATAAAACCTAAATATATAAAATTATAATACATACATACATATATGTATAATAAATAATAATCTATACATATAATAAAATGGTAGGAAAGTCAAAACTGTACATTGAATATTTTTTTAAAAGAATACTTGGGGTATGATCTACAATCGAAACAGAAACAAAAAATATAGTTTTTAGAATTTTTGTCTGTTTGTCTGTTTGTCTTTCCGGGATAAACTCAAAAAGTACTGCATGGATTTACTTCAAATTTGGCATGAAGATAGTTAAGAAGTCGGGTCAACATATAGGCTACATATTATCACGCTAGCAGTGTTATAATCGTAGGTGCGTTTGGTGCTGCATAGCGTTCACGCAGACGACGTCGCGGGCAGTAGCTAGTAAATATATAAGAATGTATGTATTATAATTTCATATACATAAGACATATAATATAAGTCATATTCTCATAGTATAAAATAAATAAATAAATAAATAAATATAAATATGCGATGAAAGTCAATGCATTTGTTCAATATGTCGCCTTAAGAGACATAGAACTTAGTGCATTTTTCTAATATTTTTTTACTTAATTAATTATAAAACATCTAGACAGTATTACCACATTTTCAGTACAATGGCCACCTAAGGTAGACTTTGACGACCCGTCAGCGAGCGGCATCGATGGAGCCAGAAACTTCAACATCGAGTATCATTCAAAAGTCGATAACTGCAGGATCAAAATTGGTAAGTTGCTTTTATATTTTTTTACCTTCTCTTTTTTAACTTTTACTGCAGGCAGCTCTAATGGACTAGTCGACTCAACTTTGTCTCATCGTCTGCGAACATAACTACAAACAAAATTTTGGGCGACAACACGTCATTTTCATTTACAAAGTCATATTAATAGTTAGACAGCAATGTTAGGGATGTGGCCAAGACGATAAATGAAAATCGATAACTCTTCGTGCAATACTTATAAAAAAATAATAAATAAAATCCCTAGACAATCACACCAACTACATGGTCTAAGCAAAGCTTGTAATATGTGATACCATGTAGCGAACTAGAGGGGAACCTAGAATATACATACATAACTTCACGCCTGTATCCCTTATGGGGTAGGCAGAGCATCAGAGGCTACAAAACCATCTGACGTCACGTTCGACAAATTTGGAGGTATTATAGTGGTGGATAGAGACTATTGCAGTGACAGGAGGTCAGCCTATAGCCCACAAGAAATCTTTGATAAAACCTCTGTCCCTTAACTGACTTTTACAGTTTGCCCGGGAAGAGAAGCAGCTGGCACATTCTATGTTTTGCCTTTGCTCCCAGTCCAGCATGGAAGCTAGAATATAAATACACTTATATGTAGATAAACGGGTTTTACTCATCGCCAAAGTGGTCGTCGTTATATGTACATACATGAATACTACATTCAATATGTACCTAAATAAAAAACGACGCGTAACGAAATAAGTATCGTATTAATTATCAAATACTTAATGTGATATTATCTTTTTATCGACATTTTAATATTTTCTTGCAATTACTACTTCTAGATGATTAAACGAACTTCTAAGTGAAGTTCTATCGCTATTATATGAGTCGCTTCATTCGAAGATATTATATAACAGGTAGTCCTTTTTAGGTACTAGGTAACTTCGCACAATTTAAAGTATCATAAAAAAAACACTGTGGTGGGGCGCCGCGTGGCATGATCCACCCGGTTCGCGCCAAGCCCTCATTCTTTAGAGACCCTAAACGAAACTTTTAAATGGGTTCTGGGGTGGGTGGGTACGTCATATCTTCGAATGAAGCGACTCATATAATAGCGATAGAACTTCACTTAGAAGTTCGTTTAATCATCTATTATATTTCGTCGCTTCATTCTTCAGATATTATATAACAGGTAGATTTTCAGAGATAGAAAGTTTTGTTTAGGTATATACTTGGAATTGAAATAAGTAAAGATATAAATATGTAATTACATATTTTATTATTATAGTACTTAATAATTAGTATTATTGCATAATGAGCTTTAAATAATCTTACTTTATTTGAGTTGCTAGAAATTATAATCAGCTTAAATTAATGAAACTTAGTGATAGTCTATTTATAGACACATAATTTTTAATGTAGTAATTTACTTAATATCAAAATACGTAATATTCAATAACTATTTTTAATATTAGGTTAAGTATTGTTCATGTCTCGATTAAGTATCGACAAAGCAAAGTTATTTCGTTGATCATCTAAAGGCCGATGGTAAAACTTTGCGAACACCTGTGAGTTTTATGTCCACCCGGCCGTTTTTCGAATGACATCGACACTGACACCGGCCGCGCGCGCGGCTGAGGTTGACGCGTGTCGTGTGCTGTGCGCACTAAAACGCTCATGTCAATGCCACTCGTGGCGAGCGTTTGCTTAATCCATCGACTTAGCGTCTGACTTGATGCAGTTCTGTGGGGAGCTTTGAATGTTACGAAGAGATTCCCGGAGTTTGAACCTCAGATATTTTTTGTAATAAAAATATATTCTTTTAAAGTTGATACTGGGCATATGTTGATATTGCTTTGAAAGTTTGGGAGAGATAATAAGGGCTGTTTACGATTTGGAGCGGAAGTCTTGATTATATCTGTTATAATAATATTTACTTTATCAGATTGAAAAATAATATTTTTTAATTTAATTAAAGACAATGTCTGTACTCTTTGACCAATACATAAAGCTAATAATGTAACGAGTTTTTTTTTTTTTTTGTAATATTTTCTAATCATAAATTAATATTTGGATACCAAGAAGACAGTTGATTTAGTACTAAATTTGGATCCCAAGTAAATGAATATTTAGGCTTAATAGGTTTAGTTTTATAGGCTCCTTTTAAGAGGCGTTTAACACAACTATTATCACTTATCTCTTCTCCTAATAAAAGAGATAATGCAGATCGATGCGTATTTAATGAACCGTAAGAACACCCCTTATTAAATTGCTCGTTTAAGAATCAAAGAACTAATGGAATGGATTTTTCGAAACTATTAATTCATAACCACACTTCTTGAAACCATAACTTCAATGAGACGTTGTACTGGCGAACAGTAGCGAGCGAGGCGAGCATCGACGTGAGAGCCTCTGGTGGGCAGCCGCGCCGGCTGAACGACGCCCGGAGAGCCTCGCGGCACCCAGGGTAAGGCTGGAGTGCAGTGGGTGCTGACTCCATGGCTGAGAAGGCCAGAAGGGGAATACAAGTACCCCTTCGGCTTTATCATCAATGATTTTTCGTATACATTTTAATACAAGAGAAAAGGGAGGAAATGCATAAAAATCCAAGTCAGCCCAGCTTATTGTAAATGCATCAACTGCGACTGCATCAGGTTCAGGCTTCTAGGTGACAAATAATTTACATTTGGCTCGACTTGAGAACAAGTCGATCTTAATGGGCCCGAAACTATTTACAATAAGTTGGAAAGCGCTATCCGAGAGGGCCCATTCAGTATCAGGGTTAAGTTTTCTGGACTCTTTCTTTCTTTCTTTTCTTTTTCTTCACTAGCTATACTTTTGAGACCTAACAAAACCGCGAGTAATTCTAAAAAGTTAATATGATTTTCTTTTTCACTGTTCGTCCATGAACCACTATATTTATTATTTTTGCATACTGCTCCCCAGCCTGTCCTTGATGCGTCGGTGTAAATTTCTAACTTATAATTTTGAGTGATGATTAGACAAGAAATAATATTAATATTATTTTTCCACCACTATAAATCTTTTAGTAATATCTTATTGAGATTCATTTTTGCCTCATAGTTTCCTCCGAACTTATTTAAGGCTAAAAAATTTTGTCTCTCTAATATTTTTGTATATAAGAATCCATATTTTGTGGCTGGACAGGCTGCGATCAATACACCTATAAGTTTAGCGAAATTTCGTATTGAACAAGTTTTAAGATTAATGTACCTATTTATTAACTGTACAATGTTATTCCGCTCATCGCCAGTTAACGTAATAGACATCTGTTCTGTGTTGAACATAAAACCTATGAATTTGATTGACTTTTTTGGTACAATGTGACTTTTATCGAAATTTACAATAAAACCTAGACAATGTAATAACTTCAAAGTTTCTCTTACATTAATCATGCATTCTTCATACGTATCTCCAATAAGAAGATCGTCTTAATAGTTAGTAGACTTAAAACCTTGTTTTCTCAAATGACTCATTACTTCACGCATAATTTTTGTAAATACCCACGGAGCTACCGATAATCCATACGGCATTGCTGTGAACTCGTAAGTGATCGGCTCAGACGAATCATTTTCTTGGAATTCGAATCGTAGGTACTTTCTGTCACTAACAAAAATCGGTATAAGTAGATATGATTCTTTCATATCTATATTGGGTAAGTATCCATTACGAGGAATTAATTTCGAGGCTGTTTTATAAGATTCCATTTTAAAATGTACTTTTGTTACGAACTTGTTTAAAGATTTTAAATTTAGTATAAACCTTTTTTCTCCGTTAGGTTTCGGAGCTAAAAATATATTTGAAATACATTGATCATTTGAAGGAGAACAAGGTTTTATAGCCCCTTAGTCTAATAATTTATTTATAGCTATTTTCATGTCTCGTTTTCACATGATGACAAATTATTTTTAGGAATAGAATACTGACAAATTTGAGTATCGAATGGTATTCTAAATCCATACTTTATCCACTTCAATATAACTTCATTTTTAGTTATTTTTGTCCAACAATCATAAAATAAATTAATTTGACCTGCATGTACCTTGATTAATGTTGGGTCGGAGCACGCATCCTGGATGAAGTCTGCGGCTGGAACTTGGCGTTGAACGCAGAGTCCGATTGTGGGCGCTGCTGTGTTTGAGCTGCTATCGGTTTCCTCTGACTAACGAGGAGGTCCAGTTTCCCTGCTGAGACGACCGGTTGACCGTTGATATTTGAGAGGAGACTGTTTTGGCTGGGCCTTTTTTAATTAGGGCTCCCTGCTTTTCAATGGCTTTACTTGCCTTTATTTTTTCCGGCAATGAACTTCCAAATAAAGTTTTGTCTCTTTCGGAGTCTTGTATAACATGTTTAAAGTTTGTATCCAAATTAGGTAAATCAGTTTTACCCTATCTTTGGTTAACATAAAGTGGAGGTCTGATAATAGGCGGCATCCATCACTTACGTGACGGAGGGCCTTCATTTGTTTTCTTCCTTCCCAAGGAGGACGTCAATCCTTTGGATTTTTTTTTTTTTGTCACGTGCTCCTGCTAGGTCAGTTATGGCTGCCGAGATTTCCGCATTTAATTTTGGGGCTTGCAAGTTTTTGCAGTTTTCGGGTACCGTATTTTCTATGGTTAATTTATCTTTGTCTTCTTTGGACAGTCCTTTTCTTAGTAAAGGTGTCCATAAATTTGAGAGCGTATCGTGTATTTTAGCGCCAGATTCGGGTGTATCGGAATTTGCAGCTCCAAGTGCAGTAAGCAGCTCTGGATCCAGATCGGGATTAGGTTCTTCCGATATACTTGGTGCGTCTTGTGATATTGACGGCTCCGGATTAGGGAGCGTCTTTGCAGATAGCTTTTGATCCACAGTGAATGACGCGGCAGTCTTCTGGTTATACAGGTTTACATCATCCAGTGGTAGCGGTAACTCATACCTTGGAGGCGACATGTTTATGTCTAATTCATATTAATATAACGCCCATAACGTATTACAGACAACGAGATAAATCTCCTTGAGATTACCCGCATTTTCTGTAATCGTATTGAAAACAAAAGGTGATCGATAAGATCAAATAAAATTTATTAAATTTTACATCATTACGATATTGAGCGGATAACGTGATATATCTATTATAGATTACACGCATTTTCTGCTCTGATTTTTTAAATAACCTTGGAGGCGACATGTTTATGTCTAATTCATATTAATATAACGCCCATAACGTATTACAGACAACGAGATAAATCTCCTTGAGATTACCCGCATTTTCTGTAATCGTATTGAAAACAAAAGGTGATCGATAAGATCAGATAAAATTTATTAAAGTTTACATCACAACGATATTGAGCGGATAACGTGATATATCTATTATAGATTACACGCATTTTCTGCTCTGATTTTTTAAATAACATTTTTTAACCGAATAAGTAGGTCTTGCCTTGTAAGATTTCTTCTTCATCGGTAGAAATAATTCGCTGTTTCCGTTTTTTATTTATTTTTTGTTCCAACTTTTTTATCTTTATATTATAATGTTGAAGCTGTTCTTCTGCTGTACGTTTAACATTTTGTAAAAACTTAAGTAAATGATTAAAGTAAATAACGTATGCTTGTTACCACGCACGAAAAAAGAATGAGGGCTTGGCGCGAACCGGGTGGATCATGCCACGCGGCGCCCCACCACAGTGTTTTTTTTTATGATACTTTAAATTGTGCGAAGTTACCTAGTACCTAAAAAGGACTACCTGTTATATAATATCTGAAGAATGAAGCGACGAAATATAATTTTGACGACCGGCTGGTATAGTGGTAACGTACATTGCCTTCTATGCCAGAGGTCCTGGGTTCGAATCCCGGCGTCGGTGGATATTTGTGTGATGAACACAGATATTAGTCGTCAAGTCATAGATTTTATGTGTTTATTTAAGATTATTGTAATAAAAATATGTATTTATTCAATATGATTGTTTATATATTTCTTAAGTATATCAGTTATCTAGTATCCATAACACAAGTTCTTTAAGAAACTTAATTTGGGCTAGATAATGTTGTGTGAGTATCAGAAATATTTATTATTTTATTTATCTGTGTAAAATGCAAATACAAAATGGACAGGGACAGGATCTTTTAAAAAGTGCTAGAGTTAGGGTTGGTATATAGTATTCTAAGGAATCGTGGCAAAGAGCCTCATTTATAGTAGAAAGTGTTGATATAATGCAGGTGGCTTGGTCCTTGCGTACTAGAGTGGCGTGACATGAATAACTAGTAGGTGAGTACTGCGTTTTCACAGTCGTCAAAAACGCGTAAAATAATTAGTAGAAAAAGAAAGTTTTATTTTTGTAGATTACATATTTACTGCCAGTCTACCTAGTTAATTGTTATCAAAGAAAAAATCAATAAATAAAACTAAATGATAGTTTTAAAATCTTAAATCTTTCAATGACTTTAAGTCCGGCCTGAATACAGCCAGAGACCAAAAATCCTGACATTTCAGGAAAGAGAGTTGTACTTTCGTATTTAGTTGAAATATTTTTTCTTGTGACTGTGTTTTGTTTTTTATATTTAACTAAATGTTTATCCGTGGAAACTTTTTTTGGCCTTTTGTTATCTATACTTACTACCTATGTTGTTTGTAAATTAGCTGTAAGTTTTCCGAATAGTGAATAAAATAAAGATCTTGAAATACCTATGGCGACTTAAGCCGCAGTGTATTTGGGTCGGCATTGTATCTTTGGTACTTAAATGTATAGTTCATGATGTGACCACTTACCATTACGTAGATCAAATTTTCGTAATTACGGTTTTAAGAGCATTAAACAAAATAATTAACGAATGCAGAGCATTAAAAAAACCGACTTAACGTCAAAACTTTGGCTGAGTGTCATCAACGTAAACATTCACCGAAGTCATTCATAATCATTCAAAAATTTGAAATTTTCAATGAAATACTTAACCGATTTCGATGAAATTTATATGGGACCAACTATGAAGTATCCTCTATCATATGAAAAAAGAATTCAAAATCGATTTATAATTATTCGAAATATCGTGTAACAAAGACACAAAAAAAAACATACAGACGAATTGAGAACCTCCTCCTTTTTTGGAAGGTTTGCGCGAACTTCGCTTGCATATGAATCTTATAAAATAAAGCCTATTATAAAATCAAAGATTATTGATATTAAGTATCGACAGGTTGTTTCTTGAGATTACAATATGTAAGTCGCCGTGTGAGTATCTCGGTTATGACATCACGTACAAACCTTGGTGACGTTGTACTTTCATATCACCTAGTTTATATTATGAGAATTTTTGACATAAGAATGTCGGGACGTTTTCCTCTCGGTCTAAATTTCATTCATACTTCTACCTTTAATTCGTCTTTATTGCCGATTTAGTACATTCTGTCATTAATTAGGTGTAAGACGGCCTACGTGGTGAGTCTATTGTTATCCTGGCTAGTTTGGCAAACAAACTTTTCCAAAATGGCTCGGGTCTAAGTAAATAAATATAAATAATAATATATCAATATTTCTGACACTCACACAACATTATCCAGCCCAAATTAAGTTTCTTAAAGAACTTGTGCTATGGATACTAGACAACTGATATGCTTAAGAAATTTAGATAAGGTAAATATACATTTTGAATAAATACATATTTTTTATTAGAATAAACTTAAATAAACATATAAACATCCATGACTTGACGGCTAATATTTGTGTTCATCACACAAATATCCGCCGACGCCGGGATTCGAACCCAGGACCTCTGGCATAGAAGGCAATGTATGTTACCGCTACACCAGCCGGTCATCATGTATAGATACATCATGGTTCCGCTTGGTGGTTGCCAAAAGCTTACTTTGAGGCCATAAAATACAGTCAATTTGGCATATTCATTTATTTAGTTTACCATAAGCACTTTTAAACACAGCTTTCTTCTACACCAGCGGATAGTTCCATACTAAGCCGGCGCTGTAGTAAATAAAAACGCACAACGCCCCGCACCACGCGCCGCCTGTCCTTAAACGTGGCCTTAGCGTAAACAATCATTTATGAGGCCCAGATAATAGGTATCTTAAATTTGGGAGCGAAAGAAAAACGTAGAATGTGCCAGCTGCTTCTCTTCCCGGGCATACTGTAAAAGTCAAGTCAGTTAAGGGACAGAGGTTTTAAAGGCGTTTTTGTGGGCGATAGGCTGATCCCCTGTCACTACAATAGTCTTTCTCCATCTTTATAATACCTCCAAATCTGTCAAACGTGAAATCAGATGGTCTTGTAACCTCTGGTGTTCTGCCTACCCCATAAGGGATACAGGCGTGACGTTATGTATGTATGTATGTTGTAGAATTTATCATTTTCAAGTTGTATCACCATTTCGAAACTATAGTTAAGTAATAATTAACACCAGATTACGATTATACCCATAGATAAAAGTGATTTATCATCAGTAGAATAAGAACAGTGGCTGATAACCTTATAACAACTTAGTTACCGAGGGAAAGGATTGATAAAAAATCAATCAATCAACTAACCTTTGGAAGGAGTCGCAAGTACTTTGTGTGTTTAGGAAAATTCCATTTCATTTATTTATTATAAAAAAATCGTCCCAATCACGACAACACTGTAAGTAATTGGGTTATGAAAGAGAGAAAAAATGTTTTAGGTAGGTACTATTGTACAAAAATGTATCTCCAGGAACACTATTTCACAAAAAACTTAGTGAAAGAAAACAGCTGTGACGTGAGATGATGGGTTGGTTTTCAAACGAATTTCATTAAATGATTCTTCCATGCTGGATTGGAAGCAAGGGAAAAATAACGAATGTACCAGCTGCTTCACTTCCCGGGCATACTGTAAAGTCAGTTAAGGGACAGAGGTTTTATTGGAGGTTTGTTTTGTGGGCGATAGGCTGTCACTGCAATAGTCTCTGCGTGATGTTTTGTATGTATATATGCATTCATTAAATGGTTTTTATCAACATGATGATTTCATACTTTGACGACATTACCGTAAGTCATGTGAAATGCATTTTTTTCTAAACCACATCAGTTTTTGGCCTAAAAACAGTTACGTACTCGTCTCTTTATGATATTTTATATTAATATTACAACCATTTTGCCGATGGGGTAAACCTCTGCATTAGAAGCCAGTGGTGTCGTGTTCGATTCCCGAACGGAACAAAAAAAATGTTCCGGATTCCGTTTATTTCCGTTTATCCGTTTATCCACAGGGTTACTGATAAAGTTGGCCTAGATCCGTTTAGGACGTATAGTACCCGTCTTTTCCAGATGTTTTTAAGCTCATCTGCCGAACGTCTGCCATAAAACTTTTTTAAATATTCTTAAAAGAAACGTAAACGGTAAAAAAATTGATTATTTGGACTTTCAATCGCTCATGACTATTTATTTAGTAATCTTACGTAAAATTTTGATAATTTAGATCATAAAGCATCTCAATCTGCATGTAAAACATAAATAATAATAATAAAAAAGCGCACCTATTTCAAAATATTATATTTAGGTAATTGCAAAAAATCGGCAATTTTTACAAAAATTTTTTATCCCGATTAACTCGAAAACGGTTAGTTTTGGGATAGGGTGTTACATAGTGAAATCAGTTGGAAAAGACGGGTACTACTACAGATGAAAGGACTTGAGGTTTTTAAGCTCTTTAACAGGAACTCGACTCAATTCATACGGTTAACAACTCAATGAGTCTTTAAACCCTGAACCTTAACCCTTATTTTAGTCCGATACTGGGGCCTCTAAGTCTCTTTATGACTTGAGTCATTTTGAAATGACTCCAAATTTTAAACGACTCGAGTCTAAACGAAAAGGTTCGAACCTTTTTAAAACGACTCGGTTCGCGGGAGTCTTAAGCCGTGAGGCGCGCTCATACATCTTATTAGTAGAGTAAATGTGGATATGGGAAATCGTATTCCTACGCTAATTATTACGGGTAAAAGAGGTTTATAAGTCATATACGCAGATTTAGTTTCTTTTTGATTTTTAAATAAGTTATTAAGATTTGGAATAAGTTAATACAAGTTTGATTCAATTAATAATAAAACAAAAAAAATATTTAATGCTATTTTTGTCATTTTTAGTTATTTATTGATTCATTGCAATTATGCTATGTTATAAATTTATAGAAAGGAAAAATATATAGTGATGCAAAATTAGAAAACTTAATTAAAATACAATGATCAAGCACTGAAGTTTATTATTTTATAATCCCACGTTAAACAGCTCATCTTATGTTAAACGACTCGAGTCCTTTACTAAAAGGTTCGCGACTAAGTCGTTATAACTGTTATTAAAAGACTCGAGTCGTTTTATTTCAGAGTTCAACTCTAAATTGAATGAAGACTCCTACATTAGTAAAAAGCCTCAAGTCGTATTTTTGAGTCGAGTCCTAAAAAATTGAGGCGAGTTTCGATTGAAAGGGTTTAAAAACCTCGAGTCCTTTCATCACTAGGTACTACACGCCCTTAATCAGTAATCCTGTATTGTGTATGTATTTTATATTCTAGTCCCTAGTTCGCTACATTGTGTCTCATAACACAAGCTTTGCTAACTTTGAGGCCACGTAGTTGGTATGACTGTCTGAGGATTTTATTTTTATTAAAAACAGTGCCGTGTCTGCTGATAACACAGATAAACAGATTTTAATAAACGCATCTCTTACCAGCATGACTATTTCATTCTTTACCGACATTACCCTAAGTTAAGCATTTTCTAAACCTCAACAGTTATTGGAAGTCTTTATGGGACGTTATAAAAATATTGATGATCGCACGATATCCTGCATATAAAATTGTCATGTACACTGCAAAGATGTCGCCATATATTCGCTTGTAGCAAGCTTTTACGCAAGGAATTTACGTCATCCAATATAATATTGACTGATTTAAATGAGTTCAAAGGAAACATAACATTATCTTCGGTTTAAATTTAGACTGTTTATGCACCATATTTTGTAAACAATATCATTAATATTGCCTTTAAACTACGCATCATTTCTGGCATTCTATCATTTAATAATGCATCGTGACAACTTCAGATGTTTTTTTTTATTACATACATACATAACGTCACGCCTGTATCCTTAATGGGGTAGACAGAACACCAGAAGTTATAAAACCATCTGATGTCACGTTTGACAAATTTGGAAGTATTGTGATGATGGAGAGAGACTTGCAGTAACAGGGGTCAGCCTATCGCCCACGAAAACGTCAATAAAACCTCTGTCCCTGAACTGACTTTCACAGTATGCCCGGGAAGGGAAGAGAGAATTTCTTTCGCTCCCAGTCCAGCATGGAAGTATTTTTTGTTTCGTTTTTATTTTCCTTTGGAATTATTTAATTTACTATTAAAAAAAATCCGGCTTCCAGGAATATGGCATATACTACCTCGCGAGGTTTACGAGAGAAGAAGAGAAGAGATAGAGAACATAACAGACAAGGAGGAGTTGAACAAACTGATGGATGAGGAGCTGGCTAGGGCGGAGAAACCTGTCATGATGTATTGTCATGGTAAGAGATCTTAAACCACCCGACGGGACTCGAACCTGGGACCTCTCGTTTGCCGGACGAGTGCCTGAGCTACCGGGGCCTGGCGGTTCGCCTCGAAATTACTTAACACATTTTTGTTTTTTATTTAACACACTTTTAAATTTATTTAAGAGTAATTAAGCGTTTTAAATGCAAAAACTTTAAAATATTATTAAACATTGCAATGCTTCACTTTAACTGGGATTCACAATTTCTGTAAAGAAATTGGTCTCGGGTGGTCTTAGCTGCAAAGTTTTACCATAAGATGGAGCTACGTTAGCAATATAACGTAAAAACAATAATGTGTTAAGTAATTTCGAGGCGTACCGCCAGGCCCCGGTAGCTCAGTGGGAGAGCACTCGTCCGGCAAACGGAGAGGTCCTAGGTTCGAGTCCTGGTCGGGTGGTTGTTATTAACACATTTTTAAATTTATTTAAGAGTAATTAAGCATTTTAAATGCAAAAACTTTAAAATATGATATAATTACGATAATAGCATAATTTGTTTATTTTCGGAATAAAGTACACTCAGAATTAACACTAAAAGAGCGCACTACCATTTAAGAAAGGGCTGAGCTCAGTGACCGTAGGATGGCTACTTTTATGCTCAACCCATATTTGTTTTAACAAACCAAGCTTAAATAAAGTTACTTAATTCAATAAGTTATTAGACACAATACAGTCATGTGATAATAATTGAAAAAGAATAATATTTTTATTTCATTACATTATAAACGTCTGCCTGTATGAATTTTCGGGGCAATCTTCGAACTACGGAACAGAAATGGTTTGCACCAAAGTCAAACCTATAAGCCGAATTATCATCTTGATTTTTGGTGATGAATTGATGATTTGCTCATAGATCCCTTATAATAGATGGTGTTCATCGCTGGATGGACCTAGATTGAACATTTGACTATGGAAACGGAATACTAAAATCAGTGAAATATTGTTTGCAGGTAACTCGAACTCAAGAGCGGCGTATCACAGGATCAGACTGTACAAGTTTTTCCAAGATTTAGACTTTCATACAATCGCCTTTGATTACCGAGGTATGTGACTATGTGGCTTTTGCAACAAGCATTCATAAAATGTATTAGTAGATTGTTAACCAAGGTCTGTATGACAGCTTTTAAGAAAGACTTTTGAGAAAGAACTCCAAAACACGAAAAAAAATTACTTTCGCGCCTAGCTAGTCGACTGCCTTTTTTACTTTTTTACAAGCGTGTCAAATCGTGCTGGCCAGTTTGATTTTTGAATCGATTTCAACTAACATACGATGTGACTGCGAAACAAATAGTTCGATATTTAAAATAAAATCTTCATAAATTCTTATATAAACTGTCTCGATTCCGATTTGAATAAATAATCGATACCGAGAAAAAAAAATAACTTTTTAAAAGTATACTTCTTGCAGTATGAGTATGACAGTTCTTTTTTCAAATTCCAAAACCTATGCTGGTAGGTTTTGAAACCTATGCTGTAATGATATCCATACACCAAGGCATTCAGGAAAGTAAGCGACTACTTACAGAGCAGGAGATATGTAAAGTACATGACTGCAGCGGCCGGAAAGAGAGGCATTGATGGACGAACGTGTAAATGTGGGCCAAGCCACACATGCGTAAGTCCATCAATGCCTAGTTGCTGCCAAGGCTTGTATAGTACTTGTCTCAAATAATGCGCGGAAATTAAACTAAGTTGTACAATTCAGAACTTTTATTTGAAAATACAATTATTGATTCAAGACCCACAACAAGCTCATTTTGGCAAATTGTCTAAATGCTAGTAGATCGAAAATTGCTTGAAGATAAGTTTCCTTGGTGATGCACTTGTTATCATTTCATTCGACACTGACATATTTTAATGAGTACAGTATCTAAAATTTCCTAAGCGCATTATACGCGATAGACTTTACAAGTTTGACAGTTTCAAACGAATTTTCGGAAAAATGGGCCATGATTCAGTTGGTTCGATGGTACCTACAATTCTTAAAATTTTTGTTTTTTACCCGCCAAAGTATTTTTTTTTCTATGTGCAAGCCAGTTTGAAATTTAAATTAAACCCTTGATACGTTACCTCTTTGGTCGCATGGTCGCGGAGAAGAAGATCGTTCCATTTTTAAATTACACGACAAATAAAATTTTGCATAGTAATTTATTTGGCCGCTAAACACGGCAGATATGGATTTTCATACAACTATTGCCGGCCGCTGCTCGACCAGTACAGCAAGTTTGATTTATCTCGAAAAAGGTTGTCAAAATAATGCTATCCTATATATCCAAGCAATAGCAATATATCCGAGAAATAGTAGATTAGTAGCCAAGAGCTGTAAGGCATCAATTGCAGCCCGAGATATTTATAGTTCGAGGGTGCAATTGATGCTTACACCCGAGCTTACTATTCTGCTTTACATCTCGATTGTGAGGTAAGTATATTCGCCGTTCGATATTTAAAATTGAAGACTATTATACTCACACGAAGAAAAGGTTGAATAGCAAAGCGACCTCTTTGGTCATTGGGCTGAATGCATGATGTCTATTGCCAGTATGATGGTTAGTACGTGAACTTTTTGAAAGAAAGAAGTGTTTTTTTTAAATTACTTACCGCCCTAGGGCTTTTCTAGTTAGATTATTACCCTAGAGCGCTAATTAGTCACCTACAAGCCCCATTCGGAGGTAATAAGAACCTACATACCCAACATGAGAGATGTAAAATATATTTTGTATGTAAATAGCAGATAAGTGAAGCATCCATGAAAGAGCGGTGACACAGGCTGTAATAAGCTTAACAGGAGTCATCAACCTGTTTTATTTATGTTGTAACGTTTTAAATTAAATAAATAAATAATTATTAAATAATTAATAACGACGACCACTTTGGCGATGGGGTAAACTTGGGGTTTGCCTCAGACGCCAGTGGTTGCGGGTTCGATTTCCGCACGGAACAAGAAAAAAAAACCGTATCTGGGTGTATAGTGAATAGTGTTTATGAATGATGTATTTATATTTTAGGTTCCCTTCTAGTTCGCTACATGGTATCTCATATCACAAGCTATGCTTAATTTGAGGACATGTAGTTGGTGTATGTATTGTATGGGGATTTTATTTATTTTTTATATATTTAATTATTATCATTAATATGATGTAATATCAATTCTTTCTGGTTTACAATAGGCTACGGAGACTCCACACCGATACGACCTACGGAATCCGGCGTGGTGGAAGATTCCCTCATAGTGTACGAGTGGACAGTCTCAAAAGGAGTTGATATTTGTGTTTGGGGACACTCTTTAGGTATGTTCATGTTGTTATTTATTTGCTATTTTACATGTATGAGTAAGTTTCATCCTAAGTCCTCCGCCTTCTAACTGATCGCAACTTACCCTCAGGTTTAAATTTAAAAGTATTTGTTTGAACTCTTATTGTAGGTATACAAGATTTCGTACAGTGAAAGTAACTTTAGGTGAATATGTATTGGATATGTGTCGAACTTAAATATAGCTTTAAGTATGCATTAAAATATTTGTTATGATATAAAACTGCAGACCCTAGAGCATCGTCGTAAGGTTGCTTGTTTAACCGTGTACTACAGGATATAAGTATTTTGGTGAGCGCGAGTGCTCTGTTTGAACAAATTGAACCCAAATTGAACCCTTTTACCATCGGACTACTAGACGCAGACAGAACTTCCATCCGTATGTGGTTGATATTCCGAAAAGTCGAACTAAGCGCTTTGACAGTTCCTTTTTGATACGGGTCACCAAGATTTGGAATGAACTGCCTGCGTCTATCTTCCCTGATTAGTATAGTCCTAGTACTTTTAAGCGTCGAGTGAATAGGTTTCTCGTGGACGGACGTGTACCATCTTAGTCTTCATGTTCACTTAACATCAGGTGTCATGGAAGTCAAACGTCCCACCCATATTTTATATAAAAAAAAATCGTTTATTTTATTTATTTTATACACATAAGCAATTTAACTTTTGAGTATTAGTGAAAACTTTTCAAATACCTTTTTTACCCAATGAAACAAAAAACCTGCTTTTTTATTTCATATAAGCTTAAATTAGGTTTTATTAAAACCATTTTCTTATAAAATACGTTTTTATTAATATCAAAGTCCAATAATAACTTAGCTAAGTTTAACATCATTTTTCTCTCACTTTAGGTACAGGAATCTCCTCTCATCTCCTCGGAAACCTAGCAGAGTTGAGTAGAGACCTTCTCACTCGGGATCCGCTGCCGAAGCCGCTGGCACTCGTGCTAGAATCTCCATTTAATAATATGGCTGATGAAGTAGCTCACCATCCGCTTTCTAAGGTAACAGAAATGACTCTTCTTGGCACCAGAAAAGAAATCAAGTCTGGCAGTCTGAAGATTATAAAGAAATAAATAAATATTTCTGACACTCACACAACATTATCTAGCCCAAATTAAGTTTCTTAAAGAACTTGTGCTATGGACACTAGATAACTGATATACTTAAGAAATATATAAACGTACATATTGAATAAATACATATTTTTATTAGAATAAACTTAAATAAACATCCAAGACTTAACGACTAATATCTGTGTTCATCACACAAATATCCGCCGTCGCCGGGATTCGAACCCAGGACCTCTGGCATAGAAGGCAATGTATGTTACCACTACACCAGCCGGTCGACAATATTCTTTTAGATTTAAAAATAAGCTTGCGGTTCGGGTTTAAAAACATTCGTTAAGTGAGTAAAAACATTTTTCTTTTAACCACCTAAACAATTCCATTTTCAATTTATTTATCGACAATAATTTAAATCCGCCTAAGCATTGAATATTATTTTAGGTTACGAGTCGTGAAAATATAAGAAAATACTAATTTAATCTCATTTCAATCTTCCAGCTAGTGACCTGGCTACCTTACTACGATTCATCGTTCGTGGAACCGTTTCGCTCTTCCGACCACCACTTCACTTCAGATCTTCACATGAGCAGAGAAAAAGATATTCCAGTGTTAATATTGCACGCTAAAGATGACGTCATTGTGCCTTTTGTTGTTGGTGATAAGGTTAGTATTTAAGTTTTTGACTAAATTACCCTAACTAACACAACTATATTCCATATACCTGTTTACTTGCAAAATCGCATTAACTATCGATTCAATAACAACGATGCAACCTGCGCTCTTATTTATTTATTTATTTACACTTTATTGTATAGTAACAAAAATGGGAAATACACAACATGGAACATGAGGTACAAAAGGTGGTCTTACCGCTCTAGAGAAATCTCAACCACAAACCTTTACAAAATGATACAAAAGTAGGTATTTAGCAATTAACAATAAAACAAAAAAAGAGAAACATTATAAAATAGGTCAGAATGTGAACTTTATATGAGTATGTCGTATCGACCCATAATATAAAAATAAGTACCTAACACATAATGAAATAATATAAAACTACATATGATAGCAAAAATATATAAACATACATACATACATACATAACCTCACGCCTGTCTCCCCTTGGGGTAGGCAGAGACAAGGGAACGCCAATTGCTGCGATCCAAACATACCTCTTTCGCTTATTCCACGTTCATCAATCTTTTCATACATGTTTACAAGAGATGGGAAGTGTGAAGGTGATATTGAAAGGAGAGTAAAAGCAGGAAATTGTGTTAATGGCGCCTTGTACTCGGTTATGGCAAGCAAAATTATACCGAATAAGGCTCGTCTGACCATACTTGAAGGAGTTTTGGCGCCAACACTTATATATGGTAGTGAATCTTGGGTGTGGCAGAAGAGACATGAAAGTAGGATTAATGCTGTGGAGATGAGAGCGTTGAGAAGCATGTGTGGAGTGAAGTTGAGTGATAGGGTGCGCAATAGTGAAATAAGAAAGAGATGCGGATTGAAAGAGGATGTAGTGACTGTGATTGAAAAGGGTGGTTTGGACATTTGGAAAGGATGAGTGAAAGAAGATTTACGAAAGAGGTGTACAAAACAAACAAATATATAAACATGTACATAATACCAGGGTGGTCTGAAAAGTTTCCGACCTTAACGCAAAGATGGCGCCACTCGTCAACAAAAGCTAGTGAATGTAGTTGTGCATCTTTTGACAGGTTACTCACCAAAGTTTCGGCCATTTTGGACGCGCAGTTTTTAGTTGACAGTCGTTTGAGTGAGTACATGTGAGTGTTTTTGTGAAAATGGAAAAAATTGAGTATCGAGCTGTTATTAAATATTTGTTTTTGAAAGGCAATACGCCTACGCAAATCAAAAATGAGTTGGACTCTGTGTATGGGGACTCTGCACCATCATTTACCACAGTGAAATTTTGGGCAGCTGAATTTAAACGTGGCCGTAAGAGCTTGGGAGACGATGAACGTTCGGGACGTCCAAAAACTGCAACTACTGACGATAACATTGCTAAAGTTCACGAAATGGTGTTAGACGACCGCCGAATTAAAGTGAGAGAGATAGCAGAGGTTATGAAAATGTCCAAAGAACGTGTTTGTCACATATTAAAACAAGATTTAGACATGAGAAAGCTGTCCGCGCGTTGGGTGCCGCGTTTGCTCACGTTAGAACAAAAACGTGTTCGAATGAACATTTCCAAGGCTCTGTTGGCGCAGTTTAGGCGCAATAAATCCGAGTTTTGGCGCCGATTAATTACTGTAGATGAAACTTGGATACACCATTATACGCCCGAAACAAAACTACAGTCAAAACAGTGGACTGCAAGGGGGGAACCAGCTCCAAAAAAAGCAAAAACTGTTTTTTCGGCTGGGAAAGTGATGGCGACTGTTTTTTGGGATAGTCATGGAGTTATCTTAATCGATTATCTTCAAAAAGGAAAATCCATTACAGGAGCATACTACGCATCATTACTTGACGAGCTGAAGGCACAAATTGCGGAAAAACGGCCACATTTGCAGAAAAAGAAAATCCTGTTTCACCAAGACAACGCGCCGTCTCACACCTCAGCGGTTGCCATGGCAAAAATCCACGAGTTACGGTTTGAACTGCTTGACCATCCGCCTTACTCACCAGATCTGGCCCCAAGCGACTTCTTTTTGTTCCCTCATCTAAAAACTGCGCTCGGAGGACAAAGATTTTCGTCAAATGAGGAGGCAATCACCTTTGTGAACAATTATTTTGCAGAGAAAAACGCCGAGTACTATTTGGACGGGTTACAGAGATGGGAGCATCGCTGGGAGAAGTGTGTAGACTTACAAGGAGACTATGTAGAAAAATAAATAAAAAAATTAAGAAAAAAAATCTTGTATCATTGTTAGGTTGGAAACTTTTCAGACCACCACGTATATAATAAAATACACAAAATAATACATAATTAACGAATACTCTCCTAATCTTACGCCTACGCGCAAACCTACGCTCTTCCTCAAATCTCCTCCTTGCAACAGCATCACATACATCCACATTCTTAGGCAAATCCTTTTTTGTGCGATCGGTGTCGCTTTGGAATGACTTACGCTTAGAGATCCGCAAAGCTCCCAGTCCTTGTACCTTCAAAAGGATGCTCAAACGCTATTACCTCGTGAAACACTGTTCAACTTAACTTATTAATAAGTATGTGTATTATTATTATGTAAGTCTACAACGTCAATTTTTGTTCATGCGAAATCTAGTTCTCGATTCAAATATTTTCGTTCAAAAAATTGGTGTACAAAAATTATGGTTTTATCTTAAAAACTCAGCAAGTTTCAAGCCTCTTGTAGTGTGTTGCTATTGACGTGAGTGAGGACACCACGCTTTCTTACGACGTAGATACTTACTTGCGTCCTAGAATCGCGAACGATATGCGTACATATTGAGTGTGTACATAATTTAAGGCTCTGTAAAGATTATTGAGTTAAAATATAACATAGAATAAAAACTTCTATGCTGGACTGGGAGCGAAAGAAAAACATAGAATGTGCTAGCTGCTTCTCTTCCCGGGCACACTGTTAAAGTCAGTTAAAGGACCGAGATGTTATGGGAGGCTTTTTTGTGACGATATACCCCTGTCACTGTAATAGTCTCTCTTCACTATTATAATGCCTCCAAATTTGTCAAACGTGACATCAGATGGTTTTATTACCTCTGGTGTTCTGCCTACCCCATACGGGATACAGACGTGAAGTTATGTATGTATAAAAACTATTTCAATGGATTTTGCTACCGATTCTGAACAAACTGTGAACAATAATCAACGAATGCAGAGCATTAAAAAAACCGACTTCACGTCAAAACTTTGGCCGACTTGAGTCCACGTAAACATTCTCCGAAATCATACATATTGTTTCAAAATTTTGAAATTTTCAATGAAGTACTCAACCGATTTCAATTAAATTTATACGGGACCAACTATGAAGTATCATATGAAACAAGAATTTTCAAAATCGATTCATAATTGACTGAAATATCGTGTAGCAAAGACACAATTGAGAACCTCCTCCTTTTTTGTAAGTCGGTTGAAAAATAACGTTGTATATACATCATTAATATTTACGTATATTTATGATTATATGTATGTATATGTAATTATTTGTAAGTAGTCTATATAATGCTCTTCTCATGTTGTAGATGAAATAAAACGTAATACGTAAAAATGAGACGTATATTTCTTGAAAATCGTTCAGATTTTATATAATATTAAATGTACGCCGTGTAGGTACGTATCGCGTATCGTAGACGAAACGGAAAGTGAATCTACAGTTTTTGAAGTTGACATCTCTCGATGATAGATAACTTGACAAATACGTTCCGGTCCTCTTATTATTTTTTAGTAGGTTTATAGTTCGGCCGTTCAGAGAATGCGTTCCTGACACCTATCAGTTAGTCACGACTAGTGATGGGCACAACATAACACTGAGTTCGTTACCGTTCCTCCAAAATGAAACGCAGCGTTATTTTTAAGATTATTTTCGTTTTAAATTGGCGGAATCATTTAAAATTTGTATTTTAGTAATTTAAGTGGAAACCAAGAAAAGGTAATATTAATAAAATAAAATTGTTTTATTTATTTTTTGGTACAAAGTTACAATTTGTATTTCTATGCAATAAAGTACATTGAATTGAATGTGCGTACAGAATATTAATCAGACTCCGATTCGCTTGAGGAGGTAGTTTCTTCATCATCATCTTCGCCTACATGTATAATTATTTTATTATCAATAACAGTTTCAATCCTAATATCTCGGTCAAAATGTTCCATAGTCAGGTTTTTAGTCTTTCAACAACCTTTGCCCAGTCATCTCTAGTGACTTCCCCGTAGGCTTCTTAATAAGGTCATCATCTTTTTCGTGCTGAATGGCGGGGAAGTATTGTGGCGGGCGGCGTAACCTTTTATTTGAGCCCAGATTAGCTCAATCGCGTTATATTGGCAATGATACGATGGAATTCTTAGAACGCGATGACCGTACTCCAGAGCCAGTTCATCGATTTCGTATCGCACATTTGCCGCTTTATTTTCTTTAACTAATTTAATTAGCTCTGCTTTTAGCATCTGCATGTATGCCTTTTGCTTGTAACCAACTTTTTTTCGCGCATTAGGTTTGGTTTTAGTTTTATTTTTTAATTTAATAAAAGTTATCTTATAGTCCATTATTTTCAAATTCTTAAAAAGAAAAACGAAACGTATTATTTCACAAAGTATAGCTGTTTAAGAACAGTTTACGATACTGTTATTATTAGCACAGCACTACAAATATAAAGCTTTGACATAACCTTGTAATAGCGCAGTATAGATTTTGAAAAATATTGTTTACCAAGTTATTTGACACTCAGTTTGGCACAAAATTATAAAATTCATTGATTATTGATATAATAATGTTGTTTTAATGCTCATCAATTTTTGAAACGGTAAATAACCAGCAAAAATATTTTTTATCGTAACTGCAACGCCATTACAAAGTTACGTCGTCAGTTCAATCGCGATGTGTCAGGAACGCATTCTCTGAGCGGCCGAACTATAGTTCAAAAATTCAAACATACAAAAATTCAACCCTTACTAGGTTGCCTGGTAGAGATCGCTTGGAGCAATAAAGCCGTCTTTGTACAAATGTTTTTAAATAATTGTTGGTGTACAATAAAGAATAAATTATTGTATGACACAGCTATGTAGGTGAACTTTAATAAACGTGCTCGTATCTGGGTGTAAACTATTATATTCCTTAGTTCCGCTGCTTAAAGGTTAAATAAAACACTTTTTAACCGGATTTATCGCGTTTAATTGATATTTTACATTTTAACTCGACGTTTCGGTGTCTTTGCAGACCCCGTGCTCACGAGCGACTGAGGTGTCAAGCGTCGGATTGATAGATGGAAAAAGTTATACATCATCATCTCCATCTGTTTCTCAGTCTTCGAGCGTAGCGTTCTGGATTGTAACAAAACAAGCTGACAGTATCTTGAGTTTCAGGTCGTGCAGCTTGCTGGATGTTAGATTTAATGTTTTTCAGGATAGGGTCCTATGTCGGTGATAGTTTCCAACCATCTTCTCTATTGAAATTAGGGTGTTTTTTAATTTCAATCGCTTCTCTGATCATTCTAGGAATGTAATGCTTCTCTCTAGATAAAATTTTGACAGAGTCAAACCTTAAGTAGTGGTTGGGCTTGTCCATGGAATGCTCACAAACTGCAGACTTTGAAGCTCTTCGATTTTTAATATCAGCTATGTGTTCTTTTACGCGGGTTGATACGTTTCTTTTGGTTTGACCAATGTAGGAAAGCCCACATTGCTGTGTAAATTACATTCTAATGTACGCGATAAATCCGGTTAAAAAGTGTTTTATTTAACAGTATGAATCGCGAAAGCATAGACAATATTATAACTTGGTTGTATTAAGGTTGAATTTCCAATGAAAATTTACATTTCATTAGATTTCATCTGACTAATATTTCAAAAGTGTAAGTTTGGATGGATGTATGCATGTTTGTTCCGCTATCACGGCAGAATTGCTGAACAGATCTTGGTGAAATTTTGCACGGAAATGGTTTATAGTGTGGAATAGGAATTAGGCTACTTTTATCCCGAAAAGAAGTGGTTCTAACGGGTTGGATTTCTTTCTAGTTTTGACACTAGATGGCGCGCAGTTAGTATCTTTAATCGCCCAGTATACTTTTTTACGCTATTTCGCTTCAAATTGTTAGATTTTCAGTGTAGGTACTAATAAATGAAATAGTTTGTGTATCAGTGAAGCTGAAATCAAACTTTAAGTTTTAATTTTTTTATTGCTACAATTTATTTTCTCTATTTAAGTATTTTAATTTAATTTAATCAATTGTCGATTTCCCTTATTTGTAATGAATTTCATAGTTTCACTGACAGTTTATTATTGCCTTTAATTTTAATTTAAATTGTATACTATTTTGATGACCTGTTTATATTTATGGTTTTTGGTAATAGCTTTTTTTATTAAATTTAATAATAAAACTGACATTTCATATTGTATTTATATTATTGTGTTTGTAATTTTGTGTACATATTATTTTATTACTGAAAAGTTTATTTTAATTTATTCTTGTTTAGTCGTAACTTTATTAATTACTAGCTGCTGCCCGCGACGTCGTCTGCGTGAACGCTATGCAGCACCAAACGCACCTACGATTATAACACTGCTAGCGTGATAATATGTAGCCTATATGTTGACCCGACTTCTTAACTATCTTCATGCCAAATTTGAAGTAAATCCATGCAGTACTTTTTGAGTTTATCCCGGAAAGACAAACAGACAAACAGACAAAAATTCTAAAAACTGTATTTTTTGTTTCTGTTACGATTGTAGATCATACCCCAAGTATTCTTTTAAAAAAATATTCAATGTACAGTTTTGACTTTCCTACCATTTTATTATATGTATAGATTTAATGTGTTCTTTTTTTGAATTTTGTGAATGTTGTGTATACTAGATTTAAGAACGTTGCTAAGTGTTCATTTAATTTGTTATGTATGTATTTAAATAAATAAATAATCTAATTAATAAGATAATTTATACATACATACATAACCTCACGCCTGTCTCCCTTTTGGGTAGGCAGAGACAAGGGAACACCAATTGCAACGATCCAGACATACCTCTTTCGCTTCCTCCACGCTCATCCATCTTTTCATACATGATCGCCGGTTACGGGTACTTTTAACTAGGCCCTTTTTCAGAATGTCGCCAATTAGATCGGCATACGTTCGGCTAGGCCGGCCCCTTCCAACAACACCATCCATTCTTGTTCTGTACACCTCTTTCGTAAATCTACTTTCACTCATCCTTTCCAAAATATGTTTAAACCACCGTAGCATACCCTTTTCAATCTTAGTCACTACATCCTCTTTCAATCCGCATCTCTTTCTAATTTCACTGTTGCGCACCCTATCACTCAATTTCACTCCACTTCTCAATGCTCTCATCTCCACAGCATTAATCCTGCTTTCATGTCTCTTCTGCCACACCCAAGATTCACTAATTTATTATGTATTTCCAGCTATACAAGACACTGGTGTCGTCTCGCTCTAACGGCGGCGCGGTGGTGAGACTTCGCGCGTACGAACCAAAGTTAGACCTCGGACACAAATGGATATGTAACGCTCCGGACTTAGCTAGCGTTCTCAAGTAAGTCTAGAAAGAAAGAAAATAAAACAAAGACAACACAGACATACAGGGTTGATTTGTAGTCACCGGCCAAATTTTTTTAACACAATAAGTATTAATTATAGGAACGATTTTTGCAAAAACAAGTTTTTTTTTTATAATGAAATTAATTTATCCGCTAACATATTAACCAAGCCATGGTCACTCTAAATTACCATTAAAATACAAATGACTACGCGCTACTACACACATTTTGTAGTACTACGTCGTAGTATTAGCAAGGAAATGCCGCGTCGTAGTAGCTATGTTCATCAATAGCGACTATTTTTTTATAAGTTTGTGTTCATATTTCTACTTTTTTGTACTGAGCGACGCTAAAATAAATATGCAGGTACGTTTATATCGTATCAAAGAAACTTTGGCTGGTGACGAAAAATCAACCCTGTATAACTTATATTTTTACATTTAAACATATTTAATATTATGTACAGTGGGGAAAAGGGAACAGACTCAGCATGTTGCTGGCATAAGTATGTAGTCATACTTAATAACCAGCCCTGGTTTTCAGTCAGTCCCAGAACAAAACAAATACTTAACCTGATTTACACAAATAAAAACTTACTTTTCTAATTTATGTATATTTATTATCTTATTTAATTAATTATATAAGTTTTAATTAGGTAGGTATATTAATAACTAGAAATAATATTACTTACATAAATACATAGTTCCATATTTGTTATATTAATTATATATTTATATATAGGGTCTTTTTTATGAAGATCAAAATATTTTAAGAGAAGGTTAAGAATGACGTGTGGGTTCAATTTATGAAAAAAAAATTTTTTTTGTTAGTTAAATTGATATTTTATAATTCTCATAAGTTAACAACATTTTAGTTTAATCTTTTATTTACGACTAAATAGCAAGAAATAAAAGCGTTTTTCCAGCTACATATTTCTATTAAGAAATGCGTTGAGCCCCGATTTTTCAATAGTCAGAAAAATTTGGTCCCGTAAAGGAATAGTAAAATTTCAATTTTTTTTTTTTTACAGAGAATTCCTGTCAAATGTCAAGAAGCAGTAACACCAAAATCACGGGTACATTCACAAACCTAGTCAAAAATGAGGCTTTTAGTCGCTACATACCCGCCAGCGACCGACATTCCACGAAATAGCTGCTAGAAATATAATACTCTCTTAAGTACTCAAGATTCGTTTTTGAAATTAAACTGTTTTTAACGGAAAATTTCGTGTTTTTTGGTTTTTATTTAGTTTCGAGAAAATCTCGAAATTCTGTGTTTCGACCATTGAGTTATTAATCACTACTTTAGTACAGTTACGTCTAATAAGATGTATACATTAATATTTTAAAGTTTTTGCATTTAAAATGCTTAATTACTCTTAAATAAATGAAAAAAATGTGTTAAATAAAAATCACCCGACCAGGACTCGAACCTGGGACCTCTCGTTTGCCGGACGAGTGCTCTCCCACTGAGCTACCGGGGCCTGGCGGTACGCCTCGAAATTACTTAACACATTTTTGTTTTTACGTTACGTTTACGTTTACAATTTCTGTAAAGAAATCGGTCTCGCTCGGGTGGTCTTAGCTGCGAAGCTATACCATAAGATGGAGCTACGTTAGCAATATAACGTTAAAACAAAAATGTGTTAAGTAATTTAGAGGCGCACCGTCAGGCCCCGGTAGCTGAGTGGAAGAGCACTCGTCCGGCAAACGAGAGGTCCCAGGTTCGAGTCCTGGTCGGGTGATTTTTATTTAACACATTTTTTTCATTTAGATGTATACATTGTCATTGGAATTTGAACCTTATCACAACTGAATAAGTTGCGAAGTGTGTACATCTTATTAAACATGACTGTACATAGTAACTAAATGGTTTCGACATATTATTGTCACAATACAATAAACTAATTATGAGTCAATTTTTGATTGCATTGTCCATCTGAAGTCTAACAACTATAGAGTTTGAGGGTTACCATGGAAACCGAAAAAAGAGACCTAACATTGTGTCAATTTTAATTTAAATAAAATACATTTTTAACCGGCGGCATTACGAATTAAAATAAAATCGACAGAAAGTCAAGTTGAAATGTAAAATATGACAGAAATCACAATAAGGTTTTAAATTTGTATTTAAAGATTCGGTGAACATTGCCGTATCCTATGCTCTCTTAAAGTCTGTTGCAATACAAAACTGTTACTATAATAATTATGTTAGTGAACGTTATGGTGCGTACAGATTGCTGTAATGACACTTGTAATGTAACATACTGCGCACCACACATCCAAATACGCAACGTGCGCAGAATGTTACCTTACTAGTTGCATTACTAGCAATCTGTACGCACCATTATCCTTGCGTTACATTTTGCAACAATCAGTTTTGTCTCTGACTTTCAAAAGATATTATCACATTTTGTTTCACGAATGCATGTTACAATTTGTAACTCTTCTTATATTTTTTGAAACATTAAATTAAAAATACAACGAAACATTTTTTGTTAAATAAAAGAATACAGTGATACGTATAAATTAAAGTCAAAAAATCTCGATATTAACCGTTTGAAGCTTTTTTATTTAAATGTAGATTATAAAAAATATTGAATATACAAGTCAATTAATATAAATCTAATGTTTTTTCAGAATTTCCCTCGATCTACGTGATAAATTTATATTTTTAAGTACCACTTTGCAGTTTTTCATAGTTATACGCTTCTTTAAGTTGTCTTAGAGTAACACAGCTTACTTATATAAAAGTCTGAGTAAAAAATAAATAACTAAACTTTTAAGGAAAGCACACAATTCTAAATTGTTACGTAGCAGTGCGATTACAGAACTTTATCCATTCGTATGTTTACGATTGTTCGTATAGTGTGCAAAGTTAAATCTATCCACTGCCCACAATTGTAAATAAATGTGTGCCTTGTTAATTTGGAATGTTTTTGCCATCATCATCAACACAAACCCGAATAATGAGCCCACTGCAGGGCTATGAGTCTCTCCGCTGGGTGACGAAGAGGTTTAGGCCGTAATCCACCAAGCTGGTCCAGTGCTGGCCTAGCGCCGAAATGGCTTCAGACAAAACCTAACGACTACTGTATAAAAGTATACAGAACCCGGCTGTGACTGCTTATCGTAAATGTTTGTGTATTTTTAAATAATAGAAAAATAGATAAATTACAATTTTGCTTACAAATCGCAACGGATTCCTCTATACGAACAATCTTAAACATTCGATAAAGTTCTACGAATGCACTGCAGTTTAACATAGTTGGCTTTGTCAGGGATCGAACCCAAAGCTAGTAGCAATCAAATATGCAGTCAATTCTCAGATGCCTTATTAGGCTAGATAAATAATAACCTCATTATTACTACAATAAAAAAATATTTCTCTTAACAATATGTCTGAATAAATAACACAAATGTTATGTTTTATAACATAACATAACACTTATGTTATAATTAAAAAATTACGTGTGATATTTTCACACTGATGTTTTTGTATTGTGAACTTAAAAATGCATGTATACGGTAATTACGCGAAAAACTTAGATGTTTTGTGAAAAAATGAAGTTGTAAATTATAAGACAATAAAAAGAACCTCATTGAAATCATGTTTTATAATTAGCAAATATTTTAAACTTTACGTAAAGTCAATTTCAATAAATTATTTTTCTTTTTTAACTTGTGTTTTATTTTTGTTTGTGACCTAAAGCAAAGAGTAGGTACCTATTGATAAGTAAGCTTAACGACTTGTTGTTTTTTTTTTAATGCAATAATCTTTAATAGTACCCGTTGGAACACAAAACAACATTTTGAGAATTTTTACCAGAAATTCGTGAAGATACAACACTTACGTGTGTAAAACCGCATGCAAATGCTAGTCTTGATTATAATAGAGGAACTCTTGCTCGATAAAATTTAAATAAAAACCACAGACAATCTCACCAACTACATGGCCCCAAAGTTAGCATAGCTTGTGTTATGGCGAACCTAGAATATAAATAGATAAACACCCAGACACAGAACGTTTTTTTTTCTTGTTCCGTGCGGGAATCGAACCTGCGACTGCTGGCGTCTGTGGCAGACAGTGTTACCCCATCGCCAAAGTGGTCGATCCACCTAATGGTAGTCATTTAGGCTTATAGACATCATAAATGGAAACTAAGTTATAATCACCCGAACTATCAGCAGCTATATGACCTCAAAGTACCTAAGCTTTTTTATAAGCTTGTGCAAGATGATGGGATTCCTGGGAGTAAACTGTTATTGTGTATTTTTAAAAGATGATTGCTGTTGAGTTTCTTGCACCTACTTCTCAACGAATGGACTTTCCGGAGTAGTGATAGATTCAGTTCAATTTGTAAATAATTTAACGTATTTGAAGTGTATGTAAATACCTACGAAATAAAGAATTTTTTGACTTTGTTATGGAGGCCACACAGCGATATTTATGGGTACCCCAGTATACACAATTTAAAGAAATTCGTTTCTTAAACTGGCCTGGCTGGGATCCAAACCTTGGAACTCTCACGCCGCAGTCGAAAACTCAACTACCGCGCCATTGAAGCACTCAAATAATGCGGTCTTCACTCTTATCTAATTCTTGTAATCTTTAATAAATAAATAAAATAAAATCACCAGACAATCACACCAACTACATGGCCTCAAGGAAAAGCTTGTGGTATGTTATGAGATACCAATGAGAGAGAGAGACTATTGCAGTTAGGGAGGGTCAGCCTGTTGCCCGCAAAAACTCCAATAAAACCTCTGTCACTTAACTGACTTTTTCAGTACCTATGCCCGAGAAGAGAAGCAGCTGGCTCATTCTATGTTTATCTTTCGATCCCAGTCCATCGTGGAAGAGCCATAAGTTGTTCTGTTTTATTTTCAACTAATGCAATTTCTTTGTCGCAGTTTTCCCTAGTAACCTAGACTATCATGACCCACAATTACAAAAAAATTGGGTACTTGTAAATTTGGATACTTGTACGGCCAGCTTATCTGAGTGTGCACAGAAACCCAATCTATGCCTGTGTCGTCTGTCCCACAAATCCGCTGTCAATCCGTAAATCAAAAAATATTTCATGCTTCAAGTGTCAATACACAAAATAATAAAACAACACTCTTAAAAAAAAGCCAAAATGTAAAAAAAAATATTTAAAAATAATTTTCTAAATTAAAAAGTGTATTAAAAAAAGACAAGATGGTTATTGGGTAAGTATAAATCAGGACTGTATCCAAATATAATCGCTGTTATGTTATTTTGTTCTGGGAGCAGTGTTTGTCGAAAACCCTTAGAAACACGTTTCAGCAAATGGCAAGGTGTTTATTATACATTGTTTTCGTATAAGGCTGTAAAGGAGATACCTATTAATTTATTGCCACTGCACGAGATAACACCATAAGCTTATGTATAAGGAATACCTAGGTACCTTCTAAGTCATAGGGCCAATTAGGCTCTACTTTTGATAACCATACTCATATATAAAACTAGTAAAGGAAATGTTAAACTAAATGAAAACTATCACAATGTATTGTCTCGATACTCTGCAGTAAGACATATACGGACAGCTCATGAGCTCCGTTTCTGCTTTGGTGCGACAACGCTCTGACTTTAAGTCTCCAAACTGGACGACAGCGACAGCTACGTGGGCAGTGATTACCGCGACACGATAGAAAGTATTGATTTTGTATGAAACCACGACAAATCGCTCGGGCGCCTGCTGGCGTCGAGAACGGCCCAGATTCCCCGCGTCTAGCCCGCGCCACTGTCGCTCTCGCTGCCGTCCAATATGCAGCCTTAGTTGCGGCTAAAGAACAGAAATATTTTGAACTACTATCTGCGTTCATACAGATGTCAATTACCAACAGTTGTATTATATTGGTTTACTGAAATTCAAAGTCAATCAACTTTTCTTTTGCGACTTACAGAGTTTTTGTCGTCGCCCAACTGATGCTGTTGCTATTAATTGTTACAAAATACTGGAATTATAAAAAAGTTCATAAGTAGGAGTCTCAGTCCATTTAAATTATTTTAGGTAACTATGATATGAAATGAAATAAATTTGTTCAGAAATAATAATACCTAAATATTAGAGAGCATAAACTACAATAACAAAAGAAATATGTCTGCATGGTTAAAGTTCAGCACAGTTATCTTAAGGATATTAAATAAAATCTATAAAATCTACATGCACATCGAAGTCATTATAATTCAGAATTATTAGGCTGATACCCAAAGTAAACAAATTCATTTCAATCTCACCTGAGAGTATCTATCTATGTGTCGATGAATCTTACCATAAACTTACCTACTTATCTTAACGCACATTCTTCTCGATAAAACTATGTAATAAATAAATGAAGTCGAAATAAAATCAATATTTGCAACATTTAACCACATTATAATTTCAGCCCCTGAAATTTTTCAAGAGCAAAAGCTATGATGTTCTTTTCAGTGTAGTAATAGTGACAGGCGCATCCGTGTTAGCGAGCCTGTTTTTCGCACAAGTGGCTGTGTTCCCGTTGTTGTTTAAATACAATAAAACACTACAGAGACGAATGATATTCAGTACATGCAGTAAGTTTACAAATATACCTACCTGTGAATAAGCTGAGATTCCTTCCATATACTTAACAAGCCGTTCCCCGCAGCTCTATCTGCTTTACTCCCGTTTCCGTGGGTACTCCGCAATAAAATATAGCCTCGATAAATAAACTATTCAACGCAAAAAGATCTTTTTACATTGGATCAGTTATTTCTGAGTTCAACCAAACAAACATACGAACAAACAAACTTTTGCATTGGTATAGATTAGATAGAGCAATAAATACACAACCCGTATGACTTGACACAAGAAGGTCAACCCCAATAGATTGCAAATTAGATTGGGCCTTTGTAGGTTACTTAGGATTTTTTAAATACAATTTTTTTTTTATAAAATATGGATGGGACGTTTGTCTTCCATGACACCTGATGTTAAGTGAACATGAAGACTAAGGTGGTACACATCCACCCACGAGAAACCTATTCACTCGACGCTTAAAAGTACTAGGACTATACTGGTCTGGAAAAAATAGACGCAGGCAGTTCATTCCAAACCTTGGCGACCCGTATCAAAAAGGAACTGTCAAAGCGCTTAGTTCGACTTTTCGGAATATCTACCACATACGGATGGAAGTTCTGTCTGCGTCTAGTAGTCCGATGGTAAAAGGGTGAGGGTTCAATTTGTTCAAACAGAGCACTCGCGCACTCACCAAAATGTATCCTGTAGTACACGGTTAATTAATGTTATTCCTTTCTCGCAGTAAATTTCCCTACGAACATAGACTATGACGATCCATCATGCTGCAACGTGGTTGGTGGCAAGAACTTCAGGGTGCATTTTATGTCCAAAGTAGACAACGTGCCTGTCGAAATTGGTGAGCTCCTGACCATTTATTGATAATGCTGATGAATCACTTGCAAATTAGAATCTTGTTAAGCTTTTTTCGTCCGTGTGGGGTTGGCTAAGAACAGCCCTATCATCCTGGATAAGGCGATTAATCCGAGTGACCCCCGCTTGGTGGGAGGATCCCGTCAGGGTCCGCCTGCTTAGCGATCACCCTTCATGTAAAATCTGCCGTCACCACTCCGGCGCAAGGACTGCATACCGGTATGAATTTCTGTACATTTTTTTTCTGTTTGACGTCATACCGTTAAATTAGGTGTATTCAAAAATAACAGTACAGGAATTCATACTGAAATAATTCGTGTACCTTTTTTATTATTGTAGCATAACTAAACATCTACAGAAATTAATCCGGTATACATTATTTGGGTACTGATATAATTAAGTTAGATTTTAATAACTTGTACAGGTATTGTATTTGATGAATTAGTACACTAATAAGGGTATCGAATATTACTGGTACTATTTAAAAAAAATATCCCGATATGCAGTCCCTGTTCCGGCGGTGATGTGCTTCGGCAATATTTTATGAAGAGACAGTTCTTCCCTAAGCCCGTGTGCTTTCATCTTCGACCTCATCTTCGCTTACGTCAGGTGAGATTGAGTTCGAATGCGGGCTTAGTCTTAAAAAAAACGATTGGCCACAAAGTCAAACTTTTGGCTCTTCAGACTAGACCGCAAACCGAGAAATACATACATACACAACTTCACGCCTGCATCCCTTACGGAGTCGGCAGAACACCAGAGGCCACAAAAGAATCTGATGTCACGCTTGACTTTGGAGGTATTATAATGATGGAGAGAGACTGCAGTGACAGGGGGTTAGCCTATCGCCCACAAAAAAAACCTCCGACAAAACCTCTGTCCCTTCATAATACTGGCTTTAAATAAGTAATCACACAACGAGATCGTGTAAGAGTGTCCCGCGTTTTGAAATATGTCAGTGTAACAATAATTATCAGTGCTACAATTAAACACCGTCGTTGTATCAGTATATTTTAAGCAAGTGGCAAAATTGTATATTTTGAAAATACGATTGCTGTTGAGTTTCTTGCGACTTCTTCTTAGAAGATCGAATTTCCGAAGCGGTGGTAGATTCAATTCAATTTGTTAATAATATGGCTTATTTCAAGCTTCTGTATATGTTACTACGAAATAAAGATTTTTTTCTTTGACTTTGGACAAAACAATTGAAGACGATCAAAAGAATTGAGCATTAATTATTTTCCAGGTATTTGGTATATGGCTCCAATGTCAAAGCTGGCGTTTCTGCAGATGAACAATGGACTCGCCCTGAGGGAACTTCGGGACTCTAAAGAACCGATCATATTGTACTGTCATGGTGAGATATAGTCTAACGCCGTTTTATCTCGAACTAGCAACCGCGCGCGATTTTACCCGCGTAACTTTTGATCTCGTTGGAATTTCGGGATAAAATATACCCTATAACCTTCCTCAAGAGTTGGGCTATCAAATACAAAAATAATTTTTCAAATCCCACTTGTAGTTTCTGTTATTAGCGCGTTCAAACAAACAAACAAAAAAACAAACTCTTCAGCTTTATATATTAGTATAGATCACACATAGAATGTGACAGTAATTAGTTCGTGTAAGTCATCGTTTCAACCCTTACAACCGACTTCCAAAATGAGGAGGTTCGGTACTTTGTAACGCGATTGTTGGTTAATTATGAATTGATTTGAATTTTTCTTGTTTTTATATAATAATAGATACTTCAGCGGTGGTCCCATAAAAATGTTATAGAAATGGAGTGCTTTAAGAAAAAAAAACGTAAAAATATGTATGGAAAAGCAGAATATTTACGTGAATGAACTTATATTTCAGCCAAAGTTTTGACAAGGAAATAAGATAGGAGGAGTAAGATTATCAACCGACTTCAAAAAAAGAAGGAGGTCTAATTCGTCCGTATGTTTTTTTTTAAGTTTGTTACCTCATCATAACTTTTGACTGGGTGAACCGATTTTGATGATTCTTGTTTCATATGATAGAAGATACTTCCCATTTGGTCCCATATAAATTTTTAAAATATAATTCATCGAAATCGATTGAGTACTTCATGAAAAAATTCAATATTTTTTTCAAATATGAATGAATTCGAAGATCGTTTACCTTGACGACCTTATTTAGCCTAAGTTTTGACGTGAATTCGGGTTTTTGATGCTCTGCATTCGTTGATTATTTATAAGCTTGTGGTCACCTTACCACACCGCAGGACCAGAGGATATCCTAGTAGCAGCCAGCTTAGAAAAAATTTAACTAAGGAAATCTTAAGCAACAATCAAACGCTCGGTCAATGCGCCACAGAGACTGTCAATATTAGTAGGATTCATCATCATAACTCCGTGTAATGAGCCCACTGCAGGGCTATAAGTCTCTCCTCTGGGTGACGAGGCCGTAATCCACCAAGCTGGCCCAGTGCTGGTTGGTGGATGTCAGAATTTTCAGGTCGCCGAAATGACTTCTAACAAATCCTAACGACTACTGTATACAAGTATACAGCACCCGGGACGGACTGTTTAACGTGCCCTCCGAAGCACGGAAGTCTTCGTGAGCGCGCTTAACCTGCGATATCGTTTGATATGAACAGTAACCACGGCGCCACGACGACTTCCAATATTAGTAAGATAAGATTATTTAATTATGTTATTAAGTATATTTTTATTTAGTGTATATTCTATATAGTAGGTATGCCTTTAACCCCAAGCTACATATACTTATTTTCTATATCCATGGTTGTCTGGTAGAGATCGCTTTCCAGCGATAAGACCGCCAATTGTATGTCAAAATTGTTATCATGTATTTCCTTTTTTTTGTACTTATTAATGGCATACAATAAAGTGTAAATAAATAAATAAATATGTTTTAAAGTTTTTTGCATTTAAAATGCTCAATTATTCTTAAATAAATGAAAAATTACCCGACCATATTCGAATCCTGGTCGGGTAATTTTTATTTATAACATTTTTCATTTATATAAGATTATTTATTTATTACATACATACATACATAACTTCACGCCTCTATCCTATGGGGTAGGCAGAACACTAGAGGTAATAAAACCATCTGACGTCACGTTTGACAAATTTGGAGGCATTATAATAGTGGAGAGAGACTATTGCAGTGACAGGGGGTCAGCTTATCGCCCACAAAAAAGCCTCCTAAACACCTCTATTTTTTTATATTGTAAGGATAGGACGTTTGTCTTCCATGCCACCTGATGGAAAGTGCGCATGAAGACTATGGTGTTACACGTCCATCCACGAGAAACCTATTCACTCGACACTTAAAAGTTCCAGGACTGTAGTGGTCAGAAAAACCTCGGTCCCTTAACTGACTTTTACAGTATGCCCGGGATGAGAAGCAGCTGGCGCATTCTATGTTTGTCTTTCGCTCCCAGTCCAGCATGGAAGCAATTATTTATTAATGATATATTATTTCTTTAAACAGGCAATTCGAACCACAGAGCGTCTCCGCACAGGCTGACGATGTACAGGGTTTTCCAGACACTAAACTACCATGTGGTTGCATTCGATTACCGAGGTGAGTAGAGTACGGACTTATTTACTTGTTTACTTGTATTGATAGTTGAAAGCACAGGGTTGGCGTAGAATAACCTTATCACCCCTGGATACGTGTGTCGTCAAAGGTGCTTCTTCGAGATTTATGAGCTAGCGACCGTCTTTCATAAAAATTCTGCCCCCTAATAATGAGTAAGAAGAGAGATACCCTTAGCCCTTTTGATTGCTACAGGGTCAGCATAGAATAGCCGTATCACTTCTAGATAAGCTTGTCGTAAAAAGCGAACTGTTCAAGGAACCTCTAAATAGTCGCTTTTTCAGAATTATTCTGCCTACTGTCCCTATTTCTTTCTTTAAAAGTCTGTCGCAAAATATACGGCAATGATTTGTTGCAGTAAAGCCCCAGCTAGTGCCAGCTAGACTGTTTGAAACCAAGGCTTTAGACTGAAACACTGACCATAAAAAATTTTTTTTTTTTCAAAATGCTGGTGTGAAATCATAAAGTGAAAGACCTATAATCGATGCAATAAAAGGCAAAAAATAATATTTCAACCCTAATGACAGATTTGTGATAACAGTGACATCGTTTTAATAAGATATCGGCAATTTGAAGAGTTTCGATAAAATACTTTTAAAATGTTTGTTTTGGATAGCAAACCGTCCGTTCAATATAGAAACTCGCAACCACTCAATAAAATATATAATAATTACTATTAACAATCTAGATTGCCTGGAGTCAGGGCGAATTTGAACAATGACATTTGGTTATAAACAGCCACCTTCATCTTGGTTTGATGTTTTGTTTTAAACAGTCTAGATGGTGCTTAAATGAAGAGTTACTTTCGATCCTTTACTTACCATCAAGTGAGATTGGGGTAAAATAGACATTTATTTCACGTTGTATAAATACATAACGCACATTTTTGGTCACGTTTTTTCCCTAAAACTGTAAATGATACTTATATTGAAACAGCAATCTTTAATATTGCAATTAATGTACTCCCTGAAATTCTTATAATCTAAGTATTTTATTTTTACGTCCTTTTGCATTGCCAGGATTTAATTATTCTACTTATTTTAATGCGTGATTTTTTTCCCGTTCATTTTTGGATTTTCACAGAATTATAGCCTTGCAATAAAGCCAACTTTCTTTACCCATTTCTAAAGGAGTTTTAGTAATTCTTATTTTCTACGAGCCATGATACATACCTACATACATACATAACATCACGCCTGTCTCCCTTTGGGTTAGGCAGAGACTAAGGAACGGCAACTGCTCCGATCTAGACATACCTCTTTCGCTTCCTCCACGTTCATTAATCGCTTCATACATGATCGCCGGTTACGGGTACTTTTAACTAGGCCCTTTTTAAGTATGTCGCCAATTTGGTCGGCATACTTCCACCTAGGGCGGCCCCTTCCGACATGACCATCCAATCGTGCTCTGTACACCTCTTTCGTAAATCTACTCTCACCCACTACGAGCCATGAATAAAATGCTTAAATATGATTCCAGGTTACGGCGACTCCACGCGCATCTTACCAACGGAACCAGGAGTGGTGGAAGACACCTTCCACGTGTACTCCTGGCTGATGCAGTGTCTTCAGGGGAACAGTTGTCCCAGGGTGGTGATGTGGGGGCATTCTTTGGGTAACTATCCTTCTTCTTGTGCTGTCGTGACGATTTTTACACATTTTTCTGCTCTATGAAATCTTGTTATCGTTTTTAATATTTATTTATTATATTTGCTTCCATGCTGGACTGGGAGCGAAAGAAAAGCGTAGAATGTGCCAGCTGCTTCTCTTCCCGGGCATACTGTAAAAGTCAGTTAAGGGACAGAGGTTTTAAAGGCGTTTTTGTGGGCGATAGGCCGACCCCCTGTCACTACAATAGTCTCTTTCCATCTTTATAATACCTCCAAATTTGTCAAACTTGACATCAGATGGTCTTGTAACCTCTGGTGCTCTGCCTACCCCATAAGGGATACAGGCGTGACGTTATGTATAATGTATATTTCTGTCCAATTATGGATCGCCTGTTAGAAATCATTAGTCCCTTTAGTCCAGAGAAACTACATGTTTTACAAACTTTCAAAATTAACAAGGAACATATTCATTTAAGCTGGCCGTGCGGCAATGGATAGATTTCAATTATTGCATACAAACTGTCTCCATACTATACGAACATTCGTAAACATACAAGTCGATAAAGTTCTGTGCTCGCACCGCTGATTATAGATATTTAAGTAATTTTTCACTAAAATTCCCTATTCGAATTTTTTTTTGCGGCATTCACAACTCGTAAGCCTCCGCCGCATCAAAAGTAGTAGGAATGTGCGCTTGTGTAACCATGCGTTGCATGATGAATTTTTTTTTCATGTTTCGGTTAAGTTTACTCAGTCGATAATTAATATTTAATTTTATTTTATTTTTTCTCTTCATGTATGATCTCAGACTATCACGTCCTCGAATTTCGAAATGACCCACCAGACACCCTGTATAGTGAACCTTTAACTTTCATTCATAAATATCATAAAATCATACAAAATAAGTTTTATACATACTCACAAGGTGTGCATTATGAACCATGCATGGTAAACCAACACTCGCTCACGACATAATTCACTTTACCACGGTGCATTAAGGATTGCATTACCCTGACAGGATCCGCTGTAGCGTCGCCCAGGGTGACCTTTAATCGTTCGTTCTTAAACTATGCTTTAACACGTCCATATTATGGTATACATTACCCTGGCAGGTTCCGCCGTAGCTTCACACATGGTAAGCCGTCTACCCGAGCTGTGCCGCGCGGTGGGGGCACCGACGCTGCCGCTGCCGCACGCTCTTGTGCTCGAGTCCTCGTTTAACAATATGCAGGACGAGATTGAGAAGCATCCTTTTTCTAAGGTAGGAAGACTTAATAATAATAATAAAAAAATACCCTAGTACGTTTACACGCCGACATAAGGTCGCGTATTGCATAGAAATCGCGACCACCGACACCGCTCATATATAGAAATCGTTTCAAAAATCGATAAAAAATAATGGAAGATGCTATGTAAATTGTGTGCAACCAAAGTTCGAATAATAATGTGAAGATTGTATTTAAGTTATTTCTAAGCATATGGATTTCATAACTACGTGTTAATTAATAAAAAGTATTTTTAGACGTGGTTTTCGAAAAAATACAATTCTAGAGTCAAAATAGAATAGAATAGAATAGAAAATTATTTATTTGCGTCTACAACATATTTACAGTTACCTAATAAATAAAACTTATTATAAAAAAATAACTTAAAGAAACACAATACATATTTAAAAAGTTATAAAAATAGTTAATGAAATACATTTATAGAATAAAGGAAAGTTATGTTGCAGCAGCACAAAAAGGCCATGGCTCAGTGCATTGATTTGCTCTATAGAGCAAGGCACTGATAATTCTGCCATTGCCTGACGAAGGTTGCACTAGTTAAAAAATGAAATCTGTTAACGAAATAGATTAAATAAACACGTATAGTGGAGAGTCTGAAATATATAAATAATTTGTGTAGCTGTTTAGTTTATATGATTGCAGTGTTAAGTTTGGGTGAGTTTGATTAAGTGGGAAAGTGAATATTTTTGCATACCTAATAATGGTGGTCAAACAGATGTGAAGCCTGACAAATAAGCACGGACCTGTCGCCGTTACACCGCAATATCCGCTGATGAATAGCCATTTGGAATACCTAACAACTGTTTGTTCAGTAGGAACATTTTAAAGCTTTTTTTAAACGGTTAACTATGACTAAGCCGAGTAGCGGGCTTTGTTTTCAATAAATAAAATCACTAAAAAGCTCTTATTCACTTTTTTTTATCACAAAACTAGCAACTGAACTGTAAAGCTTATGATTTAAGCTTTATTTTGATATAGACATTAATGTTGAAAACTTAGTTTTAGCACTTAAACTTGAACGATAACACGGAACGGTTATAAGACAGTGTTTACTTGTCAACCGTTACGTGACAACCCTTAAAATCATTAAATCATATTTTTGAGCAATCAAAGTATAGATAAAGATATGAATTTACACATACCAAAATTTCAGATCCGCTCCTCTTGTCATATTCTCATAGTATGCGATGAAATTCAATGCATTTTTTCAATAAGTTGCCTTAAATCGTTGTGGCGCAGTGGTTCCTGTGCATATCATACGATATCGCAGGTTAAGCAACGTTCGGCGCGGTCGGTTTTAGGATGGGTGACCGCCGATCATGTATTGCTCGCGACGACTTCCTTGCTTCAAAGGGCACGTTAAGCAGTCGGTCCCGGGTGCTGTTTACTGAATACAGTAGTCGTTAGGGTTACTCAGAAGCCATTTCAGCACCCTGAAAATTCTGACATCCACCAACCAGCACTGGCAAACTACCTAATCAAGTAGCCCTAAATTAAGCTTTTATATAAGTTATGGAAACACAGCGGAACTAGGAGGAACTCTAGATTTTTAAAGTTCGTTTCCAAAACTAAGTTTTGTCTAAGTTTAAAACAAACCCGGGCGGATTCGAACCTAGGAGCTACCACGCCGCAGCCCAACACTCAACCACTGTGTCGAGGAGGCTCACTTTGTTGTATTCTCTTTTGGTTAGTCACTTCAAAGATCTACCGGTTATATGCTTAATGTAACTTGACCCTTCGATTGCACCGCAGCGATTTCTTTCTGCCGCTTTGTATTTAAATAAAACACTTTTTTACTCAGCAATTCGTTGTCGTTACGATACATGGTAAAATAAATACAGACACTTATAAATTATCTCCTCTAACTACGAGTAGACTAAGTTGTAAGGTTATAACAAGGACATCTATCCTATAAGGACATCAAATTCTAATGGAAAAAGCAGGCCACGAGCATAGGGTGAACATAAAACAGGTGTCTTGCGTGATTTTCAGGTCTTGTAGCATGCTATTAGTTTTAAGTATAGGATCTCATATCAAACTCCTATTAGTATTGGTATTTAAATTTTTAATTATGACTATCACAACTCTTTGTAATGAGTCCACTGCAGGGATATGAGTAACGAGAAGGTTTAGGCTGTAATTCAACAAGCTGGCGAGTGATGATTTGTGGATGGCTTTTCAGGGCGCCGAAATCGCTTCTGACAAACTCTAACGACTACTGTATACAAGTATACAGCACCCGGGACCGACTGCTTAACGTGCCTTCCATTGCACGGAAGTCGTCGTGAGAAATGAATGGTCGGCGGTCACCCATCCAAGTACCGACTATATACAAGGTGTTCCGCTTGAATTCCCATAACTCTAGGGTATTAATGAGACCATGTAGGTAATAGAATCAAACAACATGTGAATAATTTTTCAGTTTTAATTTTCTTTGTTTTTATTTTTCATACAAAATTCTTGCATGCTGGACTGGGTGCAAAGGAAAAACATAGAATATGCCAGCTGCTTCTCTTGCCGGGCATACTGTAAAAGTCAGTTAAGGGACAGAGGCTTTAATGGAGGTTTTTTTTTTGTGAACGATAGGCTGACCCCCTGTCACTGCAATAGTCTCTCACCACCATTATAATGCCTCCAAATTTGTCAAACGTGACATCAGATGGTTTTATAACCTCTTATGTTCTGCCTTCCCCATAAGGGATGCAAAATAATTCAATTAAGTCAAAACATCTTATGTAAAACACCTTTATGCGAAGTATGACAACGTGGCATTTCTATCCCTTTTTTATCGCTATGCACAGGTACAGTTCGTAACGATTTGCGTTGTAAATATAACATAGTATGCAACGTTCCTCAACATTTAAAATGTTTGTTGTTTATTGTATGGCTTCAGTGACACACGTCTACTGAATGAATGTTAAAGAGATTTTACAAGGGTGATAGTATATGAACACATTATATTAAGATTGATGATATCTTGGAAAGTATGCACTTTTGAAACACATATTCTTTGGCAAAAAGTATTATTTTTTAGTAAGGAACAAAACTTCAAAGTTATGGGATATCAAAAAGAACATCTTTTATATTGATATAGGTACACAGGAGTCAAGACGACTTCTGTTAATTAAATATTACTGCTTGAATTAACAAAGATGATTTTTGTTAAAGATAAACTATTTCCTTTTTTTCTATCTATGAAACACAGCTTGTATCCTGGCTGCCATACTTTAAAGCTACCTTCATGAAACCGATGGCCGATTACAAGTTCAAAACGGATGAGTACCTTCGCTCTGTGCCGACCATTCCAGTACTGATACTGCACACCGAAGGCGATAGGATTGTGCCTATCGAACTAGCAGAGAAGGTATTTTTTTTAAATTTATTATTTAACGAACAATTATTACTCATCATCATCATCATTATCACAACTCTTTGTAATGAGCCCACGCAGGTCATGAATCTGACGTGACGAGGAGGTATAGGCCATAATCCACCAAGCTGGCCCAGTGCTGGGTGGTGGATGCCAGGATTTTTAGGGCGCCTAGATGGCTTCTGACAAACCCTAACGACTACTGTATACAAGTATACAGCACCCGGGACCGACTGCTTAACGTGCCCTCCGAAGCACGGAAGTCGTCGTGACATATGAATGGTCGGCGTTCACCCATCCAAGTACCGACCGCGCCGAACGTTGCTTAACCTGTGATATCGTATGATACACACAGTAACCACGGCACCACGACGACTTTTACACGACGACAATTATTAATATTAATTCATTATTCAACAAATTATTTCTTACTGGCTGTTTCGCGCTGTTTTACCCGCGCTATTTCAAATCCCGTGGGAAGATCGGGATGAACACTATATGCTATTCCAGACTATAACTATATAACTACGACGACCGGCTGGTGTAGCGGTAACATAGGTACATTGCCTTCTATGCCAGAGGTCCTGGGTTCGAATCCCGGCGGCGGCGGATATTTGTGATGAACACAGATATTAGTCGTCAAGTCATGGATGTTTATATTTGTAAGTTTATTCTAATAAAAAATATGTATTTATTCAATATGTATGTTTATACATTTCTTAAGTATATCAGTTATCTAGTATCCATAACACAAGTTCTTTAAGAAACTTAATTTGGGCTAGATAATGTTGTGTGAGTGTCAGAAATATTTATTTATTTATAACTATGTCAAATTTCATTCAAATCCCTTGAGGCGTTTTGCCGTGACTGAGAAACAAGCATGCATACATCCAAACTATCACATTTATAATATTACCTAGTAAGAAGATTTTTTTAAATATTATGAAGATTCTTCAGCGGCTTTGAGTTGGCTGAGAGAAGCCTTCCACCCTTGGGTTAAGTGTTATAAAAGGCGACTAATTCATGTAACCCCCGCTGGGTGGCAGCACACCCTGTATAAAAGCTGACGCCAAATATGGGTGATTTCGGCGTTTCAGGGCACCGAAATGGCTTCTGATATACGCTCTCTAGCGGTGATTTGTTCCGGCATATATCAAGAACCAGTATCTTCGCTAACCCACGCGTGGGCTCTGTAACCTCACCCTCAATTAACTTCAGTTGATTAAAGTAATAAACTTACTATTTAACTTATTAGAAGTGAAACTAAAAATTCTTGTAATAATTCCTCACCAGCTTCACGCGAGCATTGGAGAGGCCCGGAAATCGCAAACAGATGGCGCTTTTGTGCACTTCCACACGTTCCCGCGTTGCTCCCACCTCGGACACAACAACCTTTGTGAAGCTGAAGAGCTTCCTGAAGTTGTCACGTAAGTTAATTAATAATAGTACTTCAACATTTGGATAAGCGTGTCGTCTGAGGAATGGCAGCTTGGCGGTAGGATCCCTTGAAGGCGGACCCTGGACATCTGCCGTCAAATATCACCACCGCTACGTGATGTGTTCCAGAAATATTTTATGAAGAGCCAGGTCCTTCCTAAGCCCGTGTGCTGTCATCTTCGACCTCATCTTCATTTACCATCAGGTGAGATTGAGGTCAAACGAATCATTATCGACACTGGTTCCTTCGAACGAAAGGAACTTCTACCATTACCAAAATTTATAAATGCGGACATTCTTAACTCTAACATCTTTGCTGATGTCTCAGCTTAGAATTAGATTAGCTTTTACTAGTTCTTTACTTACTTTTATACCTTATAAAAGTACTACTCATTCCCTGTTTAGAATGGAACTCCCCAAGGGACTTCTAAACGGAATTCTTACACACTTATAAATTTACCAAGCAACTCTTCATTTAAGAAACTTTGCTATTGAAATTTGCAAGGAGAAATCCAGTAATTTAACTTCTATTAGAATTGTATTATTAATCATAGTCCTTTCTTGTTGTTACAGGAAATTCATCAATGACTGTCAAAATCAAATACAAAAAGAAAAATCTGTGTACTTAGTCGATTATGTACCCGTGTAGAGTCGGTTACCACCTCTGAATATGTGATAGATGAAAAAAAGTTTTATATCAAAAGAATGTTACCAAAACACCTATTTTCATTTTCAATAGAACTCGAAATCTTACGTGAATTAACAAATTGAACGTGTGTTAACTTTTGGCTGTCACATAGACATTGATATCACCATACATTTGTTGTCTTGTGTTTGTATCTTACGTTAAATAAACTTTTGTTTTGTTACATAAAAATATTTCCTTTTCGCCAAAGTATTCTTTATACTAATAAGTATATAAAAAAGCTAAAGCGTGTGTTCTTTAACTATAAAGGCGGGTAACACGTAATGTAACATGCAACAATTTATCATGACTTATTCGTCTCGCGTGCACGCCGTTGTTTTGTTGAGAATTGATTGCATTGCATGTTGCGTTACACCAATGTGTAGGTATTCGCCTTACCAAGGAAAACTACCCATGAACCAAAAATGATTAAAAAAGTATTTTTACATTTTATACCCCAGCTCTTCTAAAACTTCTTCTTTAATTTTATAAAGTATTTATATAGTTAGGTTCAAAACTCACTATAAAACAGAGCGCGACTAGCAGAGCAGTACCTACCTGTAAACCTGTTAAATATACTTAATAAAAAAACACCAAACAGAATGCTTTGATTTGACTGAAACAAAAAAACGCATTGCTTTGTTTGCTTTTTCACTGCATTTATCAACCAAACAAGTATCTTTTTTATTATTCCCAAATAGCATAATACATACTCCACTAGTTCAAAAACACACAGATGCATCATAAAACTCACAACACCTGTTACGTAACACAATAAAGAAATCAATTAGGCCAACGCATCTCCTATATTATGTTTACTCTCTCCCCTAACCAAGGAAGCGTTAAAAAGTGGTCATCAGTGGTTGCGAACGCAATCTCACCACATGTGCGGCGTATTTCGGAACGCAGCCGTCGAGCAGTTTTCATTACTTGCAACCCCGTCGAGAAAATTGGCGCGAAATCTCTGCTGCTACTTGATAAGTGTTGTGGAGGACTACATTTTTTGATATCGATAAGTTGATTTTGAAGACACATTTTGAAGAGTTGTAGCTTATTATTATGTAATAATCAGATAGATAGGTACTAATTTTAAGCATAGGTTTATTATATTCTTACAACTTATTACTTTGTGTGAATGATGTGTGTATTAAAGATTAACTTAAAAATAACGTATAAATACATATTTAGTACCCATATCAAATAATTCATAAATCTACATTAAATAATACAATTGAATAACCTATTGTTTATTCTATAATGTGCATTATAATGCAATGATTCAATAAATTTATTCAAAAAAATATGCATTTGTAGGGCTGAATACGTATAAGTATATATTTTTCCACTAGAGGTTTTTCCTCTCGGTCTACTGAGATTTCTAATTTTATTTAATTTTTTATAACTGAAGCTTAGATTTGACGTTCATTGAGACTGGACAAGCCTCCCCAAGGTTCTCCGTGTCACCCGGTCCCGTGCCGCTTTTATCCAGCGTTTGATGTTCACCAAGCATATACGTACAGTAAATAATAACTTTTGATTCAAAAGAATCGTATATATTTAGGTATTTTTCATTGATAAAAGTAACTCCATTTGTGGGGGATAGCTCCAGTGGACTGTATAGTCTATGAATCCGATTACGATTTAGTCAAATGATGCGCTATCCACCCACTCTATTAGCTGGAATCGATGCGAGGGGCAAAAGGAAAATGCGAATTCACCACTTAACACGGTCGTGAAAGTCCAGCCGCGCGGCACTATATCACTCGCGAATACGCCACAAGCACACTCTATTTCCCGCGCTCTTCTGTTACTGTATTCTGCCTTCAGTCTTCTGTCTTCTATATTGACTTCAGGCTTCTATATGAGTCTTCGGGCTTGAGATTCACTGTACTGTTGCTTGAGGCTTCTTTCGGAGGCTTCTTTCTTCCGGAGATCTTCTCTCTTCGGGATCTTTTCGGCGAATCCCTCGCGAATGTTTCGCTGGCGGAGTGTGGCGCATTCTTAAGTGATTAGGTGCAGGCGCGCAAGGGTACCGCACAAGAGAGAGTAATGCAAGCGTGCGAGCGGGACACACATATGTCTGTCTCGCTCGAATCTAATTCGAACGTTCTAGATTTTTCTAATAAGATTCTAACGGGATTCGACTATTCTTATTAGATCTTTACTATATTCTAATTTGAAAACTATTTACAAATTCTATTATCTATTTAGATCTCTCTCTGTGTGCGGGAATGATAAGACTTTCAAAACCATCTCTTTATTTCCAAATCAACCCTAATACAAATCGAGCTATTTTCAGGCTAAGTTTTCGTAGCAGTTATTGATTAATCAAATTACAATCAAATTACAAAGATACAAACGATTAAGCAAACACTTTTAAGCTATAAACTATTACAAAACACTGTTTTAAAGCACTATTTCTTATACCTAACACTTGTATGTGACGCTATTCACTATAAAAACACTATTTTAAACGTTCTTAGCTCTTTAAGAGTCTTATAAAACACTATAACACTATCTATATACACTGTTTTAAGTTTATATAACTGTCTTTTACGTTTTGTTGTCACTGCCCTGCACATACTCCCGCCGTGCGTTGTCACCGCCGTTGACGACGCATCTTCCTCGGTGCAGGCAGGTGACTCGGAGATCAGCACGACGAGCTGACGGGTCTTCCTTGGAACCCGTCTCTCGCCCGCGCGTCGACTGTCAGGGCCGGGGAAGGTCGCCACGATGTCTCCCGGCTGCATTGCGGGGCCGCACCCATGCGACTCCCGCCGGTGATGGATGTCCGGTGGTGGGTACTCCCGGGGCCACCTGGCCCGGAAGTGGTTCGCCAGCTGTAGGGAGGCGCGCCAGCTATTGCGCCCCCTGAGGCCACGGTCGGTGAGCGGGACCATGGATGGCGCGTACGGCGCCGGCCCGCCCATAGTGGAGCGGTACGGAGTGCGGGGTCGACCGTCGACTGTGGAGTCGACCTCCGCCAGCAGGGTTTGTAGGACTTCTTCGGTAGGGTGCCGCTGATGCAGGACTGCGGCTAGGGCTGTTTTCACGCTGCGGACGAGGCGCTCCCATGCTCCACCCATGAACGGCGCTGATGGGGGGATGAAGCGCCAGGATATGAGCTTCTTCGCGGCTTCGTGCTGTGTGGCTTCATCTATCTTCTGTCGGAGTTCCTTGGCGGCACCCTGTAGGTTGGTGCCGTTATCCGACCATATCTCGGCCGGGCAGCCGCGCCGTGCTATTAGTCGCCGCACTGCCATCACCGCCGAGTCCGTTGTTAACGAAGTTGCCATCTCCAAGTGCACTGCGCGCGTGGTAAGACACGTAAATAGAGCTACGTATCTTTTCTGCAAAGTTCTTCCCACGGTGACCTGAAGGGGTCCGAAGTAGTCCACCCCGGTGTAGGTGAAGGCACGCTGATGATGGGCCAGTCTTGAGTACGGATGATTCCCTGTAGGTGGCGCTGGCGGCTGTTGTTTTCGAATTCGACACTGTAGGCACTGTTTTAACACGGTTTTCACTGTCGGTCTTGCTCGTACGATCCAATAGTGCTGTCGGCATTCGTTAAGGGTGGTTTCTACCCCTGCGTGATGAAGTCTTCTATGCACGTAGTCTATGTATAGGCGCGTACTGTGTAAGTCCCCGTCTATTATAGCTGGCCTCTTCGTGTTTTCGGAAATCTGTTCGGCGGCGCTTATTCTGGTTGCTATTGTTAGGGCGCCGTTGTATATTTCGACCGCTAGGGGGCGCAAGCGGCTATTACTAGCCGGCGCGCCGCCTCGCGATATATCTTTTCTTTCTTGACTGAAGACTGTTTCTTGACTTGCTATTATTATCAACTTTTCTGCTCGACGTAGAGTTTCTGTTTCTAACTGTATGTAATTCACGGTAGAGGCTGTTTCGACTGTAATTTTCTTCTGTGGAGTTTTCTTATTTTGAATTACGCGCCAAGTCGGGTCCTTTTCTATTTTCTTGGTTCGTTTGTAATTGACCTTGTCCTGTTTTCTTCGGCATAGTTCGATAAACTGTAGGATTCTTGCGGCGGTTCGAACTAGGCGTTCCCATCTTGAAAATCTGTTAGGGTCGGGAAGGGCTTCCTTTAGGGACGGTGTAGGTACGGCGCGCGACTTTTCATATACTGTGTTTACTTTTTCTTCGCCGGTGACTATTTCTGTTTTGGTAGGGATGTCGCACGTCGGCCACGTCGAACTGTCTTCTCGGAGGAACTCTGGGCCCTGGAACCATCGATGTGAGGCCTTGAAGTTCCCCGGCACGTCCCTGGTCGCGTCGTCAGCCACGTTCAGTTTGGTTGGTACCCAGCGCCACTCGTTAACTGTGCTGTTGTCCTCGATGGCGGCGATACGATGGGCTACGTAGGGCTTGAAGCTGCGGGCGCCTGTCTTCAGCCAGGCGAGTACTGTCTTGCTGTCTGTCCAGAATACTCGCGCGTCGGGCTTGAAGTCATGTTCTTCGATGACGGCGGCAGCCATCCTGCTCCCCATCACCGCGGCTTGCAGTTCCAGGCGTGGGATGGATGTGAGTTTCAGTGGCGCCACCCGCGCCTTTGCTGTTATGAGTGCTGTAGTGACTTCTCCGCCGGCGCTCGTACTCCTCCAGTAGAGTACTGCGGCGTAGGCGGCTTCGCTGGCGTCGACGAAGACGTGAAGTTCCCTCTTCACCGCTTCACTGTAGCCTGCGAGCTGCCGCGGCACTGTCACGCCGCGCAGAGCCCGCAGTTGAACCAGCCAGTCTTCCCATTGCTGTCCTAGGTCTTCATCTATGTTTTCATCCCAGTTGGTGCCTCGGCGCCACGTTTCTTGTAATATCTGTTTGGCCCGCGCGGTTACTGGCGATGCGAAGCCTAGTGGGTCGAACATTGACATGATGACTTTCAGCATCTCTCTCTTCGTAGGTTTTCTTTTCGTAACTATGTCTTCAGGTAACCTAGCTAGGTCTAGATTGAAAGCTAGGTCGTCTTGATGCGGCTTCCATACTAGGCCGAGTACGCGTTCTGTTTGCCCGCCGTCCTTGAAGTCTAGTGGCTTGTTCGACGTCGCAGGGTCCCCGAGCGCCTCTAGGACTCGTTTAGAGTTCGACGTCCATTGTCGCAGTTCGTAGTGGGCTTCTCTGTGTATGTTGCGGACGTCCGTAGCGACTTCTATTGCTTCCTGTTCGGTCTTGAAGCTCTGTAAATAATCGTCCACGTAATGGTTTCGAACTATGGCTTCGACGGCGGGTTTGTTCGTGTCTTGATACCGCTGAGCGTTCATGTTCTTCACGTAGATCGCCGTGGCTGGAGATGAGGTCGCGCCGAAGATCAGTGAGGTCATTCTGTACTCTTCTGGAGGCTGATCATCTCGCCGGTCCCCCCGCCACAGGTATCGTAGCGCGTCGCGGTCTTCCGATCTGATTTTCACCTGCATGAACATCTCAGCGATGTCAGATGTGACGGCGATGGCGTGCTGTCTGAAGCGCATCAAGACCCCCGGCAGCGACTGAAGAAGGTCTGGACCTGTAAAAAGGCAATCATTGAGAGAGATGCCCTTAGTTTTCGCTGCGGCGTCATGTACCACGCGCACCTTCCCCGGTTTAAATATATTAATGACCGGGAAGTGCGGCAGGTACCAGGTTCGATTCTCGGTTGTTCCTGTCGGCGCGCGTTCTGCGTACCCCTTATCTATAAGCGCGTTCATCTGTTCTATATACTTCATCTTGAGTTGGGGGTCGCGGTCTATTTTCTTCTCTGTATTACGCAGGCGACTGTATGCATTTTCATAATTATTCGGCATTACTATATTCTCTGTCTTCCACAGCAGCCCGGCTTCGTATCTTCCATCTTCGCGACGTGTAGTTTTTTCTTTCAGTAGATCAAGTGCGCGCTGTTCTGGGTCGTTCCTGGGTGTCCTCGGTGTGATGAGAAGGCTTTCTATGGCGAAATGTTGCTTCAACTGTTCATCCATGGCCGCATCCACTTCTACTATGTGATTTACGTAGTGAACACGCTGTCCGATGATTCGAGTTCGAGTCCCGTGCAGTACCCAGCCCAATGGAGTGAGAGAGGCGACCGGTTGATCGCGCCGTCCCTTTCTCATTGTAGATGCGACGAGTAGATGCCAGTTATCTTGTCCGATGAGTAACTTCGGCTCGGCGTCTTCATATTGCAGGCACGTGGCTATGTCCTTAATATGTTCACAGTCGGCGAGATCTTCTCGAGTGACGCGCTGCGCGGATAACTTCAAACTATTGAATGTTCGTGCTTGAATCTTGTGGCGCCCTCCCGCGGATTGTAGCGTAACGGCGACTTTGCGTGACTGCTCGGACTCGAATTCGGTGCTGGCGATGGCTTCGATGTGTAGTGGGTCCACGGGTCCCTTGGCGCCTACCCGCTGTGCTAACTCGGCGTCTATTAGCGTGACTGTCGAGCCGTCGTCGAGTAGCGCGTGAGTCTTGATGCTGCCTTGCGGGCCCGTGACTTCTATGGGGACGATCTTGAGATAAGCTTGAGTGTTCACTGACGTCCACGTAGATGCGACGACCTCTGTCCTTTGTTCTGTTTCTTCGGGCTGTTCGACGATCACACGCCTCTTGTAGTGAAGGAGAGGATGATGCAGTCTCGTGCACCCTTCTGTAGCGCAGGCCTTCCCCTTGCACGTGTGATTCCTCGCCCGATGACGTAGACATCTGAAACATAAAGATTTATTCTTCGCAAGGTCCCATCTTCTATTTTCGTCCGCTTCTAGGAAACGCTTGCAGTTGCTTGTGTAGTGGCCCTTCTTCTCACATATGGGACACCCAGGTTCTGTGACTGTGCATGTTCTCTGCGGGACTCTTCTGTTTTGATCTTGACCAAATCTCCTGTTCGCCGCCAGGTGATCTTCCGCGACGCGCTCCGGTTGCGCGTAGGGTCCGCAGCGATCCGCTTCTCTCTGTAAAAAGTTAGCAAGCTTTAGTAAGTCTGCTTCGTCTTGAGGGTTCTCGGCAGCGTAGTCAAACCAGCGATATCGCATAGCCGGCGTTAGCTTCTCTGTTGTGATCTTCGTGACTTCCGGGTTGTACAGGTAGTGAATCTTCCCCAGGGCGCGCAGCGTTGTCACGATGGTTCAGACCCGCGTCGCGAATACGCACAGGTCTCTGGGCGCGTCCGTAGGCTTCTGTAGTCCCCGTAGTCGCTCTAACTCGGCGAGGGCGATAGCGTCGGGCCGTCCGAAGCGTGACTCGAGGGCTCGCAGGATTTCTTCGGGCTTCGCGTTGTAGAGGAGAAGCCCTTCGACGACCTCCCGAGCTCTTGAACGCAGGCTTCGTCGTAGACGCGCTGTGTTTTCTATGTCGCTGTAATATCCCGCTGTTTCTTGATACGCTGCCTTAAACATGAGCCATTCTTGGTATGACCCGCTGTACGGAGGGAGTTCTGCATGGATTCTAGGCGGCGGCGGCTGCGGACCCGTCCTGGCGGCGAGTGCGATGGCTGAGGCCAACTCGCTGAGGTCGATCTTCTGTTGCGGCACGGCGACTGTGTCCCCTCCCGCCGGTACTGGATCCGGGGGGGGGATGAAGCTCGCCGGTGCCGGGAGCGCCGCAGGACGCGTCGGTTCTTCAGTCTGTTGCGGTTGCTGTGGAGGCTCTTCAATTTCGCCCTGGCCCTGGATTGCCAGCGGCGAGTCTGTCGGATTATTTTCCAGCCATACGGACACTCTCTTCGTGGTGTCTTCAATGGAGGGTGCTTCAGATTCCTCTTCTAAGTCTGTTTCGTCGTCTTCGAGAGCGGCGACTTCGGCGGCGGCGAGTTCGACTTGTAAACGTAATAACTTCAACTTCGCCTTCGTTATTTTCGAGGATTTCTTCGATTTCGAGACTTGGGATCTCTGTGGAGCTCGCTGTGGCTGCGTAGCTTCGATTTGACGGGTGGTCTTCGTAGTTTCTGTAGCTGTGGCACCCGTCGTCGCTGTGGTTTCTGTCGGCGTCGTCGTTTCTGTAGCCGACGTCGTTGGCGTCGTCGTTTCTGTGGTTTCTGTCGGCGACGTCGTATTCTTGCTCTTCACGGCTTGAGCTTGAGACTGTTCTTGAGCGGGCCCTGTCGAGGCGGCCCGCTCCCCGCGGCCTGACTGCGACCGTGTAAGAGGCATCGCTGTCTCCCAATTGCCCTCTCAAAGATCCGGCTCTCGAAGGACCAAAATGTGGGGGATAGCTCCAGTGGACTGTATAGTCTATGAATCCGATTACGATTTAGTCAAATGATGCGCTATCCACCCACTCTATTAGCTGGAATCGATGCGAGGGGCAAAAGGAAAATGCGAATTCACCACTTAACACGGTCGTGAAAGTCCAGCCGCGCGGCACTATATCACTCGCGAATACGCCACAAGCACACTCTATTTCCCGCGCTCTTCTGTTACTGTATTCTGCCTTCAGTCTTCTGTCTTCTATATTGATTTCAGGCTTCTATATGAGTCTTCGGGCTTGAGATTCACTGTACTGTTGCTTGAGGCTTCTTTCGGAGGCTTCTTTCTTCCGGAGATCTTCTCTCTTCGGGATCTTTTCGGCGAATCCCTCGCGAATGTTTCGCTGGCGGAGTGTGGCGCATTCTTAAGTGATTAGGTGCAGGCGCGCAAGGGTACCGCACAAGAGAGAGTAATGCAAGCGTGCGAGCGGGACACACATATGTCTGTCTCGCTCGAATCTAATTCGAACGTTCTAGATTTTTCTAATAAGATTCTAACGGGATTCGACTATTCTTATTAGATCTTTACTATATTCTAATTTGAAAACTATTTACAAATTCTATTATCTATTTAGATGTCTCTCTGTGTGCGGGAATGATAAGACTTTCAAAACCATCTCTTTATTTCCAAATCAACCCTAATACAAATCGAGCTATTTTCAGGCTAAGTTTTCGTAGCAGTTATTGATTAATCAAATTACAATCAAATTACAAAGATACAAACGATTAAGCAAACACTTTTAAGCTATAAACTATTACAAAACACTGTTTTAAAGCACTATTTCTTATACCTAACACTTGTATGTGACGCTATTCACTATAAAAACACTATTTTAAACGTTCTTAGCTCTTTAAGAGTCTTATAAAACACTATAACACTATCTATATACACTGTTTTAAGTTTATATAACTGTCTTTTACGTTTTGTTGTCACTGCCCTGCACACCATTTAAAAATGTTCTTGTCTTATCGGAGTAAGGGTAAATTCATAGCGATTGCCCTTATCTAATATCTTACAAAATGATTAAGATGAAATTCAGTGAATCGCTGCTAGAGATTCTCTTAGATTAACAAATTTAAGTATATTGGTGTCCCAAGAATATGGGACATCAAAGGAAAATACCTTAAATATCGTATATAGGCTGATTGTACATTTAAAAATTTCCTAAGAAGTAATGCTTCGTCTGGGAATCGAACCGACTTAAAATTAAAAAATTACACCCCCTTTTTATAATGCCAATCGAAAGAATGGACAAAAACAATAATTCTCCTTAAATTATCTAGTGTTTTAAAAGAAAGAAACAGGTGAAACTAATAATTTTAACCAAATTAAAAACACACATGAACAAAAAATTGAAGTATACGTGAAATCTTTAAATGCAGAATTACTTACATTTAATAATTATTACTTACAAAATCATGTCAAGTCTTTTTTCAACAAGTATCCTTTCTGCAATATGTATGGTGGGTGATTTTCCCAAGCACAAAAAAAGTGTCCGCGATGAAAATGTGGGTGTGGAGGGTTCAATTTAAATTGAAATATTTTTTTAAAATTAGAGTTAACAATTGCCAACCTGGGGCAAAGAATAAATTCTGATTTCTAGCTTATTTAGAATATTAATATTTTGTGTTCACTTTAAAATTTTGGAGGACTGTCCCCCGACCAGTTCCCCGGTCACACCAATGCTCTGATGAAAAAACTACAGAATTTAGAGGATGCTAGACATAAGGGCAAAATACCAAATTACCTAGTATGACAATAATCTTAATATTTAGACCTGTTGACATTAAGTACCAAATATTACAGGCAGGCTAGTACCTTATAAAAAATAATCAAAAATAAAACATCGATATCGATAAAAAAAATTGCGGCACCCTATTTCAAAACCGTTCATAAATAATTTGGGGTGAAATTTAATATTATTCATAATGGCAACTTACTTGCACTATTAGCGGGTATTTAGTTATTTGTGAGGGCGGAGATAGCGTGGGGTTGCCATAAATTACCGAATATCTTTGTTTTGGCACAGATATGCAGTTTAATTGGAAGTGTACGGCGTACTATATTCTATCAATAGAATAGATTATTGTTATAAATTATGATGTTTCAGTTAAAATATCAAATACCTACCTTCCATGCTGGACTGGGAGCGAAAGAAAAACATAGAGTGGGCCAGCTGCTTCTCTTCCCGGGCATACTGTAAAAGTCAGTTAAGTGACGGAGGTTTTATTGACGTTTTTGTGGGCGATATGCTGACCCCCTATCACTGCAAGTCTCATTCATTATAATAACTCCAAAGTCAAATGTGACATGAGATGGTTTATATCTTCTGGTGTTCTGCCTACCCCATAAGGGATACAGGCGTGACGTTATGTATGTATGTATGTATGCTACTTAGCCTATACAGGGTTTTCAAAAAAGTGCTTTGGGGGAAATTAATAAAAAACCGTTTTTATTTGGATTTATAGTTTTTCCTTGAAAAAATTCTAAACATTTAAAGGCAAGCGCGCGCGCGATCTTTCATCTTTCCAGGTAAACAAAGACTTGCACTTAAATATTTACAATTTGTGGGGATCGAACCCGCGTCTACTGGTATCTGAGGTCGATAGTCTAAATAATTACAACATTTACAAATAATTACCACCAGACCATAATATACAACACTTGATCATTACTAACATTTTATCAAAAATAAGAGAATTCATCTGAACTAAACTAGGAATACCTGCATATTATTAAACTAAAGATATATATTTTTATTATTATTTCTCATACTTGTTAAGTTAAGAAACTACATACTGTATAACTGAATGCAAGCATAATATTTACTTATATCGTAATCAACTGTAAGGGTACTTAATCTCTATGTTATAGTCCACTGAAAATAACTGGCGTTTATGGTACAGGCTCAGCCTAATTTAAACGCCAGAGGTCAAAAATATATTACAAAAAACAAACGTTCTACCTACTAATTATATAAGAAAATTGTATCATTGTGTCAAAAGTGTCAATAAAGTTTATTATTATGCATACTTATAACTACTCGCCTTTCGGCGGAAAAGACGCGACAATCGGACCAGTCGGTCGGGGATCAGGGCAAGAGAGACAGAAACCGGCGAACGATACGGGCAGTCTCGAGCAAAATCGCTTTTTGCATGCGTGCTGGAAGCGAACCGCCGCCGAATCCCAGCCTTTCAAGGTTTCTGACCAAAGTGGCTGGGGTCAAACCGTTTGCGGATATTACAACCGGGATGATTGATGATGATTTAATTTTATTATTATTAACTAGTTAAAGCCGAATTCTATGGTGACATCATTAGGTGAATTATTGTAAAATTCCTAAGATGAATAAAACTTTTTGAATTTTTTTTTGAATCGATTTATATCCCATGTTATACCTATACAGATGGGATGGTAAAACACTGAGATCAGTCTCAAAAAATTACCAAAAAGTTAAGTAAAAGCAAAGATAGAAATCCCTTGACTCAAGTGACGGATTTGTGATCGGTAGATTTGACACAAGGTAGAAATGAAGTCGTCGTGGCGCCGTGGTTACTGTGTGTATCATACGATGTCGCAGGTTAAGCAACGTTCGGCGCGGTCGGTACTTGGATGGGTGACCGCCGACCATTCATTTCTCACGGCGACTTCCGTGCTTCGGAGGGCACGTTAAGCAGTCGGTCCCGGGTGCTTTATAATTGTATACAGTAGTCGTTAGGGTTTGTCAGAAGCCATCTTGGCACCCTGAAAATTCTGGCATCCACCACCCAGCACTGGGCCAGCTTGGTGGATTATGGCCTACACCTCCTCTTCACCCAGGGGAGAGACTCATGCCCTGCAGTGAGCTCACTACAAAGAGTTGTGATGATGATGATGAGGAATGTCAAAGGAAGGATTGCAAAGCTAAGTGGCAATGGGCAGGGCACATAGCTGGCCGTTGGGGCTGGGGTTGCCACCATACTGGTTTTAACAGTATTATACTGTTTTTCACAACATTATACTGTTTACTGTTGAACAAAAATAAAGTATACCAAATACTGTTTTCAGCATAAAACGCTAAACACTTTATCTATGATAGATTTTAATTGATAATTTGTGCATGGAGCTCTAAAAATAATAATAATATACTCTTTGACGACCGGCTGGTGTAGCGGTAACATACATTGCCTTCTATGCCAGAGGTCCTGGGTTCGAATCCCGGCGGCGGCGAATATTTGTGTGATGAACACAGATATTAGTCGTCAAGTCATGGATGGTTTATATATTTATTTAAGTTTATTCTAATAAAAAATATGTATTTATTCAATATGTATGTTTATATATTTCTTAAGTATATCAGTTATCTAGTATCCATAACACAAGTTCTTTAAGAAACTTAATTTGGGCTAGATAATGTTGTGTGAGTGTCAGAAATATTTATTATTTTTATTTATTATTTATTGGCAAAAAGTAAAATATACAAATTCATGGTACATGCTTAGGAACTGACAATTCGGCGACCTTATCGCTGCAAGCGATTTCTTCCAGGTAACCTTTTGAAAAGAAATATGAGTTTTAAACATTAAATAAATTGAATACTGTTTATTTTTCCAAAATACTGTTTGATATTCTTTTCAGATTCAAATATGCTTTATTTTTAGAAAAAAAGTTGGCAAAAAAATTTGTCGAGTGGCGGCCATGTACTGAAGACGCAGCAGCGTAGGCAGGCCCCCCACAAGATGGACCGAGGACCTGGTCAAAGTCGGCCGTAAACGATGGATGAGGGCGGTGCGTGTGAAGCTTGTGAACGACGTGGAAAACCTTGGGGGAGGCCTATGTCCAGCAGTGGACATCTACTAGCTGTGGATGATGATGATGAGGAATTTCTATCTTTTCATTTCCTTTAATCTTATGGTATGTTATTGAAACCGGCCATTAGGCGATAGGTAATACCTTGGAGTTCAACAAAGAGTTCATATAGCAAGATAACTTTGTAATTTAAAAAAAAAACAAGAAACTTTTTATAGTTTTTAAGAACCAAAAAGGTTGCTATTTATAGCCGCGGATTTACGAAACTCCTCCGACATTCGAAATCAATTCCAAACTCAAATATTAAAACAATCGACTATCACAACATGATCTTTGAAATGTGAAAATGTTGGGCTCATTTAAATAAAATAGCTCTGAACACAATAACTGCGGCGTTTGAAAACCACAATAACTGTTTAATTATTTCGATATAAAAGATATTATTGCAAATAATATCCGCGTGGTCGCTCGGGGCCATAATGGTTTGTGTTGCCATTATGAAAATTAAATATTCCTCCCCGAGCCAGTCTTACTTATTATAATTATAATATTGTTGTAGCATTGTTTTTTATTTTCAAAGCTAGTAATTTGCTTTATTAAGTTGTGGATTGGATTGTGGACACCATTAAAAGTATATTTTTTATATTGTTTTTCTTTCTTATCTTATTTGTGTGCACTTTTTTGTGAGGTATTTGGTTTATGGCCCAGAGGAATATTTACATTTAATAATTCTTACAAAGAGGTTAAATAAAAAAATACCTGATAGAAATATCTAATGAAGATTCCTGAAAGTAAAAACATAGTATTAATGGAATTCATAAGACATCGTTTGGACACATCATCGTCGGAGGGTCCGCAAGTATGTATCGTAAAATTAGTTTAGTGGCCTGACTGGGACTCGAACTCAGAAACTCAAGCAAACAATCAACTAATACCTACGCTATAGAAGCCAACAGATATACACAAAATAATTAATCTATACTAATTTTATATAATCAACGAATGCAGAGCATTAAAAAAGCGACTTCACGTCAAAACTTTGGCTGAAGTATAAGGTCGTCAAGTACCTATCCTCTATCATATGAAACAAGAATCATCAAAATCGGTCCATCCAGTCAAAAGTTATGAGGTAACAAACATAAAAATAAAACATACAGACGAATTGAGTACCTCCTTCTTTTTTTGAAGTCGGTTGAAAACTGATGAGTTTGTATGTTTATTTGTTTCTGTCGTTTAAATAAATGTAGGTCACATGCCGCAGACCAAGAGATCTCTTGCGCTCCAGATATTAGATAGATGCCTACCTGGACAATCTTCAAAGTCCATGTGAAAATATTTTTTATTTCGTTCTTCATACATTTGATACTAGTCAAATTACAAATTGAACTGAATCTACCAGCACTTGGGAAAGAAACCGGATTTATCGTTTAATTTTGACTCGACGTTTCGGTGTCTTTGCAGACCCCGTGGTCACGAGCGACTGAAAAGTGTTTTATTTAATAGTATGTATCGCGAAAACTTAAAGACAATATTACTTGGGAAAGATTTTTTTTTTCTTAAAATTTTCTCCTTATAATTTTGTGACGACTTCAACTACTTATGTAGGTGAGTCAGCAATACCTACTCATTCATTTGCTCTAGGTACGACCTAGGTACTTATTTTAAGAATGAATTAATAATTTATTTAAAAGTAACAAAGAAATTTCATGTGTCTTTAGTTATAAGTTTTGACGACCACTTTGGCGGTGGGGTAAACCTATCTGCCTCAGACGCCAGTGGTTGCGGGTTCGATTCCCGCACGGTACAAAAACAAAAAATGTTATAAACTGGGTGTTTATCTATTTATGTACTTATTTATAGTCTAGGTTCCCCCTAGTTCGCTACATGGTATCTCATAACACAAGCTATGTTTAACTACTTTGGGGCCATGTAGTTGCTGTGATTGTCTAGTTTTTTTTTTATAAGTAGGTAATTAGGTAAGTTCAAATTAAAAGGTACAAAAAAACCAATAAGTACCTATATTTAGGTACATACCTACTGAATAATTAAAAGACAGCTTTCACTTAACGGATTAATCGCGTTTTATTATATTTTACATTTTAACGCAAGTAAATCAGGCTAAAACATACTTACTTTATTCAATATTATGAATCATATACTTACTTAAAAGACAAAATCAATATTGTTCGATTTATTTAAAAATAAAGTCAGTAGGTCAATGTTAAAGGCGGGAAATAGTTCCCTACCTACATTTTTGAAATAAGAAGATTAAACTGAAGAAGGTTGTCTATTGTTTTATAATCAACCGACTCCAAAAGGAGGAGGTTCTTAATTCGTGTGTATATTTTTTTTTGTCTTTGTTACACGATATTTCGAACAATTATGAATCGATTTTAAAAATTCTTTCATATGATAGAAGATACTGTAGAGTTGATTACATGATTGAAAATTACAAATATTTGAAAAAAATATGCAGGTACCTATGAATACGGAGAATGTTTACCTTCACGATATTAAACCTAACTCAGCCAAAGTTTTGACGTGAAGTCGGTAGATTATTTTATAATCATGAACCTTGTTAGAGCTCATATTAACTTACATCATTGCATGTAGGTAAATCTTTGTAACTTATAAGGTGTAGAGTCGGGTTTGACTTGTCCTGCTGCTCCCGGAGAAGCTTTTCGTAAAACACTACTAACCTAAAATGTAGAGATCATTATTTAAATGTGTAAACAATATCTATTTTTCTTTAAAAAAAAAGCAGAATGTAAACATCAGATACCTACCTCCTACTTGTTACACCATTAATCATAAATACAGCATTATTTATTACCGATCCAATTTAGCCCACGTTCTTCCATTGTTTAATATACCACCTCTCTACCTATCTATAAAAATAACTGTCACATAACGTAAAAAATGTACAGCTCGGCGTCCATTCAACTTTAAATAAAACAAAAGAGAACACAAAGACATGTCGATAAAACAATTGAGAAATCAACGACATGAAACGATACAACCTTATTTTGTTCGAGTTCTATTTTCAAACTTACGTCCTTTGACATTAACGATGCTTTTAAATTTGGCTGGTAAACGGTCTTGTGACTTTAATAACTCGGTTGGAACCTAAGTGGTTACATATTTATAAAATGGAATCGATTTTTAAACGAGCCAATGGTAGCGTCGTTTCTGAAGGCGGAGTGTAGGTGGCTCCACCCCGCGGCGGATGCGAGATGAATGTCTCGCCATATCGTTTTTTTGCTCATTCGCGTTGCGACTGCTGACGTGAGCGGAGGTGCTTTGAAGGTGAACGCGTGTAAAGATGGTTTATGGCTAATATTTTTATTTCACAATGATTTATGGATGTCTATTAATATCAATACTTAAGATTAAGTGAAGCATTCGAGTATTTGCATATGGATGCTACTTGGAACTAAATTATTCCATAATTTATGTACATTTTTATTGTTATATTTCTTGATCGTTCAATATTAGCTTCTTGGTGTTTGAAATTTAAAATGTTAAATATGAGTTTTGTAACCCTTATTTAGCATATTTTGTTTTTTGAAACACCTTACCGTTCTCCAAAATATGAAGCTTATTTTTATCACTGCTACGGTTTAACATAAAAACAAAAACAACCTACTTACCTACGGACTCTCCATTTCTGTGTGACAATCGATAAACCTTATCGATAGTTTACAACACTAGTGGCTATAAACTAGATGCTAATTCTACCAGCTTACGATCACAGGAGCGTTTTTCATATTTGACTAGACGTTCTTTTAGCGTTGAAATATCGTGTGGCGTAGAGGGCGCAACGGCGGCTTTGCAGATGTACTAAAAATATAGGTTTTTTTAAGAACGAGCTGTCACAAGATGCATGGATTTTATGCATGGATTTATTGTATGTTATTTGTAGAATCTTGAAGTACAGTCAAGTAAGATAGTGCTTGATGTTTTTTTTTTTAAGATTCGATGAAAGCTTTTTTATAGGGTTTTTGTTAGTAGTTAAAAAAGTTTTGAGATAGATTTAAGCCTTCTTATTTCAGTATTGAATAATATTTTAGTCGTCAGACACGAAAAGTTCCTAAAAAAGACAGGAAGATAGTTAAATACTGAAAATGTAGGTATACTAATTACTAATATTATAAAAGCAAAGGTAACTCTCTCTATTACACTTTTATGCCTAAACTACTAAATCCTTTTTATGAAATTTAGTAAAAACATGAACTAAAGCCTGAAACAAGAAAAGGACATAAGTTATATATATTATATATAATACCTTTTGTTACGACAAAATGCTGAAAGGGTTAAAGGTTTTTATGGAAGTTCTATCTCTTACCTATATATAGGAAAATTCTAACTGTTTTGAAACTATTAATACCTAGTGCCTCATAGAAACATCACGGTTACACCCAAGTAGAACCGGGCACTATTGCTAGTGGATTATAAGTTTCTAACAACTTACATATTTTGCGCTTAATCCTTTCTAAGTTACCTAACTAGCAGATATTTAATAGTGATAAAGAAAGGAACCTTGGCTTCCATTGAGTTTCGGGAATTTCGGGATTAAGTTGATGTTTAGTTCTTTCTTATTGTGCTTACCTAATTAAGAACTTTTTACTTGTTTATGAAGGATATTGGACATTGAAATAAAATTCATTATTAGCAATGTCTACCAGAATATTAGGATGAAACAGTTTTTATGTTTTTATTTTAGCGATAAAGATTCACAGAAGGCTCTGTGTTCATCACACAATAACCATCCACGGCGGGATTCAAATCAAGGACCTCTGGCATAGAAGGCCATGTTTTTGCTGCTTCACCGGCCGTTCGTGATACCTAACTCTGTTTCTCACGTATTAATAAAACGCTCTCATCTCTAAGATCGATCTTTAGATGGTGAGTTTCATAGTTAAATAAAACCGCTCTTGGACATGACGATGAGTTAGGCATGGTGAGAAGGTTAAACGAAGGTTTGATAAATTAAGCAAAATAATAATTGTAAACAAAAAAGACGGTGTTATGGGAGGCTTTTTTGTGGGCGATAGGCTGACCCCCTGTCACTGCAATAGTCTCTCTTCACTATTATAATGCCTCCAAATTTGTCAAACGTGACATCAGATGGTTTTATTACCTCTTGTGTTCTGCCTTCCCCATACGGGATACAGGCGTGAAGTTATGTATGTATGTAAAAGATGGTCTCCTTGGTGCATTGGTGCACTATTACGCCAAACGTGAGGTCGCAGGTTCGATTCCCGTCCCGTAGCTTCGTCGTCGCATGAAGGGATAGAGAGCGAGCGAACGCCGCACGCTGGGTGTTCTCACTCGCGCGACCCATTTAAATTGATACCCAAGTGATATGAAGTATTTTAAGGACAGCCTTTCATACTACTAAGCCAGTTCTCATCACAAGGTCGTCTAAATCGGAAAATCTCAAAAAGTACCAACACAATAAAAATAACTCAAAATTTTATGTCGAAGCTACCGAGTTAACCTTGTTTACTCATAATTCTCTAAACCACCTCGTATCCTCTTCCACAGGAATGCTATGGAACTTTTTTTCATATTGTTCCTTTTTTAAATTTAAATCGAATCACCCAAATTAAGTAGCCATAAACGGAATCATCTTCGAAATTTGAATATTTCATTTGTAGTGCGCGAGCGCGTGCTGGGAGTTGTGTTAAGTTTTGTGTCTGTGTGCGTGAGGTAAGGTTGCTACAACACCAATAGATTGATATCGATAGTTCATACATACAAACTTTTACATTAATTGGAATTAGAATTTTATTGATACAAAAACCAACTAAAACATGCTGGACTGGGAGCAAAAGAAAAACGTAGAGTATACCAGTTGCTTCTCTTCCCGGCCGTACCTTCTGTAAAAGTTAGTTAAAGGACAGAGTTTTTATTGACTTTTTTGTGGCTGACCCCCTGTCACTGCAATCGTCTCTCTCCATCATTATAATACCTCCAAATTTGTCAAACGTGACATCTGATGGTCTGGTAAATTCTGGTGTTCTGCCCACCCCATACAGGCATGAAGTTATGTATGTAGGTATGTTTGTATGTAACAAACAATGACTTGAATAATAATATTTAATTTTAAGGTCAACGAATTTATTAATCCTCGCCATAACATGATTGCACTCTGAACAGTACCTATAATTTAATTTTAAAGAAATAATGATGTTAAAAGGTTTAACCTTTTTAAAAAAATGATGCTAATTGGACAGAAACAAAGACAGTTTTATAAAATAATAACTGTCTTTCTCAAACAAATACTTATAAATAATAATTGTATCTCAATCAAAACTGTAAAAAAAGTTACAAAACTATCGAAATCGATAATTACCTATCCACCCGCATCACTAAACAATGTCACAACGCGCGTTGATAAGGAAACATTTTAAATTAGTAACACAGAAAAATATTATAAAAAATATACATTTTATATTTATATTTTATAACACAAAACGAGTAGCCGCTTGCTACTACAGCGAACCGATATAAATTATATCATTTTTCACAACGACAAGCCTAACTGACGTAAAAAATGGCGTCCATTGAGAGCCGCCGAGAGTTTGCCGCGTTTTTTATTCGTTTCCGGGCAATGGATTCCTTTATCGAGCTTTGATTTTTTAACTGCGTTTTTTTTTAATTTGGTGTTTATAGAACGAAGGGTTTCTAGCTGTATGAATTAAAACATGTTCAGTTGGAGCAGAAATGGATCGTATAGTTTTAATTCAACTCGTTTTTTCTCTATACAGTCGGTATGCTTGTGAATATCAATGGTTATACAATTTGTGGTGTCATTCGGTATGGTTTACTATGCTACAGGAATTTATGTTTCTATGCTCTTGAATTATTTAAATTAGTTAGATGTCCTTGAAATCTTTGAAAATTAATATCAATGTGTCAGACGATTGTTTGATATCATGCAGCAACAACGTTAACCTTTGGTACAAAATATAATCAAAGATGATAAGACTTTGAATGATTTTAATGAGTAAAAATTTTCAATATTAAATGAATCCGTAGCCAGCCCTAAGTATTGCATAATATTAACACAAAGATAGTTTTACTTAGCACTTATGCTGCGTAAATTTGTTTTATGAGTGATTACCACAGTTTTTCCTAACTGATCGTAGATGATGGTAATACCAATAAATAGGGCAAATGCGTCTTATAAAAACCTTCAGTTTCATAAAACACATCATCGACAAGACTGATATGTGGCGACCAAACAAACTCTAGTATCAAAAATAAATGAATATTGTCCATACGAAAAGCATTATACTGGGGAAAGCCCTATCATATGCCGACAAAATACCACCAAGGGCCCGTTCGACCACCATCACTGATACTCTATAAGTACCAATACCATGTTGTAAGGGCGTATCCATACTATGACCAAAGTTGGTCATTTAGTAAACCTATTTATCCACGATTTACTTTAATAGAATTTCGGTGTTTTTTTACTGAAAATACTTTGTTTTTAGGTTTAAGAACTTTTATTTTCCCAAAAAGAATAACAAGAAATTCACTTACTGAGAAAAAATACATTTACAACTTAACATAATGAGCATAGAAATATAAGTTATGATAATTCTAACAAAATATATCGTTTGTACATTACAAAAACTAAAATTGATAATTGTAAAAATAAATTGTTGCAGTATATTGAATTAAGTCTTTGGAGTAAATGGAAATAAATTAATATTATTTTAAGTCTTTTCGATTTATTATATTAATATACAGGGTCATTTATTTGAAGATGAAAACATTTGAAGATAAGGTTAAGAATAATATGTGGATTCAATTTATGACAAAAAAAAATTATATATTTTTTTTTTATTAAAATTTTACAAGTCTTTTAAGTGACCAAATTTTTGTGACTATTGAAAAATCGAGGCTTAACGTATTTCTTAATAGAAATAGTTGGAAAAACGCTTTTATTTCTTGCTATTTAGTCGTAAATAACAGATTAATCTAAAATGTTGTTAACTTATGAGAATTCTAAAATATCAATTTACCAAACAAAAAAAATATTTTTTTTTCTTATATTGACTCCACAGATTATTCTTATCCTTCTCCTAAAATATTTTGATCTACATAAAAAAGTTATTTTAAATATTTGTATATTTTAATGTATGTATAATAAGTAGGTACTTTGAGTGAATCGTGCTTGACCACAGGGTCTGTAAATATAAAAAAATATTAATAATTATATGCTGTAAAATCTAGTTGAAATAGTTTTATTTAAAAAAAGACTTATTGATAATAAATTACAAATGTAAGAGAAATACACCTAAATAATAAGAAAAATCGTATAAGATCTACTTAGGTACTCAAGATGTATTAAATTATTAGCGGATGGTACTATCATTTATGAATACTTTAATCTTCTTTTGTAATATGTCCTTCTATCTTATTAAAATCATAGTAACTCATATGGAGCAGAATGTTCCACTGAGGTCGCGTCCTATGTCGTAAAGTACCCAATAACGCGGCACACAAAGAACCGACTAACTCAGACTGCCATAAATTCACGCAGCGCGCTGTGAAAACTAAAAATGTCATATTTAAGGTATATCTTACTTTTGCTGTTTTGCCGCTCGGGTGACGTTTTTTTAAGAATAGTGTGGATAAGCCTGAGAAGTTATAACTAGTAAAACACGTTTTATCTAAAAGCTTTTTTTAATTGTAACTAGTATTATTCATAATAACTAAGAATTATGTATAATATTATGTTAGGTACAATTAAAAATAGTATTCCCCATTCATTATATTAAATAAGAGATATGTTTAGTTTGAAGCTTCGTTAAGAACGCCTTTAATTCAAAAGGTATACACTGAGCATATTTGTTATTTAACCGTTCCTTAAAGTTCTGAAGCTACAAATCAAATCATTTATTGTTTTAAGCACGGTGTGATAAGGGTGTAACATTACAATTTTTGCGATCCAAATATAAAGCATGCAACTTAGAATTAAATAAGAATAATAAAAAAACAACAATAATCTGTCACATAGTATTAAATAGTATTGAGTGGTACATCATCTTTGCTTGAAATTTATATAGTCCTCATACCATAAAATCATTTGTTTTTAGGCACCTCTATAACATACTAGTAATTAACTAATTAAAATTATTTTAAATCCTTTCCAGTGAAACGACACAGAATATTCAATACTTTCCCTAGTTGTTGTACCTATGAGTAATTTGTTTGTAGTATTAAGAAAATTTTGAGTTTTGACAAATACAATAATTTCATTAACTTCATATCCATACTAAGGTTTCTTCATTAGTACAACAAAAATCAATGACATTTTACCCTACGAACGGAAAGAAAAAAGATTTAACAACATAATAAACTAATCCAAACTCTACCTTATTTCAATGCAGTAAGTATGATTTTTAGGTATAAACTATATTGAATTTTAAGTCGTTTTTCTACGTGTTACCTGAATGACTTCTGATAGAGGTAATTTTAAATTTTGAATCCGTATCTTGGTGAGAGAATTTATTCCTTTTTTAAAGTAAATGTGTGTAGGTTATGGAATTAAAGATTTGAGAAAGTGGGATTTAAAAATAGAAACGTTGTCGATATTAACAATATATCTGCAGGTAATTTCATAAAACTGAACTAACTGAACTTTGCTAATGATACTATGACTATTTTATTCCATTCTTGTTCAAATACTCTGGTCCCAGTTTGTCATGTTCGTATTATGCATCCATAGCTCATTGCATCTGCTATGTAAGCAATTTGGTTGTGGCATGACATTGGCTCTCACAATTAGCTGTCTTGTGTTTGTTTTTTTTTTCATGTCACGGTCAATTTGTACTGTACCTATTTGTATTAATTTGATAATTCTGACTGAAAAAGAGTGCCAAGAGTTTTTTCCCGCCGGCTTTTTTTCTCTCTTGGTCTACTGTAATATCTTATTTAACAACTACCAACAACTAGTTAAAGCCGAAGTATGTGATGACTGACTTCATCAAGTGTTTTGTGAAATTCCTAAGATGAATAAAACTTTTTGAATTTTTTTTTCTAGGTACATGCTAAATATTGGATATCCGAATACCTATATGTAAAAATGTAGTATGTATTTCTGTATGTAGTTAGACAACCACTGTCTAAAACCTGAATTTATCTCTACATCTCATACAGGGTTATTTGTTATTGGACCCGAATCTCTGAAGGGTCATAGAGAAGGGCAAAACGAACTATTTTCTCAATTGAACCACCATTCCAAAAAATAACCGTTGTTGAGTTATTTCAATTTTTATGATTTTACAGTAGACACCTATTTTTGACTAGCTTTAGTGAGTAATAAAAAAAAACTTTGCAGACGTCATCATATAAATGATTAAGCGTTCGCAAAGTTACTAACTTGTTCATGCAAACGCTTTTATAATAAAATTCTGATAGATTTAAGGATACGGAAGGTAAAACAAGTGTGAATCTTGAAACGTGAAACTTCTTGCCACTTCTTCTCAACTGATCGACTATCCGAAGTGGTCATAGATTCAGTTCAATTTGTTACTAATCCACCTTTTTTCAACATACATACCACACATACCTACATAACCTCACGCCTGTCTCCCTTTGGGGTAGGCAGAGACAAGGGAACACCAATTGTGCGATCCAGACATACCTCTTTCGCTTCTTCCACATATTTCGCTTATTTCAAGTGTATGTAGGTAAATATCTACGAAATAAAGTTTTTTTTTAATGTGACGCAGTAAGCCTAAAATTAAGTCAAAGGGGCGCAAGTTTATGGTCTTACAGGCACCATTCTCGTTTAAAGTTAAACCAAAACTTCGCACTTGAAATGCAGCTCCTGAAAAAAGAGTCCTAGCCTAGAAGTAACTTATTGAGCTATGCACCGATTTGGATAAAGTTTAGATTAATATAATGTCTGAAGATGACGACCACTTTGGCGGTATGGTCGCGGGTTCGATTCCCGCACGGAACAAGAAAAAAAAATGTTCCGGGTCTGGGTGTTTATCGTTAGCGTAGTACGTAAAAAAAAACTCATAAATAACAACAACCTTACAAATAAAAAATTGCAGACTCTGGAGCATCGTCGTAAGGTTGCTTGTTTGACAGTATTTTATCCAAATTTTATCGGCTACATTTTGGTGAGTGTGCGAGTGCTCTTTTTAACCAATTGAACCCACTCCTTTTTACTCCTTTTTTTATATTGTAAGGATAGGACGATTGTCTTCTATGCCACCTGATGGAAAGTACGCATGAAGACTATGGTGTTACACGTCCATCCACGAGAAACCTATTCACTCGACACTTAAAAGTTCCAGGACTGTAGTGGTCAGGAAAAACAGACGCAGGCAGATTGTTCCACACCTTGGCAATCCGTACCAAAAAGGAACTATCGAAGCGTTTTGTTCGACTTCTTGGTAAATCCACTATATAGGGATGGAAGTTCTGTCTGCGTCTGGTAGTCCGGTGGTAAAAAGGGGTGGGTTTGATTTGGTCAAAAAGAGCACTCGCACACTCACCAAAATGTAGCCGATAAAATACTGTCAAACAAGCAACCTTACGGCTTCTCTCACAATGAGGTGTTTTGTAAAAGTCAACGGGACAACGTAGTTCACCAGCTTCATACATCGACTACCTGATACTTTTGTCGTTCCCCAGGTCAATGGGTAAGCCCATGACTTTATTTCGTCACTAAGCATCGGTTGAGGTCATTCGCTGGTTTAGTCAACGATATAAAAAAACAATATTAACTATTTCTCTGAAATGGTTTAATGATGAATAAAATCTAAGAAAGCAGTAGCGTGCTGCCGACTGACCAAAGTTTAAATAACTGATTTGTGAGCGTAGGATAGGTTTGTTCCGCTTGCATCTAAAAATAATCTTAATTTTGGTTTAGATGGTTAAGAATAATATACCTATTGGGATATAAACTATGATTATAAATAGCTTAGGAGTGTTTTAACCGAATTTGAACTTAATTAAACTCCGACGTTTCGTTTCTAGGATAATAATGGGTTGGATTTGACATTAGATTCCCTAAATTTAAGTCTCTCTAATGTCGAATTAGGAGACGTCAAATTCAAAAGTAGCTAACAAAAACTGAGTTTGAAGCTTCTACGTTTGACATAAGAGATACTTACCTAATGTTAGAGATTGTGTTGACGAATACGGCCCATTGTGCAACATACATACATAACTTCACGCCTGTATCCCTTATAGGGTAAATGAGGCTATAAAACCATCTGATGTCACATTTGGCACGTTTGAAGGAATTATAAGGATGGAGAGAGACTATTGCAGTAACAGGGGGTCAGCCTGCCGCCCACAAAAACGTCAGTAAAAATTAATGTTCAATAATAACCTATGATTCATTTTTAAGCATTAAACTTCCTATTGATGCATTTTCTCAAATACCTATCCTAGGTATTTTATAAACCTTTTGAAACTATTTCACAACATACATGATTTCTGTTGTCCTGATATTCATTCAAAATTCAGGCAGGTGAACAGTTAGTATTTTAAATGTAAAATGTTGTATGCGTGTTTGCCCGATGACTATATTTATATATCCGAAACTTACGTAACCTAGCAGTAATGTCTTATCCTTATTTGTCACATAAAGAACTATAACGTATGACTATCTAATAGACCCAAAAAAACTTGATGTACCTTCACTGTCTCTAACTAATCACGTGATATTACCAGTATATAAAATATTGTACCTATTTACCTATCTTATTGTATGGACCAAAGTGGAACACACCAAAACCTGTTAAATCTCGTCAGCTACCAATAAATATCACAGCACACAAATTAACATAGATATCGGTAATATAATGAATAATATTACAATAACACACACCAGGGAACCATAAACGAACGTGCGATGACAAATATTCCACATATTTTTATTAATAGCGTAAATTTTTCAAATATTTGCTACCAATTGAAAAGTCATTTCGAAAATACTCATCATCATCATCACAACTCTTTGTAATGAGCCCACTGCAGGGCATGAGTCTCTCCCCTGGGTGAAGAGGAGGTATAGGCCATAATCCACCAAGCTGACCCAGTGCTGGGTGGTGGATGCCAGCATTTTTAGGGCGCCTAGATGGCTTCTGACAGACCCTAACGACTACTGTATACAAGTATACAGCACCCGGGACCGACTGCTAACGTGCCCTCCGAAGCACGGAAGTCGTCGTGAGATATGAATGGTCGGTGGTCACCCATCCAAGTACCGACCGCACCGAACGTTGCTTAACCTGTGATATCGTATGATACACACAGTAACCACGGCACCACGACGACTTCCGACTTCGAAAATACTGCGTTCTCGAAACAAATTTGTCTTTTTTAGGAAATTAGCAGTTCCGCGCGGTTTTTCCCGCGCAATTACGAATCCAACGGGAATATCGAGATAAAAGGTAGCCCATGTGCTATTCCAGACTGTATACTATCACTATGCCAAATTTCATACCAATCCGTAGCGCCGTTCTGCTGTGATTGAGGAACAAACATCCATACATCCAAACTTTCACATTTATAATATAAGGTAAGTAAGATTAGTAAGATAGTAAAACTGGATAATAAAAAGATAAATAAACTGCTTCCATGCTGGACTGGGAGCGGAAGAAAAACATAGAATGTACCAGCTTCTTCGCTTACCGTAAGAGTCAGTTAAGGGACAGAGGTTTTATTGGTATTTTCGTGGGCGATAAGCTGACCCCCCTGTCACTGCAATAGCCTCTTTCCATCATTATAATACCTCATTTGTCAAACGTGACATCAGATCGTCTTGTAACCTCTGGTGTTCTGCCTACCCCATAAGGGATACAGCCGTGAAGTTATGTATGTATGTATGTAAAACTGGAGAGTTTATTTGTTTGTACGTGCTCATCACTGAAACTGCCCGTAAGATTTGAGATTTGAAAATTATCATAATTCAGCCGGGAGAAGTCCATCGGTGGACAAAGGTGTCCCCTTAGGTTAACTGAAAAGTTATGGTAATTAAAATCACCCGATAAGGGCTCGAACCTGGGACTCCCGATTGCTGGACTGAGCTACCGTGCCCTGGCCACACGCAATCCAAATTACTTAGCATATTCTATTTTACATTCATCATCATCATCACAACTCCGTGTAATGAGCCCACTGCCGTAATCCACCAAGCTGGCCCAGTGCTGGTTGGTGGATGTCAGAATTTTCAGGATGCCGAAATGGCTTTTGACAAACCCTAACGACTACTGTACAAGTACACAGCACCCGGGACCGACTGCTTAACGTGCCCTCCGAAGCACGGAAGTCGTCGAGAGAAATGAATGGTCGGCGGTCACCCATCCTAATACGGGCCGCACCGAGCGCACTTAACCTGCGATATCGTTTGATATGCACAGTAACCACGGCGCCACAACGACTTCCATTTTACATTAAGTATTGCTAACTTAGTACCCGAGACCAAAAACTATGCTGATCACCTGGTTGGGTGATTTTATGTAGCATATTTTTTTCAGTTATTTAAGAATATTATCATGTTTCTTAAATCGTTAAATCGTATTATCGTCGGTCCACCTTACGGGGGGCTTGCCTATGTCCAGACTAGCGGATCTTTCGAGGACAGGGACCGGAGCGAGTTTAACATTTTGGGGCATTAAAATAAAGTTTATAATCGAGTTTAGCAGTTGGGTTTTAGTTTTTATTTTTATTTTTATATCACTTATTTTCAGCAATAGTATTAAAAACATAGGTATGTGAACTGTGTTACCAAACCTCTTTCATATGATCTATGATCTCTTTCATTTGACGACCACTTTGGCGATGGGGTAAACCTGTCTGCCTCAGACGCCAGTGGTTGCGGGTTCGATTCCCGCACGGAACAAGAAAAAAAAATGTTCCGTGTCTGGGTGTTTATCTATTTATGTATTTATATTCTAGGTTCCCCCGTAGTACGCTACATGGTATCCCATAACACAAGCTATGCTTTCTTTGGGGCCATGTAGTTGGTGTGATTTTATGATAACCCACACGAAACCGTTAATTTTTTTTTTAAACTCTTTATGACGTGTCCTGAAAGGCATTGTAGTTAATTTAGCGTAACGTCATGTAGCTTATAACCAGCGTCAATGAAGAAGTTTTCCAAAGACTCATTTGTCCAATTATGATAAATAGTTTAAAAGTTATGAGGGAACAGATGAACATCCAAACCCACATACATAAATACATACAGGTCAAAATCATAACCCTCCTTTTTACTTCGCAGTAGTCGGTTAAAAATGAATCAGGCTACGTTTTTTCAAGAAATTTCTATGGGTACAATATACCTAGTTATGTTAGGGTGTTACTGTTACGGTAAGAGTTAATAATTGAAGATTATTAATAATTATCTTTTATTATTTTAAAATAAAATAAAATACAGTATTATAATTAATTACTGTATTTTATTTTTATTTTTATTATTTTTACTGGACTTGTTAATTTTACTAGGGACATTTGATACGAATTTTGACATAGGTACTATTTGAATTTATGATAATTTTATTTTGAAACATAAAAGGTGTTACTAACATAGTTGTTAAGTTATTTGTAATACTATTATTATTATTTATTATTAATAATTACCGAAAGTCGAGGTTAAAGTCATATAGCCAGAGGCTAGTAACCATTGGATGTCATATTTGAAAAATTTAAATCTATTTTAATGATGGAGATAATATTTAAGTGACATTTAAGATTTACCGTAACATATACATCCCATAGGACTTTTATCGATTGGAGGCACCATGCGAGCTGGAGCGGCCGAGGCTGGTTGCTCAGAACCGACATGGACCGGTTAGGTTCGGAGGTAAATGCAAGGAGCGAAGCAAAGCGGAGCTCCTTGCATTAACCTCCGTAGTTATTTTTTTTATTATCGCACAAAACAGTGTATGTCACATTTTAAATATTTTTAATACCCTCTGGCTATATGACTTTAACCTCGACTTTCGGTAATTCTTAATAGTTGAAGATTTTGGTAATAAATCTTCAATTATTCAGTCTAACCGTAACATTACCACACTAATCGTCGACCGGTTTTTTTGGCCTAGTGAAAACTATCGATTAACTCATTGTACCATCGTCCATCGACGGTCGATCTATTGATGTGGCCGTGTGTCCCTGGTGTGTCGATCCTTAGTAAAACTGCTCCTAAGTTATTTAAACTGATTACAGCCTCCGTGGTGCATTGGTCTAATGACCTGCATAGAGTCATCATCATCATCACCATCCACAGCCTGTATACGTCCACTGCTGGACATAGGCCTCCCCCAATGTTTTCCACGTCGCTCGGTCCCGCGCCGCCCTCATCCAGCGTTTACCGGCGACTTTGACCAGGTCGTCGGTCCATCGTGCGGGGGGCCTGCCTACGCTGCGTCTCCCAGTACGTGGCCGCCACTCGAGAACTTTTCTGCCCCACCGGCCATCTGTTCTGCGAGCTATGTTCCCTGCCTTTTGCCACTTCAGCTCTGCAATCCTTCTGGCTATGTCGGTGACTTTGGTTCGCCTGCGAATCTCCTCGTTCCTGATTCGATCCCACAGGGAAACTCCGAGCATGGCACTTTCCATTGCCCGCTGAGCGACTCTAAGCTTGTTTATAAGCATAGACTGAGCGACTCTAAGCTGCATAGAATAGTAACCATTATTTCCTAATTTTCGTAGTTTTTTTACCAATAAACGTTTACTATTATTATTTATACAGGGTGACTGGTGATACATTTTAGATACTGAAGGAGAACACTCTGAACTCGATTCTGATCATAATTATGTAATAAAAGGTATTTAATTTTTCACCACAATTCCCTATAAATAAATAAAGAGACTACACTACTCTGACCTACACTTTTCCCGACGCGCTGCCTCAGTCTGCACGCACACAGCAGTGTTCCCGCCACAAGCACACCAACACCCGCTAAGTACATATAGCATTACGCTTATGTAACCATACGTTACGTAATGAATTCTTTAAATTTCAGCTAAGTTTACTCAGTAAATAATTAATACTTATTTTCAACCAACTTCCAAAAAAGGAGGAGGTTCTCAATTCGTCTGTATGCTTTTTTTGTTACACGATATTTCGGACAATTATGAATCGATTTTGAAAATTCCTGTTTCGTATGATAGAGGATACTTCTGATTACGTTGATGACATTATAACTAAGTCAAAGTTTTGACGTGAAGTCGTTTTTTTTAATGCTCTGCATTCGTTGATTATTTATTTTCTTTTTTCTCTTTATGTATGATCTCAAACTATCACGTCCTGGAATTTCGAAAATGACCCACCAGTCACCCTGTGTATGTTTTTTGATCCTCTACTTTTTATTATTTTTATATTGTCAAAATAACTGATCTTCATCTTGATCATATTGATCAAAATAACCCGGGTGCTGTATACTTGTATACAGTAGTCGTTAGGGTTTGTCGGAAGCCGTATCGGCACCCTGAAAATTCTGACATCCACCAACCAGCACTGGGCCAGCTTGGTGGATTATGGCCTTAACCTCCTCATCACCCAGGGGAGAGACTCATACAATGCAGTGGGCTCATTACAAAGAGTTGTGATGATGTTGATGATGAACTGATCTTTGCGGTGACCGCGTTTTATCAAAAAACGAATTACGTTTAGGTATGTTATTTGGCGTACGCTTGCCAAATCTTTATGGATAGGTACATATTTTTAAACAACGTTTAAATAATTGTTTTTTTGATAAACCAGTACCTAATTACTATTTTGAAATAATAAATAAGTACTTGGTATTGAGCGAGGCACGTTACTTATCTTTTTTTTGGATTCGATAAGTTTGTGTCGATAAATTCTATGTTTTTGATAAGATTAATTTCAAGATTCATAAATTAAAGGACGACGCATAGTTTCGGTACTCACCTCCAATAGCCATGTCAGATACGTCGTTGGATAGGTCTTAGTAACTCGAATCAAAGTTAATATCGCGCCAAGTTCCGATCGGTAGTCCGTCCAAAGTCAAAATAGCAGACGGGTGACGTATAGCATAGATAGTAAGCGACACCGCTGCTCTGATTATCTGTTGCACACCTGAATTAAGTTTTTTTTTTTAATTTTGTCTTCGGAGATGTTGATTAATTTTATTAGGTTGGTTATCAGCTAGGACTCAGAATCAAGAGAGGCGCCATACCATTTTTTTCTAGAAGTTGAACTCTTTTCAACGATATATCACACATGTCTATTGAGGCGGGTACCAGCTCTCATACAAAGTTAAGCGTCGTCCTTTAAATTGAAATTCATACAATAAAAATATTGATTTGAAAAGACATTGCAAAACAGCAATAACATATATATAATTTAGAATTTAAGTACCTCCTCCTATATGAAGTCGGTTAAAAATAAACAACCAAACCACATTCAAATTATCCTACTAATATTATAAATGCGAAAGTTTGTTTGTACTTATGTATGTTTATAACTGTTTCACGCAAAAACTAGAGAGTTTTGTATGAAACTTTACAATAATATAGCTTATAGGTACATCAGAATAATATATGGGTTATAATTAATCGATTGACAATCGAGCGATTGGTGTTGTAACGCCCTAATCCTGCAGGAATATAGGGATAAAACATTGCGTATGTGCTATTCCAGGCTGTAAGTAGCCTATAGGACTATCCCTATGCTAAAGGGTTCATCCCAGTGTCCATACATTGCCTGGCTTTTATGCCCACCATATAATGTTGATCCTTTTATTATTTTTGGATAAATAATAACTTGATAAGCTGAAAAAGTAATGTCATTATTGATTTCGTGTTAAGAAACACAAGTTGGAATTGTCCACAAGGTAACAACAGAGCACCATGTATGTAATCACAAAGCAGTATGACAGGAATGAAAATCTTTCAGCTGGCCGCTGCAATTAATCAGTTGATTTGTCAGTTCGACAGTTGGCATTGACTTGTGTCGTTGATTACGGGAAGAACGCAGTCTGTTATGTTAAAAAATGATAGAAAAATATATATCAACCTAAAAATTGTTTAATATTTGCACTATTTTTACTTGTTCACAACGTTTTTGTTTATTTTTCATTTCATATCATCATGGTGATGATGGTTCCGAACGCAGCTTATTTATTTGCTCTTTACAATATTTTATTTATTTGGATTTACCGATTACACAATAAAACTTACGCAATCTTCGTTTTAATGAATTAATATAATGTAAGAATTTAATATTTTGATTATTTTTATCGCCTATATTTGGGCTTAAGAGCCAGGACTGAAATTATGCCTTTCAGCCAAAGCCGTTTAGTCTAGATAGGAACAAACATCCATCCATTCATCCAAACTTTCTCATACATAATATTATTAATATTGGGTAGATACATACTAATACTGTGCATACAAAATCGTGTGTACCAGCTAGGTTTATCATAAACCTACCAAATTCGAATCAAACTCTAACACATTCAAACTCATAACAAAAGATAGAACACTAATTATTACAGAATCTAATTTAAATTAAGAACAGAAATTAAAGAAAACGTTCTCACAGTTCTCAAGACCCGATTATTAGCTTAAACATCTTACAACCAAAGTTAAAAAAGTGTAATATCGACATTTCAGCGATTACGCCACCCATTCAAACAATACTTAGGATTAACACTATTGTAAAAACAATGGGATGAACCAAAACGGATGATAAGTAGCCGTGTGGATAGATAATCCTGCCAGTCATAGAGTAGATTTGTTAAACTGCATTAACTATTAAACTCTGTATAGACTTGGATTAAGTGAGTCTTTTGTGGAAATTACCTGGTAATCTTTTTAAATGGATACCTGTAGCTTGTAAATAAGATTGTAGGAAGGAATTCGGATGTTAATTTTGTGGAATAATAGTGTTTTTCATTTAAATCACGTACAGTGGTCATGGCTTCTGTATTTAGATATCTCTAATGGCTCAACTGATTGGGATGAAATTTGGCATAATGATAGTGTGTATTCTAGAATAGTAAATATGCTACTATTTGAGAAAAAATTTGAACATTGAAATGCATGATGCTGGGCTATAGCGTACCTATTTTTAAGATTTGCAAACTATATTCAATATAACTATAGATATAACTATATTCTAAATTATATATTTTATTCAATTGATATCTTTGTTGTTTATTTTTATTTATTATTTTTGGCTACTATTAACACCTTATATACATAATTTTTATTTCATAATATATATATATATTTATTTTACTATAGATGTAGATGCGAAGCGGGCGTGTCCGCTGATGGCGAGGGCAGAATTACCAGCGCTGTTGCTGACCTAGTGTTAGTAATAGCATGAAGCTGAGCCTGAGCCTTTTTGCTTGTGTGTTTGTATAATTTGTATAGCTTAATCTTTTTCCTTTTCTTTATTTTATTACTTTTTTTATTTTTTATTGTCATTTATTGTATTTGTGTCAAAAAATTGTACAACATTCAAGTGAATAAATGATTATTATTATTATTTATCCCGATGTTGCCGCGGGATTAGAAATAGCGTGAAACAGCTAGTCAGCAATAGTGACAGTGTTAGTGGGCCAATAATACGGCCTCAACAATCTTTAACAGACTAAATTGAATGTACAGCGATTTACAAATAAGTACGTGATTCTATTATTTATAAAATCTGTATTATAATTATATAATAATTAAGGTTCACTGAGAACTTGTGTTATAGAAGCTAAATAAATAAATAATATAAGAAATATTAAGACCAACACATGAAATGACGTATGGCACTAGGGCACTAGGGTTTCAAGAAGATTGTAAATTGTTATTGTTATTGTGTATTTTTAAAAGATGATTGCTGTTGAGTTTCTTGCCACTTCTTCTCAACAGATCGACTTTCCGAAGTGGTGGTAGATTCAGTTCAATTTGTAAATTGTTTGACTTATTTCAAATGTAGGTATTTAAGTACTTACGAAATAAAGATTCTTTTGACTTTGACTTTGGTTACCAACTTTTTTTCTAGAAATAAAGCATTTTTGAATCTGAAAAGAATATAAAACAGTATTTTGGAAAAATAAACAGTATTCAATTTATTAAATGTTCTAAACACATTTTTTAGAGTTTCTAGCACAAATTATTAATTTAAGTCTAGCATGTAAAGTGTTTAGCTTTTTATACTGAAAACAGTATTTATTTTTCTTCAACAATATGGCACTGAGACATGGTCTCTAACTATGGGCCTTATCTTGTTGGTAAAGTCGCTTAAAGTCGCTCAGCGGGCAACGGAAAGGGTTATGCTCGGAGTTTCCCTGCGGGATCGAATCAGGAATGAGGAGATTCGCAGGCGAACCAAAGTCACCGACATAGCCAGAAGGATTGCAAAGCTGAAGTGGCAATGGGCAGGGCACATAGTTCGCAGAACAGATGGCCGTTGGGGCAGAAAAGTTCTCGAGTGGCGGCCACGTACTGGGAGACGCAGCGTAGGCAGGCCCCCCGCAAGATGGCCGACGACCTGGTCAAAGTCGCCGGTAAACGCTGGATGAGGTCGGCGCGGGACCGAGCGACGTGAAAAGCCGTGGGGGAAGCCTATGTCCAGCAGTGGACGTCTCCTGGCTGAATGATGATGATGATGAATGATGACACATGAAATGGTGCGTTACGTTATCTTCAAGACACAAGCATATTAAAACCTTCAAATCCTTCTGTACTTTTTTTAACAGTTTAGATAACTTAGTTGTAAAAAAAAGTTCATTGACAATCTTCCATCCTCCATTATAATTCGTATAAGACCCCTTTTTTCGCACTAAAAGGTAACCTTTGTCTGTTCGTAAGTTCTACTCTATGTAGATTTCAAATTTCATTAAAATCTGTTCAGTACTTTCGTATTTATAATATAGTGTCGAACGTTCGCAGAGTTCGGTGAAAAATTAGGCTACCCAAACGTCATATGACGACGATAAAAATGCCTTAGAGGATACGTTACAGACAAATTAGTGAACTGTTATATTAATTATTAAACTTTTTTAACACAGTCACTAAAATTGGAATTATATTTGGAAACGGTTACATGTTTTGGAGATAGTTACATGTTTTGTATAATTATAAATTATATCTTAGTACTTCTGATGCAGTGTGCTTTGTTGTCCTAAAAATTTCGTTTGGCACCGACTTCAAAAACTATGTAAATACCTACCCAGATAAATTGTTAATGTTCTTATTACATTCATTAATATTAATTAATTTTTGGCAGAAATTTACTACACGGGGTAGTAATATGGATGGAATAGAAACAGGAATAGGATGGCGTTTACGAAAATTATTTAAACATTTTAGTGGATTGTTTTTTTGAATGCGGTTCACTTTTTCTTAAAAAGAAATAATTAGTTTGCTTTCATTTTGATTTTAGTTTCATGACTTTTTTTATTTCATAATTTTTAGTGTTAGGTTTTTGTTTTGGGCTAGTTATTAGGTTTTTTCATAGTTAGGTTAGGTTAGGTTAGTTTGTACAGTTATAGATATTAGTGATAGCTTTTTAGTGATAAATTTTGGGCTAGTTCTGGTATCAGTAACTACCTACTTCTTCTGGTAATGTGATGTTTTGGTACTGTAAAATCATGACTTTGACCTACCTACTATTGTTATATACGTTTTACCTGTAGGCCTAGGTAGAAAACTATGGAAAAGGACACTTTAAGAAAGAAGAGGAATTAAATCCCAACGAAAAATAACGACCACTTGATGCAGCACGAGATGGTCTTGTCTAGGTATCGCTAGCATGCTCGTGCTGCAGAAACTGACAAACGAAAAGAGATTCGCTTAAAACAATCTTCGTGCGAACAGTCAGCTAAGAACTTATCCAAAACTTATCACTAAAAGATCTATCACGTATACCTACAAATATGGAAACTAACTTACTATGAAAAAACTAAAAGCTAGCACTAAATTGAAAGTAAGTAAAAGGTTCTCCTAAATGGGACAAATATCCTTTTAAAAACCGCATCAACATCGGTTTAGCCAAACGCAAGATAATCGATGACAAACATAATTAACATACAGGTTAAACTCCTTGTTGTAAGTTGGCTACTTTTAATCAGAAGTTGTGCTGGTACATCTGCGGGAAAATGCTAGTATTCGGTAATTATTCGGCAAATCAATCAAACATTCGGCTGAATACAAATGTTGTACGAAATACGAATGTTCGGCCGAACATTCGGCTCATCTCTGATACAAAATAAACAGATAAATTCAGAACCTTATTTTGTAAGTTGGTCAATATAGGTACTAAAACCTTTTCCTAAACATGACTAATCTTTTTCTGAAAACCGCATCTAAATCGGTTCAGCCAAACGTGAGAAAATCGCGGACAATCATACATGCATACTTACAGGTCAAACTGATAAACTCCTTTTTTAGAATTCGGTTAAAAAAGGTTTAGTCACATAGACAATTACGTCCATCCCTAACTTGAGGGCATACATACATACATACAAAATGGGGTAGGCAGAACACCAGACGCTATAAAACCATCTGATGACAAATTTGGAGGTATTATTTATTTACACTTTATTGTACAGTTACAAAAATGAGAAATACACAACATGGAACAAAAGGTACAAAAGGCGGTCTAATCGCTCTAGAGCGATCTCTACCAGACAACCTTTACAAAATTATACAAAAGTATTCAGCAATTAACAATAAAACACAAAAAAAAAACAAAAAGAGAAACATTATAAAATAGGTCAGTATGTGAACATTAGGTATCAGTATATCGTATCGACCCATAATATAAAAATAAGTAACACATAATTAAATAATGATATAAAACATATTATGTTATGTATATAACTACATATGATAACATATATAAACATATACATAATATATAATAAAATACACAAAATAACATAATTAACGAATACTCTCTCTTAATATTATACTGAAGATAAATAATGTGTTTTTAGTTTTAATTTAAATGAGTTCAGCGAAGTGGCAGATTTAATTTCATAAGGAAGTTTGTTCCATAACGACACTGCTCTCACAGAGAATGAATTATGCAGTGGGACTTATGAAGAGGAGTGCTGAGCATGAGATTATCAGCAGATCGTAATATTCTGTCGTGGTATTGTGATGATGGAGAGAGACTTGCAGTGATAGGAGGTCACCTTATCGCCCACGAAAACGTCAGTAAAACGTAAGTAACTGACTTTTACAGTATGCCCGGGAAGAGAAGCAGCTGGCACATTCTATGCTTTTCTTTCGCTCCCAGTCCAGCATGGAATATACTGGGAGAGGGCATCTATCTGCGTAAATCTTAATATCCATCCAGATTAGGATTCAAAATCGGGACCCAGGCGTTAGGTTGCCTTTTTTAGAAGTTTGGGAAATAATTATTATTTTAAAATCGTGATAATAAGGTTACTTTTTATAAACAATCAAAATTTATTATTATTATTTTATATTACCTACAAAAAACTATGTTATTTAGGTAAATAAACTGAATAGGTAATAGTAAATACCTCTGAGAATTGTTTATTAAAAAGCAATAGACACCAATAATTACGAAAACAAATTTATCTAATTTCAATTTAAAAGTTCGCAATTAATCCATGTATGTGAGTTATTAATTAGTTTATTCAACTTTTTTTTTTAAACTATAGTACCAATAATGTAATAATCACCACGTAGTAGCACGTGCTTGGCGCCATTAGAACAAAAGCCCGCTAATAAATTACCACAGACCACCTACAACCACAACAATACCAAGTACTAATTTCTTCACAGAAAATGTCTCCAAACAGATAATAAACAATAACTTCATCTTTTTTTTTTTTTTTTTCTACCTGAAAATTGAGAAGGGTGGGGCGCGAGGCGTAGGGGACTTCGTCGTACGGCAGTCGGGCCGAGATCGCGCAACCGAGCTAAGCGCGCGGACAAAACCGAGTAACCAAGGAAACACACATTTCCGAACTGAATGATACGACGCAGTGTAAAGTGAACTTTTTTTTAAACCATCGGCCTATAATTTTAAAGACTTTTTATTTTCATTTAAGTACTTTAACTCGTAACGAGATAATTGGAAGTTACTGATTAAATTGTGTTTTTTCGTATCGATAAGATAATTTTTGGTAAGAACGGAATATTCGTGCCGTGTACGTGGCAAGTGATTGATTGATTTCGGGAATTAACGTTTAATTTTGTGGAAAATTGTTTTAAGCTGAGTGTCTGGTTGATTCCGTGACGAAAATTTTGGATTTAAGCTTTTATTGGTAAGTTTTGTTACTGTAAATAATCGTGTGACAACAACAAAAATTAAGCTTTATATATTTTAAAGTACGAGATAAAAATAATGATAGTGCATGTTATATAATAATTTACTTTTACTTAAAATGAGATGACCTCTACATAGTTCATTGACCTGGGAGTATTTAATACTACCCACATTAATAAATGTTAAGGAACCTCCCCTTTTATCGAATAATATTCCGAAGAAATTGTTAAGAACAAATTTACCAAATTTGTTTTTCAAGTTTATTGCTAACTTATTATAAAAAGTTGCCCCCATTTAAGTTATAATTACATTGATGTAAGTACCTGATCGTTGTAATAAGGACCTATATCAGATACTGTAAGGCATTAATATAAGCACGTAGGTTTCTCATTAAGCGCAAGTAGGCCTAATTGAATTTTCGGCTCTTGACATGAAAAACCTAAAAACATAATAAACCTAAGACATGCGCATAAATAACCACCGACATAGTTTTTTTAATCAGGTTTAATTTTTTTTAAGAAATTCTATAATATACATACATAGGTACATAACATCACGCCTGTATCCCTTATGGGGTAGGCAGAACACCAGTGGTTATAAGACCGTCTGATGTCACGTTTGACAAATGAGGTATTATGATGATGGAGAGTATACATAATATAACAAAATAAAATAGTTTTTATCTTATGAAAACTGTATTTCATTCTGTCTAGCTGTGAAAAGTGAGAAAACATCTAGACAAGTGCTTATAATTATGTAAAAAGTTTTATCAGTATCTTTTTAAATTAGGTCAATAGACATGGTTAATTCCTGGCTAGTTTCGGCTAGTGATTTTTTTACTATTGCCTTGTCCCAATGTTTAGAATTTGGTGAATTAAAAATAAAATTGTTGGTACCTATGTTATACCTACTTCCTATGGTATGAGTGATAATGATTTAAGCAATGGTTTTTGTTTGTTGACATGAATTCATTCATCATCTTTAATGACAATTAACTGGTTGCCACTCAACCCAAAGAATTGAATTGAATTGCAATTAAAAATAGGAGTACCTATAGGTACCTATGCTTAAATAAATAAAGTATCAATAATGAAGCGATCAAATTATGAAATAAATATGAATGTGTAAGAAAACTTTTACTGTACGTATTTTCGGATACTTATTAACTGTTTTTCTTCAAAGATAATTAGGAAGAATCAGAAAGATTAGAGACAAGAATTAATGCTTTTAAAATTAAGTCAGTTATCTGTTTTACTAAAACTAACTCAAAACGTAAACACAAGCTTGAGTTGATAAAGATCAGTTTATATTTTTTTACTATGAACAAAAAAAAATTAACAAAAGTTTCCAATATAGGGATAAATTACTTGAGCTGTATCCCGTATAATTTATTGTAGCTTTAAATAAAAATTAAATGAGAAAGTTGTTATCTTGAATGTCAATCTAGATCGCAACTTTTGTAGCTTTGTTTTTCTAATAAAACCTCGAGATATACCTCGGGCTAATTCAGTAGCCGTATATTCATTCCATTTTATCACAATTTCTTACATTATTACATTACTATAATTTATTAATAGAATAATCAACTAATGCAGAGCATTAAAAAATCCGATTTCACGTTAAAACTTTGGCTAAGTTATAATGTCATCAACGTAAACATTCTCCGAAATCCTACATATTCTTTCAAAAATTTTAAATTTTCATTGAAGTACTTAACCGATTTTGATGAAATTTATATGGAACCAACCATAAAGTATTCTCTATCATAAGAAATAACATTTTTCAAAATCAATTCATAATTGTCCGAAATATCGTGTAACAAAGACACAAAAAAATGTACAGACGAATTGAGAACCTCCTCCTTTTTTGGAAATCAGTTGAAAAGAAAAAGGTGGAGTTGAAATTTGCTAGCACATACAAAAAATAATGTTGTCAACAACTATCACAAAACTAGACAGCGATAGGCGTATTTTATTATTATTTGTAGAAATAAAACGCATTAATGTTGCCCACCCCTCGGTTTACGCTCATTCAATAACAGTTAATTCGTTTTTGGAATGGAAACAGCGAACAATACACTCTGAGGGTGGATAGGTTCAATGTATCTGTGAAAGCAAATGTGCTGATACTAAAGGTTGTAGGCTAACCCTTGACAATGGGCATTCTCAGTAGTTATTATCTGAAAGGATATAATGTGAGGGCCTAATGCAAAAAGTGACGAACTGAATTAGCCTTGATTTATAAATATTTTTAAAATATAAGTGAAATTTAAATTAAATAAATAAATGTTTCTGACACTCACACACCATTATCTATCCCAAATTAAGTTTCTTAAAGAACTTGTGTTATGGATACTAGTTAGCTGATATACTTGAGAAATATATAAACATACATATTGAATAAATATACCTATATTTTTTATTAGATAATAAACTTAAATAAACATATAAACGTCCATGACTTGACGACTAATATCTGTGTTCATCACACAAATATACGTCGCCGCCGGGATTCGAACCCAGGACCTCTGGCATAGAAGGCAATGTACGTTACCCCTACACCAGCCGGTCGTAGGATTTCTTAATGTTTTTCTTTCGCTCTCAGACCAGCATCCTTATTAAAGTAATATTTATTTTAGGAAAAGAAATGTAACAATCTTTCCTATCTCTAAAATTTATCTAAGCTTGTACAAAGAAGAATGAAGTAATGAAGAAACACTTTATAACTAACTACCTTTATAAATAATATTTTAAAGTTTTTGCATTTAAAATACTTAATTAATCTTAAATAAAAACGAACCGGCAAACGAGAGGTCCCAGGTTCGAGTCCTTGTCGGGTGATTATTATTTAACACATTTTCTTCATTTATTTACCTTTATTAATATCTGTTATCGTTGTATTAACCAAAGTAGCTTATTTTACTACTCATTTGTTAGGCTATAACATTTTCATATCTCTTAGAATTTAAAGACGTTTTATATTTACGAACTATTTAAAATTATGAATTTTAGTACTACTTGGGTATTACTAGTTTACTATGTTACTATTTTAGTGCATTTAAAGCTCAATAGATACAAAGTTGATGAGGGTATTAGGTATTAGTACGTGTAATTCATTTGCATTATAGCATAATTCGAATTTTAGGATGGTTTAAACTTAGAGAATTAATTTACTAATAATATTTTAAATGCTTCCATGCTGGACTGGGAGCGAAAGAAAAACGTAGAATGTGCCAGCTGCTTCTTTTCCCGGGCATACTGTAAAAGTCAGTTATGGGACAGAGGTTTTAAAGGCGTTTTTGTGGGCGATAGGCTGACCCCCTGTCACTACAATAGTCTCTTTCCATCTTTATAATTCCTCCAAATTTGTCAAACGTGACATCAGATTTCTTGTAACCTCTGGTGTTCTGCCTACCCCATAAGGGATACAGGCGTGACGTTATGTATGTGATATTTTAAAGTTTTTGCACTTAAAATGCTTAATTACTCTTAAATAAGTGGAAAAATGTTTTAAATAAAAATAGCTCAGTGGGAGTGCTCTCAGGGAACACTCGTCCTGCAAACGAGAGGTCCCAGGTACGAGCCTGGTCGGGTGATTTTTATTTAACACATTTTTTCATTTATTTAAGATTAATTTACTACTTACTATTTTCTCTTATTACCTATGGGTTTAAACGCGGCATTTTACCAAAAAGGAACTTTGTAAGTGCTACACTAATACGTGCTCAAATGATTAAACGTAAAGTAAAATTAAATACCCATGTTATTTAGTAGTTAGTCGTCTGACTTTGTAATAAAAAAAATACAAATACCAAACCACTTAACTTCTTTCTTTAAAAACAATACCAAAACTTCAAGGAATGTCCTTTTAAAAGCCCACCCATTAAAATGTACTTCAGCATCTACTACAGTAGGTACTTGACAAAGATCGGCGACGCATCGTTGCGTCATGATGTGCCCGGGGGTCGAGTTGCTCCCCCTCGCCGATAGGGGCGGGACTGTGCCCCGCCTATGTACCGACACCTTTAATTTGTGAAATTTTGACTTGCGCCGTTTTGTCTGATGTTGTTTTACTAGCCGTAGTTGTTGTGTTGTAATTTTTAGTAAATGAGTTTTTTTTTTTGTTGTGGCATGTCAATTAACAACGTGATTGAATCTCTGTAGATAACTAACAGATATTGTTTAACAAGCAGATTCAGATTCAATATTTTTTTAATTACAAGAAAAGTTAATCGAGGTCGTGTGAAATTCTTTGCAATACGAGCATATCCTTCGTACACACATACATAACTTCCCTCCTGTATCCCTTATGAAGTAGGCAGAACACCAGAGGTTACAAGAACATCTGATGCCACGTTTGACTGAGGTATTATAATGATGGAGAGAGACTATTGAAGTGACACGGTCAGCTTATCGCCCACAAAAATGCCAATAAAACCTCTGTCCCTTAACCGACTTTTACAGTATGCCCGGGAAGAGAAGCAGCTGACACATTCTATGTTTTTATTTCGCTCCCAATCCAGCATGGAAGCCTTCAGTACCTAGTATTATTGCCTTAGTCTACGGTTGAACTCAATCTTACCTAATGAGGTCGAGTCGAAGATGAAAGGAAAGGTAAGAACTGGCTCTTCATAAAATATTGCCAGAACACATCACCGCCGGAGCGGTAATATTTGGCGGCAGATTTTATATGAAGGATAGTCGCTAGCCAGTCGGACCCTGACGGGATCCTACCACCAAGCGGGGGTCACTCGAATTAGTCGCCTTTTACAGGGCTATTCTTCGCCGGCCCTACACGTCCTTCTTAAGACGACACATCGAAATGTTTTTTCTTGAAATCTTAGCACCTTAACACGCCGACATAAGGTCGCGTATTGCATAGAAATCGCCACCATCGACACCGCTCAGACACTGAAATCGTTTCAAAAATCGATAAAAAAATAACGGTAAATGCTATGTAAATTTTGAGCAACCAAAGTCCGAACAATAATGTGAAGATTGAATTTAAGTAAATTCTAAGCATATGGATTGCATAACTACGTAGTAATTTTAACAAAAGTATGTTTTTAGACGTGTTTTCGAAAAATAAAACTATCGAGTCAAAATCATCAAATCATGTTTTTGAGCAGGCAAAGTATAGATAAAGATATGAATTTACACATATCAAAATATCGGATCCACTCGTCTTGTCATATTCTCATAGTTTGCGATGAAAGTCAATGCATTTTTTCAATATGTCGCCTTAAGATTTCCGGCTGCTCCAAGTTGTTGGACCGGCATTTGAAATCCCCAGTCATATAATAATTGCTTAGTTCATATAAATCTACTTATAACAATGAAATTTTACATACTAGACCGCAAAAAAAAATTCTTCTTTTTGCAGAACCATAAGTTATCGTGTTTTTTTTACTAGGTATAGGTAGGTAATTTATCAATGAAGTGCCCATAAAACATACGTGTTCTATATCTATTAATAATCACTCACAAACATACGTTAACAAACCGGCGTTACATCTAGATAAAAGCTAATAGGTCATAACCTATTAGAATTTTATTTTCAAAGCATCATCAAAAAAAAACTTTAAATTTCGAATGATAATAATTAATTAGGCGCGCTGCCGCGCAGTCACGGCCGATCGCTTTATCTTTTTGATCCCTTGTTAGTTGAAGGCAAAGACTGCAATGCATACAGCCTATTATAACTGCACACTTGTTTAGGGCAGTTTCACCCTTGAATTATGGCCAATTATCTAGGTATTTTATTTAAAGCGTTTGTTGATACGGCTAAATTGATAACGATAGCCAATTACGATTGTTAAATATGAAAAGGACTTCAAATGCCATGAAATATAATCAAGACTTGAAATGAAAGCTTTTAAAATAGGATTTTTATTGGTTAGTAACTAATTTATTTTTATTTGTCATGATAGAAAATTTACAATTATATCAGTTTCTAATAGGTAAGCTGATTGTAATCCTGTAATGAAAATAAACTATCTGCTTTATATTTTGAAATAATTTCTTATCTTAGATAGTGAAGATAGACACTTTAGCTACTGGTCGAATTTTGAAACACCAATTCTTAACCTAATCGAAATGTTGCAACACTTCTATTTTTGTTTGAAAAGTTCTTATTCTATGTAACCTTCTTGGAGTAGTTTCAGTCTTGATTTAAAAAAAATATTTGACAGATGTCATAACGTTAAAAAAAATGGTTTTAGATATTGTGTTTTACTGTGATTTTGAAACTTAACAATTAGGAGCCAAGACACATTATTCCTTAAGCAAAGGCAAATATTATCTAAGTAGGTACCTTGAAATATTTTATAATCTGGCAATACATAGGTATTAGGCGTGTAAGTCTTGAAAACAGAATCAAATCGCCGTATCAATAATGAGTTACAATATTTTTGATAAAATGGCGATTACACTGCGTTTCGAAACTTGATAACATCTAAAATGACAGGATGTTGATAACACGCAGTAATTGATTAGTTTATTTTTCTTTAAAATTGAATATTTATAATACAGACGATTTAACCCTGAAGTCTGGTGACAGTGATAAAGCAACCAAAATAGTTAAATTAAAAAGAATTAAAAATATTATTACATACTACCTGCCCCACTTCACACATTATTAGGTAGGTATGTGGCCCCAATAAAGTCTACAGAGCTTAACTAGGGGATACCTTAGTTTACACCAAGTCCCGGGTTACAATCATTCCTTAAGTAGTTAGGCCCGGCTAGGAACACTCACATACATCGCAGGCGAAGACTCTTCCAATGCACCGCGGAGGCATATAAATCAAAAAGAGTTCCTGTTTTCTAAGTTGATGTTTTATATACTCAGTATTTTGATTAATAACTACTCAACAAACGCACCTAAATGATGAGGTCGTCAATATACTTCACACCAACATATAAATCGAATGCAATTACTGGTTTTGCTGGAAACCATGCTGGATTATACCATTGCCATAGCCCTAAGACTGTGTGTGGTTCGTAAAAATCAGTTGGAATTGTCTCCTCTAAGAATAACTCTTATCTATTCTATTTTAAGCTGAACAAATTATAATTCTTTAAAATATCATTTGTTTTTTTTTTGATTATTTGAAGAAGGGATTTATTTAAAAAAAGTTTCAATAAAGAGTTCGTGATACCAAAGAGTTTTTATATTTACAAAAGTTTTCTTTAAAAAAGTTTATTCTAACAACGCTGTAGGTTTTGACAACTCTTTAATTTATTATTTTACAATAGACTTATCCAAGTCATCTACTTAATATAATTATATAAAATAGGTTTTCCCATTAACGTTTATTTTTCATAACCCGTGTTTATCTCTCTGATAAATAATATCTTTAATTTTAATCTTATCTAGTTTACGAAATAGCTAGGTTGTTTTAATTAAGCACCTAATCGGTAATATTGAAATTTTGGCTAAAGTTTTTGTAAAAAATGAACTTTGTCCCTTCGGCAATCAACAAAAAAAAAATCATGTTGTCATATACCTACTACACTCTTTTGCCTTTAAAGCAACACCAACAACAACCAAGCTTCTACAATACAACTTTAGCCGCCGATGTTTAACAAACTGAGGTGAATTTTGCTGAAGTAAAAATGGCTGCAGATTGGCAGGCTTTTCGAATTGACCTGACATATGGGGTATTTTCGTCGATGAAATAGTTTGTAGTAACTGCCCCTAAAGTTTTATTACTACATGCGCGAACACACTATATATTTAATCAAAATATGTTTAGCTATTTTACTTCTAACTTTTAACTTCTAACTTATCGGGAAAAAAAAAACAAAAAATATATTATTACATCGTGACGTAATTAATAAGTATATCTTTTGTTTTGATGAGGAATAGAAAATGTGAATGAGGTCTTTTTGTAATGTTTTACAAAAGAGTTTTTGTGACTCATTACTTTCCAAAAAAGGGGTGGAATGAAAAACTGTGGTCTCCAAAACACAGATTACCTAATATCGTATTGAAATGATCGTAGAAGTAGGTATGTTTGATAAATAAATATTCTAGCTTTTATATAAGCCAATTCACGTTTTTTTATGTAACTTAATAATAATTCTTTTGGTTGAATGTTTTGAAAATCATCATCATCATCACAACTCTTTGTAGTGAGCCCACTGCAGGGCATGAGTCTCTCCCCTGGGTGACGAGGAGGTATAGGCCATAATCCACCAAGCTGGCCCAGTGCTGGGTGGTGGATGCTAGAATTTTCAGGGTGCCAAAATGGCTTCTGACACACCCTAACAACTACTGTATACAAGTATACAGCACCCGGGACCGACAGCTTAACGTGCCCTCCGAAGCACGGAAGTCGTCGTGAGAAATGAATGGTCGGCGGTCACCCATCCTAGTACCGGCCGCGCCGAACGTTGCTTAACCTGTGATATCGTATGATACACACAGTAACCACGGTGCCACGACGACTTCCTATAATTGAAAATCATTATAATTATAATTTACTAAGCACTGGATATAAAAGGAGAAGATTTTATCTTCATACATTTTGGCCCATATGTGTACCGCGAGGTACATGGACACCAAATTGTAGGGCATAAACCAAGGAATCGCATAATATAGGATATATTTACCTATTCATGATTAAATGCTGTAAAATAAATAATTTAAAGATGTAAAAGATAGCCGTTGCTGAATATAAGATCATTATTTTTTGACATATGTCAGCAAATGTCAATAATGACCACTCCGTTAGTTATCCAAATAAGGTCGTTATTCTAATAAATAAATAAACAACATAATGACAAGCTGTCAGTTTGACAGTTGTCGTATTTTTTTATAGTAGGCATTTTCTTGGCATGGATAGCAGTCTTTAAACTGCATAGTACAGCAATATGGCTTGTGTACAATGCCACGAGTAAGATATTTTTTCTCAGTTCAAAGTTCGGCTGAGACCTAAACTGTTAATACAGTTTTCTTTAGGGGAATCAAAGGTATGATAAACCGCTGAGTGTACCTAAGTACCTCTAATGGGCCACTTATACGGGAATCCTTTGAAAAACATTCAAGTTTATATTTTTTATAATTAAAATTCATTTTAGGTCTATCTATATTAAGCAGTCGAGTGAGTACCTTCCGTAAATTAGCATTTTTTGTACTTGTATTTAATGTAAGTTCATACTCGTGAAAAAAGATGATAAAATAAGCAAACAAATTAATCTAAGAAACGAATACTTTGCCTATAAATCAAAAATTCATCAACACTATAAGTAACTACATCCTTGAAAACAGATTTTTTCAAATATAACTTGACTTATAATGTGAAAATTACTTTTTAATGGAAATGCGTAGGCTGCAGTGTTGCTAGAGAAGATTTAAGATGCATTGAAAATCAATTTAACATTCGAATTTTGAAATCAAGACAAGATGGTGTCAAAGTTTAGAATTTGCGAGTATTCATATTAAATTTATTGCATGGATATAAAAGTTGATGAAATAAACAATTATAAATGTAGTCCATTATTTCTTAAAATGAATTGTCAAATTTGATCATTTGTAAATTTCAATTCTCAAATTTTTAATGCAATATTTTGGTTAAAATAAAAAACATTTGTACCCGGATATAATCCTCTATAATTACTTAGGTAATGACATTTTACATTAACGTTTCGGTGTCTTGAGATAATGTAATTATACTCGATTACCTATTTTCGGTACATAAGTAGGTATTTTATTTTTGTGTTCTGCATCGCGAGAACTTGAGACTCGCTTTTGGTTGTTAAAGCAACTTTCATGCATTAAATGCATTAAATAGTATTTTATTCTAAGGCCATAGATAGTATTGGAGATATTTGGCAACGACTTCTATAAAAATAAAATAGATGCTAAGGTTTGACGCCGCCAAAATGGAAAATTAAACAAAATTGGCTATGCGGAGTTGCATCTCTCCTTATAAGTCGGACCACCAACGTGGGTAGAACCTTTGTACTCTCCTAAGTAAATAATGCTCATTTAGGAAGAGAATTACATTTATTTGAATACGTAAGTAAACGTTAATACCCATTTGTTATACTTAATTTGAATTTATTGATCTGGAAACCTAGCCACATTTCATAAAGCCTTCTAGATATTAAACTAGAAATAAAAATATATTTTACTTACGTTCAGCATCTTTAAAGTAATTGGAAATAAATTTCGAAGGCAACATTACAAAAACAAGGACAATACGTAAACAAATTAAAAAATAATAACTTATTTGGCGCCAGTTCGATAATAAACTTTTTTGTTTACAAGAGCACAAGGCAAAGCTACAAAGTTATACAGCATCAAAAATGATAATCCGAGTTTCACGTTCGCCTAATTGGATTCAAGTTTTACCAACACTGACGCTGCACATTCATTGTTACGGCTACTGTGTTACCACTCTTAGTTTTCTGTTGCGTGGCAGCAAAGTCATGTTTAGATGACGTTTAAAAATATTGTATGAGCCTTTATAGTTTAAGTCCTTAGCCTTTAATGTTGAAGCAAATCGATATTTTAAAATTAGAATTTATATTTGCTTCATTTAAAAAGTAAGGTTAGAATTTTAAGTAGTTTTTTTATACAAACAATTTTATTAATAAGATATAAAAAAATAATATTATTTCTGCATACTAAAATTCGTACATTAGCAGTTAGAAAGATATAACTTTTTATCGCGTTTCCATATTGTAACCTTTTATCATGCGTCGCATAAAAAAACAACAACAAAACAACTCTTGCAGTGCACTTAAAAATAAAACGTTAGTTTTTGATTACATCTGAATAAATCTATTAGTAGATACGCAAATTAAACTTTCAGTTATTACTTTAATTAATTAATAGTCGTCCAACTGGAAGCCAAATAGACACATAACTAATTTCTTCGGCAAAGATGCCTCTTCTTAAATTTCGTATTAAAAATATATTAAATTATGATTCTTTGACATATAGACAGATAAAACCAAAAACTCCTACAGACTTTACTACATATAATGTACATATTTGACCCACTATCCTTATTATTATTTTCCCCAACCAACCATAGACAATTTGAGAGGCAGATGTTCAGCTACATAGATTGTGTGATGCCGAAACTGGTATTTTCGTAACAATCATTAGTGGAACGCCCTAAAATTTGCTCCCCACGGCGCTTGTGCTACTGAGTGACATGCTTTGTTGGAAATAATGTTTTGTAGACAACGATAAATGGGTCGCCAATTATCTGGTCGTATGTTTTGGTGCTGCTCAAAGGTTTTCCGCTAATATTTAACTATGTTGTTTTATTTTTAAAAATTACATATTTGTAACTTGAGGCATTGATGGCATGTACCTATATGATGTAGATTTTTATACTTTATCAACGGGTAAAAACACGACGTAGCCATTAAATAAAGCACTTTTTAACCGGATTTATCGCGTATATTTACATTTTAAATTTTAACTCGACGTTTCGGTGTCTTTGCAGACCCCGTGGTCACGAGCGACTGAAGTGTTAAACGTCGGATTGATAGAAGGAAAAAGTTATACATTATCATTTAAAAAGTGTTTTATTTAATAGTATGAATCGTGAAAACTTAAGATAATATTACGACGAAGCCATATTTAACTACGCATCAGTCACTGGTCAATTCTGTTCATTAATAAAAACAGACGCAAAGTTGTGATACCTACTCAAAGTTACGTTAACATGTTCTTGTACCTACCTATAAGAAGCCCCCTAAAGTAAGCATAGCTTGTATTATGGGATACCATGTAGTGAACTAGGGGGAACCTAGTTTACTACATAAATAGATAAACACCCAGACACGGTTTTTTTTTCTTGTTCCGTGTGAGAATCGAACCCGCAACCACTGGCATCTGATATCCAAATAAGTTCTTTACTATAGGTCATTGTGAAATTTTCGGAATGTATTAATCTTTGTTACTTTTACTCGCAATAACTAGGTGTGTACATATAATCTAGAATCGAGTTTTATATGATAGGAACAACTCAAAAGTTACGTTACCTAATGACGCTTCATAAAAAAAAAAACAAATTTAGATTCGGTAATACTGCCCACACACATTTTGATTCTTTTTTTAAACTATGAAAGTATTCAATTTGAAATCCTTTTTGTTGATCACGTATTCGAACGTCGAACGTCATCACAGTGCAAAACTTTGCCTACCTTATTGAATGAAAGTATTGTTTGAGTTCTCAACTCAAAACAGCACGTAGTGCGTAGCTGCAGGCGGAAATTAAAAAAAGTGACGTAGATTTATAATTTTTTTTTGTTTTTTTTTTTTAATTTCGTTGATATAGGTAAGAATTATGTATGTTCATTGTTGTTTTTATTCTCTTATAAGGAAAGGCTTAGAAATATGCTTTACAGCCTTAGGTATATTTAAGCTCTTCTAGAAAACAACATACTTACTATGGAGATTTGTAGGGATTTCGTTCGATGTATTTTCCGTAAAATATAACTTAAAACTATGTTACGAATATCGCAAACAAAGACAAATCACTTCGTTGTGAAAGTGCTCCGTCCGAGATTAGCGCGTTTAAATCTTTGACTTTGTGATATTTGTGAGTATAATATAGATGAAATATTATCGCAGTGTTAATTGGAATTTGGCCTCACAATATACCAAAGTCTGTTATTTTAACAGATAAGTTTAACTTTTTAATACATCGGTACGTACGTACTTACTTATTATAGAAATTTTGCTTGTTCTAATTTGTCTGTATATCTACTTACTATATTAAAGTTAAAGCTTCAAAGCGAAATCCAAAAAACTTTAACCTTATGGAAATGGATCTTATGAACTTACCTCCTAAACCTTTCTACGAAATTAAGGCATTAAATATTTGCCTAAATGACCAAATTGTACATTAGTGTATCTATGTCATCATCATCATCATCATCACAACTCTTTGTAATGAGCCCACTGCAGGGCATGAGTCTCTCCCCTGGGTGTAGAGGAGGTATAGGCCATAATCCACCAAGCTGGCCCAGTGCTGGGTGGTGGATGCCAGAATTTTAAGGGCGCCTAGATGGCTTCTGACAAACTCTAACGACTACTGTATACAAGTATACAGCACCCGGGACCGACTGCTTAACGTGCCCTCCGAAGCACGGAAGTCGTCGTGAGATATGAATGGTCGGCGGTCACCCATCCAAGTACCGACCGCGCCGAACGTTGCTTAAACTGTGATATCGTATGATACACATAGTAACCACGGCGCCACGACGACGTATCTATGTACCTACATTTAAATCTACGTGTGTGTTAGAAAAGGTACCTAATACTAGTAGTTAAATAATATTTTCTTATTACGCAGACAGCCTTTTAAAACTAGTTATAAATTCATTAAATAATTTATCAAGTTAATGTAACAAAAGCCCAAGTTTACGTACCTCACTGCCGCCTAGTTTATTTATAAGAAGGTACCTACGTACGTAGGATTCAGTAGAAAATCTTCTGCATTATTTACACGACATTTTCTCATTCTACATTTGAACATTTCTCGAAGCACAGAAATTCCATTTTCAAAAACCCTTGAAAACTTAACCAGCCAGGTAATAAACGTATATCTATCCCTTTTACTCTCGTTAAGCCGTATATTTACATTTATCCCTGTCTCTTGCTCTCCTATGATATTTGAGCTAGGCGTTAGATCGCCACGCCTTGTTACTCCCCCTTTTAAGTTTGTTGTCCTTTTCTTTCTTATTGAAACTCGTTTTGCGTCACTCTCTCTCTTGGGATATCGATTTTCTTTAAGGCTATGTGTTTACGTGACAGGATTGCTAGGTTAAACGCAAGATGGATATAATATTATACGCAGATTCTACAACTGCAAATGTCAGTTCTTGAAAAATAAAGATTTACTCAACGTTTACTATAGGTACCACCTATCTAGCCTTTCTGTAGCTATAAAGAACGATAGATTTAGCAACACCTAATGTGTTACTTCACGCCCACTAGTAGTTAACTTAACAAGGGGTTTTTGATCTAAACACGGGCGTTCTGGATTTAATAAATAAAACTTGTCAAGGCATTTTTGTTGGTGACTTAACTCGCTAAACCTTCAATCTTAACTGATTTCAAATGACGATGATATACAAAGTTAACTTAAAAGGCTAGTTATCTTATTTTATATGTAAAATAATAGTCACACGATAAATGCCGAGGCATGCTAGGACACTAAAGGTAGGTATTTCAAAACTAGGGCCTCTCGGATTAGTGTACGAGGCAGGTCTAGTGACCTTATAAGAGTCCTTAGGCGTCCTATATTATGTGAGATAAGACATATGTCAGCTTGATCCTAACTAAGCTAGACTGCTGAGCCTTGGAAATAGTGCCACTGAAAATTTGCGTCAAAGCATCCTGACGATGTTTAATTGGTGGCAAAATTGGTACAATTCGAAAATTTTTATAGGCTGTATGATGTCACGTTAAATTGACTAAAGCGCCTAAAGAAAAGAACTAAAAAAATCTAAAATGTTTCGTGTGGGACATCAAATGAAAGAACTTTGCTAGCACAGCTCAAATATGTAAACACTATTACTCCAAAATAAGTTAAATAAAGATAAATTTTACTAAATTACCTCTCTAAAAAGTACGAAACAAGAAAAAAGTATCCGCTGAAAACCTTTAATCATATGTCTATCAGCATGACGTACTAAAAAACATAAATATTTCAGCGGATACTTTTTTCTGGTTTCGTACTTTTTAAAGACTGTCTCTAGTTTTTAAACTTTATTTTTATGCACTGAAGGCTGTTGAAGTGAAGTAGTACGTTTCTAGTACGAAAAAAAGTATGTTTTGACTTTGACTTTAACTAATAAACGCGTTATCTCAAAACCAAACAATCTATCTTTCACTATACTCATTGTTATACCAAAAACGCCCTCAAAGTACCTCTTGATTATCCCAGCCCTTCCCTCAAACCTCTATCAATTTGCTACATTAATTTCTCGAACAAAAGTGCACACGTGCTCTTTGTACTGAAGCGTGGCGATACAATCACATCAAGTCCCTAATTTCAGTAATGAATTGAAAATATGGAATGAATTGATATGCCCACTCAAAAGGAAGCCCGCCATGTTTGACAGCTGTCACGACTGAGTGATTATTATTCGTTAGGTTGGTAGTCATTTATGTGCGGCCAGCATACCTATCTTTATGATATTTTGTTTTTTTTTTTAAGAGAAGATTCGAAACTTTTTTCGTTCAAGACCTTATCCTTATCCGATAGGTTTACGAGTAAAAATAGTTGAAGCGTAAAAATAACCATTGAGCGTACCTCGTCACATTTATCCACTCAGAAAGATAAAAGTTACAAAATTTTTACATGAAATCAAAGCCATTTTCATTATTTCTGGATTTGATTTTTATTAATTTCGTTATATTTGTACATTCAATAAATATTACGTAAATAATCTATTTCTTGCATAAAAATATGGTATGGCTCCTGTCCATGTCATTCCTAAAAACTAAAAAGGTACTCAATGTAAAATTATTATTGCATAGTTCTATTTAAATAATAATTAATAATTTCCCTAAAGCTAAACAACAATCGATAAAATGCAGACTATTAGCAGCGTTTTGACCGCATCCCAGGGACTCCCTAGGGATGAGTGGTATGATTGAAAAGAGGACGCGAGCATTAGAGCATCAACTTCATATCTAATAGTTCAAAGGTCACCTTTCAATTAATATAATATCTATTTAAAGAATGTAGGTAACTTAAGATTTTGGTGTACACGAATATTTTTGATTAGGTATATTTATAACATCAAAGTACCTACCTAAGTGTTTTTTCACGAGATGTGAAAAAATTAAAATCAAATAAAAAAAAAAAGTTTGAGTATGTCTAATTTAGTTTTCATACATATTTATAGGGATAATTAACCTGATGATTATAAAAACTTTTAAAGCTTTTTTCTACGAACTCTTTAATCTTAAAATAAATACTTTTACAAATATTATTTAGAAATTCCGATCAAAAGTTAAAGTCAAAGTAATTTTTTTTAGTTTCGTACTCGCATACCTACACTTCATTTGTAAGCCAAATTGTTTCAGCCAAATTTAAGCATTAATCATTAAATGTTTAATTTGGACCACACAAATATTTACCCAACTGTTTAGTTGAAGTAATGACGCTATCAAATTACGGAATCCACCGGGATTCGAACTGATTTGCTTCTTAACTTACATTACAAAGTGGTATTTTATCTCTGTTGGTGCATTAGGTTGGTAGTTTTGACGCTTGTGCAAATGGTTACTGGTCAAAAAAAAAAGGAAAATAGACAAGCAGTGTTGTAATTTTAAGGTTAGGTACACAAAAGGTAGGGTTGCCAACTTTTTTTCTAGAAATAAAGTATATTTGAGTTTGAAAAGAATATCAATATTTGAAAAATAAACAGTACCTATTCAATTTATTTAATGTTTTAATCACATATTTTTAGAACTTCAAATTATTGTTACTTAATTAAATTATTAATTAAAGTCTAGCATATAAAGTGTTTTACTTTTTATGCTGAAAACAGTATTTTGTATTTTTCAACAGTAAACAGTATAATACTGCTAAAAACAGTATGGTTCGCAACCCTAACAAAAGGTGTGGACGAAATCCTTTTTTAAGCCGTTGTTTTTGCGTCTATGCTAATTTTATAAAGCTTCATTTTTAAAACCGTGATGTAAAGATGGTTAGTTTCAGAACATGATATTATTATAGCTTATGTACTATAAAAATAAGTCTTCTTGAGTATAGCAGTTCCTAAAGCAAGGATTTAGGCGCTATGTTGACGACCGGCTGGTAGAAAGCAACATACATTGCTTTCTATGCCAGAGGTCCTGGGTTCGAATCCCGGCGGCGGTGGATATTTGTGTGATGAACACAGATATTAGTCGTCAAGTCATGGATGTTTATATGTTTATTTAAGTTTATTCTAATAAAAATTAATTCATTAATTCATTCATAACTTCACGCCTGTATCCCTAATGGGGTAGGCAGAACACCAGAGTCTATAAAACCATATTATGTCACGTTTGACTTTGACATTATAATGATGGAGTCTCACTACCGGTTACGGGTACTTTTAACTAGGCCCTTTTTGGGTTTGTCGCTAATTTGGTCGGCATAGGATTGCCCCTTCCGAAATCACCATCTATCCTGTATAGCTCCTTCGTAAATAATGACCACTTTGGCGATGGGGTAAACCTATCTGCCTCAAACACCAGTGGTTGCGGGTTCGATTCCCGCACGGTACAAGAAAAAAAATGATCCGAGTCTTGGCGTTTATCTATATATGTATTTTATATTCTAGATTCCCCCCTAGTTCGCTACATGGTATCTCATAGCACAAGCTTGCTTACTTTGAGGCCATGTAGTTGGTATGATTGTCTGGGGATTTATTTTATTTTAATATTAGTGATGCGTTGCCGACGCTAGCCTGGATAGGAAAGCTATTGCATATGGCAATCATTACAGTTTCTATATAAAAGATGGTCGTAACTACTCAAAAACCTTTGGACAGTAGAGGTACGACCAGAGAATAAAATCTAAAGAAGTATCACATAGGGGATTTTCAACAACAAGTGCAAAACTACACTAAGCTGACTTTACACCAGATAAAATTCACGATGATTACTTTTGTGTACTAAGAAGTGATGTTAGGTATTCTCTTAGGATATAAGAAAAGTATGAAGCTATAACTTCACCATTCGACAAAGTCCGTAAAGTTCTTCGGTTTTATATTTATGTAAGCAAGTTTTATGTCGGGTCTATCGTCCGCAAAAACGCCAATAAAACCTCTGTCCCTTAACTGATTTTTACAGTATGCCGGGGAAGAGAAGCATCTGGCACATTCTATGTTTTTCTGTCGCTCCCAGTCCAGCATGGAAGTTCTCTAATACAAAATATGTATTTATTCAATGTGTATGTTTATATGTTTTTTAAGTATCTAGTATCCATAACACGAGTTCTTTAAGAAACTTGTATCCCTTATGGGGTAGGCAGAACACCAGAGGTTACAAGACCATCTGATGTCACGGTTGACAAATTTGGAGGTATTATAAAGATGGAGAGAGACTATTGTAGTGACAGGGAGTCAGCCTATCGCCCACATAAACGCCTTTAAAACCTCTGTCCCTTAACTGAGTTTTACAGTATGGCCGGGAAGAGAAGCAGCTGGCACATTCTATGTTTTTCTTTAGCTCACAGTCCAGCATGGAAGTTCTCTAATAAAAATATGTATTTATTCAATATGTATGTGTATATATTTATTAAGTATTATCAGTTATCTAGTATCCATAACACAAGTTCTTTAAGAAACTTAATTTGGTCTAGATAATGTTGTGTGAGTGTCAGAAATATTTATTATTATTTATTTATGTTCGAATTAAAATAACCCTACAACCCCTGGAAAGGTGAAATAATACTATTCGTTACTAATATAAAACAGTAGATTTAAAAAAGTTATACCTTAACTAGCTGACCCGGCAAACGTTGTTTTGCCATATAAATAAAAAAAAAATAGATGTTGGCCGATTCTCATAGATACCGGATAAGCACAAAAAATTTCATCAAAATCGGTCAAGCCGTTTCGGAGGAGTATGGCAACGAAAACTGTGACACGAGAATTTTATATATACCTTAATGTAATATCGATTATTTTAAGTGTCATAATATCCCTATACCTGTTTTTATAATTCTTGTAACATTGTCTTAATTCTTTTATTTAATACAAAATCTGCGTTAACATACATACATAACGTCACGCCTGTATCCCTTATGGGGTAGGCAGAACACCAGTGGTTACAAGACCATCTGATGTCACGTTTGACAAATTTGGAGGTATTATACATATGGAGAGAGACTATTGTAGTGACAGCGGGTCAGCCTATCGCCCACTTAAACGCCTTTAAAACCTCTGTCCCTTAACTGAGTTTTACAGTATGCCCGGGAAGAGAAGCAGCTGGCACATTCTATGTTTTTCTTTCGCTCCCAGTCCAGCATGGAAGAAGAATCTGCGTTTGCGCTGATAAATGTGCCCCTCGCCTTCTTTTATTTGGATCTAGTTTACTCCATTCTCACTACATTTTCCATCAGAAAAATTATCCACTATTAAAAGAAAAGCTCTCAAGGCTCACTAGCATCTTTTTCCTTGTCAAAGATAAAATAACGTAAAAAAGTAATTCAGATTCTTTTCCCAGCCAAACCACTATAAAAATCAACCCTCGTGTGATTCAAAGGGCGCTACGCTATTGGAAATACATCCCTAATAGATTTGGTTGTTCTCATCTTACGAGTCCGCTGGGACTCGAACCCTCGCCTTGTGCTCTATTAACAACTAGATTAATATTTAACGAGACGTATCATTTGTGTTTATGTTAAGAATACGTATTCAATTATAGCATTTGATTGTTTATTCTTTGATTGACATTGTTTGGAAAAGTCATTGCGTGTTCCATGGGCAAAGGTCTTATGCATATTCAATTAATCCTATAATGTTAAGGCCAATTATTAATTTGCAAAACTTGGATTTAAAATTATAGGTATCTGTCTTATGATCACAACTTACATATTTCGCTAAATGGGTTTTAACATGATTTGCAAACGTTGTGAAGATAATAACTGATTTTAAGCTACTATTTTACTGTTTTAGGTGATTTTTTCAATATTTGAAGCTATACCTATATCCAAATTTGTAACAGTGAACCATTAAAGCCTTTCATATCTGCAGTCTGTAAGAATATATTTATTACCTTACTGAATTGTATCCATCTCATAATCTCCTTTCACAAAAATCCGTGTTAAATTACAAACCTTCTAATAATAAAGGTATCATATCAAACAGAGAAACTATACAACAAAAACCTTGCCGACATGCCCTTTACACCAAAAAGTATACATTCACCCCCAAACAATAGTGTCAATAGCTCCAAAAATCTATTTGTCAACGTATGAAAAGCAGTTATAAATAATATCGCTAACCAAACACTATCCATATTGTGCGGCGTTGAAGCAAAACAAACACCGCGCCATTTTGGGAGATTCGCGCCCTTCTCCAGTAATTATCGGTCTATTTGCGCAGTTGGCAGCATTGGATGTCACTGTGACAAATCAAGTTTGTTTGCGGAGGTCGATTTGATAAATTGTTAAAAAAGCAAGGGAAAATTGACACCTTTTGGTAATGTTCCAAAATGTCGTAAAGACAGCAGTGCGATCATAGAACTTTATCGAATCTTATATTAACGAATGTTTACGAAAGCTCGTATAGTATGGAGTCGGTTGCAAGTTTTGAGTAACATTGTAATTTTTTAGTTTACATATAGTTATGAGTACAACATGTTTACAAACATTCAAAATTAACAAGGCACACATTTATTTAAGCTGGCCTTGCGGCAATGGATAGATTTCATTTTTTTCTTAAAAACCGTCTCCATACTATACGAACATTCATTAACAAACGATTCGATAAAGTTCTGTGCTCGCACTGCAGATTTGGATGTGCACTGTAGTGTGTTTTTAATACCTACTTTGTAATTCCGCAACTTGGTTATGGAGCTCGCCGGTGACAATAGATCTATGGATCTTTGCCCTAGGAGTTTCAGCTTAGAATATTACTACAACACCTGGATAAGCGAATTGTAACCTGCCACCTGCTTGGTGGTTGGACACCTTCAGGGCCCGCATGGTTAACGAGCACCATTCTTAAAAAGAAACGGAATCCTATAGACGTTTTGCGCGTACCCACATTTTGCCTTCCACTTCTACCTACAGTACGACAGCTACGACCCACCAGTCACCATGTATAAGTAGTTTATATTCTAGGTTCCCCCTAGTTCGCTACATGGTATCTCATAACACAAGCTATGCTTACTTTGAGGCCATGTAGTTGGTGTGAATGTCTGGGGATTCTATTTAGGTATTTATTTATCTTCACGCTAGATAGAGCCACCTTTTACTTTTTCCTCTATGATAACTGTCAAGTTGTCTTCATATTAATTGTTTCGTATTTGTTTTCAAAATTCTTTTTTAAATAGGATGGTCGATTAATACGCAATGAAAAAGGAGCCTGTATGTTTTTTTTATGTTTGTTACCTCATCTCATCAACTTTTGACTGGATGAACCGATTATGATAGTTTTTTATGATTTCATATGATAGAGGATACTTCTCATTTGGTCCCATATACATTTCATCAAAATCGATTGAGTACTTCGTGAAAAATTTCAATTTTGTTATGAAATATGTATGAATATAGAGACATTTACCTTTACAACCTTATACTTCAGCCAAAGTTTTGACGTGGAGTCGGTTTTAAGGCTCTGCATGCGTTGATTATACTAATATCATAAATGTTAGATTGATTGAATGGATGGATGTATGGATTTTTGCTCTCCAATCGCGGCCTACTGGCTCAACAGATTTGAATAAAATTTGGCTCAGTGATGGCGTACAGTCTGAAATAGCACATAGGCTACTTTTTATCCAAATATTCCTATGGGATTCCATATTGCGCGGGTAAAACCGTGCGAAACGGTTAGTGAAAAAATTCCAAGTGAATTATGTTATTTAAAAGAAATTCTATATATTCATGATTAAATTTATATCAGACATACACGTAAGAGCGCAAAATCTATCCACCATAAACGACATCTATTGTTGTGACAAAGACACTAATTTCAGGCGTGATAATTACACTGCGGGTGTCGCCATTGTGACAAATTTTCTCGGTTGGCAACACTCTATTAACTATTTCAATGGTCGCTATGTAGTTTTTTTTTCTAAATTTCTGAGTAACCATTTGTCGTTACCCCACAATGGGGCACCTTTGGGTCCTTTCGGCATTTTTTCTGGTGGGATTAGGACGTGGTTTTGGGCTAATCTTCGGCTTCAAATGTGGTATCCGCCCTGTTGTGATAAAAGTAAAATTTTGAGTGTTTTTTTTTCAATCCTTTCGATTTTGTTTGCTAAAAGTTTTGTGTCGTTTTTACTTGTTCAGTGGAAATGCGTTCGGTTTTATTTTAGTCGTTTGCATTGCATTGCGTTAGTTAAGCTGTGTTATTAGTTAGGTACTTAACTATTTCATGACTCGAGTTTTGGAGTCCTATCTAATAAGACTTGAGTCATTTTTTGAAGACTCCAGTCTTAAAAATCAAATTAAGAGCTCAAGTTCTTCAGAATTTCGAGTCTTTTGTAAAAAGACTTGAGTCCTGCCAAGAAGAACTCAAGTCTTTTTACAAGACCTGACTGTAACCTCCATATAATTTAGCAATGAAATAGCTTAATAAAACATAAAGACCAAATTAAAATGGCAGAATGTTTCCAGACAACTTTTACTTTACGGTCAATTTAAATTTCATTTGCTTTAACCAGACTGAACCGAGTAGGTACCGTAAAAAGTTTTCACGAGTTACGTACCAACGGGATGATGTTAGTAAACCGTTTTTTAACAGTGGTGCAAACACCGCACAACATTGGATAATATAATACACCAACTCAAGTTTATGACTCAGTCTAGCTCAAAGAAATTAAAAGACTCAAAAGGACTCTGACTCAATGTCACTAACGAGTCTTGAAAAAGACTCAAGTCTCGAAAGGAAGACTAAAGTACTCGAGTTTCTTACAACTCTACGGCAAAGTCTACAGTCCCGAAAGTAGTACAACGAAAGTAGTTCCAATCTTACTCAAATTGATTCTTGTGATCTAAGTTTCTTTGTTTATCGTAAGTAATAACTTCTAAGTAACTATGTGGTTTATGATATCAGTTTTATCTAAAGTCTATAAATTAATATAGGTAATTTTGTTACTCTTTTCCGTTTGGTGATTCAGGTACATTGGTTTGAATAGACGTGTACATACAAATCACATGAAATCTTGTCTTCTTGCATTTTTATTGCATATACTAGGTAGGTACTTCAGTTTATTTAAAGTTCTAGGTCTCATTATTACCTAAAACCTTTATAAGTTTCTAAGTATCAATGCAATGTATTTCTCCTACACATCAAACGACTATACCCAAAAACATGCACGTTCTATATAAAAAAAAACTTAATTTGTTATTGGACACGCCACGCATCTTTCGCGTCTATTCGTCTCCATCTTTTGTTACAACTGACAGTTTGTTAAACATGGCTACTGAATGGTTAACATTTTGAAATTGGAATGTCTCTGTCAATGGATCGTGTTGCATACAATTTGAAAATCGAATAGGGTTTTTGTGTTTGGAATTTTGGAATAAATTTAAAAGCTGTAAAAAAATATTTGTAGCTTTAGAGCTCGAGGCAGAAATATTAATTTTGATTAAAGGATTCCATATAATAATTAACAATTTTTTTTCAAATAACAACAGTTTAAATCATTTCACAGCTAAAATCACAGTAACATACTACCTAAGCCCTAAAGTTTACATAACACAAGCTTATTAAAGTTTACATACTAAGGAAACCTACACAGGAACTAAGAGAATCTTCATACAAACATTTTAACCACAGAGTAGGGACAGAAAAAAGAGCTTTTTCAAAGGTTAAGGAATAAGAACATAGCTTGTATTGTAGATCCTAGACAACAGATATACAGGGTCCGCTTATAATAGTCAATCATATTTTAATAGCTGATTAGGAATGATGAGTGGGTATGAATTTCGAAAAAAATATATATTTTTAAAATATTTTTCATGAATTAAAAATTCAAAATTCTTCTCTGTGAGTAAAATTTAAGATTAATGTACATTTTATGACTACATGCAATTAGAATGAAACGTTTTTATTTCTTGCTGTGTAGTCATAAACTACAAATCAAACTTAAATTTCGATCACTTAAGGAATTTTGAAATTTAAATGTTTAAAAAAAAATTAAAAATGTTTTTTAAAAATGTTTTTTTTTTCATATTTATGACCCAATCATCATTCTTAATCTGCTTTTAAAATATTATTGAATATTATAAGGCGACCCTATAAGTACACACTTGAACAATTTTTTTCGTTACTACATAAGTAAACTTACATATCGAATCCAGTTTGAAAAAGAATAAATTTATTTATAAAAACTTAGCTAAAGTCCACAATTTGCATGAGATAGTGCGATAAGGTACACCGACTCATTTAAAAGCTAGCGACGGTAAAACCGCAAGATACAACATTTATTACACGTTTTACATCAACATAAAGCTCTAAAACCCTCAAGTATCGATAGTGATCACAGTTATTTGCAATTTAAAGAAAAACCAGTGACTCGGAAACACTCGTTCACGGATTCTCAAAATTTGGTATCACAATGGGACGCGCCTTTATCAATTTTACCGCCAAAATTCCCCGAGCACAGACTTGCACAGATACAAAATTCATTCAGAAAAAAAGCGTGCAGAAGCAACTATTACAATTCTTATTTTAAAAGTTTATATTTACTCTTCTTTAAACATTTAATTGGTTAATAGGTACTATAGGTTTGTGATCAAAGTTAAAACTTATTATAAAGAGTTAAGGTTGATTATTTGAGTTATACAGAATACACAGTCTGTAGTCCTCGAACGCTCTTTTCGAAAAACCCTTTTACCATTGTATTAAACTTCTATTCCTACTAATAAGTTACTTAACTTAATGAAGTAACGTTCAAATTCTTGAAATACCATTTAAATAGTTGAAAGTAACTCTACGATAGCTATCTTTTCAACCTTCAAAAAGGAGGTTCTCAATTCGTATGTATGTTTTTTTGTGGCTTTGTTACACGATATTTCGGAAAATTATGAATTGACTTTGAAAATTCTTATTTCATTTGATAGAGGATACTTCATGGTTGAGAACTTCATGGAAAAATTCAAAATATGTCTGAATTCGGAGAAACCTTGACGATGTTATAATTCAGCCAAAGTTTTGATATGAAGTCGGTTTTCAATGCTCTGCATTCGTTGATTATTATACAGGTCACCAAGGTGTGGAAAGTCTGTTTTTCCTGAAAAAATTAGTTTCTATTTTCGTCTTCATGACGTGGAGACCAACGGTCTACTACTTTTTATTGTAAGTGTCAAATTCTAGATGTTTTACAAAGTAAAAGTAACTTATCATAATAAATCGTTGAATTGAACGTGTAATTGAATCTGACTTAAAATAAAATTGTCTCACTACACATTTGATTTAATGAGGCGGTGGTGTTGCCATTACTCATTTTTTCATATGCTTACTATTGCGAATAAAATAGCAAGCTCTTAAATACATCGGTATTTCTCTTTGACATGAGAAATTAGCCAAGATTTTACTATTGTGCTAGAAATAAAGAAGCATTTGATTTTAGAGACAAAAGGTTCTAACCGACGTCCATCATCAACAATACGTAGAGTAAGTAAAAAAGCTTTAGACTTCCATTCATTCAAGTCTCAATAGTTACTTATTTAACTGCCAAATTGTTATTGCTACGCCTTATAAAGTTATAATCAAATATCCTATCACTTTTAAACTGCAATATCCTTTGCCAATTGTAAAGTAATTCACGATTTCAAGTCATCATACTCCATTCAAACGTCATCACTTTGATACAACATGTCACTTTTTTCCAAATACAAAACGATCTCGTACTGCCCCTCAATTTAGCAACGCACCTCAGGTACCCAAATCGAAAAAAAACGTGACAAAATGTAAGTAAACATGTACCTATGTTACCTGCACCGAAAACAAAAAAAAACTATACAAATTCGCAAAATATTCCTTTTTCAAAAACGTCTGTGACGAATTCCTTATTCAAAAACTCCACGTGTATGACTTTTCTGTAGCGTTGCTTTGTTGAACGGAAAAGTTTGAATGAATGCGTCTTAAAAAAAGTAACAAAATACATTTTGATTGCCGTGGAATAAATGCGTTCAAAGTTGTAATTGAAACCGACGTGCTTAATCGAACGGAGGAAAGTTATTATCAAGTTATTACGAATAACTCAAGTAATATTTCTTCATAATGTGCATTATTTACGGTTTCCTTGACAGTTACAATTACAATGACATACATTAAACATTTTTGAAATCGGCACTAAATCTGAACGGAGCCTTATTTATTTATTTATTTTATACCTTAAAGCTAGCCTTTAGCTCTGGTTTCACCTACATAAAATTTTAACCGCAATTTATTATTAGCATTTCTATAGTATTTAAGTATTATTAGTATCAATTGTATAGCGTGAAGTGAAAATTTCATTTCTTCGAGTGAAATTTTGTTCGTTTACCACATACAAATTAGCAAGGATACTATTATCTCTTTATAGATAAGTTAGAGTTTTTCTGGTTTTAATACCTAACTAGGAAAAGGCGAACACATCGATGTTACAGCTCCATAGAAATAATTGATTGAATCAGGCGTTACTTTGCGGAAATCCATGACAACTACTTTAACAAAGTTACCTTGCTAATTCCGCGACTTGTACTTGCACTAGTGATGCAGGATGCAACGGCCACCTTCTAACTTGCACCCTGAAGATGCTTCTGGTTGAAGTGAAACACGTGTCGGTGGTAGCTTGTGGTGTTTTTTATTTAATGTTTTTGTTTTTTAACTTAACTTGTTTTTGTATAAATTCCCCTACTCTCCGGGACTAACAGAATACCAGCGCCTCGAGCCCTACCGGACTCCTAGCATATGCTGAGTTAGTCCTTTTCCCATGATTATGTACCTACAAATTGTATAAAATTGCGTTATGAGTTATTGTATTGTTTTTCATGTGAATAAATGTTTTTCTATTCTTGCTATTCTATTCTATAATAAAGACAGGCATTGTTTATATTTATTTATTTATGGACAACCTACAAAACTAGTGACCGAGTCTGTAGACACCGAAAAAGTTTAAACGTAAAATATACGCGAGGAAATCCGGTAGAAACAGACTTTTATTTAATAACATCCACTTTCACAAGAAACTTAAGAGAGGCGTAATAAGGCGACGTCTTAATTAAAAGCTGCATTTAAATTTAAAAAAGAGTTGTTTGTACTTACAATAGGTATGGAGCTAATTTATATACTATATACTTACATAACAATTTTAAGTGCAAGAATTTTAACATGTTAAGGTCTGTGCATGCATAATTTAACCTACTTCTATTACAGACGTTCCATGCTGGACTGGGAGCGAAAAAAACATAGAATGTGCCAGCTGCGTCTCTTCCCGGTCATACTGTAAAAGTCAGTTAAGGGACAGAGGTTTTAAAGGCGTTTTTGTGGGCGGTAGGCTGACTCCCTGTCACTACAATAGTCTCTCTCCATCTTTATAACACCTCCAAATTTGTCAAACGTGACACCAGTTGTAACCTCTGGTGTTCTGCCTAGTCCATAAGGGATACAGGCGTGACGTTATGTATGTATTTATGTATTACAGACGTTTAAGGATGGATGACTGAAGGATATTGGTACCTAGGTGAGATTGGGAGAGTCAACCCGAAAGAACGGATGGTTTTATAATATTCTCCTAAAGTTTCCTAGTAACAAAATCAACTACGTCGCTAGACTTTGTATTTCCCGCGTTTGATCTTTATCACAGCTGGTAAGTGAAGATGGGGTTCCAGATCCAAGCACATGGGTATAGGAAGGAAATTGCTTCACAAAACAATGCCGTAATACATCATGCTAGAACAAACATCATATGAAGGGTCATCACTATTCGGACGTATCCTGAAGAACGTATGTTATTCTAAACTCAAGGCTTATTTTTCCTTTTCTTTACAGATAACCACCAAAAATGTCATCCGCGGTTAAAGCGTGATTAAACCAAACACTGCCTTAGAACACAGACAACAATGTCCATCCACACAAGAAAGAGGCTCACGCGGTGACTACCTTCGACTTCTCCAACTGGTCACGAGATGGCGTTGTTGACAAACTCGGCGTCAGCTTCTGGGCCAACCGCTACCGGGCCAGTGGCGCCACAGGCGCACCATTCTACGACACCTCTTCATCATTACTTTCACTACTTGAAGCAACCTTCGCCGTTGGCTCAGAATCCTTATGCCCATCATTCCAGTGCTCATCATATGGGCATGGGCCCTGGACCACTTGGTGGATTGGGGCCTTTTGGATTGACGCCGCATGGATTGGAAGCTGTTGGGTTTCCGCAAGGTAAGATTTTTGCTTATTTGTATTATTTATGAACAGAAACTTTATAATACAATTTATCTAATTTTTAAGCACCTTTATTACTTTTATTATTTTGAAGCAATATTTAAAAAGAAAACGTAACTATCCACTTAAAAATATCGTAACAGAATGGAGTACCAACTTCAACAAATTCCCTACTTACACCGTATTAATTCGTTTTCGCGACTAAATGAGTAACATTTTGTAGATATAAGTATGAAATACATCCTAACTGGATCAAACGTAAATGATAAAAATATTTCTTATACCTACTGCGCTGACGGAGATATATTTAGGAATAAAGGTAAATTATAATCTTAAAGTAACATTATTTTTTTGAATAATGAAGAGAATTTTTGACACCCCTCTGAAAATTGAAATTGGATTAGCGAGAACAGTTGATCATGTTTTAATATTTAGAATATTCACTTCAATTCAATAGACATCCCATTGATAATTTGGGATATCACGAACGGTAACAAGTAGTTATTGATTCAGGAAACTTAAAATAGCAGATAGTTACATAATATTACTATTAGACCGATATACAGTCAGTGTCATGATGATACTGGACCCTCTTTCCAAGAATTAAGCTTGTTTAGGAAATTGACAACTTTATTGCCTAAATTAGGCCAATTTGCACCGTTAACTAAATAATATATCGAGGGCTCGTTGCTGTGATGGTCATACTTATAAAATATCAAAAAAATGGTAATTTTGTGGACTTACACAACTAAATATGTTTGCATATAAAACGAACTCCAAAACACTCAAGTATACCTAAATAAATGTACAAAATCATCTGCCTACCGAGCCGTCAAGATGACAGCAGTACTATCCTCCATCATGAAAACGTAGCATTGCATAATTTATGGCAAGACGACATCCTTGGAAATAATCAAAACAGGACCGCGCACCTCCCTTATAAGCGGCTTATCCCCCCCACCCAACCTCCCCTCAGTGCTGCCAGCTATTACCCGACTACCCTAAAATGTTGGAGAACGGAAGTCCTTGCTTGTTAGTTGGTTTTAATTAGGACAAACTTTATGTTTTGATGTTGGTAGCTAGTTTTGTTGTGTTGGTGCACATGGATGGAGGGTTTTTTGAAGTTTTATCTTGATTTTTATTGTTCTTTTTTTGGTTTTGCTTTTTAATGGTTTTGATTTGAGCATACTGCCCTTTTCCAAGCGTGTATTATTTTCACTACGAATTGTACGATTCTGGCATTTAAAAACGTGGTGTTGTTGATCTTCAGCAACTTATTCTTCTCTTCCACTTAACTACTATAAACATCTCGGCATCTACACTAAGTTCCTCATACGACAAAACGACAAAATTACTACACTTTGAAATCAAACTTACCAGTCAGATATGAAAAAATATTTTTCCATTTGATAACCTAAAGGTTTGATTTCAACACGATAATATAAAAATCCTGTAAAGCATTTGGTCATTAACAAAAACGTGAAAAAATACTTTGTAAGACGCTTTATTAATAGTCCGGTTATTAAGTTCACTTAAAACCATGTAGATTTAATCTAAACTTAAAATTCTCCGTAAGTAAAACGACGAAGCACGCAGGTATTTTAATTTACCTAATCTTTAAAAAAATCCTACACAAAACTCTCGGAATTTTTTAACGAAACAACTACTTAATAGTTAGGTAGTTATTGTCAATATTACAATAAAAAACGAGCCAACTACCTAACGCCATATCTGAAGGATGGTAATCCTGAAAAGGGATGCCACTATAAAAAAGTCTCTTCTTATTTCTTTTAACTCTACTGTCAACCAGGTACAAAACAAACGAATGTAAAAAGTTTAAAGATTGCCATTTTTTTTCGCTCATAATACATTTCACGACTTTTTTTGTATGGATATTATTTCTAGTTTTTTTTTGCTCTTTCATTGAGGAATTTAGTTTTTGGGAGAGCTTACCTCGAAACTTTGCCTCAAAGAGGTCTATAATAAACTTAATATTAAAAGCGTATTTCACTGATGTATCTCGCGGTTTTACGGGAATATTGGATTAAAAATAGTATGTGCTATTTCAGACTCTACCCTATAACTATGACAAATTTCATACAAATCTGTTGAGTCTTGTCTTCCTTTCTGAACGAACATCCATACTTCTATCTATCCAAATTTTCACATTTATAATATAAGTAATATATAAGCCGGCTATGTTTTATGGGCTCTGACCACCAGTGGAGTGAAGGTCACATTACCGTCTAGTTTTAAATATAAAATCAAATCAACGTCTAATTTTAAGTATTTTTAAGCCTTTCGAAACAAATTAAACTTTTATTTTACTTTCGTCTTGCACCCTGTACTATTAAAAAAACTTAAATAAAATTCTTTATTTGAAGATAATTGACAGTATCTTGTGTATGTTTCTAAATATTATCGAATACTCGAGTCTTACCCCGCATTTTATGATCCTCAGTCAAAAGAACAGCTACAGTTTAACTAAACTTCAATTGAATTCCAATAAATTAATCAATAACCCAGCAAAATGTAATCAGTAAACAAAAATTACCTAACTGGCAACCTATTAGATTTGAAATACATTAAATGTTGCCATAAAAATAATCCCCGCCAAGTCTCATTTTAATCCGACTACACGTCTCTTTCTATCACATGTATACATAATTTTCGCCATCTCTTTCTATCGTTAGATTGCGCGTAAGCGAGGCAGCTGGCCAGTTTTTTGTTTTTTTTTTTTCATTGTACATTTCCTTTTTATTGGCATCCCTTAAATCTTATACAGTTGCCTTTCTACTTTTTAATCTTTTTTGGCGGTATAATTAATTGATTTTTTGGGTTGCCTACGAACAATTCTATTAAGTTTTTGATATCAGGAAGTACTGTCGGATTAGAGTGAGTATTCTGTTGTGTTGATATACATATAAAATTTAGTACGTGACCGTAAAATGGTCATAAATAGAGAAACAGAATAATATATTTTTACCTATTACTTGAGTGAACTGTAATCGTTGAAATCTTTTTCATTGACTTTCAAAGACTTCAACGCGTTAGTTTTATTATAATAAACGAATGCAAAGGGTTAAAAACTGTAATTTATCAAAACTTTCGCTGAAGAGAACAAAAATATATATTTTCTTTTCATTAATTGTCAAAACTAACTTTATAGCTTCTGATGAAATTCATATAAGTATCAAGTATTTTCTCACAAACTTTACAAGAATCATCAAAATTTATTCATATTTTATGAATAAAAAAATGAAATAATTGCGTAAAACTTGAATATCTTTTTTCTTTGTAAAGTAAGTTGAAAATTGGTTTTACCTATTACAAAAAGATATTCTCAAAATGAGGTTACAATACAGGGTGTCAAGTAATGACGTACAAAAAAGTAAAGCGTTGCGGTATCACATTACTCGATCAATATGTAGGTCAGTCGACATTGTGTCACTATAAGCTGATTTAAAATTTAGGTGTCTTAAGTCTAAGTAAAGGTACGCTGTTCCGATTTTAAAATCTAGTTAGATATTTGATAACTGACTTAAGAATAGGTTGTGTTTTGTTATGGTAGGTAAAAAATTAGCTTTACTTTTGGGCTGAATTAGTTCCGGCAATGATAGTTAAGTTTTTTAAAGTGTTTTGTGCACTGTAAAAAACTTAAGTAACTTAGAATATGTTTAAGTGATTCCAATAGTTTATTAGATTTGAGTTCTTGAATGAGGCAAAGATAAATAAGTAGCTTCAACCATGGTTCTTTTATACAGTTTACACAAAAAATTTAATTATTCTGATATATTGTTTCATTAAAGATAAAAGTTAACTAATCAATAATGTTTTGGTTTGCATGCTCGCTTATAAAAAAAGCGTTTTGTGTACTTTGTAGTGTGAGACGGCAGTATGTAATTATCATTACCAAATCCAACGACTTTAATACATGCAATATATTATTTTGATAACAATGAAACTTGTAAGTCGTCTTTTATTTGGCTCCCAGTCGTCCGTGTATTGCACTTATGATCAACTTAGAATAACACTTAATAGTAAAATTTCACCAGGAATGAAAAGTTGAAATTTTCGGAAAAATTTAAGTTTCCAGTTATAATATGAAGGGTGTTCGATCTTTGACCTCATCGTCACTTACATAATAAAAGTTAAAGGTCTAAAACAGGAAAGCCTCCTTTACAAATAGAAAGCATTTTTATTAAGGAAGTATTGGAATTTTTTGAATAGAGACAGCATAAAATATCCATAAAAGGTCCATTTTGGATTTGCAGATAAACTAGTAAAAAATGTGTCTTGTTTTGATTTGACATCTTATCTATACATATAATAAAATGGTAGGAAAGTCAAAACTGTACATTGAATATTTTTTTAAAAGAATACTTGGGGTATGATCTACAATCGAAACAGAAACAAAAAATATAGTTTTTAGAATTTTTGTCTGTTTGTCTGTCTGTCTTTCCGGGATAAACTCAAAAAGTACTGCATGGATTTACTTCAAATTTGGCATGAAGATAGTTAAGAAGTCGGGTCAACATATAGGCTACATATTATCACGCTAGCAGTGTTATAATCGTAGGTGCGTTTGGTGCTGCATAGCGTTCACGCAGACGACGTCGCGGGCAGCAGCTAGTTATATAAATAAACTTAAAATATTTCAAATTAACCCCGAAACCCGTAAATGTATTTCAAAATCTATACTAATATATAAAGCTGAAGAGTTTGTTTGTTTGAGCGCGCTAATCTCAGAAACTACAAGTGGGATTTGAAAAATTCTTTTTGCATTTGATAGCCCAACTCTTGAGAAAGGTTATAGGCTATATTTTAACCCAAAATTCCTACGGGATCAAAAGTTACGCGGGTAAAACCGCGCGCGGTGTCTAGTAAAGAATAATTAAACTAATAAGCTATAATTATCTGATAGATAAACCCTTATCATTGCATTAGAAAGCAGAGATCTACCGTAAAAAGTTAACAAAGCTCTTATTTGTAGATCTATGTCCACCTCATTCATTTATTGAGACGACTTTCCTGCTTCGGAGGTATACTTATATGCAGCAGTCATAACAGATTTTCAGAAGTTGTTTTGGTCTAAACCTCCTCTTCAGCCAGAGACGTGGGTACACAGAGTTGTTATGATGATCCAAAACTCGTATTATGAAAATGAATTTTTTTTATTCATCATAAGACCATCGCTTAATGACGTCACAATTTTTTAGTTTGGCTTGAACAAGGTGTTGATAGTTGATAGTAGATTATTGAATATTGAAAAAACTTTTGGCACTCTTTTTCAGTCAGGATTATACAGTACAAATTGATCATGACATGAAAAAAAACAAATACAAGACAGCTAATTGTGAGAGCCAATGTCATGCCACAACCAAATTGCTTACATAGTAAGTGCATTAAGCTATGGATGCACAACACGAACATGAATATCTGCGACCAGAGTATTTAAACAGGAATGGAATTAAATAGTCATAGTATTATATACACATACATACATAACTTCATGCTTTTATCCCTTTCTTATTATTTCCTCTTTACTTGCTATCTGTACAAGTCACAAAGAAACCTAGCGGCCTCTCTCTATTGATTTCCGAAGCCCGACGCGCTAAGCTCTCACGTGTCACGTGTCAGCAGCAACGTGTCACTGCCACAGTTTCGGTATTTTTAAAACAATAAGACTGTCCTTGTTATAACTACTTATTAGGTTTAACTTTGGAATGAACTGCCTGCGTCTATTATCCCTGACCGGGAAAAATCGGATGCAAGAAGATGGGATTCCCTGGCTGTAAATAGTTATTGTGTATTTTTTTTTCTTATTTTTAAAAGATGATTGCTGTTGAGTTTCTTGCTACTTCTTCTCAACAGATCGACTTTCCGAAGTGGTGGTAGATTCAGCTTAATTTGTAAATTGTTTGACTTATTTCAAATGTATTTAAATTCTTACGAAATAAAGAATATTTGAGTTTGAGTTTTGAGTTTGACCAGTATGGTCCTGGTACTTTTAAGCGTCGAGTGAATAGGTTTCTCGTGGATGGACGTCTACCCCCTTAGTCTTCATGTTCACTTAGCATTAGGTGTCATGGACGACAAACGTCCCATTCTTACTTAATAAAAATTATTGAATTATATTATCAAAATTCTTTTAACCGGTCTGCACTTATAAGACTAAGACTTGAACTCCGTTTAGTTTGAATTTTTGACATCTTAAACTGTGAGTCTTGTTTGATTAAGTCTTAAGAAGGTTTCCATGACACAAGCCTAAGTCTAAAAGGTGTAAAATTTTAACGATTTTTTCGGAAAAAAGCCTGTCAGTAAAGAGTAGGGGTACTCCTGGGAAGATATCAGAAGCATTTAAGTAACACCCTGTACAGAGTTGCTGCATTTTTTTTTTATTGCTTTACATACATACATACATAACTTCACGCCTGTATCCCTTGCGGGGTAGGCAGAACACTAGAGGCTATGAAACCATCAGGTCTCGTTTGACAAATTAAGAGGTATTATAATGATGGAAAGAGACTATTGCAGTGACAGAGGGTCAGCCTATCGCCCGCAAAACTGTCAATAAAACCTCTGTCCCTTAACTGACTTTTATGGTATGCCCGGGAAGAGAAGCAGCTTGCACATGTTTTTCCTTTGCTCCCAGTCCAGCATGGAAGGAGGATCGATCGATATTCCTAGTCCCTCGGGAATATCGGGAAAAAACCTATGTGCTATTCTAGACTACACTACCACTATGCCAAATTTCATTAAAATCCGCTACGCCGTCCTGTGATTTAGGAACAAACACTTTTTATTTATTTTGGCTTTATTGATTTGATATTTCATATTAACTTGGTAATACCAGTATTAATATTTTTATTAACTAGACTAAACTGACCGCAAAAGCCGTCGGCTTAAAGAAATGTGTGCTATAGGGACCCCAATTTCGACGTTATGTCTTTTTAAAGTTATTATAATTATTAGCAGTCTTTGTTTCGGTCAAAATAAATCTAGGTTCTACTACGTCAAACTGTCAATTTACGAAAGAAAACTGTACGAGCAGTTAATATTTCACACTCAAACAATTTCATCGTTAATGTCTTCAAATACTTTATAAGCAATTTGTAATTTGCAGTATCTTCAAAACTGTCTAGAATATTTAACCTGTTATTAATTATTCTAAAATAAATATAAAAGTTTTAGTCCATTTCAAGAAAAAGTTTTGAAAAATAGGCCTAATGTAAAATAAAAGTTTGGAATACGGAGGTTGACCTCTTAAAATCAAAGTTAGTCAACATAATCAACTAATGCAGAGCATTAAAAAAACCGACTTTGGACGACTTATAATGTACACATTCCACGTAAACATTCTCCGAAATCATACATACTTTTTCAATACTGTGAAATTCTTGATGAAGTACTCAACCGATTTTGATAAAATTTATATGGGACCAACTATAAAGTATCCTCTATCATATGAAACAAGAACTTTTAAAATCGATTCGTAATTGTCCGAAATATCTTGTAACAAAGACACAAAAAAATACAGACGAATTGAGAACCTCCTCCTTTTTTGGAAGTCGGTTGAAAATGAGTTATCATGCAAACTCTAGTTAACTAATAAAACATTGATCCCATTGTATTGTGTTTAGTTCATCGCCTTTTTATCAACAATCCAAACATCATCTACTCCAAAGTATCCTTTTAATTTAATTTAACCTTTTTCAAAAACCTCCTTGCTACACAAACTTCTTAAAACTCCCAACGGTATTCGAAATTTAAAAATAAATAAAAAGTTTATTTAAAAAATTACGGTTCTGACCGTTTGCTGCCGTCGGCCGGCGTGAAATCAGGGTCAGAAGTACTGTCGTCCAACGAACCAGTTGAATTAACTATCATATTTTATGCATTATCAATTTTATATAGCGTAAGGAGTTGTTATAACCGAAGGTAAAATATTAAGGGATCACGGTATCTGTAAGGACAGCGAAACGTCGAGTTAAAATGTAAAATATAGTAATTTTACGCGATAAATCGATTTAAAAAGTGTTTAATTTGAGATTGTGAACCGTTGAGACTAATAATGGGCTAGATTCGACATTAGATTCACTAATTTTTACAAAGGTTTATAAAACAAAGGTTAAAGGACAAAGGTTTTATTGGCGTTTTTGCAGGCTAGTATAGGCTGACACCCTGTCACTGCAATAGTCTCTCTTAATCATTATAATACCTCGAAATTTGTCAAATGTGACATCAGATGGTTTGATGAGCTCTGGTGTTCTGCCTACCCCATAAGGGATAAAGGCGTGAAGTTATGTATGTATGTATTTTATTAGAATAAACTTAAATAAACATATAAACATCCATGACTTGACGACTAATATCTGTGTTCATCACACAAATATCTGCCGCGCCGTCGGGATTCGAATCCAGGACCTCTGGCATAGAAGGCAATGTATGTTACCACTACACCAGCCGGTCGTAGTGGTAACATAAGAGAGATTTCAAATTAGAGATTATAATATCAAATACGAACCAATATGTATCAAAACAGTATTTTCAGTTAGTTGTCCATGCTTAAATAAAATCAAAAACTTTCCAAAAAATACTCACGAAAAAATTAATATGTATGTGAGTTTAAAACGAAAATTCCCTCTGACATTTGCCATTAACTTAAATTATACGTCCCATAAACCATATTTCCCAAAAAATCAATATTTAAATCTGGTAATAACATCTCCAATTAGTTACTGGCGGTCATAAATAATATTTAAATTTATCATTTCTGATTTCGATCGCGGCTGCTACCGTGGCGGCTTTCTTTGTCGCGTTCGTATTTGTTTTATTTTCTTAATATTTTTCCTTACTACAAAAAAAGTTAATGCAATGCCTCTGTCAAAGTCAAAGTTATCTGAAATGTCAGTTTTTCGAAAATGCGTTTCGCTACTCTGTGATAAGCGCTCGATAGCAAAGTGTACTAGGGTTGCCTGTCATGAAAATTGAGTAGCGTAATGTTATTTGTATGCTTTTTAAAACAAAGGTTTGAATTTACTTTAAACGGAATGTAAAAAGGTGGAATGTGGAATGTTTTTGTTACTTAGTTACGTGTTTAGTCGCCAGTGCGTTTTTGTAGTTATTAAAGATTTGTGGTTATATGAAAGCATAGATATAGTTTTTTTATAGATAAATTACTCAAACTGACAATTTCAATATGAAGCACAAACGTGAGAATAAAATAGATTTTATTGGTTAGGACTTATTATTGTCCTTATACTACCATTGTTTTAATATTAAACTTGACTTTTAGCCTTCCATTTATAAATAACAGAACAATTGATGAGTGGGAATCAAACCTACGAACTCACGACTTGCAGACAAATCTCAAGGAATATGCCAATAATTCAATCATTCAATCAATAGTCTTAAATGCTACAATAAAGATTTAAGTAAGTAATACCAACTTATATTATAAATGGATTAAGTTAAAATGTCACATTTTTGCAGTGGATCTGGATAAATGAAGTAAAGTCGTTGAGATCGGCTAGTTATAATAATAATGTAAGATCACGTTTATTAATAATGCGCATCAAATCTTTACTGTTACTGAAGTTAGAAACTTGTTAAAATTAAACGAAAACGAAATATTGAGGTTATGGCGACCGGCTGGTGTAGTGGTAACATACATTGCCTTCTATGCCAGAGGTCCTGGGTTCTAATCCCGGCGGCGGCGGATATCGGTGTGATGAACACAGATATTAGCCTTCAAGTCATGGATGTTTATATGTTTATTTAAGTTTATTCTAATAAAAACTATGTATTTATTCAATATGAATGTTTATATATTTCTTAAGTATATGAGTTATCTAGTATCCATAGCATAAGTTCTTTAAGAAACTTAATTTGGGCTAGATAATGTTGTGTGGGTGTCAGAAAAAAAAACAACAAAAAAAACAATTTTTAACAAAAATTTGAATTCTACTTAATGCACGGTTATATTTCTGTTATTTCACAGTAAAATCTATTAGAAAACACGTCAATATTTCAAAAATAGCAACACATTCCTTACATTCAATTAAAAAGAAAAAAAATCACAAAATAACATAAAAATTGTATAACTTACAAAAAAAAAACACAACAAACATCAACAGTTCTTTTTTCAAACTTCCCGCCTCGCGCCATTAACCCAGGTAAACACTTTAATTTGGTATCCATCATATAAAAAAGCACTCGAGTGGAGAGCGGGCAAACATTGGCGAGAGTGTGGGAGTGTCAGCACGTGCCGGTGGTACCCCGAATTGGTTTAGCTAGTTAACTTTTAGATACGATGTATTCAAACTGTATACAATCAGTACCTAGGTTGAGATGTAGCTAGTATTTATAAGATATGTATCATCAATCATCATCATCATCATAACTCTTTGTATTTTTTATTACAAATTGTTAAAAACACAATTTCTAATCCCTCGGGAACACATACATACATAACTTATATCCCTTATGTAGTAGGAAGAACACCTGAAGTCATAAAACCATCCCATGTCACATTTGACAAATTTGGAGGCATTCTAATGGTGGTGAAAGACTATTTTAGTGACAGGAGGTCAGCCTATCGCCCACAAAAAACCACTGTCCCTTTACTGACTTTTACAGTATGCCCGGGAAGAGAAGCAGCTGGCATTTTCTATGTTTTTCTTTCGCTCCCAGTCTAAAATAGTCTTTCACCACCATTAGAATGCCTCCAAATTTGTCAAACGTGACATCAGTTGGTCTTGTAACCTCTGGTGTTCTGCCTACCCCATAAGGGATACAGGCGTGACGTTATGTATGTATGTATGTATGTAATAATAATAGAGGCAGTCTTAAATCATGTCCCTATAACCATTTGTCTACCCAACGGTACCGTGGTGCAGTGCTCTAGACGCTAGGTCGAGCGTTCAAGTCCCGCACGGAACAAGAACAAATAATCAACTTTACGTCAAAACTTTGTCTGAAGTATAAGGTCGTCAAGGTAAACGATCTCCGAATTCATACATATTTAAAAAAAACATGAAGTATTCAATCGATTTCGATGAAATTTATATGGGACCAAATGGAAAGTATACTCTATAATATGAAACAAGAATCAAAATCAGTTTACCCAGACAAAAGTTATGACGTAACAAGCATAAAAAAAACGTACAGACGAATTGAGAATTTGACTCCTTCTTTTTTTGAAGTCATTTGAAAAAATTCCAGGTCTGGGCGTTTATCTATGTAGGTATGTATTTATATTCTAGGTTCCCCCTAGTTCGCTACATGAACACAAGCTCTGCTTACTTTTAGGCCATGTGGTGTGATTGTCTAGGGATTTTATTTAAGTTACTTTTTAAACACACGATACTTAGTATTATTTTGTATACTTTTTCCGATAAATAAAGTCTTTTACGTTCGTAAAAGATAAAAAAGTTGGAAACTGTGAATACGGTGTTTAATCGGTGCATATATTTTTCATTTAAACGTCAAATAAATAAATTTTAATAAATTTTGTAGTACTTGCCTGAATTGCAAAATCGAAAACAGAAGTTTCTCATTCCATTTCATTGAACATTGAAATAAATGCAAAGTTTGTTATTTCTGAATTACCAGTGCGTTAACCCTACGACCGCCGCCGGGGCATTATAAGCCCATTGCATAAATAAACAGAACAGTGCGAATTTTCTCACACTACCCTCTGAGAGTGGATGTTTATGTAGCGGGAGGTACCCTCTAGTGCTGTCTTTGTTTTTATTTGACTGTCAAAGGTAGTCACAACTTTAAAACTGTTGGTTTTCAACAACTCTACTTATGTGGTACCTCGTACAAGCAATTGTTTTATTATGCTTTCTTCTCTATGGTCTTCGTATAAACATGCCTTTTTAATACCACTTTAAAGTATGCCGATTAAGCAAGCAATAGATCTTAATACCCTGATTTTATAACTCAAATTTAGCATTCGCTTGTCTTTAAGCTCTACTTTTTAAATATTAGTATTTGGATTGATAAAACATGTTTTCTTTATTTACCCCAAAAACTGCTAATAAAATCAAAAATATATTAAGGTTGCACAAATAAAGCTTTACAAGAACAAACCAAGTGTATACAATCCGCAGATTATTTCATTTACTCCCGACCCTCTGCCTGAGGACTACTAGAGGGTCTGAGACACCCCCAATTCCGAAGAGTGTTGAAATTCTCACATACACGATTTGAGGTTAATAGTTTATTGTAAAGAAAATTTTATGAGGATGAAAAAAAAAGTAAAAACTTAGTAACAAAAGTTAATCTTGACAACAAAATGGGTGTTTTTAGAGACGACCTAGGGGTTTTTAGAAGATTCCTAGTATTTTGGTAAAAGAGACCATTCTTAAATCGGCTGGCTATTTCTGGCGAGTTTTTTTCATGTAAATAATTAATTTCGTATAATGTCATAGAGTATTCCATTTTCGAGTTTCGCGTTGCGGTTGAAAAGATGAGATTGAGGTGTACCCAAAGTTCTATAACCAATAAATTTAAAAGTTTTGGAGAAAGTTGTCTTGCAGTGGTGTGGTAATGTAAAAATTATGAATTAAAAGTAATAATTGTCGAAATACCACCTCTTTGTTAACTTTAATAAAATTAAATGTATTTTAAATCATTTTTAAAGGCATTACTAACACAATTTTATACTAGGATAGCTTCTAGTCGGACTATATAGCTTCATTACACAAGCTCATTTAAGCTCATTTTAAAGCTACATAGTTGCTTTGTCAGTTTGCTTGTTTTATATAAAAATATTCTGACCATATTTCTTCCTAACTGAAAACATGTGCTAAATAAAAATCACCCGACCAGGACTCGAACCTGGGACCTCTTGTTTGCCGGACAAGTGCTCTTCCACTGAGCTACCGGGCCCTGGCGATACGCCTCAACATTACGTAGCACATTTTTGTTTCAACGTTACATTGCTAACGTAGCTCCATCTAATGGTTTAGCTTTGCAGCTAAGACCACCCGAGACCAATTTCTTTTCAGAAATTGTGAATCCCAGCTAAAGTGAAGCATTGCAATTTAATTTTAATTTAATTGTTCATTTATTTCAAGTTACATGACTCATGTTGCGTTTGAAATGCTCAATTATTAAAATCTTAAAAATATATTTCTTCCTATATCAAAATCTTAATTATGTCAAGGATGCCTGAAAAAAATCGCTTGTAAATATAACACTGCCTAGTTGTCAATTTGTACATACATAACTACACGCCTGTATCCCTTATGGGGTAGGCAGAACACCAAAGGCTGTAAAACCATCTAATGTCACGTCAGGTTTTGGAAGTATTATAATGATGGAGTGAGACAATTGCATTGACAGGGGTTCACACTCAAAAATGACAATAAAACCTCTGTCCTTTAACTGACTTTTACAGTATGCCCAGGAAGCGAAGCAGCTGGCATGTTTTGCTTTCGCTCCCAGTCCAGCTTGAATTCGTAACTCTTCTTTTAAAGACAAAATACAATAGTATTTATAATTATAATTTTCTTCTAAGAATATCAACAGCATACCAGGACCACAGGAAAACTATAGAGTCATCACTTATCTCAGTCAAACAGTGCCACGTGGCAGCCATGGGGCTTACTCTTATCTATTGACACAGCAATTGGCACTGTGGTAATCACTGTCACTGTCACCGTGACAGTTATAATGCCGTAATCTGTCATTGCAGAAAGAATTTATAACGCTACTGTAGCGCTTTTCTTAGCTGCGAGAGTGTAGTGGAATTTCTGGTCTAATTTTCAACCGACTTCAAAATAAAAAGGAGGTTCTCAATTCGTATGTATGTTTTTTTTTGTTACACGATATTTCGGAGAATTATGAATGGATTTTGAAAATTGTTTCATATGATAGAGGGTACTTCATAGATCCCATATAAATTTCATCGAAAACAGTTGAGTACTTCATTTAAAATGTAAAACTTTTGAAAAAATATGTATGATATCGGAGAATGTTTACGTTGATGACATTCTCAACTCAGTATTGACGTGAAGTCGGTTTTTTTAATGCTCTGAATTCCTTGATTATTAAATTTTTTGTTTGTATAGGTCTGGCCTAGACTATTTATCTGTGCATCATTAAACTGTATGGAATATTAAACATTGCTTTTCTTTTTCAGATTTTAGTACTTTTTTTACTAGTTTCTTTTTTGCTTTCCATAGAAGCTTGTTCTTCTAAAGCAGTCTCGTTGATTTTGGGATCCACTCGACTGCCATTCTATTTTATATGGAAAGATGGTACCCTTTTTTGTAATTCTCATCTTTATTACGCACTGGATGTCTTTCTAACATCTAAGTACTTCATGCGAGCTATGTGTCCCATAGTAAACTTTATATATGATATTCTGTGTTGATATGTTTCAGTTAAAGTAGCTTATTTTTCTTATTTGAGGAGTAATGATTTTAAATTGGTCGAGGATTAAAAACTGAGGTCCTTTTGTAAACGATCTTTTCTTAAATAACCCTGCCGGGTACCAAACAAAGCCAGAAGCAGTAATAGTTTTATTACACGTACTCTACAAACTAACAAAACAAATACTTAAATAATAATTCAACACAAATTTTCCATAACAAGCCTCCTTTTATTCAGTTATGTAACCAGCCCCCATGCAACAGTGGCAAATAAACCATAAATTTATTTATTAGATAAATTTCAATTTACTAACAATTCCGTTAGCGAACCCCTAGCACTGTACTTCCAACATTATCATGGTAATAAAATAACTCCTACCATACACTATTTATTTCAGACCCGTATAATACAACTGGCAACTCTGAAGCTAGTTGAAATAAGACTGAAAGTAGCTTGTCTATGTTTTGACATCTGTCAAAATTTGGCGCGCCCCACCCTTTGGAACGTTCTCTGAACAATTTATGTGTTAACATGATTTATGACTTGGCATCCCTTATTTTTAGCTTATTACCTTTATGTGCCTATTTAGTAATATATTTATACTGAGAAGGGTATGTATGTATTTAAGTAAATGATACGAGTTCATTTTTTGTTTCAAAGTTATTTTGACGATACATACATACATACGATGTCATTGATATTTTATGCGGATACAAAAATATTGACCCGATTTCAATAGGAAAGCATTTTGAACTAAGTACCTACATGTGATTTGATAATCTCTAAAAACTATTAAGAAACGAAAACCAAGAAACTTTTGAAAAATCATAAGCACGTTTGGTATTTAGTTCGAGTGTTCTAACTTCACTTTATTATGCGAGCTCGAAGTAAAAGCTGATTTCTTACAAAAACACTATCGTGGCTATCTAAAAATACGTCCAAAGTAAAAACAGAAAAGGCCAAAAACAATACATTTAAAAAAGCAAAAAGCTCTCCTTCAAAATAATCCTACTCTACATTTAAATTAAATTAATTGAAAATCACTAAGCAACCCCCTGTATCTCAAACCACTGCGTTGAAACAACAATCCGGTTTTAAATCCGAACGTGCCCATTACCTCCCCTCGCAAACGTCAAAGTGACATTGACGTTGACGGCGCACCTTTCAGAAACCAATGTTATTTCGAAGGAAAAAGGTTGAGAATGCTTTTTGTTGGAGAACGCAGCTGTATCTATGAGTCCCCTCAGAGAATTTTACACATCATTAATGAGAATGTTACAGTGGGATGCTGTGGGGTCAAAAACCATGAAAAACGGGAAATTAATAAGTTTGTTGTCATCGTAGATAGGCTTGGGAGGGGCCAGAGGGGGCACGTGCTATAAACGGTTACTTAACAGTGGCAATTGCTTGCTTAATAATATAAGATTTTGTAAATTACTTTTTTAAATTGGTTTGAAAAGCTAGCCTAAAATTAGCGTTAATGTCTCCTGTAACAGTCAGCTTTGAAAAGTTTGTGGCCTTAATTAGCTTATGCTCTCTAGCGGCATTCAATCCTAGAACCACAAAGTCAATATAATTTTATTTATATAACGTATAAAATCTGGTTTACATTTTGACATAATATACAGTTTGTGCTTTACCTAGCTTCCGACGGCAAAAGCCTCATTTTAGGCCTCAACTTTTTTACATATAACTATTAATGGATTTATGTCTTTTATATTTAAAGCAGTCATGTATAGTTTCTATGCCTAAATACCTAGCTAGGTTTTTCTCGTGGCTTCATCTGCATGACCGTTTTAAGCCGTTTCATACAAAAAAGTAGCTACTTATATTCCCCGTCTGTTCTCACAATAATTACTTTTTTGATTAGTAGGGAGCATTTGATTAGTATGCGATTAGTGATGACTGTAAAGAAAATCGATGATGAAACAGATGTGTCTTTATGTTTGACCACCTATGCCTACTGGTGCAAAATGGGTGCAAGTGGTAAAACGGTCGTCGGAGCTATCTCTTTATTTGACAAATAAGCAATAACAAAGTGTAAATAGCTTTATTACAATATATTCGTATTACATTTCCATAAATCTGTTGTGATAACCACAGACATCCAATCTTGATATTTGAAACGTGCTAAAAGATTCTTAGCTAATCATACAGATCCCAATCGCACCTTTCAAAATTATCGATAAACCGTAACTAGAACCAAACATGGCAACGCCATTAGAAGATAGACAAACAAGCTACCGCTGCTCTATCAAACATCAAGAAGATAACATCTGAACGCAACATTACAAAAAAAAAAAAGAAAAAAACCCGCCATGTCGTGAGGATTAGCGCTCAAACCCCTATTGTCAACGACAACAATAACATACACCCGTCCTTGTCTCGGCCAGAGAAATTTTACCCGCCAAAACGAGATAGATAGTTGTCTATTTGTTTTTCTATGGGTAGGCGATGTGACAGTTTTCATATGAAATGTTTGTTGGGAATAGAGTCTGTGGAAAGGGATTCGTTTTTCAAAAATATCGGAACAATTGCAGTGTGTATTTTTTAATCCGTGAGCGAGCGGGATCGTTGGAACATAACGAATTGATATGACGCAACTGATTGGTTGTATTGAAACCGATATTTTTTAAATTTAAATAAAGAATGTTATATTATATCGATGCTATTTCATTAAATCAAAACAAATTGGATGTATAACCAGTTCTGTAATTATTAACGTAACTCTCTGATTAAATTAAAACAAAATAGATTGAAATGCGAATTCCTTAACTGTCAAACTGTCATCAAAGGCTGGTTAGGTTAACTAATCCAAGTGACCCGTGACTGGTAGTAAGGGTTCACCTGGATCCTGGCCACCTGTCATTGGAAGTTAGCTGCCAGTTATTTTTCGAATACTTAAGATTTTTTTCCAAGTTTGATTTCAAAATATGAATTTAAACATATTAGAGGTAAGAGTCATTTCCTTTCTAAGTCCCTGGGCTGTTATCTGGATTGAAGTTAAGCTCGGGCTAGGTCACCGTTAAAACATTAGTTTGCATCTTTATATAGTTTTGAGAACACTTCAAAAGTTAAAATAAACAACATTTGTATTCTATTTTACAAATAGGTTACAAATGTATTATTATTATTATTCTTCTATAACTGGCTCATCAATTGCTTACCGTGCCTAGAATCACTATTCTAAATTACGTACCTGGTAAATTTGATCGCATGAAATGAGTATCATAGAGCAATAGATTTAGAAAGCACGCCATCATTTCAAACATAGAATTTAGAATCAATTTCAAATAACATTCCATCATTAAACATTTCAATTACGGAACAACAGAGAGTTTTCTTTTTAAAAATGACATTCTTTCACAGACTATTGAGAGGAATAGACGTCACCACTTAGTAAAGGTGATTTATCATTTCTTTTAACATCTTTATAAGTTGTTCAAACACATGTTTTTTGACTGATGAGGACTTAGAGTAGATTAGTAATTATTCTTAAGATTACAAGCGTTAAATTGTTTGTACGGAATGTAGACTATTTCTCTTTGGTGTGATGAGAAATTGTGTTTGTTTTATTGTTGAATAATATATTCAATTTTAAAGTTTGAATGATTGTCTCTTTGTAGAATTGTATGTCATGCATGTATTATTTTTAACATACATTTAATTTTGCGGTGAAGTATATTTTTAATGTGTCTAGCTCAACTCTACTAATACTTTGGTGATGGGTTAGGAAAAGTTACTGAAAACTTTCATTGCTTAATAGTAAGCACCAGATTTCAAGTAAAAAGAGAATACTAGCCAGCCCTATCCCATAGCTATGTTTCCATGGAGGCTATGCAAGTAGCAGTACGAACTTAGGTATTACCTTCCTACTTGTTTCCACTGTCTCAAACTGTCTGGATTTACCATCTAAAATCCCAGGTTAGGAAGTAACACTCCTGGAATTGCTGTATTCCGCAGGCGGTCGTAATTAGTAATCAATTTATAAATAGGTCACTTACGCGATCACGACACGCTTAACTTCAAAGTCAATTTTGAAAAAAGAACTGATTCGAACGTGAATTGCATTGAACTTTCAAAAGCTGTACGGCTTAGTTCCTTTGCCTGTTTCTTACCAACTAAATACTTCTTCTTGCAAATCATCTTGTCTTCTTTTCCGACCTTACCATCACGTAGCATCAGGTTAGGTTGAGGTCAAAAGTTGCAGTCATTAAAAATCAAGCACTAAACTTTAACTCCTAACAAAGAGACAGGATATTTTCTTTTTTTTATTTCAAAAACAAGATTAAATAACCGGTCTTTGAAATGTTTATACCTCGTATTAAAACTCTAACTATAAATCAATTAATTTTATAAACCCGTGATAAAAATGTCTGACATTGTATTTTCGACTTTCTTCTTGAAGACATAAAAGTTATTTTATGTTGTATGTCGCGATCGTAATACAGAAGCTAAAGTATCTTATTAACATAATATGATTACAGCCACTAAATTCATAGAATACGAGTTAAGATTGATTAGTTTATTTTTAAATGGTTCCGTTGGTATTTTGAAATGACTACCCTTTTCAACCGACTTCCAAAAAAGGAGGAGGTTCTCAATTCGTCTGTAAGTATGTTTTTTGTGTCTTTCTTGCACGATATTTCGAGCAAATATGAATCGATTTTGAAAATTCTTGATTCATATGATAGAGGATACTTCATAATTAAACTTCCGTATAAATTTCATCGAAATTGAAATTTCAAAATTTTGAAAAATTATTTATGATTTCGGAGAATGTTTACGTTGATGACATTAAACTCAGCCAAAGTTTTGACGTGAAACTGGTTTTTTAAGGCTCTGCATTCGTTGATTATGATCGTGTGTGTTTGGCAAATCACTTCCCAATCACATTATAGGCAATTATCAACATTATAGGATCGCGGCCAATGCTAGTGTTACCATGCATTGCGTAATCAATTCTTTAACTTTCGGTTATGTTTACTCTGTGAAAAATAATATTTATTCTTTATTATATTTTTTCTTTTCATATATGATTTCAAACTACCACGTCCTCGAATTTCAAAAGTGACCCACCAGTCGCCCTGTATATTTTACATTTTAACTCGAAGTTTCGGTGTAACGAGCGAGTGTTTAATTTGATATTTTTCATTTACAACCATCAATATTTCATTATTATTTTGTAAATTTTAAACTACACGCCTTTTTGGCAATCAAACCAGTCGGGACCATGGCAAGAGAGACAGAAACCGGTGAACGATTCGGGCAGTGTCGAACAACGAAAATAGTTTTATTATTCTGACGCTACAAATTCTCCATAATTGCACCAATCAACAAGCTCAGAACCAATGTCTCAGTGAAAGATACCGTACTGGACTTGTATTAGAGTACATATTGAATTGCAGTATCAATTTTGCCTGTGGTGTTTCGTCTTCAACAGTATTAATAATCCAAATCATCTTACTCTACCGATATTATTTGATACCGTTTATGCCATAACTGTATAAGAGATTTGGGTGAAGTTTCATAAACAGGAAGATATTGATATATGATAATATGGAAGTAAGTCTTCAAGATTCGTACGTACTATTCAATACAGGTCCATCGCCCGTGTGACCATGGTATGTCTGAAGACGAAGAAACATCTAAAGCCTAAAATATAATTTACCATGACAAAATCCTTTTCATAAAATCTTAGATTTAACATAATATGAAATGTCTGTATGAGATCATCTTTCGATGATAAGGCCGCCTATTGTGCTCTGTATCTATAAAATTGTAATGTATAAATATTCCTTATCTTTGTGCACAATGAAGGATAAATAAATAAAAACGTTTGGCGTACACTGTGGGCCTATTATGGATCTCAAAACCATGCGATGATTTCATGAAATATTCTTGACGTAAAACATATCCTGCGATCATTATTCGCTATTACTCTTCGGCGAAATCTCTTTGCTAAGCTGTTGCCATGTAGACTGAATACAATAATCCCAATATAGAATGATTCGTGAAAGCTCACGGAACGGAAAAAACATGCGATGATATCATGAAATACTTTGACGTAACACACATCATGCGGTCTTTATTCGATATTACTCCTCGGCGAAATCTCTTAGCTAAGGTCTTTTCATGTAGACTGAATACAATAATCCCAATATATAATAACATACTATTTATTTATTAAAACATTCGAAACGGAAAATCACAAGTGAAATCAAGAAACAAACATATCATAGTTTGGTGGGTGCAATCTCACCTTTTTCAATTGACATTTTTAAGTCATAGATGATATCATTGAAACTGTCATTGCCAAAGGAAATGCCTCTTGCATGTAATAAATTGCAATGTATGTATGCATGTATTCGTTCATTCATTATATCATCATTGTATCATAGAAATCTTAGAATAAGAATAAAGTATAATTATTACTCTAAGATAGCAATCTTGTTTATAATGTCATGTCATGAAAGGACCGTAATAGGCCTGCTGATCAAAGTCGCTGGCCGTTGTAAAGCTAGATGTAGACAGCGTAAAACCAATCGGTGTGGACAACCTTGGGGTAGGCATCTGACCAGCAGTACGTTTCTCTTGATTGATAGATAGATTTTTTTACCACAGTTGAACGTTGCGATGCTTTTAAATCATTTTTTTAACGAAAACTTTAATAGAGTTTACGTGAAATATCTACAGTGGCCTTTTGATTTTGGTTTTGAGCGATTCCAGAATTTTACAAATGCGCTGTAATCGTATGTTTAAAAAGTGTGTACGGTAAATATTTTTACATGGAATCCTAAATAATTTGAATCTCATTTACTATTAATAACTAAAATCTATTAATTGAACAAATCTAACTGTTAAATTAAATTTACTAAGTTTACGATCGTGTTGCAGGATGTTCAAAATATTAGATATTTTAATTAAATTTATTGTTCAGAATTTATTAAGTAGAAAGCTTCAAAGATAATGAAAATGTTGTTGCTGTATATTCTATAGGTAAAATGTTGAGAGATCAACAAATTAACTTGTAGGGCTAAGAATAACTCTACAACGATAGTGACTTACCTGAGTGACCTACGCTAATTGATAGGACCCTTTCAGGGCTCGCCTGGCTAGAAAAACAAAGTCTTCTTTTTTATAATGAACTAGACAAATTACTTTCTTTTCAATCTTTCTTTTCTACAAGTTCTAATATTATTATACAGCAGATTTACTTATAATACAAAGGTAATGTTTCAAAATTGGAATATTTAATAAGCACTAGCCTAGAACGTAGCTGAAATTATGCTGGTATCGATAAAAATATGCATGGTAGTGAATCTTGGGTGTGGCAGAAGAGAGATGAAAGCAAGATTAATGCTGTGGAGATGAGAGCGTTGAGAAGCATGTGTGGAGTGAAATTGAGTGAAAGGGTGCGCAACAGTGAAATAAGAAAGAGATGCGGATTGATAGAGGATGTAGTTACTAAGATTGAAAAGGGTATGCTACGGTGGTTTGGGCATTTGGAAAGGATGAGTGAAAGTAAATTTACGAAAAAGGTATACAGAACAAGAATAGATGGTGTTGTTGGAAGGGGCCGGCCTAGGCGAACGTATGCCGATCAAATTAGCGACATTTTGAAAAAGGGCCTAGTTAAAAGTACCCATAACCGGCGATCATGTATGAAAAGATTGATGATCGTGGAAGAAGCGAAAGAGGTATGTCTGGATCGCAGCAATTGGTGTTCCCTTGTCTCTGCCTACCCCAAGGGTAGGCAAAATTACAAGACGAATAATTAATGGCACACAAACATGTTAAAGTTTAATGTGAATGGCAACTGCCATGCTAGGTCGTCTTTACATTTCGCCATTTTTGATACTCTTTTTATTGTCAAAACTGTCATTGTCATGTCATCTGTATTGTCATTTGGTACTGTAATGTCTATGTACGGAGAAGCGATTTTTAATAAATCTTGTGCTTTTTAAATACGATGTCTATCTGAAATTGAGTGATTACTATTTGTTTGTATACTTATTCTCTTCAATATATCCTTGTGCTCGCATTCTAGCCCCAGATACAAAGAAACGGAACAATATCCTTAGGCAGTTTTATTATGTTTGTCCTTTGTTTAGTAGGCACTGTGTGAATATTGTTTATAAATATTGATTAAATTTATCTATGAAACATAGCGAATATAATCATATATTTTCAATTAATATCTATGAATTGCAAGTTAATTAAAATTTCCATTTAGGTTTGGCTTCGAATAGTTCTGCCTCCCTGGATAAATGCTATTTGATAGTAGGATCCTCTCAGGTAGGGTTGCCAATTTTATTTTTTACAAATAAAGTATATTTGAGTCTAAATATCAAGCAGTATTTTGGAAAAATAAACAGTATCCAATTTATTTTATGTTAGAAACACATATTGTTAGAGTTTCGTGCACAGCTTATTAATTAAAGTCTAGCATATACAGTATTTAGCTTCTTATGCTATGCTTTTTTTTAACTAAAGATGGAATTGTAAAATTTACTTCTTATTTCATACAGGTCGGGGTCTCCTTGCACAGGCTCTTCGAGCTAAAAAGGAGGCTCTTGACCTATATGTTCAAATGTACTTTTTGATGATGAAATAAATGATTAGGCTGAATTATTATTATTATGCTGAAAACAGTATTCTGTATACTTTCTTTTCGTTCAACGGTAAACAGTATAATGTAGTGAAAATATGGTGGGCAACCCTACTAAGGCAATCATGCGGTGATGTCTTTTGGAAATTTATGACCAGGACCTTCGTAAACCCATGTGTTGTCATCTTCAACCTCATCTTCACTTACCAGCGTTGAGGTTCCATCGGTAAGATTGAGGTCAAACGCTGCTTTAGTTACCAATATTTTTGTATCAATTGTTATTTTTTTTATCTATGAAACGAATCTATTTAACTTTCTTTCCAACGTTATCTTATCCTATATCTTTGTTCTCTCTCCCACAGGCGTAAACCCACGGAAGCAGAGGCGCGAACGCACTACATTCACTCGTGCGCAGCTCGACGTACTTGAAGCCTTATTTGGCAAAACGCGCTACCCTGACATCTTCATGAGAGAAGAGGTGGCACTGAAGATCAACTTACCGGAGAGTAGAGTACAGGTAACAACCGTTTTTGGATTTTAGTCTGTATAATGTGGTGTGAATAAAAGAATTTATAACTATTTAATAAGACATGTAATAACTGTCTAATGATCTAACATACAAGGTTGTTTTTTAGTCATCTGCCAAATTTTTTTTACACAACTAGTATCATTTATATGAACGTATTCTGAAAAAAGGCATGTATTTTTTTTTGAAAGTAAACTAACATATTAAGCTGACATATTAAACAAAGGATGGTCACTCTAAATAATGAATGAACACCATTAAAATAAAGATAACAACGGGCTACTACAAAACATCTTGTAGTACTACGTCGTAGTATTATCAATGAAATGCCGCATCGCAGTAGCTATGTTCATCAACAGTGACTATTTGTGTAAAAGTTTGTGGTGTCATAGTTTTACTTTTATGTACTGAGCGTTACTAAAATAAATATGCAGGTAAGTTTATGTCGTATCAAAAAAAAAAACATTGAAATTTGGCTGGTGAAAACAACCCTGATATTTACTACAAAGCGAGGATCGAACCCGCAACGTTTTGCTTATCACCCACTACGTCAGGAGACCGTCAAATTTTAATCTAATTTCATTAATAGTTTAACCAATAACTGTAACTGTCTAAGTCGTAATTAAGTTTTTGATTGTAATGTATACATCTAAGTAAGGTATACCGATAATAAAATAAAAAGTCTTGTCTTTCCAATTACTCTCAAAAACACATATCACTCTAAATCTCCCTGTCATTAATACAGCCAAACTCGCTTCATCAGCCTATCATTTTAATGCAGCTACCTTTCAATTAGGCCTAGATAAGTTATCTCAATAAAATTATAATCCCTCATAATGGCTAACCACCCAAAGTTGAAATGGAAAAATTAAATTCGACTAACACAGCCGATCCATCTCCGCCGATGTCTCACGGACGACTGATTTCTAATTCGTTCAAACGTTCCATTTATACTGACACAAGAAGAGCATTAGCGCGCGATTCAATTATGTTCGAAATTTCGAATTCGAAAATTAAATCACGCTACTCATTGTTTGATGATACATTAACCTAAGAACGGTAGGACAGAACTGCTTTTTCGGGATCTTTCTTTATTGCATTATTCTTTTCATTTTCTCTCAATTCTGTAATGATTTTGAAGCTTCTGCAACAACTATTACAGACTTATTTTTTGAGGGGGTTATGTAAAGCTTATTTGCAGCAAATCAAGTAATTTGATGTTATGTAAAAACCTAGTTATTTCTCAGAATATCGAGATTAAAGAGGTACAAAATATTCCGATCTTCAGGTGATAATCTCAAAATAGGTGGAATTCTCTCTTCTATTACCTAATTGATTCAGATGCAGTGATGCAGCTACTATAACTAATTTGCTTAACTTAGACGTCAGGTAAGATCCATGTGCGTTCCTATCTCACCTACCTGACTACCTCCCTCCCTTGTCGACAATGATGCCACGACAACCACTTACGACATTATATCACACACAACACTACATCCGTATTGTCTTAACCAAAAGATCATCAAGATATAAGTAGGTTAGTATGCATGATTATTCTTCTACGTAAAAGAGGCTTTTAATACTTATTGAGGTTTTATCATATTTTGACTTGGTGTTTGGTATCTTTCTCAACATGTCGATGTGTTTCCATGTGTCGAAATTTTAATTTATTGCATAGTTAAAGGTGTCAAAATCAGCTGAAAACGATTTTTATCATCAGGGTGTTCACACTAACGATTAGAATATCGATAATGCAATAAAATCAATTTTCCCATACGTAAGTTATTGTCGTCCCAAGTGTCGTTTTTTTTCTGACTTTACTTCACAAAGTTTGTAACAAAACTTACTCTACACGACATTCTCTGCACTTATGTATTTACAACAGTTGTGATTATTCACAAGATTATCGCGATCAAAAACATTCATACTCTTTATACTCAGAATTAAATGCAAAACTGAAATTAATTAAGTAACTACAAACGCCCTGTCACTCCACATGTTGGCAACTTTGATAGAATCTAGAAATTAATGAGATTATCTCGATCAAGCACAGATAAGATAGGAATCTCCGCTCACAACTTTCTGTATTTTAATTTGTTGGCAATAGTGTAGCAAACTATGTTTTATGTCACAGTGTAGTTTAACCCTTAATTAATGTTCTTTTTTCTGCAAAGAGGTTGGAAAATTCAGTGACCTTTTTAGCGAAACCTTTTTTTTAAAACGGTACGGAAAGTGTGTGTTTCTATTTTCAAATAAAAATTGAAATCAATGCCCTCTGTAATCAATTATCATTATGTTTTTGTTTATATTGCCTGAAATAAATGATTGTTATATTATATATTTGTGAATAATACATAATGCATTTGTTTTATTCATATTAAACCGAAAATATATATCACTGTTAAGTGCGATTGTCAATAATAAAAAGCATGATATTTATGGACAATGTAAGGAACATGATTTTTGGTAACAACTTCTTAATTAATTAACAGGGAGCGATTATTTACTATTGAAAAATCATCGTTTAACCTCAATTTGAAGCTGGTACTCTCTCTAACTAAACTAACTAACTCTGGTACTAATTCGCTTTGTATTCCAGTCCATACAAGTCCATAAATAAACGTATTGTTTGGTTTGTAGAAGGTACATTTTATATTTGAGCCTACAAACTCAAGTCGACATTAGAGGCTTTTTTTCTAATTAATAGGCCTCTTGCTTTATTTTATGACCCTAATACACAATCATAATTTACCGCCAAAATTCTAAAAGTCATCTATCTGAATCCCGAGTCTATGGCGTTCTATTACAAGTCCGTGCGTAGGCATCGTCATCCCGGATTAAACCGAAACCCCACCGTTGCTATACATTCAGTGCAACACAGCCCTAGCAACACAAAACATGCATTCAGATGTAGCTTTTAATTTCTGAACGCAGTTTTTTAGTTGCCAAATTTGACAGATGTCACATGTTGTATTTTTGTTGTTGTAGCTAAATTGTAGAAAAGGGTTTGCGTAATAAAAGTTCTTTGGATGTCCTGTTTTCGAAATGCTGCGCTGTAAAATTTCTTGATAAATCGACTTACTAAAGAGGTGATTTTTAGTAGGTACTTATGTCAACTATATGAAATATTTTAAATTTATGTCTAGCATTGTATTATGATTGGGAAAATTATAACATATTTCTTGCGGTTTATAGTGGACTGTATTTTTTTTTGGGAAATACCATAGGAACTGGCGAACACTTAAAATTAGAACTAGATGTGATAACGCACCTGAAATAAAAATATAAAAGGTGGATAGGAATTCAAGCACTCACCGAAACCGCGGCTCACGCGCACAAAATTATGAATCTGCTCTGTTTTTTAAGATGACGTATTCACACGGTTCTTAGTGCCCTTTTATAGATCGCAGCACTGCACTATTAATATTAGTTCTTAATAAAAAACAATAAAATTTTAAGCAAACGCTGTTAATAGGTGGCCATATTCTTGTCAAGAACTTCGGGGTTTGCACACAGTAAGAGCGAGCGAGAAACTTGATAAAGGTGGGAAAGGGACAAGATAGGTAACTTGATTGCCTAATGTATAAATATAATAGTAGACTCCAGAAGATCACCAACTCGTTCATGGGTCAATGTGTACGCTTTTATAATAAAATTACAAATATATCATTGACTTTAAAAATAATTAATTTAAAACCATACATATTAAAAGTTATCCTTTATTAGGATAGGCAGTGGATTTAAGTCGTACAGCATATGTTTTTCAATACAATAAAAAATATTTAGGCTTTAACCTATAAACAAAAAATCTTTCTAACAATACATAGTCACGGGTTTAGCTACTAACTAATAAAGTCATAAATCAAAAACACAAATCGGCTAAGCAAACAAAAAGCAAGTAGTAATTGCTGAGTACACACAGCGCATAATGGCGGCGCTAATGTTTGTACAGCGAGGGGCAATCATTGTAATTTATTGAGATATTTACTACGATCAGTTGGCTTTGAAGCCGTGCCTGTAACGACACTATTGGTTTAGTGTCGTTGTTCTAATAAGCACAGGCTTTTATTGATTACTGAAGTCAAACATTCTTCAACTACCGGGTAATACCTTGTGGAGATTCCACCTATCTATAAATTAATAATTTATTAATATTTTATTTTACTTTATTCAGGAAACAAACAGTCGTTATAGGCATTTACAGTTAAACTATATAATTTATACAGAGACCAGTGAAGTTTCCATACCAAAAAATATAAATTTAAACGAAAAACACGGTCACAATACATTAGTAGGTACAATAATGAAATTAAAATAACTATATACGGAGATGCAAAAACAGTTCTATTTTTAATTTTGGGAGTGAGAGATGAAAGATGTCGATATTATTATAAATCTTATTAAATTGGGTACAAGATCGGTTAATGAAAGAGTTAGCGGCATAATTAGTTTGGGAAAGAGACAACACAAAAATAGGTTTGTGACGAGAATTTATTCGGGGACAAGCAAAATTAATATAACTCAATAAATATGGAGACTCGATTATATTATTCAGAATTTTGAAGAGAAAAATTATATCTCGTATATACCCCCTTTCGGAGAGAGAGAAAAGTAAAATTAATATCTACACTGTATTTAGAATGTTTTAGGGAAAGTCAATTTAAATGAGTTTTAGTACCTTAGGGTCGATTTTGAGTGGCACTCCTTTATAAACATATCTTTGAATACAACTAATAAGTGTGACCCTCGCATGGTGATAGGATACCGTATAACTTAAGAAAATAGTCTTTTTAAAAACGCCTTGAAAAAAAAAGTGAGATCTAAAGGAAATATCCATTAACCAAGCGGATACTTTAACAAATTCTTCTAAAATGTAACCTTCTTAGATGGAACAAAGTTATTTTTCATACAAACATTGCTCTCATAAAAGAACTTTCAAAACTTATTTCATTGAGAATAAGACGTGACAGTTGAACTTAAAATACGTTATTGAATTGTATTCCATATTTAAGTATCTTAATTCACACATTTTTTTTTCTACAGGTTTGGTTCAAAAACAGAAGAGCGAAATGCAGGCAGCAACTCCAGCAGCAAACAAATACCCAAATATCGAGTAAAACCTCATCCAGCACCAAAAGCTCTTCCATCTCCAGCTCGAAGCTCAATTCCACCACTTCCTCATCTTCCTCGAAGATATCAAGCTCGAAACCAGTGACTAGCTCAACGAGCTCAAGTTTATCAACAACCCAATCGATAACGACATCCTCTCCTAACCTACCAATCACGCCAACGACTTCAGTAAGTCCACCAATGAACGTAATATGCAAGAAAGAGTCAGCTTCAAACTACGAATCATCGCCGTTAAACAAAAATAATATTTCGTCTCTTTCACACCATTACAACTCCGCGGAGTTGAGACTTGGAAAGGAGTCATCACCTTCGGACATTTCGTCAGCTCATAACTACGGTGTGACGCCGAAGCAAGAATTATACGGCAGCCCGAAACGGTTGGACTATTCAAGTAAATTAGATTACTCGGAGAAGTCTTTTGGGAGCAGTTTGGTGAAAGACCAGTACAGTTCAAGACTGACTGGTAACCTCACGCCTTTAGGTTCAAATTCCTCTATCATGACGACTCCTTCGCCTCCGATTACGCCGCAGAGCATCAATGGACCTGGGAATGTGTATCATCCGGATAACTATAATAGTTTTCATTGGCCTGGCAGTTCGGACTACATAAGAGGCTATTCCGCTTCTCATCACCACCAGGGTTATGGACAAGGAGCTTATAATTCACCGTATTATCCGAGCCAGGTAAGCACTGTCATTGAAACTAATGACGTTTCTTTATTTGTTATGACCTACAGATAATACAGAATAATAGCTAAACATCAATTTAAAATATACGCATCCAATCATCAATACACTTTTGAGAATTATTTCATGTCGTAAAAAATTTATATTGAACGATTTTGCTATTGACTATTTTAAGACTATTATATATATACATACATAACTTCACGCCTGCATCCCTTATGGGGTAGGCAGAACACCAAAGGCTGTGAAACCATCTGATGTCACATTTGACAAATTTGGACGTATTAATTATAATGATGGTGAGAGACTGCAGTGACAGGGAGTCAGCCTATCGCCTGATAACCTAGATCCCCTATTTTACTATTTAAACCAATGTTCTAACGAAGTGTCAACAAAATCTCCCAATTTGGTTCCCTATAAAAATATTCGCTAAATCCATTTCTTTATATTCTTAAGCTCATTTTCTAACCATTTTTTCTTCCAACAGATGGAATACTTCAACGGTGCATCGGTAAACCAATCGCACAGCAGCCACCACGGCCACAACCTCACCGCCAACGGCAACCAGCTCTACAATCAGGTGTCCTTCGGGAACCCCTCACCACCCTCCGCCTGGCCATCACACCACAACATCCTGTCTTCCGGACCAGAATCCCCCGAAAACCAATCCCAGAACACCCCGCATTTGAGCATGCTACAAGCGTCCCAAATAAGCAACTTTTCGAACTCCGGAAACAGCTATTTCGCGCCTGAAAAGTACGGAATTAATATGGTGTAGTGTTTCTAGTCTTTCTTTTTAGTGTACTGTAAATATTTAAGATTATTTCTACTTGTGACGTTTTTCTCGAGAGCTCAGTCATTTGCGCGAGTTTAAAAACAATTGGAAATAGACATTGTTTTACGGAGACTTTCAGGTTAGCTCATAATATTATTTTTACTTTTGGTTAATAAATTGCTTTTCAATTTAATATTTTGATTGAATTTGAAAGTTTTCTTAAAAACTTTGAGCGGACATATCACTTACTTTTGTTTTAATAGATTAAGAACATCATAAAACCAAATGATTTAGCTCTCGGTAAAATCGTCTGTCGCTACATAGAGAAGAGTGTTCATTATAAAACTTGCAAATTAAATAACTAAGCAATAATCATTTTTAAATGGCAGTCCTTATATTTAGTTTTTTTAATTTTTATTTAATCTTCACATTTCACCTATATAAAACTGACCGTTGCTTAGATTTTTAACGTGCAATTGTACTTTAAATCATTAATAAACATTATATTAATTTACATTACTTCCAAAAGAAAAAGAAAAACAATCAACGAATAATTTAATAACTTACTTTAATGGCCTAATACAGTATCGAACAAAATATAAAACAAACTGTTATTTTTTTTTTGAAAATTTATTGATATATTTTATCAAAAAAACACAATTCCCGAGTCTTCTTGTAAAGAATTCCAAGTCATATCAATTCTTACATAAAATAAGTTATATGCATTTCATCAAATAATGCTCTAATTTTATAACATTTTTTTATTAGTTTGAAAAAAAGTTGTCAATAATGAAACTACTTACAAATCTAAAACAAATTTTAAACTCCATTCCATTTTTAAATCACCTTTTACTGTTTAACTAACGAAGTAAAAAGTATAAAGAGAGGAAGTTAAACAAATCATTTTTTTTTTCAAAGAACTGCTGAAATTTTCTGACATGTGGAATATTTAGAATTGGAGCATTATTTTCTTCTGTCCAGTCTATGCTACTAAGTTGACTGACAGCTTAAAAATTACGACGAATTTTACTAAGTTACATTAAGTAGCATTATTGTACATAGGTATGTGTTTTAAAATATTTTAATTTTAAAGAGACAATTTGTAAATGTGTGTGCTAATACTGTATATGTGACTATAATGTCTAGGCGTAAGAGAGTCATAAGTTTGCCATGATGGAAAATACCAGTGATTTTTTTTATTGAATAACGTCACATTTTGTGATGATACGACACTCGCGAACGGTCTAAGAAGTAGAGATGCTTGTTAAAAAGGGCTTAAGTTTTTAGGCTGAATACACACATGCAATAATCAATGCCTTTCAATATTTGGTTACGTTTTTTAAATCTTGAGTTTCTTTTTTGAGGTTAAGAGTATAATGATCGGCAGGGTTATCGATGAAATTATTGCGTGTTAGTATTCGCCTTAAATCGAAGTATCCCTTTACTTTTAATAACATTTCTTTGAGAAAAGAAAATGTTTATGACTTTTAAAGTAGGTCCAAATTTTTTTAAGCGTGAAAAATAATAATTTTGCAAAGAATTGTATTTGTCGTGTATTTCTTGTTTCCTATCTTCTTATGATCTCAATCGATTGTACCAGAAACATGACAATGCATTTGTAAGTAAAATAAAGATGTAACTAAATAAAATACAATACGAAATAAAATAAAAGAGATTATTAGTTTAATTTATATTTTTTATTTTTTCAAATTGTAGATTTTTAATAATTGTAATGAAATTTGTAATTTATAGTAATTTTAAGCTTGGACATATGTAGCTAAGTAAGAATAAGCATACTAATTTTAAGTAAGGTACACATTGTTGTACGGCGTCGAAAAGTCAGTGTATTTTTTTTAACTTTAAGTTGTATTAATTATTATTAACTAATAGCTAATGAAATATTGAATCCGAATATAACTATGCATATAAAATACATATTCCTGAGTTTTATTTGTGCTATGTTTCCAAAAATACCGCAGCTTGACCTATTTTAGGCCTTAAGCTCCATCCCGACTGTTGAAAATCAATGCTTCCAACCAAGGTTAAGTTGTTGACATCCGAGTATCATCCACACTGTTACAAACGGTGGTTGCAAACAAGGAGACAAACCAAGGTCACGCTAAGCCACGCCCCAAATTGTCAATGCGCATTGATCTCTCGCGTCGGCAACATCTTCGCGATGGCAGTTTTGTATGCAATTGAGAATATAAAGAAGGAAAGGTTGAAACGTAGGCTAAAAAGCTACATAAATTGAATCATTTATAGTTATATAGTAAAATATACAATAACGAGCCTACACACTGCCATAAACACAGATATACATCTACATGGATAACGCAAATGCATGTACTTTGTGTGTAAGAACCCCGACCAAGCGTCAAGGTTGGTCGCCTCTAGATTTAATCCGCGCGTATGTATATCTGTTAGATAATCGATTCCACAACATCGATATCGTTCATAATAATCGATTTCATCGGCGGCATGGGTGTCTCTGAATCTGTTTGTATTTCCCAGTAATAAATATCGGCTGTAACGTCACAATAGGTCTTAAAAAGTCGGCACGCTTGGTTTCAATACAAATCGTGACAATTGCGTTGTCTATGTAGATGTATATCTGTGTTTCTAATTACCGCCGTTTACAACCCGCCAAGGTCATGCGTAATTTGGTTGTCAACAGCCTTCTTCACTGTTGTAAACTAGCAAGGTCACCTTGGTTTGATGTTTTGTTTCCAACAGTCTAGCTGGGGCTTTACATGGGATGGTTACTTACCTAAACTTTTAAATCTTGTGAAGATCAAGGTATAACCTTGACATCTTCGTAGGATTATAAACAACCAGTGTTGCCAGGGCACCGTTGACCTTTGCGATTGTAACGATCTAATGCACTCAAAATACCCAAAAGAGTAAAGGCTAACTTTAGCTCTGTACTATATTGCTATTATTATGTATACTTAAAATTAAAGTTACACGCGTTTTACGGGCGAAAAGGACCCGAGCACAGTAAAGCTATCTACAGTAATTCAACTTCATACAGACTGACGAAACGCGAGCTATACCTACGCGGCTCGATCTCAGCAGACGGCCAGTCGCGAGTGTCTGCATGCCGAAACAATTGTTTATTGATCTTTACTTTATTACTTAAAAATTTAATAATACATCTATCTTTTCCGGTGTCTCAGTCGAGGTGCAAGTAATTTTTGGTCGTTAATTTATCAGACCGATTTGTTATTCAAACGCAAACATGGTTTTTTGACACCAAAGGTATTTTTGTTGAACACTTTTTTCAATTCACGAAGTATTTTATTTGTTTATATTAAACACAAAGTAGGCAAATGTAATTTAAATGCTGAAGGCAAGCAGCCGTATTCTATCGCATGTGAACGAACCGGCGTGGCGGCGCGGCGGTGCGGCGGTGCGGCGGCTGTAGGCTTTTATTTCAAAGATGCGGCGAAGTTAACTGTACTGTTACTATAGATATCTGTACTGTGCTACACGCCTTTTACGGGCGAAACTTACCGGAGTATCTGACCAGTCGTTCAGGGATCAGGGCAGGAGAGATAGAAAACGGTGACCTATTCGGGCAGTATCAAGCAAAATTGCTTTTGCATACGTGGTGGGAGCGAACAAATGACGATACATATTATTAAAAATAAAGATGTAAGTATTTTAGTTGTTTTAAGGGGGTATTATAATCTTGCTACACTAAACTGCTTTAATAATTAAAGGGTTAATACATAAATCATAGTTGCGTAGTGATTTCTTCGTATAACATGTTCCGAATAGAAGGCTAGAATACGCAATGTTATTACTGGAACCGGTTCTTATTATCTAAAGTCTTATCTAGTGACATACTATCGAACCAACTGAATTATGACTCGAAATTTGCTTGAAGATAGGTTCCCATGGTGACGAACTTGCTATCATTTCATTCGACACTGACATTTAATGAGAACAGAATTCGTATACAGTATCTAAAAAGTCATACGTCCATTATACGAGATAGACCTTACAAGTTTGACAGTTTCAAACGAATTTTCAGCAAAATGGGCCATAATTCAGTTGGTTCGAAGGTACATACATACTGAGACGAGGGAACACAAATTGCTACGATCCAGATATACCTCTTTCGCTTCCTCCACGTTTAGTCCCAAGGTTGCACTATACCAGTAGTTCCACTAGATTTGCAGATGCATGAATGGTAAGTGGTAACTTTACATCACGCACCTCAAATGCTTTCTCTCTCTATTATATCTACACTAGCTGTTTCACGCGGTTTTACTCGCGCAAGTTCTAATCCCGCGGAAATATCGAGATAAAAAGTAGCCTATATGCTATTCCAGACTGTAAACTATCACTATGCCAAATTTTATCCAAATCCGTCAAGCCGTTTTGCCGTGATAGAGTAACAAACATCCAGACATGCATACATCCATCCATCCTAACTTTCACATTTATAATATACAAAATTTTAGTTTGCTTTTATTCGATAGATGTCGCTGAACGTCGATTAAATCGCGCAAGATGAGTTATAAATGACTTAGCTATATTAACTTTGTAGACTACAAATATTCGTCCTCGCTTTCACAACTATAATATTAGTTAGGTATATTAATAAGAAGTAAGGAAAGATAGGTCACTTTCATGCGCCAGCACAGCAGCTCTGTGTTATGGATTGTTTTGCTATATTTTCATATTTAAAAAGATTAAACGTTTATTTTCCATATCACTTATAGAAAATTAACCTAACCATGAAGACTAAGTTATCACACTTCCGTCTAAGAGAAAACTATACACTCGACGCTTGAATAAAAGGGTATACTTCTCTTTCGGTCAACTTATTGGCAACTGTAACCATGCAAATAAAAAGTAAACCAAAAATAAGAGCATCACCAAAAACATTTAAGTAAGTGTAAGTGACTAGGTTTCTCATGGATGGACGTCTCCCTTAGTTCTCATGTTCATTTTCCATCAGGTGGCATGAAGGACAAATGTACCATCCTTCTGTTGTAAAAATATAACTAAATATTTCTGACACTCAACAACATTATCTAGCCCAAATTAAGTTTCTTAAAGAACTTGCTATGGATACTAGATAACTGATATACTTAAGAAATATATAAACATACATATTTTTTATTAGAATAAACTTAAATAAACATACAAACTTCCATGACTTGACGACTAATATCTGTGTTCATCACACAAATATCAGCAGCCGCCGGGATTTGAAGCCAGAACCTCTGGCATAGAAGGTAATATATGTTACCACTACACCAGCAAAACACAGAAAAAAAGAACATACACACGAATTAAGAACTCCTCCTTTTGGAAGTCGGTTGAAAATAAAGATGACTACGCGCTACTACAAAACATCTTATAGTACTACGTCGTAGTATTAACAATGAAATGCCGCGTCGTAGTAGCTGTGTTTATCATCAGCGACTATTTGTAAAACAGTTTGTGACGCCGTATCTTTTTTTTCTACTGAGCGTTACCAAAATAAATATACAAGTACGTTTATATCGTATCAAAGAAACTAACATTTAAAGGCTGGTGACTAAAAAACCTGTATCATCAGCGTGTCTTGAAAATACACAATACTGGTGTACACGGGTCGTATCTAGTGTTAGGAAATAAGTAATTATTTATTCACTAGCCACCGTGCGCGGTTTCACCCGCGTAACTTTTGATCCCGTGGGCTATAACCTTCCTCAAGAGTTGGGGCTATCAAATGCAAAAAGAATTTTTTAAATCCCCCTTGTAGTTTCTGAGATTAGCGCGTTCAAACAAACAAACAAACTCTTCAGCTTTACATATTAGTATAGATTTACACTGCAGTACACAGTACAGACATTAAATAAGAAAAGAAACCAGTGTGTTGAGTAAGTAATACTAGGCGGTCTTATCGCTGCCAAGCGATTTCTTACAGACAAACGTGCTTGTGGAAAAAAAAATGTGTTAACAAATTCTTAATAATAAAATTACAAATCACACAACATAAAAAAAAACTTAACGAGGAAAACAAAACAAAATGCTTTTTTTGTATATTTAAGTGCACAGGTGTGCTTTTGTTGTATATTTAAGTAGGTACTTTAAATATACAAAAAATTGAGGTAGTAAACAGCTCTATACGTAAAGACAGTATAAGAAATAATCGTATATTGTCTTAGACATAATCGCTTCAAGTCTATTTAAATTGAATCTATACCAGCATACTTGACTAAAGGCCGTTATGTTAAATAGCCTACAGAGGTACAATACATAACTTCACGTAATTTCAACTGAGTACATACATACACATACATAACTTCACGCCTGTATCCCTTATGGGATAGACAGAATACCAGAGGTTATAAAAACATCTGATGTCACGTATGAAAAGTTTGAAGGTATTATAATGTGATTATAATGATGCAGAGTGACTATTGCAGTGACATGGGGTCTCTGTCCCTTAACTGACTTTTACAGTATGCCCGGGAAGAGAAGCAGCTGGCATATTCTATGGTTTTTCCTTTGCTCCCGGTCCAATATTGAAGAATAGTGGTGTTATAGATGAAAAATACAAACATTCTTTCAAACTCTCGAACTAAAAATTAAAACAAATACCCACAAAACAGTAGTATCAAGTAAAATAATACGCCTTGTCAACAAGAAACATACGATATTTGTAGCACTGTTGGGCTTCGAACGCTGAACTCGGGTCGATCGGATCGAGTTACATGCCAGTCGATACCGCCGTGTCGCAGACGCTTCATATTATTTTATTATTCTGTACAAAAGTTTGCCCACGACTTCGTAAACGTATAGACTAAAAGTCCAATATTTTCCGTTCCCGTGGGAATTTCGGGAATTCCTTCCATAATATAACCAAACACTCATTGAGGAACCTTTATACAAACTATCGCATCCCTGCACTTAAGGAATAAGATTTTTCATACAAACTAAAAAGCCCTATATTTTCTGTTCCCGTGGGAATTTCCGGAATTCCTTTCTTAGTGCTTATCTACATCCTCTAAGGCATTTATGTTCCAAGTTTCAGCTCTCCACGCTCAGTAGTTATGGCTGTAGGTTTTCTGTCCAGTCAGTCAGTAACGGAGCAGTTTTATATGTTAAGATTGGGGACTATTTTTTTATAATCTTCTTTAATAGTAATATTATAAATCTTAAGGGCTTATTTATTTAAGCTTGCCAATCTCCGAAAATACCGTCTAGTAATTTTTCTTTTGGGGATGGTTCAAAAACCTCTTACGCGTTGAAAAGTTTCGCAGGTTGAGTTTACACCTGTAATGTGAAGTGTGTAGGTCCTGAATTCGAATCCCATGCGAGTCAGTTAAAGAAACGAACTTTTATTTATTTATTTACACTTTATTGTATGCCTTACAAAAAATACAAAAAATTTAAACAAATTTACCAAACAACCATGGATGTAGAATATCCGAAAATGTAGCTTGGGGCATACCTATAAACCTACATAAAACATACACTTCATAAAAATATACTTGAACTATAGAGAAGTTTATATATATAAAAATACATTAATGGATGTACTAAACATACCAATAAATAATATATACACACACACACATTATAGTACCTAAATAAGTGATCAAATAACTTCACTTGCTGATAAATAGTGAAATTTTAGGAGCTTTTTAAATGAATGGAGTGATTTTGCTGATTTTCTATAGCGTCTCGGGATTCCCATTGTCACCTCCATGTTACTTTATTTTACTTACTTTGGGCCACATAGATATTATATTTTTAACACAATGTTAAGTAAAGGTATTCTTATCAAGTTTCGAAACAGTTCAAAAATGTTCAAGTCTTTTTCGAAACAATCAAATTCTTTTACAGATTTTGATTATCCCTTTTAATCAGTTACATTTAGTGCTAGACTTATTGATTGATAATTTAATATCACCTACATGACTTTGCACACTGCAAAAAATTACAAAAACTATTATTATTACATCAACCTGCTCCCACTGCTGGGCAATAACACATTCCTTCACAGTTCTTATTATTTTTACCACAGTTTATTATGCTAGCATTGTTTTTTTATCGTGTTTTATACTTATATAAAAAGCCAAGTTTTTGTGTTTTTTGAAACGCCTTAATGTCGAACGTTCTTGAGATTTTTCGCAATATGAGATTTCTTCCAACAAACCCAGAGTTTCGTGTGACGAATCTACTTAGTTTATTTATAATAAATTAATAATATTAAAAGATATAATGAAAAAAGAGGACTTTAATTTATGTATTTTAAAAATACATCAAAGTTCAACAATATTGACTTTTTTTTCGATAGTGTAGGAAAGTTGAAAAAGACTTTGCTGGACAATAATTAGTGTTTTGTAGTAGGTAATTTGATATTATAATTAATTTAAAGTATTTTTTTCTATATTATTATTATTATTTTCCTAATGACTATGCTTTATTTGACTATAATATAATTTACTTACTTTGATCATGTATTTTTCATTAGATGTATTTTTTTATTTGCCAATTTCAATGTATCAGAAAAACTTAATTTTATAATGATTGATTTGTACTTTATAATTTATTATTGCCTATGTAATTTTTTTAAATGTTTTACCAAAGTATGTTGTCGTCACCTCTAAATGTAAGTAATAGTGTTTGGTTATAGTAATAACCTATTTTTAAGAAGTGTAAATTTTAACATTACCTATTGTGTTGGTGACCTTTAAATAAACAAATAAATAATCTTATTTAATATGCCTTGACAAGTGAACCTATTGATTCTTGAGTTATAAAATAAATAACTTAAAATCACATATTACTTACTCTAACTGCAATGAAAAACATACATGATACAGTAAAATAACTCTTCAACAAACAATTCTGGAGAATGTTATTATTCTCAAATAGTGTGGGACGTATTTCGACAGTCCTTGGAATTACGAGAGCTATGGAGTAAAATAACGCGAAACCGTAATTTATACCATACAATACAAATAGTATCCATACTAATATAATTAAGCTGAAGTGTTTGTTTGTGTACACCTGCTTATCTCAGAAACTAACAGTCGGTTTTGAATAATTACTTATATCTATGCTCAAAAGTTCAGCTTTTAAAGAAGACTTTAGGCTGTTTGAACGAGATATTCACTAGGATCGTCATCATCATCATCATCACAACTCTTTGTAATGAGCCCACTGCTGGGTATGAGTCTCTCTCCTGGGTGATGAGGAGGTTTTAAGCCATAATTCACCAAGCTGGCCCAGTGCTGGGTGGTGGATGTCAGAATTTTCAGGGTGCCGATACGGCTTCTGACAAACACTAACGACTACTGTAGACAAGTATACAGCACCCGGGACCGACTGCTTAACGTGCTCTCCGAAGCACGGAAGTCGCCGTGAGAAATGAATGGTCGGCGGTCACCCATCCAAGTACCGACCGCGCCGAACGTTGTTTAACCTGTGATATCGTATTATACACACAGTAACCACGGCGGCACGACGACTTCTCAAAAAATCACTAGGATCAAAAATAATTAAAACCGCACGCTGCAGCTAGGATAAATTATATTATAATGTTCAAATATGCATACACCTATATAAATTCGAAATTTTAAAAAAATCCTAAATGAAAGAATGCCCTAGGTATTTATAGTTATAGTCGCCAATGAATTGTATCTTAACAATCGGTTTCCTGAATTCACCGGTCATTCATAAATTCCATTATTAAGACCAATGTATAAGCTGGGCAACCTGCAACATTATGGAACAAACAACCAAAGATATTAAATCTTCCCTATCTACCACCACTGTTACCATACATTTCTAACTTCAATAGAAATTGTATTATTTATTCACGATATAAGATCGTCGAAGCAAGTCGTCGTGGCGCCGTGGTAACTGTGCATATCAAACGATATCGCAGGTTAAGCGCGCTCGGTGCGGCCGGTATTAGGATGGGTGACCGCCGACCATTCATTTCTCACGACGACTTCCGTGCTTCGGAGGCCACGTTAAGCAGTCGGTCCTGGGTGCTGTATACTTGTATACAGTAGTCGTTAGAGTTTGTCAGAAGCCATTTTGGCACCCTGAAATATCTGACATCCCCCAACCAGCACTGGGCCAGCTTGGGCCAGCTTACGGCCTAAACCTCCTCGTCACCCAGAGGAGAGACTCATGACCCTGCAGTGGACTCATTACACGGAGTTGTAATGATGATGCTGATGATATAAGATAAGAAGGTATTGACGACCACTGACGACATGACGACCACTTTGGCGATGGGGTAACACTGTCTGCCTCAGACGCCAATGGTTGTGGGTTCGATTCCCGCACGGAATACCTAAGAAAAATCTATATAAGGTAATAGCACCGTTTACCTTATATAGATAAAGCGTTTATCTATATAAGGTAAACGGTGCTATTAACGACCTACTAAAATCTGTCTCTTTTGGCGACCTATTTTTTAAATCTTTCATATTAGACTTAATTAAGGTTGCATCAAACTCCTTTCTTAAAAATCTGTTAGGTATTTTTGTTGGTCTGCGTATTTAAGTTTACGTGTGTAAATGGTCAGCTAACGACGTAATTTGGCCGTGAGTGGGTCGCGCTCAAAACTGACACATTTTCCATACTGTCGCAGCTCCAGCCACTTCAGGACACTGCAATATTACTTAAGGAATAAAACATTATAAAGTACTTAGATTTATCTTCTTGTAATCACATAATAATTGGTGTATGTTTGTTTATTAAACTAACCTTGAATATAATTTTTTTTATTGTTTTTTATGGTATAAAATCGCATTTTAAATAAGGATGTTATTAGAATCAAAATTTCTGAACTTAGTTCTAATAACGACCTATGTCGTTGTTAGAAATTTGAGACGATTCAGTATTTTTAAAAAAGGTCTATAGTTAATCACCCAATTCAATTTCTTTTTTTCTTGTTCGATTCACAAGTTTTTTTCAATTATTTAGATCAATTAACGTCCATTGTTTTTCTTAGAGATATTTTATAAAACTGGATTCAATGTAGCCAAAATCCCTAGTATTAAATGTTAATATATTTTAAAAAATCGTTTTTATCTGAGCTTATGAATTATTTACATACATTCAAGGAAAATGTACGCAAAGACATCGAGTTAAATAGATTTCCATAATGTACATATTTTAGCTGTTTTTTATTAAATTTATTGGTCGCTATTAGAGTATTAAAATCGTCATACATGAATCTATTACCGACTTACAGCTGAAAAGATATTTAAGGTAAGATTTATACGTGCACAAATTGTTACTCTAGTTTTGACGGTATCTGTTTCTTTTCTCTTTTCTCTTTTTTTTTTTTACATATTTTTTTACATCTTCTTGTGCTTTTTTCACTTCTGCTTTTTTCCAGTATTCCATGAATTCATCAAACAGTTGGTGTAATTTTTATTTACTAGATTTAGTCTCAGCTTGAGGAAAAAAAGGGTATTTTTGGGACTGAAAATTTTTGGTATTGAACGACTAGAATTACAGCTCTGGTTTGACTTACATTGGGTTTCATTATAAACTGTGAGAAGCAATGTATCGTTATTGTGACTTTGAGTCAGCTGATTTATTCCATTCAAAATCTAGAGTTCTCCCAGGCGGTGCTAAGAATCTCCGGGTTTGACCAAGCTGCCAAAAACGACCCTTGGCAACATACAACTTACAGATACTGCGGACTAACGAGAAGCTTTTTAATTTCGAGAAAGTGTTGAGAGGAAATATTGGGTGGACATTCTGGGGTTAACTGAAGAGGACTAGAAAGAGAGAGGAATCGATAATCCTGAGATCCGCTACTTTCAATCTCCACTACTTTCGGGAGGGCGACCAGCTGTTCTAAGGTGGTGTCGGGTTCCTCGTCCACAAAGCCCTTGTGAACAGCGTTACAAAAATCGAGAGCCTGTCAAATAGGGTAGCGTACCTGATATTCAGAATTACCAAACGGTATTCCTCCTCATCATCGGATACATTCTGATGTTGAGGTGAAGACTATGTATCACATCTTCAAAGCCATAAATAGCATTGTGATCCATTTTAACGTTGTCATGAAAGATTTTAACGCGAAATTAGGCAAACGAAACGGCGATGAGCAGAAAGTGGGGCAAATTGTAGGATTTCGGAACGACCAAGGACAGATTCTGGTCGATTTCTTGGAGAAAGAAGAACTCTTTACATACATAAATAACTTCACACCTGTATCCCTTATGGGGTAGGCAGAACACCAGAGATTATAAGACCATCTGATGTCACGTTTGACAAATGAGGTATTATAATGATGGAAAGAGACTATTGCAATGACAGGGGATCAGCCTATCACCCACGAAAACGCCAATAAAACCTCTGTCCCTTAACTGACTTTTATAGTATGCCCGAGAAGAGAGGCAGCTGGTACATTCTATGTTTTTCTTTTATTTCCAGTCCAGCATGGAAGCTGGTGGGTATACAAAAAATAATTGCCTTTGAATTGACGCATAAACCCGCATTTATTCGTTTGTTTACTTATAAACGTCCTGCTTTAACTATTATGTAAACAATAGAAGCAAATAAATGATGGACTCCATGGCTCAGTGGTTGCTATATGGGTTGCGGGTTCGATGTAAGACTAATTTTGGTAAAGTTTGCAGATATTTGTAAGGATCTGTTGATTTTCCAGGTGTCAGAAATACTAAAATAGGGTCCTTAGTTTTTTTCCTCTCGGACGGAGTAAGGTACCTTTAAGTCGTATTGAAAGCAGAGTTACAACTTTTTGTGAAAACATGTATTTTTTAGTTTAGTTTAATAAATTAAATAATTTTTTTTTTTTTTTTTGCTGAGGGTAGTCTTAAAATCATAACGCTTTTTTAGCAGCTCTTAAGTTTAATATCAATTAAAAATAGTAAACTTTGCTTTTTTATACAACATACATGTACACCTTAATGTGCAGTTAGTCTTTTAACCTACCAGCAATAAAACTCTCACCATCTATTCCTTTATCTTCATTTAATACATTAAACTCATCATCACTCAACAAACAATCAAAATGGACTCCGTGAAACAAACATTTATTGAAATGCAGGAAATGTTCTTAACAAGATTATCAAAATTTGAAAAGGAGGCCTTCACAAACAAAGTATCTTCAACTATGACAGCATCCAATCTGTATCTGGAATTTCAGGACTTCAAAACTTTCATTTTAGCTTCATTAACACTACTTCAACAGCAACTTGACTTCTTGGCCGCAAACTGTGACAAACTGGAAATGCAGCAGCGTAGAAAGATCCTGCTTGTACATGGTGTACCCGAAGACAGTAAAGAGTCGCCTGCTTCTGTTGCTTCACAGATCTTTCAGAGCAAAATGAATCTTGATAACATCTCTGAAAGCAACATAACCCGCTGCCATCGTTTGGGCAAGGCCACTGAAGGTAAAACCAGACCTCTGCTGGTCAAATTTAAAGATCTTGCAGTCCGCGATAGAGTGTGGTCAAACAAAACTTCACTCAAGAGCTCCGGAATCACTTTGTCGGAATTTCTGACAGCCACGCGACATAATGCCTTTGTTGAGGCTCGCAAACGCTTCGGCATTTCAAAATGCTGGACCCGCGGCGGTTGTGTGTATGTGCTGGGAGCCAACGATGTTCGTCACCAGATAGTGACCAAGGCTGATTTGGATGCCATAGCGGATGTGAAAACTTCATCTCCTACAAGCAGCCCGGCGGCGTTACAAAATCATCAAACGACGAAGACAGTTGCTGCGACGAAGCGACGAGCTTTACGGAGATAAACATACGTTTTCCAATATGGTTCGTAGATTTTTTTTCAAAGTCCACCGCTGTAATTTTGTTTAATACGTTATTAATTGTAGTTCACCCTCATGTTTGTTTAGTTAGATTAGATTTTTTTTTTTAGTTTGTTGATTCTGTTTGCCTAACTGACAGACAGCCACTGACAGTGACTGACTTTTACTGTTGGCACTGACAGTTGGGTATTTATTGATAGCATTTGCAAATAACGCTATGTCCGTTCTGTCACATAAATGCATTTGCAAAGTTCTTTTCTCTTGTTACTGTTATTCTTTATATTTTGTTTGTATTACAATATTTTTAAAACTTTAATATAGCTGGTAGGTTAAATTATTTTAAACTAAGGTTTTAAATTTTATTCATATATATTTAATATAAAGTTAGTTAGTACCTATTTTATAGTATAAGTAGTTTATAGTATTAGTATATATATAATAATATGTCTTGCTCTAGTATTGATGATTCAGACCAGTTTTTTGATTTTTTGTCCTGCTCGTCACATGGATTGGACAGCTCCGATAGCTATCAAAGTTCTTTCTTGCCATTATCTACCAATATAGATTCTCAATTCTCAGGTTTACTGAAAAATTTCAACGTCATTCACATTAACGCCCAGAGTATCCCGGCTCATTACTCAGATATGCTAGCATCATTTGACTGTAAGAATGTTCATGCAATTTTAGTTTCCGAAACGTGGATGAAACCCTGCCTGTCTTCCACTTCCTACGCCTTACCAGGTTTTCAAATGATTCGCAACGATCGTACTGATCGCACGGGTGGCGGGGTTGCCATCTATCTTCGATCACATATGGCTTTTAAAATTGTTAAAACTTCCACACATCCTTTAACTACAACTGACCCTATAGAATACCTATTTATTGAAGTCGCGATGGGTAATACCAAGGTCCTTCTAGGAGTTGTGTACAGCCCTTCTCCGACTTCGAACTATTTTCCGGCGTTCGAAAATCTGCTAGAAGATTTAATACCCCTTTATAGCCACACAATTATAATGGGTGACTTCAACACATGCCTTTTAAAAAATGATTCCCGGGCGAAAAAACTATATTCTTCAGTCAATGCATGCAACCTTAACATTTTACCATCTTCTGCAACTCATTTTTTTCCAAACTCTGTTCCGTCTCTCCTCGACCTAAAAATTGTATCCTCACCTGACCACGTAGTACATCATGGACAAATTGAGGCTGATGCTTTCTCATATCATAACTTGATATTTCTATCTTATAAAATCAAGCCCTCCAAAGCTAAGCCTCAAATTCTTATGCAAAGAAATTTTGATGGAATTAATCTAGATAACTTGCTTCATGACGCGCACGAAGTCAACTGGTCGGAGGTCCTAAATGCTGATACACCAGATTTGCAAATAGAAATATTTAACTCTCTCCTCCTGCAGCTTTATGATCGGCATGCCCCAGTTCGACCCGTGAAAATGAAACATCTTCCTGCTCCATGGCTTGATGACGAAATTAGGTCGTTAATGAAAAAACGAAATCGTGCTCGTAATAAATATAAACATGAACCCACCGACGAACGTCATGAGAAATATCGTCTGTTGCGGAATCGCTGCAATACTATGTGTAGGGAAGCACAACGACGCCATATCCATAAATCCGTTTCAGATGGAAATTCAGCCAAAGTCTGGAATTTTCTTAAAAGTATAGGTGTTGGTAAAAACAAAAATACAAAGCTTCCTGATCAGTTAGATTTTAATTCACTCAACTCATATTTTGCTACTTCAGGTTCTTTTGACGCCCTTACCAAAGCTAAAACCCTGAAACAGATTTCCTCTTTGCCAACACCTTCTTATGAACCCTTTAATTTTACGCAATTTACTGAATGTGATGTTAAAAGAGCCATAAATTCCATATCATCTAATGCAGTCGGTTCTGACTTCATTAGCCGGAAAATGATTCTCATTTTGATTGATTTCCTTCTCCCTATCATTACGCAGATTCTAAATAAATGTATAACATCTAATAAATTTCCAACTGCTTGGAAGGATGCAAATATAATACCTCTACCCAAAACTCCTACACCAACTGTGCCGCAAGACTTTCGACCTATTTCTATCCTACCTTTCCTGTCAAAAGTCCTAGAACGCCTTGTCCAATCCCAATTAAACTCCTTTCTTTTAAAAAACAATTTACTTAACACATTTCAATCCGGCTTTAAAACCGGACATAGCACAGTAACGGCACTGGTGAAGATAACGGATGACATACGCATGGCTATGGAATCTTAGCAGTTAACGGTATTAACTTTGCTTGATTTCAGCAATGCGTTCAATACTGTTGACTTTTCCATACTGTTAGAACTGCTTAGCTCTCTTAACATATCTCCATCAGTTGTTGAATGGTTTCATTCTTACTTGTGTGGGCGTCGGCAACGTATAGTTGTTGAAGACACTATTTCTGCTTGGTGTAACATTGAAGCTGGCGTCCCACAAGGTGGCGTGTTGTCTCCTCTCCTTTTTTCAATTTTTATCAATTCTATAACTCATAATATATCTTCTTCTTACCATATGTACGCAGACGATCTCCAAATATACATACAGACCACGCTTGAAAGTCTACCACAAGCGATTATGACTATAAACCATGACCTACATAAAATATCTTCCTGGAGTCACAGCCACGGTTTGACAATCAACCCGGCTAAAACTCAAGCTATCATAATTGGCAGCTCGAAAATAACAAAACAAATTGACTTGACTTTATGCCCGCATGTTATGTTAAATGGTGTCAAAGTGGACTTTAGTAACTCTGTAAAAAATCTTGGGATATTTTTCGATAGCAATCTATCCTGGAAAGTCCAAATTGATGCAGTGAGCAGGAAGATGTTTGCAGCAACATTTTCTTTAAAACGTTTGCGCAATCTCCTACCTACTTCTACCAAAATTTCTATTGCAAAGTCCTTATTCTTTCCTATCCTTGACTACGCAGACACTTGCTATCTCGATATTACGGAAGATTTACTTAATAAACTTGAGCGGCTTCAAAATTTATGCATAAGGTTCATATTTAATTTACGTAAATACGACCACGTATCTGAATATCGCACTAAGCTCAATTGGCTTCCAATTCGTTTTCGCCGGAATACTCACCTTCTCTGTCTTTTATATCGCACGCTGTTCAATCCTGCCGCACCCAAATATTTAAAAACAAGATTCGCATATCGCCACACTCACCACAACAGACAACTACGATCCAGTGATAACTATATGCTGGCCACACCTCTACATAAAACCGAATTTTACAAAAAATCCTTTACGGTTTCAGCCGTGTCACTGTGGAACGAACTGCCTCTTGAGATCAAAAAGGCTCAAACAATTCACCAATTCAAAAGACAGGTTAAGACACACTTTCTCGGAAAATCTATCTCATAGTACAGAGTATTTAGTATATGTAGTGTGTATGTATATATTATATTTATTTCTATGTAGTTTATGATCATGTATTTATGTAGTATTGTTATGTATATAGTTTAAGACTTAGCATCTTTTAAATTAGGTATATCACTATTATAAATTACCATGTATCACAAACAACCCAGGGTTGCCTGTAAGAGATCATCTTTCGATGATAAGGCCGCCTATTGTGCTCTGTATCTTAAAAATTGTTCTGTATAAATATTCCTTATTTTTGTGTACAATGAAGAATAAATAAATAAATAAATAAATATATATTTTAACATTTATAAACAGCTAAAAACCACCTGGCTAACTTGGCTAGACACACCTTTACTTGGTCACGGCAATCCAAAATAAAAATAAAAAAAAGTAAACAAGAAACTGCAACAAGACAGACACTCCTCCTTAAAACATACGCCTCACATTTAAAACGTCTCCAAGAAAGACATAAATTCGCAGTATCCGAACGATAACATAAAATACTTGAATAACGATCGCAAATCGGCATACAAAACTAAACGAATAAAAAGAATTGATTGCTAAAAAGAAGCAAACAAAGGCCTCCAGACAGCATTCAGGATTCTTCCACTGTTGAAATTAGCAGTTGATCGCAGCCACGCCAAATTGCGCCTACAATACAAACATATCTATAATTTCAACAAAAACTTTACTTGTATTGCCGCCCTGTAGATTCCCTCTGAAATGTATTTTTATTTTAATGTGGTGGCAGCACTGTTTGAATAACCCACCGATGGAAAACTATCAAAAAGCAACCTTATTTCTTTATCATTACCTTCTACATTCGAACGTTTTCTTACAAACATGGAACGTTTAAATTAAGGTCCGGATGTATACAGCAATGTTTGCAGTTGTATATAGTAACGTGAAGCTGTCCTGTTTCTTCGTTATGTTTGTTCGTATGGTGTCGTCTCGCTCTGGTGCGGAGTTAAGCCGCTTATCTTCATCCCGCACGCCGCGTCCCGCCCCCGCGCGGCTGCTGCGCATTTGGGGTTATTCTGATAAGAGTTGTTATTAAATTAGTTGATAGCAAGACACCTTATTTTGTGGAATGCTTTGTGAAACAAACAATGCCTATAAATCTCGTTTCCTTTTTAAACTTATGGCAGCTCGCATAACGTCAAAACACTGCTTAGTTTAGCTTCTAATCCTAATGACATTACTGAAACTTAAAAACATAAATTTCTTTTCTCAAGTACAGAACCACGCTATTCACGGTTATACCCAAATTATGTAATTTCCAAAATTTGTGAGGAAAATCTATTCGGACATCAAAACGGTTATCAAAAGATAATCTTTTTTTTTGTCCGAAATATCTTAACGACTACTGCTTTTGATGAGTACCTAAAGTCTTTTGGGAAAATAAATGATCAGGCATGCCATAGGTCACCTATTCTTGTACAGACGACGCGACAGTCGGGCGGGGTCTGGTTCTGCTAGCCCTTCATTGTTGGAGGAACTTCAAGAACTATATGGATAGCGGCTATTCCTCATATAAAATCTGTCGCGAAATATCCTAAGTCCTTCATCATAACTTTTTCTATAATATTTTATGAATATTCAGTTCTATTATAGGCTAGTGTTGTTTAACATCATCGTCCCTTCCCTCGCTGGAAAAAAGACCTTAACTTATAAACCAATTTTATACCTATAGCTTCAACGCCAAATTACAAATATTTATACCACCACGTCTGATGCCAGCCTAACACCACAAGAAATTCTAGCTAGAGAATTATAATTAAATATCATAATAATAATAAATTATAATTAAATATCATAATATTTCATAATATTTAATTATAATTCTCCAGCTAGAATTTCTCTAGCTAGCTAGAATAGAAGAACGCAGGGCTTGAGAAAAAAAAGCGTAGATACCTACACTTTTCTTAAAGGATAGCAGTGTTTCTATAAAAGGGTCAATCTTCGATGGCGAAAACTTGCCATCAGGTAACACACGTGCTCGTTTCTCCATAAAAAAATACAAACACTAATATACTTACATACACCAAATCCCAATCCATTTCGATTTCCCAACTAATCTAACTGAAACTTTAGTTCATACTTGACCAATAATGGGTCAAAGAGAGTGCCAAATAATAATATAACAAAAATACCTTAAATGACCAAATCGTTAAGCCGTGTAGGATAGGCTAAAAATATTCGTACCAACCCTGGATAAACGGGTCGTAAAAGGCGACTTATCCGAGTGAAATCCGCTTGGTAGGTAAAGAAATTCTGTGACGATCGTCCTGGCTAGGGACCGCCCTTCATATAAAAACATACATACATAACTTCACACCTGTATCCCTTGTGCGGTAGGCAGAACACCTGAAGCTAAAAAACACTCTGATGTTATGTTTGACCTCTCTCCAAATATTACCGCTTCGGCGATGATGTGTTACGGCAGTATTTTATGGAGAGCCAGGTCCTTCCTAAGCCCGTGTGCTGTCATCTTTGACCTCGTCTTCACTTACCATCTAGTTCGAACCAGCAGAGCTATTCTCCTAAACAAAAACGTCGAGTTCATCAATGCATCAGCGACGAGTAGGGTTGCCAACCATACTGTTTTTAACTACATTATACTGTTTACTGTTGAACAAAAATAAAGTAAACAAAGTACTGTTTTCAGCATAAGAAGCTAAACACTGTAGGTATATGCTAGACTTCAATTAATAATTTGTGCAAGAAGCTCTAAAAATATGTGTTTCAAACATAAAATATATTGAATACTGTTTATTTTTCCAAAATACTGTTTGATGTTCTTTTCAGACTCCTATATACTGTATTTCTAGAAAAAAAAAGGTGGCAACCCTAGCGACGAGTGACATAATTGGTATTCACTTATATCATGAAAACAACAACTTGTCGCTGATGGCGGCGTGAGTAAGAACTTTTATTCGTCAAACTGTTTGACAATTTTGTTTAGGTTTTGGTATTCTGCTACATGTAACATCTGTGAGCTCAACGACGAAATCTTTGCCATCTCGTTGGCAAGTTCTTTGTCGAGCACAGGGCTGTTTTTAGTTACGCGAAGAACCCTGCTAGGCTAATGCTGCCAGCTGGCTTACTCTCTTATAAGAGGTCCCAACTTAAGTCCCCTAACAGAACAACCCCACAATATATATTACTTCAAAGATACACTCTCGCATCGACATACACATTCATACCTACCGCCGTAGAACCTCGTTGGTGCGGCAGACAGGGAGTTTTGAATTACAGTTTTATAACTAGCATCTTTAGCTTCCAATACGGAGTAACTATCGTAGTTATAGTTGGAGGCGAAAAGTTTTATTTCGAAAATAAGTTTGTGATCTTTACCTTCATATTAGTTTAGAGTCGGCTGAGACTAGCCTTTTCTTGTTTTTACCTTAAAAGACGTCTTCTTGTCTTCAACCTTTAGCTATTAAATATCTAGTTTCGTTAGGCAAAATTTTGCGCACAATTTTTAGAATGCTGTAGCTGCCTAGTATTGACATGTAGGTATATTAGAATTAAGACATTTTAGACCTATTATTGTGCTTTGCTTGTTTAAGTATATGTTATGATTTAATGTATTTACGGGATTCTTACCACGATTTTTGATTTTATTTTCGCACGTCCAAAATCAAAAATCAAATCGTGGTAAGAATCCCGTAAATACATTAAATCATAGTGAAAATAACCGCGATAGTTTAAAACAATTATTAAGTATAATATGTTGTTGGTATGCCTTTGTTGGATAAATAAATAAAACTTCATTAAAAGTCTGAATATAGGTAAGTCTCTGAATAAAAAGATCCAATTCAATCCCAAAAAAGTTCTCTTTTTTCAATCTCATCATCATTTAACATCAAGTGAGATAGAGGTTTAATGAGCATTCGATCGATTTCCTTGATATAAAATTCTTCCATGCTGGATTGGAAGCGAAAGAAAAACATAGAATGTGCCTGCTGCTTCTCTTCCCGGGCATAATGTAAAAGTCAGTTAAGGAACAGAGGTTTTATTGGCGTTTTTGCGGGCGATAGGCTGATCCCCTGTCACTGCAATAGTCTCTCTCCATCATTATAATACCTCCAAATTAGTCAAACGTAACATCAGATGGTTTTATAGCCTCTGGTGTTCTGCCTACCCCATAAGGGATACAGGCGTGAAGTTATGTATGTATGTATTTGTGGATATTAAATTATCTTATAATTTCCGCAACCATCACCGCGATAAAGCAGTAGAAAAAGGGCGTTAGTGTAAGTATGTAGTAAAGTAGGTATTTAAAAGGTATTTAAAGTATTTTCCAGTCAGTATCAATCAGTATCCAGCCTTCTTATTGTATAGTTTGTTCTTCTTTTTATTTTCAAGACTTAGGTATAAGTACGCACAAATCATTCATTAAACGCATAATATACATAACCAATTCTTAAATTTTCTTGACAAAAGTCACAAGCCAAATTTGTTTATAATCTTTATTTAAACTGAGGATGTTAGCAAAATTTCCAAATTCAAAATCAATTAAAAATAGAAGTTTATTAACAATCAAGTGTAGAGCATTTGTTTGAATCCCCATTGAGCCGGGAGTGAAGTGGCCGCATGCAGTGCTGTGCTTGCGACGCACTTGATTGCGATCGGCCAAAATAGCACTTTTGCGCAGTCTGTGGTCATTTTATTAACTTTGTTTCTGTCATGTTGGTATTAATATTATTTTTCTTTATCATTATCAAAGGAGGTTTTGGATCATGAAAATTACCAAAAAGTTGTAAAATACTACATTGGTTGAAAAGTTCGCGGCCTGGCCATTAAAAAAAAAACTTTTGTTATTTTTTCTGCCGTCATTTTGAACTGTCATTATTCAATTGTCAGCCCGCGAATTTTCAATTTGATAATATCTTGTTTAAATAAAATTTTACGAACAATATAAATACGTGTGTAGAACAAATTTTCACTAATGGAGAAATTTGAACAACGTGCTGTGATTAAATATTTGTTTAAAAAAAGATTAACACCAAAGGAGATCCATGATGACATGCAAACAACATTAGGGGAATCTGCCCCGTCTTATACCACTGTGAAAAAATGGGTTGCAGAATTTAAACGTGGACGAGAGAACATCGAAGATGACCCCCGCTCCGGCAGGCCAATGACGTCTACGACCGAAGAAAACATCAATAAAGTGTGTGATCTCATATTGAAAGACCGTAGATTGACTATCAGAGAAATTGCAGACACTATAGGCATCTCATATGAACGAACGCAAAACATCATTGTCCATGAACTCGGCTTTTCTAAGGTTTCGGCTAGGTGGGTCCCCAGATTGCTTTCAGTAGAGCAAAAGCGAATTCGACTCACGATTTCTCGCGACTGTTTGGAGATGTTCGAGGCTGATCCACAAGGTTTTCTTGACAGATTTGTGACAATGGATGAAACCTGGGTTCACCACTATACCCCAGAATCAAAACAACAATCCAAACAATGGAAAAAATCAGGTGAACCAACTCCGAAAAAAGCAAAGGCTATTCTGTCGGCTGGCAAGGTGATGGCATCGGTTTTTTGGGATGCTAAGGGTGTCATTATGGTGGACTACCTTCCAAAAGGCGAAACAATAAACTCTGCGTACTACAGCACCCTTCTGCGCCGTTTACGTGAAGAAATTAAACAGAAACTCCCAGGATTACTGAGAAAGAAAGTGTTGTTTCACCAGGACAACGCCCGAGTCCACACGTCTGTCGAGTCTATGGCTCAAATTCGTGATTGTGGTTTCGAATTGTTGCCACATCCAGCTTATTCTCCTGATTTGGCACCTTCGGACTTTCATCTGTTTCCAAACCTGAAAAAACACCTCGGTGGGCAGAAATTTTTAACGAATGAAGAGGTCGAAGCCGCTGTTAACCTGTATTTTGAAGACCTTGAGGAATCTTTTTTTAAAACAGGCATGGAAGCTCTGGAAAGCAGGTGGAAGAAGTGCATAGAGCTAAATGGAGATTACGTCGAAAAATAAAAATATTTTTGTATGTACTTTATTCTGTTTTCTTGACTAGGCCGCGAACTTTTCAATCCACCCTCGTAGGTATGTAGCAATAAGGAAACTTTGATGTGTTGGAAGATTTCCACCTCTATATAATATCAAAATGGAGCCTCAGTCTGTACCTACATATGTTTAGGGTAAGCTTTCAGATTTCGATCGGATTTGCTCTTGTCTGAGAGTAGTTTTCGAGGCTTTCTATTGGCTATTCAAAATCACAATACATTAACCACGAACTGAGTTATCACAATTTTTGTCAACAAAGTCGGTGAAAACGTCGATTTGTAAGGCACACTGTCTACGGAGGCGTAGCTTCATAGACGTGTATTCATCGCTAGACGCTCGGTGTACGCCTGCTTGCAGCTTTCATACAAAACTATGATACTCTGTCCACAGAGCGGCAGTGCTGCGCTCGCGTCGCTGCATGCAAGCGTCACGACGCCGCGCCGCCGCCCTTACTGCATGTCGTACGCCGCGACGGGGCGTACATTGAGTGCACGATGTAGAAAAATGTCGGGAACGACTGCTCCATTTTTAAAACTGATTGAAAACCTACGCTTCCAATGCGCCTCGTGGATCAGTACGCTGCGCTGCATCGGTATTTGGAAGCGTCTATGAAGCTACGCCACCGTGACAGAGTGCCTAAAGTATTTTACCACAAAGGCAGCACAATGCAAACTACACTCGAGCGAAACCGGATACTACAGCTAGTTTCATATAAAACATGATAGTTAGCCATGTGGCTCCTGAAGGCGATGGGGTTCTACAAATAATATCAATCGGATTAGTTCCCTCTTATGACGTGCTGCTCAGGAGGCATTCTAAGCCGATGTTACACAAACATAAACTACTGTGAAGTATTATCGCTTTGACCAGTGTGCATGTGTTATAAAAGCAATAGGTCCACCTGTTGGTAGGTACATAGGTATGATAAATAATTAAGGCACTGATACATACATAACTTCAAGCCTGTTTAAGTTTTGATGTATTATAATGGGGAGCGACTCTTGCAGTGACAGGGGGTCAGCCTATCGCCCACAAAAACGCCAATAAAAACTATGTTGAGCACAGCGCTGTTACTTTAGTTAAGCAAATAGCCCTGCCTGTCATTGTGTTCGGTAAAAGCTGGATGTGGATAGGGTTAAACATTGCGAGCGTCATACTTGAAGAGCCTTGGACGAACCTTTAGTCCAGCTGTGCCTCGCTGATGACGATGATGTGGAAGATAACATAGTTTTACCGATTAAATGATAATAATATATCAGTATCTGCATAGACAGGGTTTTGGGACTATATGAGCAGTCTTGTCCGCTCGTCACATTCGACCTAAAAGATCTATTGTGGGAGTCCCAATTTATAACTCGCCGCACACTCCAATGGAGACCAGGAAATTTAGGATTTTCCTTACGGCGATGCTTCTAATCTCTTTTGGATACAGCTCGTGCTTATCCAGGTGAGCGGAGCGCTTGTGCATAACTGCGGGGCAGTGGCGCAGTAGGTGTAGAGGGGTTTCCTATGCGCTTTAACAGTATCTGCAGAGCGCCTTGCCAGTGCGATAGACATAGCCAAGCAGCCAAGATTCTCAACCAAGAGCTCGCTCTGAAATATCGTCTCATCAATCAGAAACTGCCTTATTACCAGTACACGCCGGAGTCTGTTCTCGAAAATGGCAGCGCCAAGACCTACTGGGATCGGCCCATTATCACGGACAGAACTATAAACCTGATATCGTGTTAATGGACCGATCGTCGTCCTTTCTCTCTTGCCCTGATATCCGACGGACTGGTACGATTGTCGGGTCTTTTCCGCCGAAAGGCGTGTAGTCATAAGAATGCAAAATAATAATAAATAAAAAGTACCCGTAGGTAAAGAAACAATGTGTCTGTAAGTAGGTGCGTAATATATAGGTTTATCTTTATTACTTACAAAAATAACTTTCATGCTGGCAAAGGAAAAACATAGAATGTACCAGCTGCTTCTTTTACCGGGCACACTGTAAAATTCAGGTAAGAGACAGAGCTATTACCTATAGGAGATTTTTTTGTGGTCGACAGGCTGAGAGCAAAGGAAAAACATAGAATGTGCCAGCTGCTTCTCTTCCCGGGCATACTGTAAAAGTCAGTGAAGGGACAGAGGGTTATAGGCGTTTTTGCTGGCGATAGGCTGACCCCCTGTCACTGCAATAGTCTCTCTCCATTATTATAATGCCTCCAAATTTGTCAAACGTGACGCTCAGATGGTTTTATTACCTCTGGTGTTCTACCTAGTGTTCAACCTACCCCATAAGTGATACAGGCGTGAAGTTATGTATGTATGTACAAAAATATAAATTCCAGCACTTATTATCTGGAGACAAATACCACAATTCAAAATTATAAATCCTAAATTGTCCCTAAATATCAAAAGAGTGAAGAGTTAATAACTTCATCCCCGACTGCGCACGAAGTACCTATGCATTATGACAGATCGCTGTGAATGGCGCCACACAGCGGCAGGTGGCCTCTTCAACGCCCTCTGTCGGGACAAACAAATGTTGCGCCAAGGATAAATACCGGCGGATTGTAATGCTACTGATATTATAAATGTGAAAGTTATTGATTTCATTTAAAATAATAGGAAAAACGTCTAAGTATAATTTAATATTACAAGTAAGTATTGCCAAAAAGCTTTAGTTTTCACGATAACATACATAAAATCAACTTTAAATGAATTTTAACAGGAATGCGTATATAAATTGTACATTTTTACTCCACTGTTCGGTGTTCAGACCGTGTTTTCGCGAATGACAAGTAATTACATTGCAAAATAGTCGAACTATAATGTTAATGTTTATTATAATAAGTCGCGATAAACATGATGATAAGACTATTTTCAGAGTCATTTAACGAGCAGTTTTCGTTAGTGATCCTGGAGCAATTTTTCGGAGTTGCCTGATATATGTATTTCCTTTTTTTTTTTTTTTTTCTTTAAAACTTTTCACTCCCCGTCAATCGGAAACTCATAACCGTCAAATGTATTAAGAAAATGAATAATAAATCCGCACCACAGACAAAAGAGGTATTAGGCGCACTACACACGGGACGATTGTAAATTGCAAGGGGAAATACAATCCTTGGGCACGTCAACTCTATTATTTATGGATTCTTTAACATGTAAGGACTTCGGGGGATCGAATCGAAAGCGTGGGGGCGTTAGGAGTACGATCGGCAAATAAATCGGACATTTGGCGGTATGGAAGTGTTTCTTTTGCCTCGCTGCTCTTCGAGAGGGATTTTGTGTAGTTTTTTTTCACTCGTTGCGCGCGTAATTGTTTTGGGGTTGCTTGTTTTGAAATTGATACGTGCTTTGCGCTTTTTGTTTTATAACTGAGGTTGTAGTTGTGTGTCATACAGCTTTTCTTTAGTAAATTTTTTTTTTTTTTTTTATATACGACTAAACCCGCGTTTGACCTCAATCTCACCTGATGGTAAGTGACGATGAGGTCGAAGATGAAAGCACACGGGTTTAGGAAGGAAGGAATACTATTGTTGTTAAAATTTCAAATGAAACTTTAAAAGAAATTCTAGGCCGTGTAGGGTTGGCGTATAGCTCTCTCTCTATAGGCTCTCTCGATAGGACCCTGTCAGGCCACGACCTCTCTACTATAAAATCTACCGCCAAATATCACCGCTGTGGTCACGATGTGCTCCAATTCAGTTTTATAAAGAGTCAGTTCCTTTCTTAACACATGTACAGTCAAGTCTAATAATATGTATCATTTTTATTGTAATTTGAACCTTATCGCAACTGAAAAAGTTGCGTAGTGCGTTCATATTAATGCACGTGACTGTACAAATAGTTTCTTATCATCAAAATCATATAAAAATACGAGCTTAAGAACTTCAATTATAGGTACAGTACCTGCTAATTGGTCTAATCCGTTTCTGTTATTCCATATCACCATCATCAAAGTATGACTTGTAAAAATGTAAATTTTCAGTATGTGATATCAGACAAACGAGTGCTGCTCCATCTGAAGTTTCATAGTATCCGGGCCGAAGGACATTAATAAAAGCCAACCTAAGGCTAAAGCAGGAAAAGCTTATTAACCTTGTAACCTAGCTGAACATTTAATTTAGCCTTGTCTTAGTCACGTCTACACGTAGATCCTTATTATGGACAGTAAAAGAAAGGGCGAAGAAAGACCTGGGAGCATAATAACAGACGAGGCTTCTATCAGGATGAAGCAGTTAAGTTCTCGAGTGGCGGCCAAGTACTGGGAGACGCAGCGTAGGCAGGCCCCCCGCAATGTTGATAAAGATCTTGTCAAGGTAGCCGGTAAACCTTGTATTTGGAAAATCTTTTAATTGAGCTGTTTGAAGAGGTCCTAATTATAATAGACAAAACCTTTGAGCTAAGTAGATAGCTTTAAAACAGTGATTTGTCTCTTAAATAGCCTCTTGACGGCCTCCGCCTCAGACCTCTTAGGTCCCAGGTGGGATTCGAACTTATGAAAGGAATTTGAAAGTACTTGAAAGGGTGTATGCTTGGATACCCCCTAGTTCCGCTATGTGGTTAAGTATAACACAAGCTTATGAGCAAATGATGAGTTTAGGTAATTCATACATACATAACTTCACGCCTGTATCCTTTATGGGGTAGGCAGAACACCAGAAGTTATAAAATCATCTTTTGTCATCTTTTGTCACATCGTTTTTTATAATGGTGGAAAGAGACTTTTGCAGTGACAGGGGATAAGCCTATCGCCCACAAAAAATCTCCAATCAAACTGACTGACTAACTGACTTTTACAGTATGCCCGGGAAGAGAAGCAGCTGGCACATTCTAAGTTTTTCCTTTGCTCTCAGTCCAGCATGGAATTATTTATAACAACTGATTTGACTCCTACAGAGTCTGCAAGCGTATACTATAACTCAACTAACCTAGAGCTGCCTGCATCTGCTTTTGTTGGTACTTACTCTTATGTGTCGATGGGACGTGTACCATCTTAGTGCTCATGTTTACTTTCAGCCAGATGGCATGGACGACAAACTACCCATCCTTCTTATGTAAAAAGAAAACTGAGTAACGTCTGCTTGGTATTAGGAAAGAGACTTTCAGAGTCCGCGTGGCTAGTGACCAACCTTCATATAAGTCAATCTCCAAATATCGGTCAGTAGGTACCTTCCTAAACTTGTATGCCGTTTTGACATCTTCACTTACCGTTTAGTGAGACTGTTGTCAAATGAGGTTTAAATCACAGTTAAGCAATGTCTATGTGTGATGACTGATGGTACAGTATGCGGCTACAAGAGGTCTATACGAGTGCTCTCTGGCCATTTAAGCGAGAAAGAATAAAAAATACTCATCATTAATTCATTAATCATAATATTTACGAAGCAGAATTTGTGGTCGCAACAAAGTAAGTTACAATGTTAAACAAAAAAATAAAGAAAGGCAAAAACATAGTCTTCTTTCTCGCTCTATCTCAGAAATGCCAATTCAAAAACTTTCCAAATTTCTAATAGAACAAGTAACCTAAATTGCAAAAATAAAACGATCAAAAGAAATTCCCGTCCCGTAAATTCATGCGAGAATAACTCAATAAATTCATTCTTTGGTCTCAGTTAGGGCTAACATGGCGCCAAATTGAATTGGAACGCTTTGCCGAGCCCGTAAAGCATCCCTTTCGAATTTTAGAAAATTCAATTTCTTATTACACTCAGCATAAATCAAACCAAACTTCCGAATATGGCAACTTCGCCGAAGAAACGGCGTAGGTCGTGGAAACTTCGACCTCCTTCAAAGAAAAGTTCCTTGGAATTTAAACCGGGCTATTTAAATACTTACGCCTTTCTTTTTATAGAATCCTTAAATATTAAAAATTTAAATTAAGAATAACAAGAACCATCCGTGCCTTTAATTGCCTTTCACCTTTGCGTCAACTTTCTGATATTAATAATAGTGTATAGTTTCAGTAAGATATTCCGAAATTTAGCTGAATACAAAAAAAAATCAATCTATTATTATTAATTGCCTGTAGATATCGTAGTAGATCATTTTATTCTGAACTAGCCACCGCGTGCGGTTTTACCCGCGCAACTTTTGATCCCGTGGGAATTTCGGGATAAAGTATAGCCTATAACCTTCCTCAAGAGTTGGGCTATCAAATGCAAAAAGATTTTTTTAAATCCCACTTGTAGTTTCTGAGATTAGCGCGTTCAAACAAACAAAAAAACAAACTCATCAGCTTTATATATTAGTATAGATTGTTTATAGTACGGCACGGCTTTTACTCACATTTATTGTCGGAGGTGTCCGACTAGTTTAGAACTCTTATCAGGGCCGAGTGCAGTCGCGGCCTCGCCTCGTGTCGCACTATTCTGTTTAAGCTGTAATTGCGTGTAACAGACTTTCAAAACATGTAGGTACATAAATGAAAATTAAAATAGTTTATTTGCTTTAACAGATACTTCAGTATACTTACATTCAGAGGCCTGAACCAACCTAGTAAGCATGTGAAAATGCTTTTAGCAGGAGGTTCTGCTTAATAAAATAGAAGTGTTGTTCATAACAGCAGATTATGCTGTTTTACCCGTGAAATTTTTGATGCTGTGGAAATCATCAAGAGAATATTTTCCAAATTTCATAGATAAACGCATTCAAACAAACATTTCTGCAACTAAGTTCATTTCACTAGAAATTGCCTAGGTTTCAATTCACTTTTTATATACCGAACTACATATTCCTTTTTTTACACCTTCATAAATTGGGAACAGGCATGGTCCCAATTTATGCTTCTATGATCAACTATGAGGTCTTGACTTTTTAAATATAAAACCTCTTTTATTGATTTCAAGGAGTTTCGCGTGGTTATGTAATTTCTGTGATGACATAAGGAGATTATGGTTCTCCTGTTTAATACAGCTTAATTTTAGTGAAAGTCATATTAAATCGGTCCTGTAGTTTTGAATTTATTCAATAAACAAACAAACAAAAAGTAATCCTATTAATTAGTAAAGCATTAAACTACGTTTTAGTTCAACTTCATCTAATGATAAGTGTCGATGTGCTTAAAAGGAAACTAGCTTGTCATTTAAATATGCCACGAAACACATCTTCAGAGAGTCTAAAAAACACTCTATTAAACTTAAAAAGTTGAAAGAAAATTATCCAACAGATTATTCGTTAAAACAAAATGGCGGAAAATCCCGCGTAAACTTTTTCCTTAAAACAAATGAGCAAATGACATTTCCGTGTAAAGCCAAGGATGCCAATTCTGCTTGTTTGGTAATTTTCCTGTGATCGAATCGATCGAAAAATTGTCTTTGATGTGGCGGTTATTAAACGAACTGAGAATATTTGATCTGTGGGAGCTGGTTTCAATTTTTGTCTTTGAGTCCTTTACTTTTTCTGTGTTTCAATTGGTAAGATTTTTTTTTAAATGTTAAAGTTTCTTTAGAAGAAAAGATACATATTTTTGGAGTTTAATATTGTTATTTAAATAAGTATTTCACACTGCACTAAAATTCCACGTTTGAACTAAAAAAAAAACACATATTTTTGTTTTTCTAGTCACTGTAAAATAGCATACTTTATCAATGAAAATTAACTTTAAATTAATAAGTACTAACGCCTTACTGCCGACTGGAAATGATATCGCACGCAACCCAAATCAGCTATTAAAATAACCCCTATCTATGAGTTAACCTGTGATCAACATCCGTACACTTCGGATGCTGCTTTCCCGCCAGAAGCCAGCGATTAGCCGCCAATCCTCTTGATTTATTCGATTTTGGAACGCCGCCATTTTGGTCACGTGCTTCTTGCAAATAAGGGAGGCTACCGAGATAACGTTATACAGAATGTTTAAAAATATTTAAGTATATTATTTAACTTCAATATAAATAATTTTATAAGTACCTACGTCCTTTTCCTCCTTTTCAACCGACTTCCAAAAAAGGAGGAGGTTCTCAATTCGTCTGTATGTTTTTTTTGTGTCTTTGTTGCACGATATTTCGGACAATTATGAATTGATTTTGAAAATTGTTGTTTCATATAATAGAAGATACTTCATAGTTGGTCCTATTTAAATTTCATCTAAATCAGTTGGGTACTTCATTAAAAATTTCAAACTTTAGAAAAAATATGTGTGATTTCGGAGACTGTTTTTGTTGATGACACTCTCAACTCAGCAAAAGTTTTGGCGTGAAGTCGGTTTTTTAATGCTCTGCATTCGCTGATTATAAGATTTTAAAAGCCTGCATCAAAAAGCACTGCTCCACCATGTTTATCTTATCTGTTATTTTTTTTTTATTTAATTATTATTTTTGTGCAAATAATATTGTACTTAGATGAAATTAAATCCTTTAGTTACAGTCTAATATACTTTTATTCCTCCTATTAACAGGGCACCTTAACAGCATAACATTAACTATACATTAGTTTTAGGTTGCCTATTTTCCCTTGTACTATTTCTGTTTTAAAATATATTTGTCGGAGTCAGCAAGAAACACATCACGAAGATTTTTTTAAGTTGATGTTACTACAAGTATATCTTGGAATTACCTTAGATTCTAAATTGCAATGGGGCGCCCATTTCTCACAGCTAGCGAGTAGACTTAGTTCTGTAGCGTTCGCGGTTAAGAAAATTCGCTCATTGACTGATATTAATACGGCGAAGCTGGTATATTTTTGTTATTTTCATAGTATTATGTCCTACGGTATCATACATGGGGCAATGCAGCAGATATTTACACTGCAGAAAAGGGCTTTTCATGGAATGAATAAACATGGAAATAGAGAATCTCTTCGAGAAAAGTTTAAAGAGATTGGTATTTTGACCCTTGCATCACAGTATATTTATGAAAACATTATGTATATTTATAATAATAGTAATAAGTTTAAAACTAGGAAAGATAATCATGTTAAAAATTATTGTGTAAGGACTAGGAACGACCATAAGTTAGGGCTTTTTTTATCTCTTGGTCTACCTACTGTAATAACTTATTTAACAACTATCAAAAACTAGTTAAAGCCGAAGTATGTGATGACTGACTTCATTAAGTGTTTTGTGAAATTCCTAACACGAATAAAACTTTTTAAATTTTGAAGTATGAGTCACAATTTTCAAAACAACTTTAAAATTGGTTACTTATTTTGCTGGCCACTAATTTAGTTAGCAAATTTGGACGATCCCTAGTTTCTGCTTGACTAGATTTGCCTTGGAATAGTTCGCCTAGTAAAAAACTGCATCACCCTGTAGCTGCATTCTGACACCGTAATTGGAGCACTCAATTTACGCGCCACTTTTCGCCGCCGCGTGGCGGTCGCGCGCCTCTTTCAATTGTCACTGTCAAACTATCTGCTCTATTATTTTACGATCTTCTGTGTTACCCTTTTGAAAATAAAACAAAAAGCTATCTCGCGTTTTCATCACGTTTAATTTATTAGAATGGAATGAAATTTTAAAATAATATTGAGTGTTGAATTGGTCTGAGAAGTAAATTTAAAGTTTTTTTTTAATAAATAAGCACCTAAGGCACATCACATCAAGTAACGTCTTCTATAACTTCAAACTAAAGTCATCTGTAACATTCGGAATTACTTTCATTTAAAAAATTAATGAACGTGAGGGACGCGAAAGAAGTATGTCTGGATCGTAGCAATTATCGTTCCCTAGCCTCTTCCTACCGCAAAGAGAGACAGGCGTGAAGTTATATATCTATGTATGTAAAAAATGCAAGCGATCAATGCTCCACCCTCAGCCTCACCTGGTGGAAAGGGAAAGACCTCGAGAAAGATCCTATATTCCTGGTTTTTACTCCTCAGTCAATCCTCAATTCTTTATTGCTTTCATAATATACACAAATCATTAGGATACATTATGACCCTATTGGGTATTGCAATATTAGGAGAGAGGAGGCGTAAAATTATAGACAAATTAAATTGACTGTCTTATTACAAATTTATCATTGAAATATTCTTCTACTGTATAATAGCTTTTTGTAATTAATATATTTTTGAGCTGTTTAAATAATATTCTTTCATTTGTTTGAGTTTTAAATACATTAGGCAGATTGTTGAATATTTTTACACCCATAACAGCGGGACTATTTGCATGTAGTTGTAACCTGAATGTGGGGAGCATCATTTAGCAGTATTTTTATAGTAGCAGTATTTTTCTTTTATTTAGTGTTCCAGTCTCCAAGATCACTATGATCATGGACTTTCATGATGAACGACAGGCTTCCTTTTCATATTATAAGCTTCCTCGACATCTGGAAATTTTATTGGCAAGGCTTCCGTGCAGTTATTGGCGTTATACCATGGTCGACACTGCCGCGATGTTTAACGCGGAAGCGGGCCGCGGTTCCATACAAAATTGACCCATCCGTGACTCCAGCACGTTCGCTGGACACCATTGTAGCGTTCTGAAAATTCTAACATACACCAACCAGCACTTGGCCGTAGCTTCGTGTTTAATGGTCTAAACCTCCTCATCGCCCAAGGGGATCATACAAACAAAACAAAAAATGTAAAAGGTACTAACAAGGGAAAACATTGACGGAAATAACATAATAACGAAATAACAAATAACGTATCTTTTGTAATTTTACATGGTCCCGCCATGCTGACGCCAAATGGCGGTACTAACTATTTATTGAAAGTGTCCATACATCTTTAAATAATTGATTTGGTTCCGCCGTTCTAATGGATTCCTAAACTTTGGATAATAAAGTTTATTTCCATTGGTTTGCAGATCCTTTTAATGTATAAAATATATATGAAAAACAACTCTAACTATATATATACGTCGTCGTCTAGTACCTATAACGCAAGTATACTTAAGGGCGCCATCTTTAGCTGCTGAAACTGTTTTTTTAAAGTTTAATTGTAATTCAATGAAAAGTAGTTGTTTCATACCGAATATGCCTATGTATTTAACTTTTTTCGTAGGTTAACGCCGCTTTCATGTAGATATTACACAGGACTGGTTTTAATTGTACCCTTTATAAAGTACGAGTACCTACTTAAAAAATGAATTGCACTTCTCACCAGACCGATCTTACAAAGTGGAAAAATTTTAAATTTACGATTGAGCTGCATATCGTCATTGCGACTTAAAGGCATGTGTCACTTGTAGTAAAAGATGCTTTATAATAACAACTATTAAAGTGTTATTTTTTAAAGTTTTTATTAAAAGCTACGTGTCTTTGTAAATAATACTATTTGCACCTTGAATTACTTGCTTTGATATAATATAAACACCCAAATTTAAACAATAAAACACACTAGTTTTTCAGAAATCATACTTTGTAACCATCAATCAAAACATATTATAATGAAGTACATTTTAAAATGGATTCAAATACGCGCCATCTTAACGCGTAAGTATCCCGTAGTTCGCCAAGGAAGCACTGCTTAAAAAACAACAAAAATAGGCACGGAAAATAAAGTATAAAGGCTGCAGGATTAAGAAACACGCTCCATTGCGAAATTTATTTCTGTCAAAGAAGGAAAGAAAGGTACGAAACCTTTTTGGATTCATATTTTTATGCCATTATTTTTTTACAGCGTTTAAAACGAGACCTTCTTTTTTTAAAAACCAGCTGCAGTTTTTTCGAAAATACTTTTTAATTGAGCTTTGTTATTTAGATTTCATAGCGAAGGATTTTAAATAAAAGGATTAAATGTTTTATAAGGGACTAGCAGGAGAATATATGAATGGCGAGAACATTGAATAAAAAATACTGGTTCTTATAAAAACAATCTATTAGTCTAATATTTAATTTTTTTATGCAATAAATATATGTTAGTTAATACCAAACATGTATCCTTCAAATTCAACGTAGGTACCGCCAAAATTTCTCTTTTTTTTTCTCTTAGGGAAATTCTATGTTTCGACTTTTACCAACTTGCTTAAACATTAGATTCTTGTGAAAAAAGCTGTATCGCAGCTTTAAAAACCATCAAAAGGCACCATAAAATTCTAATATTCAAAAAATTATAGCATAGCATTTAAAAAAATGACAATAAATTATAATTTCCTTATAAATCCGCTTCCTGTTAGTTTTTTAATCCGAGAAATATTACAATATCCGTTCCTTTGTCGCTAAAATCAATAAAAATAATGTTCCACCCAATTTAATACCAACGCCGACCTGCCCGAATATCTTCTAAATAATCCAGATCTATAAAAATACAAAGGTGACCTTCGATCGGTCAGGAAACACACAAAAAATACAGAAATGTAACCCCATATTTCACAATTAAACTCTGCTACTGGTCATGCCCGAAAGTTATACATAATAATAAATATTCTCGATAAAAAGCGCGGTTGAAAAGAACAGGATATGGCACAAAAGCCGGGACCGACGGGAGCAACGAAAAAAAAACGTTGTTTATGGTCACTTTGCCGCCAACGCGAGGAAATTTTAAATTTGGAATTCTAATATTTTTAATACGCGGTAGCTGTGTGTTTGTTTGAAGAATGTACTTTCGAATGACGTTGTTGAGAATTTATAATCTTTTAGGGGTTTAATGTAATATACGTAAGATTTTCTTTTTTAGTTTTAAAAGGGTTTGTAAATCAGCGTTTGTTTATTATGACGAGGCCAATGAACTTATGGTGCACGGAACACTGCCTTGTCCTTAATCTGTTCGGAAATCTTAACACCTGATAGATGATATTTGTTTGACCTTTGACCAAATATAGAGTAAGAAAACGAATTTAATGTACTCTATCAGTTAATGATTCGTTTTCGTTTCGAAACTTATGAATCATTATCAATCTTACTAATATTATAAATTTGAATGTTTGGATGTATGGATGTTTGTTCCTCAATAGTAGCAGAACGGCCTAACGGATTTGGATGAAATTAGGCATAGTGATAGACTATAGTCTGGAGTAGCACATAGGCTTTTTATCTCGATATTCCCGCAGGATTCAAAATTGCGCGGGTAAAACCGCGAGAAACAGCTGGTATCTACTATTTTTAATATTTAGCCTTAATAGCCATAAGTCAACCGCAGTCTTACCTTACAAGGTTTGAACTTTGAACCGTAAACAACAAATTAATTTTAGCTTGAACATGACGACATGACGAATCCTGGGGGAGGCCTCCGTCGAGAAGTGTGCGTCTCTCGGCTCATGAAGATAATGATCGCCCATTATCCACCAATGTCTTGGTGTTGTCTACTACAACTTCTTCTTCGGCTTTAAAAAACCAGCCTTACCTCTGGATAAGCGATAAGTAAGAGTCGACTAATCCGTGCGATTCTGAACTTTAATTTGTCGCCTTTTACGACACGCTTATCCAGGGAAGGAAGGTTTATTCTAAGCCGACCTTGAGCGGCTCATTGATTGTTTCCCGCTTAAACTTATGCAATCTCATGTTGATAGTTCAGATTGAGGTTGATAGTTCAGATTGAGGTTAACAAGAGTTTAATTATCTTTAAAAAATTCACGTCCTGTACGTTTAATGCATTTAATTCTAGCTAAACCACTAAAGACGGTCTGCGTGGTGCAGTGGTTTAGACGCTACTACACCAATCGTGAAGTAGCGAGTTCGATTCCCGCACGGAACAAAAAAAAATGGCCGGCAAAGTGCCATAAGCCTGGTCATCTATCACACTCAACTCTGGACAATTCCGACATGGTTAAAAGTTATATTGCTTAGAATGAGATTTCTTACCGACAAATTCCGATTTATTATTGCCCGCACGTAACCGCTTACTCAATAATTTTTACCGTTCATTTAATTAATTTCCTGCTCTTTATTTAATTATTTTATCCATCATTCCATCCATCATATCCATCAGACGACCGGCTGGTGTAGCGGTAACATACATTGCCTTCTATGCCAGAGGTCCTGGGTTTGAATCCCGGCGGCCGGCGGCGGATATTTGTATGATGAACACAGATATTAGCCGTCAAGTCATGGATGTTTATATGTTCATTTAAGTTTATTCTAATAAAAAAAATGTATTTATTCAATATGTATGTTTATATATTTCTTAAGTATATCAGTTATCTAGTATCCATAGCACAAGTTCTTTAAGAAACTTAATTTGGGCTAGATAATGTTGTGTGAGTGTCAGAAATATTTATTTATTTATCATATTTATTCACTGTTCCATTTAATTATTTTTTATTACTCATTTTTGTTTACTTTACTGCTTAGTTTTAACTGCTGAACTAGTTATTAAACGTGCCATTTATAATTTTTAACTTACCAAAACTGCTATTTATAACTGCCTCCTTAAATGAGTGCCTTTTTTAATAGAACCAAATCGGGAAACAAACACTACAAAATGGTGAAACGCTAGCTTAACAGGCTACTGGGATTTGCGGTAGTAAAATAATCTTAATTAAAAAATATGTAAAATTCTTCTTGTAATCAGTTCAGTATTGTTAGAATTTTGGAAAAACATGACTACCTCCAGAACTATAAACTGAAATATCTTTTTTTCAAGACTTCAAACGGATTAACTTCTAATGACGAAAATTGTTCAGAAACTTAAACTCTACATTTTAATATATTTTTCATGTATGGACGCTCAAAAATAATGTCAACAAAAATTTGTTCGCCCGTTAGCCAAGATTACTTGGAGGCATTATAATGATGGACAGAGACTTTTGAAGCTGATAAGCCCGATATATTTCATGACCCCGTTTCAGTCTTGTGTAAGAAGATTGCGAATAGCTACAATTAGTCCTCATTTTGTTGACAATGCCTGCTATTTTACTGGGTATTATTTTAATATTGCAAACTATTAAAAAAAAAAACCTCCGTTTTATATTTGACATTTTTAATTATAATTGATTTTAACTTTGATTATTATTAATTCTATTTAATTTCATATTTGACTTTTCTAATTCGATTTTTTCTACTTCTTCTACTCAATACATGTTAAATTTTAATACGAGACATTACATTTACTAATTTTGTACATACCTATTTAGACATATGTATGAGAATATTTTAATCCTTATGTGTGTTACTTGGTAAGAGTTTTAATATGTATGTTGTTGGTGTGGCTTATAATATGATAAATAAATAAATAAAGTGACATGGGGTCAGCCTGTCACCCGCAATAAGGCCAATAAAACCTCTGTCCCTGAACTGACTTTTACAGTATGCCCGGGAAGAGAAGCAGCTGGCACATTCTATGTTTTTCTTTCGCTCCAATCCAGTATGGAAGTGAAATGTCTAGTATCTAGTACGAATCTATCGACATCCGTTGTTGTCTAGTACCCACGGACCTAAAACACATGAGCTTACTAAGCACGGCATGCAGTTTCTTACAACAACAATTTTTAAAATAACATAAAATTTATTTGATGCTTAGTTTAATGGTTATTTGATCAACAAAAACTAACGGTACAAATGGAACTGGGTCGCTGATTGTGAATCAAATACATAATATTTAGGTAAAACACAGGTTTTCTTAATCAAAACTAAAGAGTATCCTAAAGGAATATAAATAAATGAAAAATGGTGTCAAATAAAAATCACCCGACCAGGACTCGAAACTGGGACCTCTCGTTTGCCGGACGAGTGCTCTCCCACTGAGCTACCGGGGCCTGGAGCTACGCCTCGAAATTACTTAACACATTTTTCATTTATTTAAGAGTAATTAAGCATTTTAAATGCAAAAACTTTAAAATATTACTTAAGGAATATATCTTTCAATATAGGAGTACCTACATCAAGAAATGTATTTGTCCAGAACGCTCCGTATGTTAGTGTAAAATTGGGATGAGTCAACCTCATGTTGTATATTCGTCCGAAGTGTTGTCATGGTAACCAAGTATTAAGGTCAACCCTTTGGATTAAACGCTTCAAGATTGGTTGCATAAGCTGTACATAACATACGAGTATACTGAACCAATTGTTCAACATTATCGAAGTTTCTGTTTCTTCTAAATTTACCAGTCGATTAAATGTAAAATGAAAAATGTGATAAATAAAAATTACCCGACCAGGATTCGAACCTGGGACCTCTCGTTTGCCGGTCTCTGAGCTACCGGGGCCTGGCGGTACGCCTCGAAATTACTTACCACATTTTTGTTTTTACGTTATATTGCTAACGTAGCTCCATCTTATGGTATAGCTTTGCAGCTAAGACCACCCGAGACTTTTTATTTATCAAATTTTTCATTTATTTAAAGAATAATTAAGCATTTTAAATGCAAAAACTTGAAAACATTTATGATATTGCCTTAAGTTTCCACGAAAAAAGTTATCGTATTTAGTAATATTGCAATTTTAATTTAACTCGTACTTTCGATGCACTAGACTACATGGAAGAACAGCTAGGACCGAACTCTAGATGTTGAGACTTTAGACGGGTGGGGGGGGTTTAGTGGGTAAAACCCCTACATAACACATAACCCCACATTTTGTCCAGGAAATCGGGCATCTTTCGAAGATTTCCTCTCGTCAAAAAAACAATTAAATGTCACAATATCGAGCTAGTTAAAAAAAACTCTATATAATCTCTACATAAATTGTTGGCTTTTAAAAATAAATTGTGCAAATCCGTAACTCTGCTATAACCTATTACTTTATCGTAGGTAACAACTGCATTAAAAATAAATAGAGCGAAGCTTGAAGCTTTGATAGAAAGAATATATATCTCATAAGGAATATTAAATTCAAAGATGGAACCTTCTAATGACATCAAGATCGTTATCTCCATTACTCCCAAGTCATTCCGCTAATCTGTACTCGGCGTGTGTGTGGCCAGTCTCATGGGACGTAGACAATGACCATGGAGGTCGCACAACATCGAGTAAGCTTTGTTTCTGTTTTGTCTATGCTTACGTCAGTTGTAGGGAAGCCAAATTGAAAAAGAAATTCTTATGAGGTTTCTCGCTGTTCTTGAACTAAATTTTGCTAGGAAAGTATTGCTGATAGTGTTTTTTATATGTTTTGAATATTTGGAGAAATTATGCTTATGCTGGGCCTCTCTATAAAAGCATACATAAGTAGCCAATTTTCAATATTGTGTACATTCTCGTCCATGTTCTTTTTTAAATTAATAAGACCTTCGTTATTTTCACCTCAGAGTAACCGGACTCGAAACTATAGAGCCTCGACCAGCGGTAATTCTTGTTTAATTTTACGACTCGACAGAATATGATTCTTACTCTTATTCGTACTTGCAGCTGGTATCTAATACAGCGTAAGTTGACTATGATTCCTTCGAAAGGACAAAAAACTGCCACAATGGCTGACTGTTGAGCACCGTAATGAGACTGAAAATTTTCATGAACATCAAAATTGCATGTCAAAATCTTATACTGGCAGTTTTAAACAGTTTGTAGGTACCAACACCGTAAAAATATCGTGTTAATCTTTCCCCATTATAATATAGGTATGGATAATATAGATAAAGGTTCTAATTTATTATCTAAGGGCTATCTCTGGTCCAAACATTAGGAAAGATATGCAAACACTTCTTTAGATTCTAAAAAACTACGAGCTTAATATATCTCAACGGTCTAAATAAAGCTGTTACAACTGTAACTTTGAAAACCTTTCGTCAAACTTATTTAGATAACATTCTATCAAATCAAACATACTACTTACAACTGTGAGCACAAATACAAATAGTAAACGATTATTTGTACAATTCCCGCCAACAAAATGATGGATCGCCATTTTATTGATGTAAGAATCATAAATACACCTGTGTATACAACTGAATGCGGAACGCATCCTACCTAACGTAAAAGAAAAAAAAACCTTTTCATTCAAAAACGGAACTGTATGTCAAAATGTACGAGGATATTTTTCTCTTCCCACGTTTTTTTTTTAAGTCCAAGTATTGATGGCCAGTCAGTCAGTAGCTTTTATGGCGAACAGCATGTAGGTGTGAAAAGATTTTTTTATTATGAAATATTTTAACTAGTAAATTGATTTATGGGCGTGATTGACGTCTTCTAATTGAAATTCTTGTAAGTATTGCTATTACTGTATAAAAATAGCTACTGATGAATTGAAAACAAATCAATTAACTAGATTAAATAGCTATTTTGATACTTCGTAGTATTAAACTTCTCGGTAGTAAGCATTTCTTACATCTAAGGTCAAGGTTTAAATTTTCATGATTCACTGCTTGTAAAACAACTAATAGGATCTTTTGAAACCTAAAAACATGTTTAAATAGAAAATTGTCAGTACAACATTTACATATTTCTTTTAATATATTACGTAGGTACAATATGACTACTTAGGTAGGTACATTTTAAAGGCAGTTAAATGTTTTGAACACTGGACTAAATCTTGTCAAAAGAGTAATGTTCATAGCTCACCTGTCACATTTTTGACAACTCATGAAATGTATTAAAACAACTTAATGTGCAAATAATAGCTTCGGTTAATTCCAAATTATTTACTTATATTAGAAGCCGCAGCAGGGATTTTAATATTTTGCTCTCTCAAGTTACTCAATAGACTACTAGTATCATCCACTTGAGAAATTAAATCAAGCCTGCGCCAATAGTTTAGATATACCTAAACAGGCAGCATTTCGACGGCAATATCATCTTTATACATTCACATACCTAACAAGAAGTAGTTTGACAGGTATAGTGGTGCAGGCAAGCTTGCTTGAGCAGCCTACGAAGTGGGAGGTCTAGTGTTCGAATCCCAGCCGATCTGGAATCGATCCAGCTTGGGCCGCGATCTATTCTTATCAGGGTCGTGTCTGGGTGAATACTTGAATACCCCAATACCCCAAGTATCTCTGTTTGGTACCCGTATCGTGAAATGGAAAGAATAATTGGATGGGACTTCCTATGTGCTTCTTTTTAGGTATTTTTTGCTACATGGTTAAGAGTATTATAGCAACACGTCTCGTACCTACCTGACTGAATAGTACTTATATAATGTTTGGTATAATGATTGTTTTCTTTTTCTATTCTTTTAGTGTAGGTATTTCTTTATTTTTTGTCCTTATTTTAAGTTGATTCTAATTTTGTACATAAACGCTGTAAATAAATAAATAAATCTTATACAAAGTGAGTGTAACAAAAAACATGTCAAAAAATAAAACAGATAAAATACTTACTATAAAAATATAATGCCAATTTGGGTAGCTTTTTTTCTTGAAGAGATTTCTTCCATTCAACCCTACTATTATCAGCGACTGTTTTTCACCGTGACTTTATGCGCACTTGAGGACGAAAATAAAGTTTGAGGTTAAATCCATGGGACCTTTTCTTGTCATTGGCTGATCGTCTCAGGGATATTCTTAAGTTTAATCGACCATTTCAGTAAACCATGGTTTATATGGTCCGTTATAAAAATTATCTATCCATGTCGCAGAGTGTTTCTTTCATGGACGATACCTATTCTGTAAAGTCTGGTAGGGTGTGTAGTGACCATCTTGGCTTAGAACTTTTAATCAGGTTTATTAAAAGTTTAATGAAAAGTTACCATCGTGTATTTAAAAAAAAACAGAAATGTCACTTCATTTATCCCACCTACAATTTGATGCACCTACCTGCACGCAACAATGACAAATACAAAATTAATAAACCGTATAGAATGCACTCATATCCCACGGCAGACACTATCGATAAAAAAATATAATTGATTTAAAAAAAATATAATCCTAACCTCTTGGGATTACACGACAAATGCATTTTGAAGGCTGGCCACACTGAATCGATAGCTTCCAGATTTTTAAATTAAAAAATGAAACGCCTTCTAAGTTTTGAAAATAGAACTCTGATTTTCAATAAAAATAGATGATTTTAAGTTTTTTTTTTTAGTTTTGTGTGTGACACTGGTCGCATACAAGTGCAGTCACCTGTCAACCTATCGTGTGAATGATTTAAATAGATCGGTATTTTATCGCCTATCAATGATTTGGCAATAAATTCTACAATGGACTACTGAGGCAGCTTCTATTTATGTTTGATACGGGTAGACATGACTTGTCTTTGAATTGTCTTGATATCGACCGGGAATCAGAAACGTATGACCTGCTTGAAAGTAAAAAAAACGGACATTTCGCTCTGTAGGAGAAGCCTTTATAATTTATTGGATGCTATTTGGATATCTAAGCTTCTGGATTGGGATGGGCTCGGCATTAATATCAAACTTCGATTCGACCCAGAAAGACCTGATCAAAATGCTTGATAATTGAAATGAACATGGATAAGAAGAAAATCAAGTCTAACGTCATGTTGCCATGTCACCTGCTCCTGCGATGGTAGGAGGCACCACGCTCGAGGCTGTCGACGATTATCTATACCTAATTATCTATAGGACATAAAATCCAGCAGTCTCCAAGTTGATGATGACGACGCTGATAATCTAACACAGATAGATGTACCTACCTCCGAAGAATTATACAATAACTACGTTTTACCTCTCAAATTGCGTCCATGTCGCAGTGGTCAAATAGCCGGCTGGTACGAGCGATTGTGGGCTCGATTCTCGCGGCATAACAAAAATGTGTGCTGTTATTTATATTGTTGTACACGACTTTGAGTAGAAAATTACGAATAGGATATAAAGTATGGAAAATATTCGTTTTACCAAGCTCTGATTAGTTTGGGACTAGATTACGCTGTGTGAAAATAATAGCTTTTATATTATTAGCTTCGGAGAATTAAAATTCTCTAATCTTTTTCTGACACACATATGCCTAAAAAAGATCTGAAAAAAGGGTTGGATAATCAGTAAACATAAAATACAAAAGCCGCACTAACTATCCACATACTTAAAAATCTGTTTACGGGATCCCGAGTTTCGAATTACATTTTTTACCATTAAGTATAGAGAAATACGATGCAAAAGCATATTGGACCTTTAAAGTTATTCGCCCGAAGGAGCCCACTTTAAAAGGATTATTCCAAGCCTTCATAAGTTCGTGACATCGGAGATTCAAGAAAAAAAAACTAACTAATTGTCGTAGGATTAGCTCGCAGTGTCAAAGTGTTAAATATCGAACGGCGTCTAATATGACGTGAGCGGCCAGCGAACGATTCCAAACCAAAAACAGAAAAAAAAAAACAAAATTTGACAACTGTGTCGTATTTCTGTTGAAATTTTGACAGTTCGATTTTCGAAATTGTATCGCGCGCCTTTTGACAGCTCGACGCGTCTCGTCCCAATGGCGGGCTTATGTTTTGGTTCTATTTTTTTTATTAAAATAAAACATTGATTAAATTATTTTTATTTTCTTAATGGCATTTCTTTGCGCTGCAAGCCACACACGGGAAACAGGTTCGACGATTACTTTCAACAATTTGACGCATACAAACATATTTTAATTAAACATTAAGATACTTCGGGTATTTTCTAGTTAATGTAACACTCTCCTAAGGGACTTCAAAAAAGGTGGAAAGACTGACTCTACATACTACTCGTCGGAATACAGAACAGCTTTAAGATGTAAAGGTCGGGTAATTTTTATTTATCACATTTTTTCATTTATTTAAGAATAATTGAGCATTTTAAATGCAAAAAACTTAAAAAGATTATTAAAAAACATTGCAATGCTTCACTTTAACTGGGATTCACAATTTCTGTAAAGAAATTGGTCTCGGGTGGTCTTAGCTGCAAAGCTATACCATAAGATGGAGCTACATTAGGAATAGAACGTAAAAAACAAAAATGTCCTAAGTAATTTCGAGGCGTACCGCCAGGCCCCGGTAGCTCAGTGGAAGAGCACTCGTCCGGCAAACGAGAGGTCCCAGGTTCGAATCCTGGTCGCGTAATTTTTATTTATCACATTTTTTCATTAATTTAAGAATAATTGAGCATTTTAAATGCATAAAACTTAAAAATCTTTAAGATTTGTAATTATTGATTTAAGATTTTTATGAGGGGTGGTCGCTAGCCAGGCGAACTGTAAAGGGGTACCATCACCAAGCGGGGATCACCGTTAGGCTGCAAACTGGACGGCAGCGACAGCGAGAGTGATTTCTCGCGGTCACAAACTCAATACTTTCTATCGTGTCAAAGTTCAGAATACTTACAGTAGACAGTAGTAGACGTCTTACTGCCCCTGGATATAAGCGTGTTGTCAAAGTTGACTAATCCGAGTGACCCCCGACCAGCCTTCATTTAGAATTTCCCGCCAAATATTATCGCTCCGGCGGTGATGTGAACCGGTAATCTATATCATCTATCTATACTAATATATAAAGTTGAAGAGTTTGTTTGTTTGTTTGAACACGCTAATCTCAGAAACTACAAGTGGGATTTGAAAAATTATTTTTGCATTTGTTAGCCCAACTCTTGAGGAAGGTTATAGGTTACATTTTATCCCGAAATTCCCACGGGATCAAAAGTTACGCGGGTAAAACCGCGCGCGATGGCTAGTATTTTATGAAGAGCCAGTTCTTTCCTAGCCCCGTGTGCTGTCATCTTCGACGTCGTCTTCACTTACCATCAGGTGAGATTGAGGTCCCACGCGGGATTAGTCTATAATTAAAAAAAACTCGATTTAGTCGCCCGTCACGAAATGCTTATCCAGAGGTAGGGAGCCTATTAAGCCGACCCTGTGCGGCATCATCGCGTTGACTTCAACAAACGACGACCACTTTGGTGATGGGGTAAACCTGTCTGCCTCAGACGCCAGTGGTTGCGGGTTTGATTCCTGCACGGAACAAGAAAAAAAAATGTTTTATTTAATAGTATAAATCCGGTTAAAAAGTGTTTCATTTAAGAAAAAAAAATGTTCCGTGTCTGGTTGTTTATCTATTTATGTATTTATATTGTAGGTTCCCCCCTTATTCGCTACATGGTATCCCATAACACAGCTATACTTACTTCGGGGCCATGTATGTAGTTGATGTGATTGTCTGGGGATTTTATTATGGTATGGTTTTGAACTCATCGTGGCACCTTGGTTGCTGTGTGTATCATACGATATCACAGGTTAAGCAACGTGCGGCGTAGTCGATACTTGGATGGGTAACCGCCGACCATTCATTTCTCACGACGACTTCCGTGCTTCGGAGGGCACTTTAAGCAGTCGGTCCATGGTGCTATGTACTTGTATACAGTAGTCGTTAGGGTTTGTCAGAAGCCTATTCGGCGCCCTAAAAATTCTGGCATCCACCACCCTGCAATGGGTCAGCTTGGTGGATAATGTGGTCTTACGTCCTCGTCACCCAGGGGAGAGACTGTAAAAGGTAGTCCGATGGTAAAAGGGTGAGAGTCCGATTTGCTCAAACAGAACACTCGCGCACTTTCTTAATGTATCCTATAGTCACTACACGGTTAAACAGTCAAATTTATGACGGTAAAAACATTCTATTAAGTTAACTCGCAGTATGCACATGGATAGGGCATAATGTTTTCGGGTGCTTGTACCTATTGGCATATACAACGTAGGATATCCACAACAAAGAAAAAACCTACGCATAAATAACACGCTTTATAACCAAACGAGATACCAAAAAGAAATCTACTTCTGTACCTAGGCAACTATCTCCTTGAAATGTTCGTTTAAGAAAAAAAATCTGTTCTTTTTTTAATTTCTTAAAATGTCAAAGTGTTTTTTTCCTAATTAAAGTTATAAAAGGAAGACAAAGGTTTCGCCTGTACAGCCCACTAGGTGTATCGATGTCTCCCGCGTAGGGCTTCGTTTGGCTTCGTCTACTATCGACCGAGGTCGCGAGTTCGAGGCCCTGTGACGTACCTACTTCAATACCACATGACTATGCTCACTCGTGCTTACAATTGATGACTTAGTAGGGAAATGTGAGGTATTTTTTTCCCATTTTGATTTTCTTGAGGTCTGTATTTCGTTTTTAATAAATGGTAGTGAAAGTCATTCGTGTTTTAACTTAAGAAAGATGTTATAAGTTTAACATACTCGTATGTAGCGCCTTTCCATTCTGTACAGGGCTAGAACGCAGCCATAGGAAACTGCTCGCGTATAAATTGGAAATAACTTTTTTGTTAAATTCTTTCAATCCATATAAGAGCAGTACGCAAATATTCGCGTATACTTCGTAGTCACGTAGAAGTATATCTTGTTCCATAATGTACAGTGGCAGTACCCATACGGACTAATCCTAACCTTACCTAACTATTAGTAATTTTTTATTACAGCATAGTACTCGTGGTAAGTAGTTATCTTATTATTTTCTGATAAATATGTCGGATAGCTGACCGGGTTTATGTATATAACTATATGCAACCTAACATGTACCGACTCCGTCTTCCGGTGCGATTGACATTATGTATTTAATCCTATCTAATAAAGTTTAAATATAATTTCATATATTACTGAATCAAAAAAAACTTAACTTTTAACACTCTTGTCAAGTGTAACTGATGTAGTATAGTCGGGAACGAAGACGTGAGCATTCACGATACAAACTATACACGATCAGTACGTAAAATTCGTGTATGCATTGTAATAACAGATTTAAAAACAGCATTACAATATATACGCGAGCAGTTTCCTATGGCTGCGTTCTGGCGTTGTATAGAATGGAAAGACGCTCGTATGTATGTTTACCTGCCTTATTGTAGCTCCTAAAAGGATGAAGTAAGAAGAGTGTGATTTAAAAAAAAAGTCTTCTCTATGATTGGCGGTTAAAGCAGTTTAAAATACTGGCTTAGAATAACCCTTAGATAAACGTGTCGAAAAAAGCTTGATGGTAGGTCGGGTCCCTTCAGATAACCTGGTTAGCGACCACTAATACAAAATCTGCCGTCGAATATCACCGCACTAGGGGCGATATGTTCCACCTGCTGCGGCTATACAGGGGAAATGGCCTCGTATGCTGGGTCACTTCCTACGTGGGGGCGCACGGCTCAGGTTGAGCGCAATTCGCCGGGGCTCGCGGGCAAAGCCACTGGCGATACCGTGGGTCCCAATTATGGCGGGGGAGGTACACCTGGAGGTTTTTAGTGGGTCGGTTCGGCCTTCTGCATTTTTTATGGAGAGCCAGGTCCTTCCTAAACCCGTGTGCTGTCATCGTCGACCTCAGCTTCGCTCACCCATCAGGCGAAGCGGTCAAATGAGGTTTTATTCACTAATAAAAAAAATACGCTCAACAAATAAAGGGTTCAAAATTCAAAATAAAATAGTATATTATGCAACTAGTGAATAAAACACGGATTTAAAACGAGGGCCGTAGATGAGTCACGAGCAGGTGAATGATTCTAACGATTGAATCACGAAGCGAGTGATTCAACTGATAGAATCCTGAGCGACGCGAGTGATTCGTGGCCCTCGATATAAATTCGTACTTTATTCAGGAATTGCATACTATACTTTATACCATGACTACGAGAAAAAGACATAATTTAAGCGAAAATAGAAATTTAATCAAGAAATAAGAAATGTTACATTGATTGAAATGGACATTAAAATTAGAGCAATGAATTTCTTATTATTATCATTATCAAACACCAAAACATTGAACAAAAACAAAACAGTGAATAAAATGCCTTTTTATTCACTGTTTTGCGTGAATAAAAGAAGCTTTTTAGAGTAGGTATGGTATAAAATTCCTTTATTGCGTAAAATATGGTACATTTAGGTTGTTGGGTTTTCGGTGGTAATCACATATTTAACTATCAGACAGCATGCTTATAGTATTAGAGTTGTACATATGTCGCACTATAGGATTACTTTTGTAGCTGACTGTACCGTATCCACTTTTACTCTGGGAGTACCACTTGTTTAAGAACCTGGGCCTCTGACAGCTTAATTTTCCTTAAACCAAGAAGATCATGGGTTGCCTGGAAGAAATCGCTTGAAGCGATAAGGTCGTCCAAATTTTCCAAATATTGTTATTTTCCTGTACTTGTTTTGTTGGCAATAAAGAGTAATTATTATTATCATAAGGGTTATTATTTTAGGTTCCTATTAGTTAACTCAAAAGCCTTGCTTATTTTTGAACTGACCGGCTCTAGAAATAAAAATATAGCATCACTTATTGGAAAAACATAGAATGTGCCAGCTGCTTATCTTCCCGGGCATACTGTAAAAGTCATTTAAGGGACGGAGGTTTTATTGGAGGTTTTTTTTGGTTGGTGATAGGCTGACCCCCTGTCACTGCAATAGTATCTCTCCACCATTATAATGCCTCCGAATTTGTAATTCGTGACATCAGATGTTTTTATAACCTCTGGAGTTCTGCCTACCCCATAAGGGATACAGCCGTGAAGTCAGTATGTATTTATTACTTATAGATTTTGTTTAGGTACTGCATACGATATAAGCTTTTTAAATTCAAATTAAAATTAAAAAAATTCATAATTCTAAATTCAAAAAGAAAAAACAGATCCGGTATCTCCTGATCAAATACCCTGACAGTTGTCCCGGACAGTTATCAAAATATTTTACGCGCGCTTTTCGATTGACGTGTCTCTTCTATCTACATTGTGGTAGGGCTGCCAACATGCTAATAGAATTTGGTGGAAACTTTAATGAGGAGTTTTCAGAATCGTATTTAAAAAACAAAGAATAAGTGTAGATGGCAAAGTGTGGGTGTAGTTCTCAAGGCTAAAATAATTAACTCATTCTTTTTTATTTAACAATTTATGTACACTCAAGTTTCGATACAATATAAAGACACATTGAACAATACAAGTACAGAGGTTATCTCTATTGAAATCTCTTACAGCAGACCTATGACTGAAGAGTTTATTTAAAATTCAATAATAGTGTGTTCAAATCGATAATATACTATAAACTACTTAAATAAATACTTATGAATATATATATATACAGGGTGTCCCAAAACTCGACGTCAACCCGGAACCGGGTGACAAGGCAAGTCATGCTGGTTATCAGAAAAATGTTTAAAAAAATCTAAGTCACGTGTTCTCAAAATTATTGGCATTTTAAAAAAACACGCAAAATTTCACACCCTGTGACAGTGTTTTTGCTGCTGTTGCCACAAATGTTCACTTTTGGAAACTTTTTTTTTTGATATGCAACCCTGAATAATGCTTCTCTAAACTGTTATCAACATTTCAAATCCAGCTCCTCGAGCTTGCATAAAAATAGGACTTATTTCCAAGAAAAAAATTAAAAATTAAAAATGGCCTAGTTTTAACTGTCTGCATTGAAAAAAAATTGTATTACGCGAGTTTGGCAAGTTGTGTCAAAAGTTGGCGCATTTAGTAAGGATCCCAAAATGGATGACACGTGGTAAATTGTAGTTGCTATCATGAACAAAAAAAAAATTCGTAAAAATCCAGTGTTCAACAATTTTTTCTTACCTGGTTAAAAAATATTCTAATGGGCCCAAGGTTTTCCAAAGAGTCGTAAATTGTAAGTTGTGACAAAGAAGTCTTTCTAGGAAGTGTAAGCGAGATAGTATTTGTGCTAAAGTGATTGAGTGAGACGGAGAGAGTCACCTTCTCAAGTGCGAGCGAGACAGGTATGGACGCTAAAGTGACTGAGATGGAGAGAGTCATTTTACCAAGTGCGAGAGAGACAGAGAGTGACGCCAGGTATTCGCTATTGTAGATACACATTACAAACCAGTCAGTACGTTACGTTCCTTCGTTTACTGCGCTTGTTTTCGTATTCGTTTGTGTTGATTTCGTACTGTTTACTTTTGGCTATGTTTATGGACTTGTGATTGCTTGCGATTTAGATTCGGACTGTTTGTTTTCTCTTAACGACGACCTTTGCTTTCCTCTGGACTATTGTGTGAGTGTGTGACAAGTGCCGAGATGTCTTCGTATACCACTCGCGAATACGCTAATATGCACCTTATTTATGGTGAGTGCAGGTGTAATGCCAGTGCTGCTGCCAGACTTTACCGCGAAAGGTACCCAAACGCTGCTCGTTACCCCGATTATCGGGTGTTTACGAATGTGCATCGGTTGCTCTTCTCAGAAGGCCGCCTCCCAAATCAAACGCATGGTGGAGGCAGACCCACCAACCCTATGGAAGAAGAAGTTCTACAGGCTGTCGAAGAAGACCCAAGTACTTCAGTAAGAGCTATTAAAACGAATACCGGAGTGCCCAAAAGTTCAGCCCACCGTATTTTAAAAAGAAATGACCTACACCCATACCACGTACAGCGAGTACAGACATTATTACCCGGTGACTACCAAAATAGGGTGAATTTTTGCCGGACGATATTGGAGAGGTACAGAGATGACCCACTTTTTCTAACAAAAATTTTATGGTCGGACGAATCAACTTTTAAAAAGGACGGCTACGTGAACATGCACAACCTGCATGAATGGCGTGTTGAAAACCCTCATTTAACGAGACAGGATCGGTCCCAGTACCGATTCAAAGTTAACATGTGGACCGGAATTTTGAATGGCAAAATAATTGGTCCTTTTGAGTTGCCTGATGCATTAACTGGTGAGGTTTACTTAGACTTTCTTCAAAACCATCTTCCAAATTTATTAGAAGACGTGCCGCTAAGCATTTACAGAGAAATGTGGTTCCAACAAGATGGGTGCCCAGCGCACTTTGCTCGCCCCGTAAGAGAGTACCTCGATGAAGAGCTTCCTGGGAGATGGATCGGGCGGGCTGGACCAATCTCGTGGCCGGCCCGTTCACCGGACCTGAATCCTTTAGACTTTTTTTTACTGGGGAGCTGTTAAAGAAAAAGTGTACGAGAAGCCCATTGGGAGTGAACATGAATTACGGCAGAGAATAGCTGAAGCAGCTCAATTTGTAAATAATGGACGATACGCTAGAAAGATAGCTCGATCTTTTTTAAAAAGATGTCGCGCTTGTATTGCCGCCGAAGGAAGGCATTTCGAACACTTATTATAACATTTTAAGAATTATTGTAAATTTTATTAATAAACATTGGTATTAAAATTTTGTTTTATTTAAAATTGAAACCTTTAACAATAAATGCCTATTCCAATGCACACACTAAAAAAATAAATTAAAAGTGTACAATTCAGTTAAATTTAATCAGTGTGTACATTGGAATCGGCTCCAATGTAACCAACGATAAGCTTTGCAATTTCAACCAAGTAAGAAAAAAAGTTAAAAATGGGTTTTCATGGAAATATTTTTTTTTGTTCATGATAGCAGCTACAATTTGCCAAGTGTCATACCGTTTTGGAATCCTTACTAAATGCGCCAACTTTTGTCATAACTTGCCAAACTCGCGTAGTACAATTTTTTTTCAATGCAGACAGTTAAAACTAGGCCATTTTTAATTTTTAATTTTTTTCTTGGAAATAAGTCCTATTTTTATGCAAGCTCGAGGAGCTAGATTTGAAATGTTGATAACAGTTTAGAGAAGCATTATTTAGGGTTACATATCAAAAAAAAAAGTTTCCAAAAGTAAACATTTGTGGCAACAGCAGCAAAAACACTGTCACAGGGTGTGAAATTTTGCGTGTTTTTTTAAAATGCCAATAATTTTGAGAACACGTGACTTAGATTTTTTTAAACATTTTTCTGATAACCAGCATGACTTGCCTTGTCACCCGGTTCCGGGTTGACGTCGAGTTTTGGGACACCCTGTATATATATATATATATATATATATATATACCAATATATAAGTACATATAATATTAAAACTACTTTATAAACATAAAACACATAATATACAATAAGTACTATAATTTACAGTAGAGAATAGTAGTGATCTTTGACTTTCTTTTTAAAACTAGATATGGTTTTACACTCACGAATGACATGAGGTAATGAGTTCCACAATCTGACTGCATGGACGGAGAAAGAGTAGGAATAAAAAGCGGTTTTATGATAAGGCATATGTAGAAAAGTACGCACGTGTGCTCTGCAAGGCGTATCCTGAGAGTGTGAGTATGAAAACCTTTCACGCAAATAGAGAGGAGAGAGTGGATTATTATGGATATTGAAAAGCAGTCAGAGGATTCTGGTGTTTCGACGGTGGCGTATTGGAAGCCATCGAAGTTGCTTGCGATATGCGGAGATGCGATCGAACTTTTTCAGGCCAAAGATAAAGCGAATGCAAAGATTTTACAGGCGCTTCAATTTGTTGAGAAGTTCTTCTGTGGCATCCAAATAACAATCATCATCATAATCAAGGATGGGCAGAATAAGTGACTGTGCAAGGGAAATTTTTGCTATGGAAGGCAAAAAACTTTGTAGGGCTTTGAGGGCTAATAGAGTGCAAGGAAAAGTGGATCTTACGACTGGCATTTGCGCTCCATGTAAGATTAGAATCAATTATAAATAATAAATAAATAAATCATTTTATTTCAGACTTTACATCCAAATAATATTGTTAGTAACACTCCTTAAAACTATGTTAGTAATTATGGTAAGCAAATCACAATAACATTGAATTTAATAATAAATGTCAGCGTAAAAATACAAAATTTGAATTTAAAATATGCAAAAGGTTTTAAATTACATTGCATTACAAACATTTAATGGAAATAAAATAATTAGGTAATAATAGTAACAAAATTTCAGTAATTTAAAAACAAGATAAAATAAGGGATGAGTTCATTAAAATTTATTCAAATAGTGGTTTCATGTTTGTAAAAATAATAAAGCATTTACGTCAGACTTATAATTTTTTTTAGAAATCAAATAAAATATTAGTAATGCTAGTTACACATTATTAAGGCACAATTTAGTACGGTTAGAGAAATTAAAAGGTACAATATGAGATAGTATGACCCCTAAATTCTTAGCGGTGTTAATGAAAGCAATCGTAACATTGTCCATGGTGATTGAAGTTATGGTAGAGAAATGAAGACAACCAGGAACATAGCGACTGCCTATGATCATGGCTTGTGACTTTTTGGGATAAATAAAGAGACCAAATGACTTTGCCCAGTCCCTTATTTGACACAGATCTGTATTGATTGCCCTTACAGCAGAATCAACATCAGAAGCAGAAAAATCGCGGTAGATTTGCAGGTCATCTGCGTAGAGATGGAATTTTGATGAAATGACTTTGGTAACTGAATGTGATAGTTAAAAAAATAAATAATAAATAAAAGCCCCAGACAATCACACAAACCACGTGGCCCCAAACTAGGTAGAGCATGTGATATGGGATACCATGTAGTGAACTAGGGGGGAATGTATCATATAAATACATATACATATAGATAAATGCCCAGACCTGGAACATTTTTTTTCTTGTTCCGTGCGGGAATCGAACCCGCTACCTCAGGCGTCTGAGGCGGACAGTGTTACCCCATCGCCAAAGTGGTCGTCGCCAATAAAAATAAGATAGGAAAAAATAAGATTGAAGCGATTTTCAAATCATGGCTGAGTATTTCAGCAGTACCACATTCAAATGCCAATCAGAATAGTCAAAAAAAATAAATCTAATTTAACTCTAACATCTAAGTAGTGCTGACATATTTAGCTTCCATGCTACAACGCAACTATGATAGGTACCTACTTAAAACAAAACTAATAATATTTTAAGCACGTATATGATTGTGACATCCCTGCTCCAATTACTTTTTTAATGGTCCCATGTCAGAGGACAAGAAATAGGTCGACGTAATGCCGCCGGCAAGTCTACGAGAGAATATCGCCCAAATCGAATTTCGAATGTTTTTTTTTAGGATAATGCATTGTTTACTGTAAAGCCTGGTAGAATCTTGATAGTAGATGATATGGAAGCATGTTGGGGTATTCTTCTATCCTCAAGTGGGTGAATCAGCAGTTTGCTGCATATTTAGATGACATTTTCTTTGTTAGATTAAAAAGTAAATGTTTGTGTTTCGACGGATACAAATAGTTTTTTTTTTTATATTTTAGTTTTGTTCGTGATCTGCTTTGCACAAAAGAGCATAGACAATTTTTTTACCTACTAAGGTAAATTATAAAAATATTTATTTGCCTATCTTTAGCGATCTCCTACGGTAAGTTTTACGCTAAGTTTCAAGTTTAAAACTTGCAAATAAGAGGCATTTTCATACAAATACCTCCAGGTCTTCAAAAGCCCAACTTCATTAAAGGTCTTTAGTTACAAGTGTCGATAAGCTGTGGTAATCGATTAAAAAATAGCAGCTAATAAGAATGAGCCCACTGTAGGGTATGAGTCTCTCCGCTGGGTGATGAGGAGGTTTAGGCCATAATCCACCAAGCTGGCCCAGTGCTGGGTGGTGGATGTCAGAATTTTTAGGGTGCCGATACGGCTTCTCTGACAAATCCTATAACGACTACTGTATACAGGTATACAGCACCTGGGACCGACTGCTTAACGTGCCCTCCGAAGCACGGAAGTCGCCGTGAGAAATGAATCACCCATCCAAGCACCGGCCGCGCCGAACGCTGCTTAACTTGTGATATCGTATGATACACACAGTAACCACGGCGGCGCCCCGACGACTACTTGATAATGCTCAATTATTATTAAATAACTGAAAAAATATGCTAAATAAAATCACCCGACTAGGACTAACCTGTGACTCCCGCTTGCCGGTCGCGTGCTCTTCCAACTGAGCTACTGGGTCCTTCATTTTGTTAAGCATATTTTTCAGTTTTTTACATAGCAGCTCCCTAAGAAAAGGATCTGCGTCCTTAAAAATATCCAGAGTAGGGGAGAACGGGTATCGTTGTCACACGGGTTGGTTGGCGCAACTGTCATAAAACAAGCGGCGAAGAAGCGCAAGAACGACACCTCCCTCTCCGCTTCACCTGAGTGTCTGAGGTGAAGCGCTCTTGCGCTTCTTCGGCGCTTGTTATTGAATATTCATTTATTCAGTTTTGTGTTATGACAGTTGTGACAACCAACCCGTGAGACAACCATACCCGTTCTCCCCTACATAAAAAAATCTAAATCTATGTTATTCTTAATGCAATTCTTACGAACTGAAACTGTTGGGAGATTTTCCAAACTTCTCTTTTCATAAAACAACTGTAGAAGTCAGGCAGGAGCCGTGAAGGAGGAGCAGTGAAAGCCAAAGTTTACTTCTTAAGCCGGCGCTACACTTAGCTTCAAATGTTTGAACAAATGTTTGAACAAATGTTTGCACAAATGTGTGGCGCTGGACTTTGCATATGTATTCAACGTTTGCACAAAGCTTTGCACTTTGCCATCCGGTGTCGGTCTTTTTCCACACATCAAAGTGTTCAAAGTTGTATTTGTGCAAATGTTTGCGTGGCTAGCCACACTTGTTCAGTATCCAGTTGCTCGAGCGTTGTCGAGCGGGACGGTTGTGTGCATGTTACACTGCATGCGGCGATATGATGGACTGGGGCAGCGACTGCGTTCTGGAATTTGTAGAGTTGTTACAGGGGCAACTATGTACAAGGAACCCGAGAAATAACAAATAAAAAAAATATAATTACATGCACACAAATAATACAGGCTAACTGAGTCTACAAAATCGTTGTCCATCTTGTTTGTTGTCTACTAGCATACTGTGGAGAAAAGTGTTTGGGAAGCAAGTCTGGCAGGTTACGTCAATATGTGTTCAAATGACTTTGCAAAGTCGTCAAAGATTTGTGCAAATCTTTGAAGCTAAGTGTAGCGCCCGGGTTAGGCCGGCGCCAGACTTAGCTTCAAATGTTTGAACAAATGTTTGAACAAATGTTTGCACAAATGTGTGGCGCTGGACTTTGCATATTTATTCAACGTTTGCACAAAGCTTTGCACTTTGCCATCCGGTGTCGGTCTTTTTCCACACATCAAAGCGTTCAAAGTTGAATGTGTGCAAATGTTTGCGTGGCTTGCCACACTTGTTCAGTATCCAGTTGCTCGAGCGTTGTCGAGCGGGACGCTTGTGTGCATGTTACACTGCATGCGGCGATATGATGGCCTGGGGCAGCGACTGCGTTCTGGAATTTGTAGAGTTGTTACAGGGGCAACTATGTACAAGGAACCCGAAAAATAACAAATAAAAAAAATATAATTACATGCACACAAATAATACAGGCTAACTGAGTCTACAAAATCGTTGTCCATCTTGTTTGTTGTCTACTAGCATACTGTGGAGAAAAGTGTTTGCGAAGCAAGTCTGGCAGGTTACGTCAATATGTGTTCAAATGACTTTGCAAAGTCGTCAAAGATTTGTGCAAATCTTTGAAGCTAAGTGTAGCGCCCGGGTTACGGACGGACCTACGACACTTTGCTGAGTTGGTATCCATTTTTTTTCATAGGTAAATAATCATCAGTTATTTTAATTTAAATTTAAGCAATTGATTTATTTTATTTTATTTTAGCTAATGGTCCTTTTTATCTTCAAAGTTAAAACTTATTCACTATGATTGAACACTACCTATTCTATTGAATATTTTAAAAGCGTTTAAGGTCTTTGATTAAATAAGGCTCAAATAAGGCTGAGAAAAATATTTTATTTTTGTCCGTTCAGAAACTTAAGAAGTCTGATTTTTTGTCCATCTGTGGCTCCTACTATGCCATGTCAAACTCAAAACTTGAAAATTTGGAGTTCTCATTGGTTTAAATTAGTCTTTAATTGAATTATACATACATACATAACTTCACGCCTGTATCCCTAAGGTTGTAAACTGGACGGCAGCGACAGCGACAGCGGCGCGGGCAGCGATTTCCGCGACACGATAGAAAGTATTGAGTTTGTATTGCACCGCGACAAATCGCTCTCACGCCCGCTGGCGTCGAGAACGGCCCACATTTCCCGCGTCGTCGCTGCGCGCGCGCCGTCCAGCAGGGCTAGCATGCGACCATCAACAACGATAAATTAACAACAACGACCACCACCGAACTCGTTGCACCCTGAAGATGCTTCTGGTTGAAGCGAAACACGTGTCGGTGATAGCCTGTGGTGTGGGTTACAGTTTTCCAAGTGTGTGTTCATTGCATTTCTTGCTTCTTGCTTGAGTGTGGGAGGGCGGTGAACCAACGCACGAACATCCTGCATCACTAGTGCAAGTACAAGTCGCGGAATTAGCAAGGTTACTTTGTTAAAGTAGTTGTCATGGATTTCCGCAAAGTAACGCCTGATTCAATCAATAACATTACCGATATTTTTTTAGGATTAGGCATCTTTGGTTCTGTGGGCTTAATCATGGTATCGAATCGAGTAATTATTTTTTATCGTGCGCATGTAAGCTAACATGATAGGCTGAAATAGTATTTATCTTGTCGATTCGAGTCTTTATCGATAGTTTAATTTGTAGCCTTATGGGGTAGGCAGAGCACCAGAGGTTATAAGATCATCTGATGTCACGTTTGACTTTGGAGGTATTATACTGATGATAGAGACTTAAATTATATCTTACTTAATTCTACTAAATAATATTATAAATGTTACAGTACACGCGGATATCAATGTTTGTGCTCTTTCATACTCATTTTATACACGGCTGGGCGGAATGAGTTAAAATTTTTGAACGTACCTACCTAGGTAGGCAATATTGGAATATCGCATAAGTAGTAGGTATAATATGTGCCTACTATTTATCCTGATATTTATTTATACATTTTAAACATATAAAATACATTTTTCTACACTATCACGTAATAAAACATTACGTGTAACAATTAAAAATTAGATAAATATTTATCTGCTAGTTTTGTTATTCCTGTTGATTTCCCATAACATAAAAATAAAATTAATCTAGGGTATTAATGGGACCAGAATCAAATAACATCTCAATAATTTGAAATGAAGAAGAGAGATAATACTTAAGGGTTAGCTTCTATACCATACTACATATACAGTAATAGTATATTATGTAACAAGTGAGCTAAGTTGCTAATTACAGTCTTAATAATGAGCCGAGACTGTAATTAGCAACGCTCACGAGTTACATACGACGTTTTTCAACACACTTGTGAGTAAAAGACAGACATACGTGGTCATAAAATAACAAACACACTTGATAACAAAGCTTTGAATTGTGATTGAAAAATGGCGCCGAACTTCGCGCATGCGCGTAGGTTTTTTTTCCGCCAAATGTGTCAATGTCTGTATAGCATATACAGCCTATTTTAAGTGAAAATGTTTAATTTGGAGTGGTAAATGCAAATATTTTAATATTTTATTACAAATTATTGTAAATTGTGAATAATTTGTTTGATATACAAATTTGTTTTACTAATATAAGGTGCAAACATTTAAAAATGTATATGGATTTGAAGTGCTATAAAATCTCTTTGTTGTTTCTGAAAATATTTAATGTATAACCAGGATCAATAAAATATGCTCTGTTTACTCGCATGTAATTTGCACAAAGGTACAATTCAACTTTGTAGGATTCATTATATTATGCACTAGGGTATAATATATTATGCACGCGTGACTTATAGCCCAGTTTATAGTTCTAAATTCAATAGAATAACGCTCACTTTACGAGCAAGTGTTTTGAAAAAGAATTAACATGATGAGTGCTGGTATAGACTTTCATACAAATTTATTTAATTATCTTACAACAAAATGTTATGTATAACAAATTGTGTAAATCCCTATATAATAAATATAGGGTAATAACAGAAACTTTGATCTTGATATAAAGATAAAACGAAGAATCTAAATAGATCGAAATTCATTGTCAGATGGTTGCCCGATAGAGATCACCCACTACCGATAAGGCCGCCTATTCGTACATTGTGTATTTTATATGTATTTTTGTTCCTTTTCTCTCTTTTGTGTTAATCATTATGTAGGTACAATAAAGGGTAAATAAGTACAAACTTTAGGTAGGTACCTGCTTTAAAATTCCTAAACTTACTAAATGATACCAAATGCAAAAACACCCAAATGTGATTTTTTTATGTTTTTTTACGCAGGCGCTAGAATAGGTACTATTGCTGCTGTAATAGGTACATGAAATACCTAAAAATAAGTTCTTATTCTTTGGCTTTTTAGGTAAGGCTTAAATGTACTTCGCGAATGTAATGGAATCAAGCAGATTGGGAATTATGCATTTATATGACGACAACTTTGGCGTTGCCCCACGGAACAAGAAAAAAAATGTTCCGTGTCTGGGTGTTTATCTATTTATGTATTTATATTTCTAGGTTCCCCCCTAGTTCGCTACATGGTATCCCATAACACAAGCTATGCTTATTTTGGGGCTATGTAGTTGGTGTGATTGTCTGGGTTTTTTTTAAGCTATTGCATAGTTCTATCGCGGGCCTTGAGCGTGGGGACCGAATCCAGAAATTCCGTAACGAGAAAAACCTAACACCCCCACTCCGACCGGCACAGCGGTGATACTTTGATTTCATAACTTTACATGCGGGCTTTAATAAACTTGTGGAACTTCATATTAGATCAAACATTACTGCATTAATAAAATAAATAAATTATTATAATTGCATAAGTTGATAAAAAATGCTATGCAATAGCTTTACCGTGGCAGTCTCCGAGTGCCACACGTCTTTTTTATGTTTTTTTACGCAGACGCTACAATACTATTGCTACTGTAATTGGTACTTGAAATACCTAAGAATAAGTCCCTATTCTTTGGCTTGTTAGGTAAGGCTTAAATGTACCACGCGAATGTAATGGAATTAAGCAGATTGGGAATTATGCAATTATATCACGACCACTTTGGCGTTGGGGTAAACCTGCCTCAGACGCCAGTGGTTGCGGCATCGATTCCCCCACGGAACTAGAAAAAAAAATCGTGTCTGGGTGTTTATCTAAGTATTTATGTATTTATATTCTAGGTTCCCCCCTAGTTTGCTACATGGTATCCCATAACATAAGCTATGCTTACTTTGGGGCCATGTAGTTGGTGTGATTGTCTGGGGTTTTTTTTTATCTTGTAGGTATAGAAGCATTTGATCTCTAAGGATGCGATAACATTGTAAATCAGTGTGCGAAACTGATAATATTACGAAATATGGATATAATTAGAGCCTGAAAGGGAGAACACTGAACGGGAAAACACCTGTGTGCGAGAATCATAAATTTCTTCGAGCTACTAGCATGCCTAGTCCAGTACCTTTCTACCTAGGTAGATTGCATAGTCGGTAATGAAAGGTATGTACTGCAGACGGTACGGAGTATAGGTAGCTAATGTGTTTAGTTTCAAGATTTTAAAATTCTTATTTATATTATTGTGTCAATGTTTAAATTTTCCTTCCTTGAGTGTGTTTTTTTTTTCAAACAATATTCAATAATAGGTACAGTATGCTTGGTGAATCCCATGTCCATCTACACCTAGCAGTCAATCATTGAATACCTAAATACCTTAAATGCCTTTTTAGAATAATCCATCGTCTCAGTACGCTCTTATCGTGTTTCTAGTGATAAAATATTATAGAAGAGGTACTCTGCTTACTAACCTACTGACATTTAGTTCTGCATAAACTCCAAAACGCTATCGACCTTTTACCTACCTCAAAAAACATTTGATAATATCAATGCTACAGGTAACACCATCTCTCGGTAGTAGTTCTTAACTTTACGTTCATTCAGCAGATACTAAATAAACGCTTCAATACCAAACGCAAAAAGAATAAAATACCCTTATATGATTTAGCCGAAAAGAATGTCAAATTCGAGTACTTTTTACGAAGCGCTTTTCAGGTGACTTCTATGTGAATAATAACATTGTTCATTGATAGGTCATTGCTCTGTAGTTTTGTGATAAAATAATGTTGCCACACAACAAATATTTCTTCCAAACAGTAGAATTAAAGTATCTAAAGTCATTACATCAAGACAAAAACATTTCGCAAATGAATTTTAAATAATACTATGTAGAACACCTTCGTTTTTATAAATAACTCTATTCTATCTACATATAGAGTGTACTCAAGTCCCTTCATAAAAATGTTAATAGAAACTTCACTGAATTTAAATATTTTATTGCATTTTCAAAGATGAACCTTATTAGCATAGCATAGCATTTGATTGCATCATAACTGTCGTTATTCGTGCTTTTGGCAGAGTTAATATAAAATATATAAAAGCATAAATTGCAGTGATAATAATTTTCAAAACACGCAGACGGAAGCCACTTTGTAAATGCATCATCGCAATAATATCTATTTTAAAATCTACCTATAATATTATGTTAACTACCTAGACTATTTTTTTATAGAAAGTGTGCAATATTAAATTGCACTTTTGAATAAATTCAAGTAACTTTTAGTAAGTACCGAAATATTTCAAAAAGGCAAACGAAATAAGGCGATGTTTTGTTACAAATCCCTAAGATGAGAAATGAACTACCTGCGTCTGTTCTTCCAAACCATGTGGTTCTTTCTAGTATCGAGTTAATAGGTTTTTCGTGGATGAATGCGTAGGAACTTAGTCTTCAGGATTACTTTACAGTAGGTGACGACCTCCAAAGCGCAGTGGCGTAAAATAAATCGTGAGGTCATGGGTTCGATTCCCGTACGAAGCAAGAAAAATAAAATGCTCCGTGTCTTGATGTCATACTTATATCTATCCATATATGTATTTTTTTCGAGGTTCCCCCTAGTTTGCTACTTGGAATCCTATGTCACAAGCTCTACTTAGTTTAGGGTCATGTAGTTGGTATGATTGTCTGGGGATTTTATTTATTCATATGATAGACAAAAGTTTCATCCTATCATTGATGTATGTACTAAAGTTGATTTATTATAGATTAATTATAGATGTCTAGGCTATTGAATAATAAATATAGTTGGAAATAACTATATATATTCGAATATTTTTTTCAGCTTACTAGATTGGTGGCCAACGGTTTCGTTGGAATGAGAGATTTTCTGACAGCTCATGAAAAAAACAAAACTTAAACAAAACGGTACATCAGGCTTCGATAGATGGCGCTTTACAAAAGGCGAAGTCTTGTCTGTCATATAGCCATTTATTTCACACTGCGTTTTTAAAAGTAAATTAAATTAATTGACGTCCGTGTCAGAAATCAAACTTATAAATAATCATAGATGATAGATACCACTTACCTACATTTTAGTATACACACTTAATGCCTTCGGCTTTTAAAAAGTGCCATTTATAGAGGATTTTTGTACTTATCTTATGAGCTGTCAGGAAATTCCTCATTGTGTTGCGTCCGATTTCTACTAAACATGAGATAGAAAGATGTAGAAAAAAATACTTTGAAATTGGCAACACATTGGCGTAGCAAAAATTAGTCATGGCGCGTGTTAGTAAAATTTCTCTAAATTTTAATTTTTCTTACTCAATTCCCATTATTATATGTTTATTAACAAGTGTAATTAGTGCCACTCGTGAGTTAAATGAGGACAATTGGAGAGAGATCCTTGACGGAGAATGGATGGTGGAATTGTAAGTCTTTCGAAACACCGGTGTCCATAGATTGAAAAAACGTGCCCTAATAGGTGTTAAAGACTAAGAAAACAATTAATACTGTATGTTTTTATTACCTCGATTAAAAGATCTTGATAGTTTCATCTACCCTATCTATGTGGAAACACAATTTTAGTTTAGGATTGCATTGTTGACTCCCACAGAGTTCAATAACACCTGGAAGGTCTCGTTCGGGTCCGTATAAAGAACCGTTTCGAATTGTGACGCATTCCATTCCATTGTCGTGATTGCTGTAAAATTTGCCTTCTGATTTGTGAAGGATGTTTTGATTTGTGAGATATTAGCATGATTATTGACATTAATCTGTATGAAAACAAAATTTCTCAAGATGTTGTTGAAGTATTATTTTGTTTTCGTTATCCTAGCATTTTATCCTCAGCTAATGTGCAAGGTAGATAACAGAATTTATTCTTCATGAATCTAAATTGAAAACCTAACTCATTGCTATTTTTAAATTAAAGTTATCAATAAGTCTTAATGGATATTGATAACAAGTGTGTTCATTATATTGGACTTGCAGATTATAAAATTCTATTGTCAATAAATTACCTCACTGATGATGTAATTTATATTTACTCATGGTATAAGGTATTCTAAATGTTCTTTGTTTGCAGTTTTTTTTTAATTTTTGCAGTTTTTAACTAATAATAATACATAATACCTCAGTATTAGAAGAAAAAGCAGAGTTTGTGATATGCTTCTTTACATTTTATTGTACATGGAATCAATAGTACTATTTTTGATATGCAAAGAGTGCCATTGCATTGGTATAAATACTTTTCATAAGAAAATGTTCAGTGATACTTACATAATGTTGTTTTTTTTTGTGCTTAGTCAGCTGTAAATATACCAATTGTGCCTGCACAAACATTGTGTAACGAAATATTTCTTAGTGGTCAGTCCTTTGATACCCGTTATGATGTGCTTCTTAAAAACTCAATTAATAAAACAACTTATTGCCTGTACCTTATTACCAAACATCAAATATTACATTGCAAAGCTGTTTGTCAGTGAAACAAAACACAGTAGAGCTACAGTTTAAAATGTACCACTAAAAGTAAATCTATCTTGGAGCCAAAGAGGTTCAATAGGTCTACCCACAGTTCCTATAACCCTTGTTTGACCTCATCTTCATTTGCCATCAGGTGAGATTCAGGTCAAACAAAACCTGTGTTACTGATAAAAAGTAACAAAAAGAAATTAATTGACAGATTAAGTTGAAATTCTGCACACAGATAGGAACTTATTGCGTCCGATATACAAGATATAATTAATATTTAAGCAGATAAATCCATGAGAAATGGCTTTGTATATTTGAAGCCATTGTTGTCAACTAGCATTACTAATGAAAAACCATTGTTTGCTTGGGTTATGGTATTTAATAGATACCAAATCGAGGACCAACTCCAGAGTTTAAAATCAGTTGGTATTTGTTGGGTTCGAAGCAATTAGATGAGGCTTGAAAGTAAGATGTAAAATTTAAGTTCTCATGAGTTATTATCTAAACAAAATAATAAAGTAAAAAATGCTATGTGTTAAAGGCTTTTAGCCATCCAACCAATCTGCCCCAAACTGGTTTTATTTGAAAAGCAGCAATGGAAATATTTTTTTATATCCCTAAAACAATACATCAGGCACAATCGGCAGCACACACCAAGTATTCAATGGCTAGTATCAAATAATACTTTTTTAACTGGATTCTTATCTGAAAATACACAAAAATAAATTCAGGTATAGTAAAATTCTGTTAATGAATGAATTTTGTAGTTTGACTTGTTTCAAGATTTAAATACCTATGAAATTAAGATTTTTGGACTTTGACTTTAGATTGTCATGTTAAATTTTTGAAATTTACAGCCTCCATTTGGCCAATCCTTAGGACGAGATGCATAACTGCGAATAAGTATCCACTGAATCGGTTCGCGAAAAGTTGCGACTTTTATTCCAGCTGTGTAATATTTTCTACTTTATACAGGGTGACTGGTGGGTCACTTTTGAAATTGAAGAATGCGATAGTTTGAGATCATAAATGAAGAGAAAAAATAGAATAAAAAATTAATATTAATTATTTACTGGGTAAACTTAACCGAAAGTTTAAAAAAATAGGGAGCGATCCGCGTGACAATTCACGTGCCGCAATTGACTCAGGCGTAAGTAAAGTACATAGTCACAAAGCTTCTATTTATTTATAGGCAATTTTAGTGAAAAATTAAATAAGTACCAACTTTTATTACATAATTATGACCAGAATCGAGTACTGAGTGCTCTCCTTTAGTATCAAAAATTTTTCACCAGTTACCCTGTACATCCTCAGCCTATCCAACCCTATTTATTTACTATCAACAGCTACGCCCCATGGTGCCCCGCCTGCAATGCTCTGTCAGCGAGCTGGAAGGAGCTCGACAAAAGAATGCCGAGGGACTCCGCGAAGACAGCGGCAGTTGATGTCACGAAGTCGCCGGGGCTGAGCGGCAGATTCGTTGTCACCGCCTTGCCTACTATATTCCAGTAAGCTATTTTTTTTATTTGTTTGATACATTCATCAACAATTGCTTTCCATATTTTATTAAGGAGGCTGAAAGGTTACATTATAAAACTTGATTAAATCGTAAATCAAGTCACCACAGCTAAGTTAGCTAAAAATATACCTATATGTAACAAGATTTCAATCACGAATCACTATTACAATAACAAATTAAAAGAAATGAATAAAGTCAAATATTTTGATGGTACTTACAATAATTAGTGGTACCTATTTACTTTCACTAATCATTTATCAGCTATTTTGTTGTTCTGCCCTAGAATAAGTGTGTTTGGTGTCAAATTTGAGTTGCCCTTGGTGCAATACGCTAACCAATCCCTGAAGATGTTAGCTGGATTAGCTTTTAATGATAGATCAAATTTACCATTGTGGAATGCAATAAACTATTGAATTGAATTGAATTGAATTGATCCTCCTAAATCCGTATACTCGGTTTTCGTTATATAAAATAAAATAAAATACCCAGACAATCACACCAACTACATGGCCCCAAACTAAGCAGAGCTTGTGATATGGGATACCATGTACCTCCATTTGGCCAATCTTTAGGATGAGATGCATAACTGCAAATAAGTATCCACGAAAAGTATTCGCGAAAAGTTGCGACTTTGATTCCAGCTGTGTAATATTTTTTCCAACACACTTGCTTGTAAAGTGAGCCTTATTCTATTGAATTTAGAACTATAGACTGGGCTATAAGTCACGTGTGCATAATATATTATACCCTAGTGCATAATATAATGAATCCTACAAAGTTGAATTGTACCTTAGTGCAAATTACATGCGAGTAAACAGAGCATATTTTATTGATCCGGGTTATACATTAAATATATGAGCGCGCGCGTCCAGGCGGCGCGCCTGCAGCAGCAGCGGCCCGCACAGCGCCTCCAAGCATAGCGTGTGTACGTGTAATGGGACAGGGCTACTGACGCGCAGCAGCTAACAGCTGCTTCAAAGAAATTTTATGACCACGTATGTCTGTCTTTTACTCACAAGTGTGTTGAAAAACGTCGTATGTAACTCGTGAGCGTTGCTAACTACAGTCGAGGCTGTGATTTGAGCCCGAGCCGCAGGCGAGGCCTTAGTAATGAGTATTATGATATAATGAGTAGGCTTAATAATTTTTTTATAACTGAGCTCACTTGTTACATAATATACTATTACTTTATACAGGGTGACTGGCGGGTCATTTTTTAAAATTCCAGGACGTGATAGTTTGGAGATCATACATGAAGAGAAAAAATAAATATTAATTATTTACTGAGTAAACTTAACTGAAAGTTAGACAATTCATTATGCAACGCATGGTTACATAAGTTTAATGTAATAGATACTTCTACACTGGCGTCTGAGGCAGGCAGTGTTACCCCATCGCCAAAGTGGTCGTCAATATAAATAACCGAAAAAATGTGATAAATAAAAATTACCCGGTCAGTACTCGAACCTGGGACCCCTCGTTTGCAGGACGAGTGCTCTTCCACTGAGCTACCGGGCGGTACGCCTCGAAATTACTTACCACATTTTTATTTTTACGTTATATTGCTAACGTAGCTCCATCTAATGGTATAGCTTTGCAGCCAAGACCACCGGAGACCAATTTCTTTTCAGAAATTGTGAATCCCAGTTAATTTTTATTCATCACATTTTTTCGATTATTTAAGAATAATTGAGCATCATAAATGCAAAAACTTAAAAACATTATTTGGTCGTCAATATGTTGTCATTAAGTACATGAGAAAACAAATTTAGTTATCAAATAAGTAGGTAAATAAAGTAATTTAATTTCTGTTCAGACTTGTTTTCTTCGTCAAATACATTATTAATGTGTTTTATAAAACAATCACATAAAATTAGATAATTTATATAGGTAGATAGGAAAGCTTAACATGCAGACTTTCACTTATAAACTATTCATATGTCTAATATGTTAATCCATTTCCAGCGTAAAAGAAGGAGAGTTCCGCCAGTACAAAGGTCCCCGTGATGTGGACTCCATGCTCCAGTTTGTGCAGCAGAAGAAATGGCAGCAAACGGATCCCATCCCGTCCTGGAAGTCACCTGACTCCATCCAGATGACGCTGGTGGCTCACTTCTTCAAGCTGTCACAGGTTTTGAGGGTGAGATTTTCTTTTGATACTCCCTTTTTTGGCTTTTTTTTTGGTCACTAAATTATTCTGGTTTGGACCTCATTCTCACCTGATGATAAGTAAAGGTGATAGCACTCACAGGTTAAGGAAAAGATTAGAGTAAATAATTGCTGATCCTGTGATATTTGTTGGCAGTTTTTTTATGAAGGGATTCAGAATTTGAAAGCTGGCCATGCAAACTCTGAATGAACTTCAGTGAATGCCAACCTTAATTCGTAGTAATAAAGTTTATATTAAGAACTAGGCTGCATAGTTGAGATAGAGCTAAACTGCTAATATTACAAAAATAAAAATAAATAACAGTATGTTATCACGTCATATCATAAGTATGAATTTTTACTTTGATTAAACTTATCGCCAATATGACCCAATTGAAATACGATTACGATTATATTAAATAACCACATGCATACAATCAATAATATACTTCGGTAACATTATATTATACACAACGTAACATCAATGGAGTGCTACCATTGAAGATTATGTTTTCATGGATACAATACTATCATGGTTGTCTGGTAGAAATCGCTACTCAGCGATAAGACCACCAAGTTTTTATGTTTAATGTAAGTGTTCTTTTTTCTTTTACTGTACCTTTATAAACTGAAGTGTAAATAAATAAATACTATAATGGATTGTAAAATGCGTAGTTTGCCTGACATTATCAGTAATTTAGAAGATTTAGGTTCAATATCAAGAATCATGAATTATGGATTGATTATCCATAATTGACAAAATAGTCGCATAACAACATACACACAAATCATGTACATTGTGTAGTCTGGTAAAAAATATGTGTGTCGATATTATTCAAATTGATTTAAAATATTTAAAATAAATATCAAGTCCTGGATATTTCAGCTAGCTTGTTATTATATAATGACAAATATCTTGCAAATAAAATACTTTTTAAATGAAATATTAAAATAGCAAAGGATAAACATACAATGTGCCAGCTGCTTCTTCTCGGGCATACTGTAATAGCCAGTTAAGGGACATAGGTTTTATTCTGTCACTGCAATAGTCTCAAAATATAGTAGTATAATATAATAGTAGTATAATAGTCTCAATCACGTTATTGCGCAGAAATTTCGCATTTAGATAGTCTGACTCTGAACCCGTTAAACAAAGTTGAATATTATTTCTAAGTGAAATATTAAAACAGACAATATGGCCATAGGCCACCCAGAGTTCGTTAGGTGTCTCGGGCTTCTCGGAGAAGCTGCTAGGCGCGAGTGGCCGGCCGAGATGCCAGCGAACCACCCGTTCGCGCGCGTATTTCGTTGAGGAGCTATTTTCATCGCAAATCAATAGATACATGAATTTCGAACGCATTTAATAAACATAAAAAGGTTATTGTGTGTCAATCTCAAGAAATTGACTTTGTTTAGAACTTTCAAAAAGGAACAATTCCATCATAGGTGATGATTATTACGTAACTTTAACTAGCTTACGGAGCGTGCGCAACAGAAGCTCTCAAAAATTAATAACTTCGCTCCTATGTTCACCGGGCATAGTGTAACTTATCAGCAGCGAAAGAATTTTTCCAATGGGGAGTTTTCTGACAGCTCATAATAATTAGTTCAAAAAACCTCTATAGATGGCACTTTTAAAAAGCTGAAGGCGTTAAGTCTGTATACAATGTAGGTAAGTGGCATCTACCATCTATGGTTATTTATACGTTCAATTTCTGATACAGACGTCAATTAATTTATTTTACTTTTAAAAACGCAGTGTGGAATAAATTCTTCGCCTTCGCCTTTTGTAAAGCGCCATCTATCGAAGCCTTTTGTACCAATTTTGTACAGTTTTGTTTTTTTAATGAGCTGTCAGAAAACCTCTCATTGGGTCTATAGTTTCGGCGCATATCACTGACCTCTATATTTACCACTGGACTGGCGGCTGTCAAAGTGCTTTTGTGCCCGTTTGATAATCGCCATTTTGGCGCTGTTGGACGTAGCGAGTGTCCGTGGTACTAAAACTAGTCGCTTACAATATACGTCATGTCCTCATTATTGATAACTTTTATATAATTCTTATAACAATAACAACATAAAATTCGAATTAATATTTAAAAAATATAAAATCACTTAACAATAAGCAAGCACTTCTCTGGCGGCCACTTGCAATATACGTCAAAATTTGTTCTGCGGACACTCGCTACTCGCTAGTGGCGCTTCAAATAGGCACAAAAAAATAGCTGTCAAACTTACGGAACAGCCAGTCCAGTGGTAAATATAGAGGTCAGTGGCGCATATTCAATGCAAACAAACAAAAAATCGAATCTTTCCAAAGAGCATAATATTTGTACCTACTTGTAGATAAAAATTAAAATATTTTTTTTATAAGTACATACCTATAACTTCTAAACACAAAAAAGCGTACCAACATCACATTATAAAGGTACGATGTGTTTTTGAGAAATCGCTAGTGCCTAGTGTAATTGAAAATTCGCAAATCGGACACAACCAACCGTCGACATCTATCCCACAAATTACATAGGTACCTACACAGATATCAGCGAACTCTAGCTAATAATTTGTGCCAAAAACAACATTAAAACCTCGCGTCCCGCACTCCTCATAAAGTTAATTTCAAACAATATGCAACTGTTATAGACTTAAGTATCTTAATATAGGTTTTAAATAACTATTTTTTAGAGAATTTATTTATTTATTTATTTAATTTTCACAAATTCCACAGCTTTTAAAGTAATATAAAATAAAATTATAAGTAACACTTACAGCCAATTATGGAATTACATTTTTTAAACATAACAGTAGGCAGACAAAATGTATAAGACTAGAAGTTCTGAGTTAAAAATACATAAAGGACTTAAAATTAAAAGGTAAGTGAACTAGATAATTGTTATTGTAGGAAATTTTGTCAGTAAAGATATTAAATTAAGGATAGGTACTTATAATATTATAACAATAAATTACATTATAGCAGTGTCTAATTTATAAATAACAATTATGATTACTACTAAAATAAATCAAAAACTTAAAGACTGAACTACAAATTGATAAACAAGGATTAGAAAGACAAAAAAAATATATATACAAATTGAAAAATTGCGCATGTGTGTGTGTGTGTTTGTTGTGTTCATGAGTGCATTGTGCATACTAACTAGTGAAGTAAAGTAAAGTAAGCTATAATCTCCTGCCTAAACTTATCCCTACTCATATAAAATATGTCAGAGTTTTGTGTGAATTACTTGAAAACAATCCTATTACGCACGAAAGAAAAGTTCTATTTATACCTACCTAAATTTAACCGTTTATATTCCATTGTATTGTGTTATGTGTATGTAAAAATTTCATGTAAATAAATTTATTATTTATTTATTATTATATTTTGCGCTAAATGTGATAAGTTGTTTTGACTTCTAGGACATAGGATGGCCAATATTTATGTTATTTTAAATTACATACCTATTTGACAAATTTGGAGGTATTATAATGATGGAGAGAGACAGTGACAGGGTATCAGCCTATTGCCCAAAAAAACGCCAATAAACCTCTGTCCCTTAACTGACTTTTACAGTATGTCGAGAAGAGCAGTTGTTACATTCTATTTTCTTTTACACCCAGTCCAGCTAGAAGCATATTTTAAAATTCTATACTATATTATGGATTCCAATGTGTTCTAACATAAATAAATGTTTGCAGACCATCCACACCACACTGATGGAAACCTACGGACTGCCTACATGGGGATCGTACCTGATCTTCGCTATAGGAACAATCATTATGGGAGCGTTCTTGGGATTGGTGAGTCAATGCTCTTTATGTTTAATAATCTGTTTCTCTTATTAAATTTCAGCACTCTTTCAGGACAAAGAAGTATTGTATACTTGTGTATAGTGATTATAGAAGGGGATACTTCAGCGGGCCTAGCATATTCCACATCGATGGTGAAAAACAATCAACACGATACAGTTTACTTCTGAACGAATCTATGTCGTATGTTCACACCGCAAATTCAACCTTACCGAGTTGAACATACGTTTCAGAAAAAGAATAAATACTTTTTTGGTGTTCGCAGTTGTAAGCAACAGAGTATGCCCAAGTAGTTAAGGTTTACATTGGATTGTTGTTTGCGCTGTTGCTTAGTTGATCAAACGATTCTATTCGACGGAACGCCGAAATTCTTTTGCAAGCATGTTAGCGCAGGTCGATAGATGTAAAACATCTTAATAACACTATCGATGGTTGCATGATAGCCCCGTTGGTATTATCTTGATCAAAACCAATGTGGCTCGCTTGCTGGGTCACGTATATTTCCCACAATAAATGTGCACAATGAAGATATTGATTCGTTAAACAGTTTTAATCTTAAACCTTGCTTTGTTATTACAATTTATTTGCATCGACAACCCAAGATGCGTTACTTAATAGAGGCATACTTAAGGTAATTATTAGTCTTAATTAAATTAGTTTGATCCCAAAGAACATTAATATCAAAACATTAGTTGAAGTAAAGAGCCGTCATTTTTGTTGTTGCAGCAATTGTGGTTTATCTGTGCTTGTTCAAAATTCGCGCTAAGCATCGGCAAACATACAAAACTACCCCCCGACCTTGAGAGTTTATAGCATTTGTTTTTTTATGTAAGTCCTTGTTTTTATAGATAACTAGTAGGTAGTAGTACATTGGGGCCATTCGGGTTCAGTTGTATAAAAACAGTAAAAAGTGCTATAACTACCTGTACCTTACGTGACTTCACGTCCCGCTTTGGGCAGGACAGTTTTAGTCTGTCCCGCTTTTGCAAACAGACCAAAATGTAATATAAAATGTATTTTTTACGCTTAAAATGCGATGCACACGGCCCGTTATTTAGACCTTTTTTTTCAGCTGACAAAATAATTTACAAAAATATTGCATAGAAGTTACGCCACTGGTCTGTTTGATTTAAGTTTAAATTTTACTATTCCATTTTTAGTGCTTTGTATTATTCAATAATTTTTAACCAAATTTTGTGAAAAAAACAATACCGTAGATGTCCCTCTGGCACAAAAAATATATGGTCACGTTAGTTATACCTCACTTCGGATCCTGACGGGATATTTCTAGAAATGAAATGGATATCCGGCAGCTATCAGGTATCCGGTCTATCCGGCGGCCTTAATATTATCCGGCCAAATACCGGATAACTACTATTCGGCGAATAAAAATGATGGTGAATAAAAACTAATTTCTTTGCGAGAGGAAGCAGGCGGTTTCGCTTCTCTAAATAAATAAGGTCAGCTAAAAACAGTCTCGCAGAAAAAAGTCGTTCGTGCGCCGCCTACGCGAGTAGGTATGTGTGCGCTGCACCAAACGGCTAAGTTCCACCGGATATCCGGCGGCCGGATATTCGGCCATACGGCCTTGTGGTTGGTCGAATATCCGGTATCTAGTATCCGTCCAAACTACTATCCGTTGCATCTCTAGATATTTCTCACAAATTTGCAATTTCAGTAAACAGATAATTAGAACTTTTAATGTTTTGTTAAAATCATTTATAAACTAAAACATAAAAATCTTTAAAAGCAAAGCGCTGACATTCCTCTAAGCAAAGCACTGATATTCCGCAACTGCTTAAGGAGATCACGTTATACCTTTGAATAAAGAATTTACTACTAAAGTAAGTGAATTGTGCAATAAGTATAATGAGAATATTTCACAATTTACAATAATAAACCTTTTTTTACCAAGTTTCACATTAACTAAAAAGTCCTATATTTACCGTTCCCGTGAGAATTTCGGGAATTCCTTTCTTCCTCCTCCTCTCCTACACCTCCAAAGGACTGTATGTTAAACATTAATTAAATATTATAGTTATGGCATCAAAGAATACCTGAGTAGTATATTGCCCTGTAGTAAGCTTCAATATTTTTGTTAAGCATTCCCTAATATGTGCTAGGGAGTAGGGAGTTAAAGCTTCTCGTCACCCAGGAGAATAGCCCCGAAGTAGGCATATTGATTAAGATAATTAAATTTAAAACCGTGTTTATGTAAAAGTGAAGAATTGAAGATTATTTAATTTTATTTTATTTAACTTTATTCAGGAAACAGTCATTATAGGTACTTATAGTTAAAATATATAATTTATACAGAGACCAGTGAAGTTTCCATACCAAAAATTATAAATTTAAACGCAAAACACGGTCACACAATACATTAGTAGGTACAATAATGAAATTAAAATAAATAACTATACATGGAGATGCAAAAAGAGTTCTTTTTTTAATTTTGGGAGAGAGAGATGAAAGATGTCAATATTATTATAAATCTTATTAAATTGGGTACAACATCTGTTAATGAAAGAGTTAGCGGCATAATTAGTTCGGGAAAGAGACGAGACAAAAGTTGGTTTGTGACGAGAATTTATTCGGGGACAAGCAAAATTTATATAACTTAATAAATATGGAGACTCGATTATATTATTCATAATTTTGAAAAGAAAAACTATATCTCGTATAGACCGCCTTTCGGAGAGAGAGCAAAGTAAAATTTCCTCATTTTTAATGTTGTAAAAGTTAGTCTTAAATTTTAGATATTTAATAAATTTATTTTGGATACTTTCTATCTTTTTTATATATATATTATATTGAGGATTCCACACTACAGTTGCGTATTCTAATATAGATCTTACGAATGCATTATAGAGCAAAATTAATGTTTGAAATTGTTTAAACTCTTTACCGACTCTGAGTATAAAACCTAACATTTTGTAGGCTTTTTCTGTCATATAAAAGATGTGAGTGTCAAAAACCAGTTTGCTATCCAAATACACCCCCAGGTCTCTCACCAAAGACACTCTTGTAATTATTTCACCTTTGAAATTGTACTCGTAGTGAAAGTTCCTTTTTTTCTTTGAGTAAGTAATGACATTGCATTTTTTAATGTTAAGGTGTAAAAGATTTTGATCGCAGTACACACATAATTGGTCCAAATCACTTTGTAAATCTAAACAATCGTTTGGAGATTTTATGATTTTAAATATTTTATTGTCATCAGCGTAAAGCAAAAACTGTGAATTTTTGAAGACTGAAGCAATGTCATTTATATATATATTAAATAAAAGGGGTCCGAGGTGAGAACCCTGAGGAACACCGGACGGCACAGGTCTAGAAGTTGAACAAAAGCCTTTTATAGTGACAGCCTGGCTACGGTCACGCAAATATGACTCAAACCATCGCAGGAGGTCACCGTGTATACCGACCTCAAACATTGTCTGAATTAATATTTCATGTGAAATTTTGTCAAAAGCTTTAGAATAGTCGGTATACACGGCGTCAACCTGGAAGCCGTCACTCATTGATCTATTCAAAAACTCAACGAATTCGCATAGATTGCTCTCAGTTGATTTTCTGTTCAGGAAGCCATGTTGCTCTTGAATAAATAGAGGTCGAAGATGGGGGAAAATTTTGTCATAAATAATTAACTCGAAAAGTTTAGGAATACAACTTAGTTTAGATATCGGACGGTAATTTGTGATATCATGCTTATCGCTATCCTTAAATATTGGAACTACAAAGGACTGTTTCCACACTTCTGGAATAACACCTGCGCGCAAAGACTTGTTAAATAATATATGTAATGGGGTTGTAAGACCCTTCGAACATCGACGCAACAATAACGGTGGAATACCATCAGGGCCAGAACCTTTGTCTGTGTTCAATTTACTTGAATATTTCTGAACTGATTCGCGTGATATGAAGATAGATTTTAAATTCACTTGATTAGATGTGTCGGTGGAAGCTAGAGGTAAAGGGTCACGCGCTGAATTGGCTAAAAACACAGAACCAAAGTGCTGATTGAATAAGTCACTCATAACCCTGCCATCCGAAGTAGTGCTTGTTCCGAGATACATAGTCTGAGGAATGTCATCCGTTTTCTTTTTGGATTTGATCTATGCCCAAAAATTTTTCGAGTTTTTGTTTATTTTTGATTCAGTGTTTGCTATGTATCGTTCAAAACACTCGCGTTCTACCCGTTTTTGCCTTTTTCGTAGACACTTAAATTCATTATAATAGCAATAATTACCAAAACGTTTCCATTTTTTGTGGACTTTTAATTTTTCTTTAATGATTTTTATCAATGACGATGAATACCAGATTGGAAATACATTACGATTATTGACAGTTTTAGTGGGAACATACTCTGATATTATATTATTGAGACAAGAATAGAAAAGAGATACAGAATTTTCAATACTTTCACCATAAAGAACGGTTTCCCAATCAACTTCAAGCAAAGCATTATCAATGACGTCAAAATCAGCTCTGTAGAATAAACGTACCTTTCGGGGCGGTGCACGTAAGCTACTGCAGTAAATGTTTGCAAACTTAATATCCAATGCCGGGTGGTGGGCACCTTCCTTAACTAATGGGACATCAGCATGGTGTACAGTACAAGTGCTTGAACTAATAACAAAATCTAATTCACGTCCATTGGTATTGGGCACTAAATTAAATTGCTTAAAATCTGTAAAAGCCAAAAATGATGAAATTGATTGTATCAAACGATCTGAACCATTAGGTAACAGTGTTGCAAAGCTTTCACGAGAGCAAGAAGTCCATTGTGCGTTTCTAATTATCTATTATTATTAATAATTACCGAAAGTCGAGGTTAAAGTCATATAGCCAGAGGGTATTAAACCATGGACAAAATATTGAAAATGTGATATACTCTGTTTTGTGCGATTATAAAAAAAATAACCACGGAGGTTAATGTAAGGAGTTCCGCTTTGCTTCGCTCCTTGCATTTACCTCCGAACCTTACCGGTCCATGTCGGTTCTGAGCAACCAGCCTCCGCCGCTCCAGCTCGCATGGTGCCCTCCAATTGATAAAGTCCTATGGGATGTATATGTTACGGTAAATCTCCCTGTCACTTAAATATTATCTCCATCATTATAATAGATTTAAATTTAAATTTTTCAAATGTGACATCCAACTTTAACCTCGACTTTTGGTAATTTATACTGATATATAAAGCTGAAGAGTTTGTTTTTTTGTTTGTTTGTTTGAACGCGCTAATCTCAGAAACAACAAGTGGGATTTGAAACATTCTTTTTGCATTTGATAGCCCAACTCTTGAGGAAGGTTATAGGTTATATTTTATCCTGAAATTCCCACGGGATCAAAAGTTACGCGGGTAAAACCGAGCGCGGTGGCTAGTAATAGGTAATTATTAATAATCTTCAATTATTCACTCTTACCGTAACATTTATATTCATTTTATTATTACTTATATTATAAATGTGAATGTTTACATGTTTGTCCCTTAAGCACAGCAAAACGGCTCAAAAGATTTTAATGAAATTTGGCATGGTGATAGAGTTCAATCTGTAATAGCACATAGGCTACTTTTAACCCGAAATTCCCGCGGGATTCAAAATTGCGCGGGTAAAACCTTTGGCCTTTGATCAGCAGTGGTCGTCAGCAGGTGATCATCACCAGATGATGATATAGGATCTATTTTACTCAATTTATCTACATGTGCAGTCTTGCAGTACAAAAATTTATTTCCAAACCTTTGGTTCGATTCCGTCAGATTAATAGATTTTGTGTATTTTTGCTTCTTTTTTATGTTTTTTCAAATTTTTCTGTCTGAATTGTTAAATAACATTAATACTGTAACAAGCATGTAAGAGTAATAGGCGACAACATTTCAATGGTGCTCTGTTATTTATAACCCAAATATTGTATTTAGCTATGTAACTCCGTTTGTTGTCCGATGAAAATAAAATAAAAATATAGCTATGTTCTTTATTGTTTCAGGTCCTAGTGTGTATCATAGACCTGCTGTACCCGCCGCGCAAGGCGGGCGCGGCGCGGCGCGAGGAGACGCGCGCGCGCGGCGACCACGGCCGCAAGAGTGACGACGAGCAGGTGAGACACGCGGGCTTAGAACGCCCCTGTAGGGGGGGGGGGGGAGTATTGTGAACGGAGACCTCGACTGGGTTGTAGAGTCTGCACTCAGTTTTTGTTTTGTTTCTAGGAGTTTATTTATTTATTTGTTCATTCACAAAATCCACAGCTCTTAATATTAATTAATAGGTTCATAAAATATAGAGAATAATTCTTATAGCCAATTACGGATTTACATTATTTTTGTGTTTCTTCTAGACGAGTAACAATTTATTATATTAAAATACATTAAAATGACAGTTACATTAATGAAAAAGAAAAAGAAACTGTCAAATTTTAAAAGAGGTCATTATTGATATAAAAAAAATCTCATTATACAAAAAAAACCTTACATGTCATAATTTACAAAAAAAAACGATATTTTACACATTATGAAGATTTTAAGACAAAAGTTGATAACAAAATGCCTGTTCGTTAATAAGAAAACAAAATATTCAATTTATATAGGGTTAGTTTTTTAGTCACTTATTTATGAAGTCGTCGTGGCGCCGTGGTTACTGTGTGTATCTTACGATATCACAGATTAAGCAACGTTCGGCGCGGTCGGTACTTGGATGAATGACCGCCGACCATTCGTTTCTCACGACGACTTCCGTGCTTCGGAGGGCACGTTAAGCTGTCGGTCCCGGGTGCTGTATACTTGTATACAGTATTCGTTAGGGTTTGTCAGAAGCCATATCGGCACCCTGAAAATTCTGACATCCACCACCCAGCACTGGGCCAACTCGGTGGATTATGGCCTATAACCTCCTCGTCACCTAGAGGAGAGACTCATGCCCTGCAGTGGGCTCATTACACGGAGTTGTGATGATGATGATGATGATTTAAAGAATCGATTTTTGCAGAAAAAAAGGTACTTATGTATTTTTTTACAAGGAAATTAATATATTCGCTAACATATTAAACAAAGCGTAGCACTCTAAATTATGAATGAATATCATTATAATGAAGACGACTACGCGCTGCTACAAAACATCTTGTAGTACTACGTCGTAGTATTATCAATGAAATGCTGCGTCGTAGTTCATTAACAGCGACTATTTGAAAAAAAGTTTGTGGTGCCATATTTTTTTTTATAGAAAGAAAGAAAGAAAGAAAATATTTATTTGTTAGAATGTGGTAAATACAGTTCTTATAATTAATTTCAGTGCAGACACATTCAACCGTTTAGGGCATATAAAAATTTAACTCTAACAAAGTTTAAGTAAGTTGATTATAATATTATCTAATTAATTGCTTAAAATATTCCAAGGTCAGATATAGGCACATATAACATACTATTTCATGTCAATTTAGGATTGAATGTCAACTTTTGTGATTAAAATACTCATATACTTGACGATACTAAAATAATTATGCGGGTACGTTTAATTCGTATCAAAGAAAATAACATTTGAATTGGGCTGCTGACTAAAAAACGACCCCGTATAATATAATGATAATATGCATTTTATTTATTTATTTCAAGGCATAGTAACAAATGGCAAACACTTTTACACAATAAAATTAAACTAAAGTTAGAAAATTACATTTCTGGTTTACAATTCAATTACAATCACAAATAATTTAGAAAACATTTAAATTTGAAATGGCTAGAAAACAATATTTAAGAAAAAAACGAAGAAGAAAAACTAGTTACTTTTAAATTATTTATCAATATTTTGTTTTTAAAAGAGGGTAGTGAATCGTTAAACAAATCAATATCATCAGTTAAACTATTGTATAACTAGCCACCGCGCGCGGCTTTACCCGCGTAACTTTTGATCCCGTGGGAATTTCGGGATAAAATATAGCCTATAACCTTCCTCAAGAGTTGGGCTATCAAATGCAAAAAGAAATTTTCAAATCCCACTTGTAGTTTCTGAGATTAGCGCGTTCAAACAAACAAACAAAAAAACAAACTCTTCAGCTTTATATATTAGTATAGATTTAACTGATTTATTTCGGTCCCTCGATCCATAAATGGTTAGTAAACAATTATTCATACTTTTAAATTAATATTAGTATATACAATTTTATTTTTATTTTACATTGCACTGCAGATGGCAACTGTTCCAATGTCTTAATATCTACCTATCTACCTTATCTCTTATTAGTTGAAGAACACTTATTTGAATGAATAAATTAACAAATGTGTTAAATAAAAAAAAAAGCTATATCATTAGATGGAGCTACGTTAGCAATATAATGTAAAAACAAAAATGTGTTAAGTAATTTCGAGGCGTACCGCCAGGCATCAGTAGCTCAGTGGGAGAGCACTCGTCCGGCAAACGACAGGTCCCAGGTTCAAGTCCTGGTCGGGATATTTTATATTTAACACATTTGTTCATTTATTTAAGGGTAATTAAGCATTTTAAATGCAAAAACTTTACAATATTATTAAAAATTGCAATGCTTCACTTTAACTGAGATTCACAATTTCTGTAAAGTGGTCTTAGCTGCAAAGTGGTCTCAGCTGGAGCTACGTTAGCAATATAAAGTAAAAACAAAAAAGGGCCCAGGTTCTTAGTTCATTTATTTAAGGGTAATTAAGCATTTTATATTACTTATTTGAATGGTTTCCTTATTATTATTATTTATTATTTTCCTTTTTTAGATTCCATTCCTTTAAATAAAAACGGTACCCTTATTCTGTACGTCCGGTAGTCGCGAACCTTTTCCTCAGGTCCGTAATCACTTTGTGCTGCAGTGCGATCACAGAACTTTATCGAATCGTTTGTTAACGAATGTTCGTATAGTATGGAGACGGTTTTTAAGAAAAAATTGAAATCTATCCATTGCCGCGCGGCCAGTTTAAATAAATGTATGCCTAGTTAATTTTGAATGTTTTTAAAAATGTTTTAATCATAAATATCTGTAAAATAAAAAATTACAATGTTACTCAAAACTTGCAACCGACTCCATACTATACGAGCATTCGTAAACATTCGTTAATATACGATTCGATAAAGTTCTGTGATCGCACTGCTGAATCGTTATCATATTCGTAGCCCAACGCGAACAAAAGATATGACACGGTCGTATTTCTATCTTAACGAACGTCAATTAATCAAAAAGTCATGAAATTCGGTAGAAGTGAGAACTTATAGTGCGAATAACGGCAAACTTCGAAAATTTTAAATATACGAACTGAATCTTCAGAAAAAAAAAACAAAAAAATGTTATTCACTTTAGGTATAAAAAGAAGCCGTTACTGTGTGTATCATACGATATCACAGGTTAAGCAACGTTCGGCGCGGTCGGTACTTGGATGGGTGACCGCCGACCATTCATATCTCACGACGACTTCCGTGCTTCGGAGGGCACGTTAAGCAGTCGGTCCCGGGTGCTGTATACTTCTAGGGTTAGGGTTTGTCAGAAGCCATTTCGCCACCCTGAAAATTCTGACATCCACTACCCAGCACTGGGCCAGCTCGGTGACGGCATGATTCTCTCACCCAGGGAGAGACTCATGCCCTGCAGTGGGCTCATCACAAACAGTTGTGATGATGATGAATAAAAGTCTTTGAGGCAAGAATGCAATCTGGACTTTTTTTACGAACAGTTTTTCACCAGTATTTACAATTACAATCATCGTTTTCAGGAACTGATAAATGACGACATCGTGGACGATGAAGATGATGACAAGAATGACAGCGACGGCGAGAGAAACTCCCCCAGTGATGTTAGTATTACTTTATTTTATAATGTCTCAAATAGTCTGATAATGTGAGCCCCCAAAGTAAGAAATGGTACTGGAATTAGAGACCCCCATTTCGAGTTCCACCCAACCTAAAGTTATCTAGTTTAGACAAAACTGGCTAAGGTCTGGGTGTTACAACATCCCCTATAAAACTTATATTAAAAAAAGACAATTAATTTTTGTTCATTTGTTCACAAGTGAATATGACATAAAATATACAAATTATACAAATATGAGAAAGTAAAATCCGAAAAAAAAAAAGAGATAGAATGCACCAGCTCATTCTCTTCCCGGGCATACTGTAAAAGTCAGTTGGGACACAGGTTTTTTTTGTATTTTTTTGGGCGATAAATTGACCCCCTGTCACTGCAATAATCTCTCTCCATCAATATAATACCTAAAAATTTGTCAAACGTGACATCAGATAGGCTTATAACCTCTGGTGTTTTGCCTTCCCCATAAGAGATACAGGCGCGAAGATAACGAGTTAACATGTGATTCCTGTAAATTTTCAGACATCAGAAGACGAGGACAAACAGTCAGACGGCGCCGGCGACAAGCAAGCAGAGAAACCCCAAGTGAGGAAACGACGACCCCGCAAGGCGGACTGAAGAACCATCCAAAACTACCCAACTCACAAGATAAGACGGCACGACTCACGAAGAGACGAAAAACATCCTTACTTACTCTTATTGAAACCAAAAAAGACGAAAAGTAGAAATCACAAAACTAAATATACGAAACTAGCCGAAAATCCCTCAAAATAAAAGCTAAGAAAACTCGAAATGTATAAATTTAGCAAGCTTACGAAATTACGCATACAAAACAATCCCTAGATTTAATCAAAAAAGTCGAAAAAAAACTAAATAAGCTAACCGAAACTTCCTCAAAATAAAACTAAAAAGTACAAACTAAACAAAATCCAAAAAAGTCGAAAATAAAACTTAAAAAAATTGGTAAGCTTACTAAACTAATACTTACTTCTTCAAAATTTATCAAAAAATAACGAGAATCAACGATTAATAAGAATAGAATCTACAAATTAGGAAATCTTAAATCGCATATTTTTACTTTAATTTGGTATTAAATCAAATTTGGCATATTTAGGTCGTTCGATAAACAAGGGGATAATATACCTTATGATAGGTCCAAAAAAAACATTAGTGTTACACTATGAAAAAATAACAGTAAAAAAGCATTACCCAGTTTTTAGGGCAATTGTGAAATGTAACTTGCAAAGTCTCGGCGTAATATCTGTATCGTCTATAATTTATTGTTTTGTTTTTAAAAAGATGGTAAGAGTTAGATATTGACAATATTATTGCATGTGTGCAATTACCAGTAATTCTAAAATTAAAAGACAATATAAGCATCCTCATTACAATATTTTCTTGACGAGTTTCTGCTCTGGTCTTGTCGAAACTTAAACCTTCTAAAATAATTAAGAAGCTGGTTGATTAGTGCTTTTTTTATTCCATGATGATACCTAAAATAGATTTTTATCCACGATTTTTCTTTTCTTTACTGTCTGCGATGAAATTTTAGCCTAAATTCTACTTACATTTCTTAAACATATTTCTAACTCCAGTAAAAAAATATTTAAAAGTATTTCATAAATAAAAAAAAAAACTGTTTATATCCTAACAGTAAATAAACCCTCTTTTCATGGTTCCTCTTTCTAAACCTCTATTCACTCACTTTTAAGGGTTTAAAACAAATTTTTGTGTATTTAAAGGTTAGGTATCTCACACACAATCTTTTAAAATGAACAGGACATTTAAAAAGTTCTACTCTTTTGTGATTCTTTGATTTAAAATCTTTTCTGTTTCTCAGTTGATTTTACTAAATATTATATTAATTTGTGTTAAAAATCTATACAAAATTTACTGTTATAACGTTATATTATGTTTCGCTTCTTTATTACTAGCCACCGCGCGCGGTTTTAACCGAGTAACTTTTGATCCCGTGGGAATTTCGGGATAAAATATAGCCTATAACCTTCCTCAAGAGTTGGGCTACCAAATGCAAAAAGAATTTTTCAAATCCCACTTGTAGTTTCTGAGATTAGCGCGTTCAAACAAACAAACAAAAAAAAACAAACTCTTCAGCTTTATATATTAGTATAGATTATTTTTCAGCACGCGTTTCTAGACACAAAATGTTTAGTAGAGGATACTTGTAGCTTAGCACCGAATTTTAGTTAACCTAGAAGTTATTCGCTTTATAGGACCTGTATTGAACTAGATTATTGGAGATCCGTACAAAAAAATAACATTTCTTAGTAGTTCACACTGATTGAATGACTGAAATATCCAGGGGCCTGAATCTTTTTACCTTTTTTATAGATATCCGTTTTGGCGCATTAAGAAAGCATTTCTGACAATCAACTTGTCTATGGTCACGAATAAATGCTTAAAAAAGTATTATCTAGTCTAATACATGTCTACAGCTTTTTGTAAAAAAAACTTATATATGAAAAAACTAAGTATTAATATTATTTTTTTGTTTAAAAGTTTACTGAAATTTATTTAAAAATAGAACAACAATCATGTTTAATCTCGTTTGAGAATAATTGAGATTTGCGTATCACATTCCTCGTTTACTGCGCTCAATTGAAAAACCTATTTATTTTACTTAATGTCACTCGATAAAATAACATGCATTTATATGTTTCATAGATTTGAAAAGGAACTTATTTTACTTTATTTCACTTGATAAAATAACATGCATTTATGATATACTAACTTTGTATTAGATTCTTTCGATCATTTCTGAGTGTGTTCTCTATGTGTTACTGGCATATACAAACCAAATTGTATGATCTCCGTAATACAAACACAATATTTAACTTTGGGACCACGTATGTGTCAGCTTGGTTCATTTTCCTCTTAATCATTTAAAAACCTCTGCCTAGTGGTTGATAAATAAGTAAATGCTGTTTAAGCATTACATTTAAGTAACTTCTAGTGATAGTGTAGCGGGCATTAGGGTTTTCTTTATCGATAAGATTTTTTTTTATATGTTCGGGCACTCACATAAATGATTGAAATAATCCCTATAGCTCCTTAGCAGTGTAATTATAGTAATGTATATTAAATACTGCTCATTATAAATGTTCCGTAGGTAGATTCTTGAAAATTACATAGGTGTAATGGAACTAAATAAATATTATGTATACAGGGCTGATTTTTCGTCACCATCGTAAACGTACCTGCATATTAATTTTAGCGTCGCTCGCTGTTGAGAAACATTGCTACTACGACGCGGCATTTCCTTGATAATACTACGATGTAGTACTACAAAAAGTGTGTAGTAGAGCGTAGTCATCTTTATTTTAATGGTAATTTAGAGTGACCATGACTTGGTTAATATGTTAGCGGATAAATTAATTTCCTTGTAAAAAAAATGCTTCTTTTTTTGCTACATTTTTATAAATGATACTTATTGTGTAAAAAACATTTGGCCGGTGACTACAAATCCACCCTGTATATATTAAATACAATTCTGTTTATTTTGTAAGTTTTATAATACGTACTTATTGAGATTTGGATATTTAAAGTGTTAACTGTTTTATTATTTTTGTGCACAAATACTCATGTTTATTTTTTTGTATATGTGTGCTGGCAACCCTTTTAACATCCAATTATTGTTAACAATCAGTGTTGAAATGGAGTATGTAAGCAAAGCGTTGTGGGCCTTAAAGGCTTATTTGCTTTTACATTATTGTTTAAAAAAAGCAAGCTTCTAAATTTAAATCTTATTTGAAAGAAATATTGAATTCCTCCATCTATATTAAACCCCAATCCAAATAAAGAAAACTGCATAGATAAAGTAACTTTTTCAAATATATGCTATTTATCTTCTTTGAAAATTATAAAAATTACTGTGTTGCCATATCGCGGTTTCACATGTATTTATTTATTTATGTAGTTTCTTAAATTTTAATAACAGTGCACATAGGTATATTATAAGTTATAGTTGAATTAATATTCTTTTGAGGAAAATAATCTTTATCCAAATGTAACATGTTGGTGCGAACCTTGGTTATATTTTATCTAATTTATGATAATGGACACAAAATTGCCTTGTACAAAGACTTGAGATTGTTTTAAGTGTTGCGTTTATAATAACAATATAGTGACATGCTAATTAAATAAAATTGTATTTATAAAATGGATTTTTATTTACCCTGATTCAGATGTTTGTTGCCAGTAAGCTCGTAGTTAGAAACTATATGTAGTGATTTCATTTCACTTTAGATTTGGTGGCGACTCCGATTTTGCCGGGCTTCTAAATCCTACCTTGAACAGAACTTCTTTAGTCGTAACTTAATAAGAGTTACCCAGCAAAACGAATATTGATAGACATTACAAGTTTGACAGTTTCATACGAATCATCAGCGAAATGGGTCAGTCCGATAGTATATTTCAATGGTCAATGAATGTTAATAGTTACTGTGCGTTGCTTAGCCGATTATCTATGTGCCTTACTAGTGATGGGTCGGGGGCATAAACAAATATGGACACAATGGTCATAAACTAGGCATATTGGGCATAAATGAGTTTACGTCCAAATAAATGCCCGATCACTAGGCACAAAAACAAACAACTTAATTTTGTAAAAAATTAAGCAGGAACTTGAATAAAAATGAAACTTTAAGTATTTTGTAAATCAAAACTTTTAATCAAATAATCAGTCATTAAATAATCACAGTGTTACTCCCCTCCCGCTTCAACAGTAAATTCCATAGTCCATTGAAATGTTACATTTTTTAGGCCTAACCTTGCGTTTTTCAGAGGACGCAATCTTATTTTTTTGATGTGTAGGGGGGTCAGTTTAAAGCTAAAATCAAGTTTGTGAGGTCGCCACACTTGTCCTACGGCCGCCATCTTGAAAATAGGGGTTGAAATGGTTTTTAAGATATATCTCTTAAGCTATTTATCTGATGAAAAAAATTATTAACATATTTTGTTGCAAATTAAATCCTCTACAACTTTGGTTAAGTAACTTTTTGTCGTAGAACTATAAATAAAAAAGTTATAAGCGAAAATGTTTTAGAAATTTTTGATATAACTTTTATTATCATTTTACGAAAAAAAATATATCAGACCATTTTTGTGGATCGTTTTTTGAGAAACAACTTTTATAAGCCACATTTTTTCATTAAGTCAATAGTTAAGGTTTTACAGCGCTCCGAAATGAGTGTTATTTTTCAGTACAAGAGTTAAGAAACAAGACTTATATTATACGTGTGTACTAATAATGTGTCATCAGTAATTGTTTTTGTTTTCATTTTGTTATTATAATTATTTTAATTATTAATAATTGACTCTTTTCCACTCCATTACAGAATTTGACAATTATTGATTTTTAAAATAATTGTAATGTGATGGCCGTTACCGAGAATACTGTCCAGATAGAAAATACTTTGCTCCAACTTCCACTAAGCTGGGAATATTAGCTATGCATACATACATATACATAATACATAACTTCACACCTGTATCCCTAATAGGGTAGGCAGAACACCAGAGGCTATAAAACCATGTAATGTCACGTTTGACAAATTTAGAGGTACTATTATGATGGAGAGAGACTATTGCAGTGACAGGGGGTCAGCTTATCGCAGAGGGCGTCGACAATGTATGGAGATGGTGCAGACTACATACTGGAGATAGAGTGAAGAAGACAGAACACAATAAGAGGAAATCAGCAAGAATGATACCAGTGTAGCCTATGAAAAAAATACTCAATCGATTGTTCGAATACATCGCAGTATTTTTGAGTTTACACTTATTCATATTTTTCTTAAAAAAATCTTCGCTTTTATTAGAAATAACATTAAACGAAAACTTTTTCATGACTTCTTCATAATTTTTAAACAATTTAACAAATATTTAAAGGGACCGTATTACATAATCGAATGAATTAGCGAATCGATGTTATTTGAATACAGCAACACAGCCATAAAAAGAAATGTCAAAAATTAACGTCTACTTCACAATGTGAAAAGTGTGTTTGTGTTTTAAGTTTTCTTGCGATTTAATCAACTTTTCTCCCCCTGATTGCTTGAAGAAACTCGCGTCAATGTGAATTCGTATTTTTAAGAAAGAGTGTCAATTTATCCACACCTTTTGTTGTATAACTTTAAACAAAATAAAAGTATCAAAAACTTATTTATTGTTTTACTTATTGTTCATCAAGTTAACCTTATATTTAGCCAGTTGCAATAAAAATAGCAAACCTTACAGAACTGATACTTATGGTATTTCACCTAACAAGTTTGTAAGTATTTGCTTATTTTTATTCAGACCAGAGTAAGTTGAAATCTCGAAGTCGTTTGAACTGTTTGAAATTCCCGCCATATTAGCTATGTGGAACGTTTTCAGATGGCGTCTAGTCTTAACTTTTAATGTATGAAGTTGTACTTCTTCTCTTGAGTATATATGTTCTATGGCCTATCGCCCGCAAAAACGCCAAAAAAACCTCCGTCTCTTAACTGACTCGTACAGTTTGCCCGGGAAGAGAAGCAGCTGGCACATTCTATGTTTTTCTTTCGCTCCCAGTCCAGCATAGAAGAAAGTTAAAAAATTAGCTATGCGATTAGTAATATTCATTGCAACGTCCATAATACTTGTTTTTGTACTCCCATTACGTACAACACAAACCCGCGCTTGTCGGCTTGTAAGCGAATTACTTGGATCCTGAACCGCTTTGGCACAGATGAAACAATTGTTCGCAAAATCGAAGTCTGACTCTGGAGCTTCTAAAACTGACGATAAACTACTGGAGCTGCTGCTGCGACGACGAACAACATTATCGGTTCGATTGTCCACGTAATAACAATAACACGCAATATGTACAGTAACTTCCGAAACAGTTCGTAAAAATTGTAAAGCGCTGTAAAACCTTAACTATTGACTTAATGAAAAAATGTTGCTTATAAAAGTTGTTCCTCAAAAAACGATCTAAAAAATGGTCTGATATAATTTTTTCGTAAAATTATAAAAAAAAGTTATATCAAAAAATATAAAATATTTTCTCGAATTTCTAAACATTTTCGCTTATAACTTTTTTATTTATAGTTCTACGACAAAAAGTTACTTCACTAAAGTTGTAGAGGATTTATTTGCAACAAAAAATGTTTATACATTTTTTTTATCAGATAAATAGTTTAAGAGATATATCGTAAAAACCATTTCAACCCCTATTTTCAAGATGACGGCCGTAGGACAAGGGTAGCGACCCCACAAACTTGGTTTTAGCTTTACACTGACCCTTTATTTTTTTGATGTGTAGGGGATCAAAAAAATAAAATTGCGTCCTCTGAAAAACGCAACTTTTCAATGGACTACCAGCTACCCCCGTTGTTCTTTCAAACCAAGTTATAGTTTTAACCAATCGATTTTGGTAAAATGTTAAGGTTTATTGCAGTATATTAGTTAAAATAAAATATGTTTTTAATGAATGATTTTTTTTGTATACTTAGATATAAGATACGATAATAAATAAATTAAAAAATTCTGCTTAAGTTTATGCCCAGACAAAAGACATTTACTCGGCATTTACGGGCATTTATCAGGCATTTACTCAATGCGCCAAAAACGCCAGGGCATAAACCCATCTCTAGCCTTGACATATAAAACCAATCACAAAGTATCGTGTAAAAATAACCAAAGTTGGTACTGTCCTACTTTTGATGAGAAGTATATTATTGAAATGATAGTCCATTTCTACATCAGCTGAGACGGCACAGTAGGTGTTAAAATGTCGGCACACACAACCACAGAAATCGTAAAACTTCCGTTATCTATGTCTGGTTGTGACTGTATGACACATACTCTGGGGCTACAGGGTACTTAAAATTTCGACTTGCGAGATAAGTTCTCAGTTACCACTAGCGCCTTTAAATTGTAGTTTTGGGCAAGACAAAAAAATACTAAATTTTGATAAAAATATTTTATTGGATTCCTCCCAGCAAATTACAATATCAAGTACTATAACAAGTAACAATAATGGATTTTGTGTACCTATATTTTTGTACATATCTGAGGTAAGTAAAAGGCTATGTACGGTTGATGTGATACCAACTGACAACATAATATGTTCAGTCAGTTTACATCCTCATTTTAATACCTATAATCTAAAATGTACTGACTAATCGAAATTATTGCATAAAAACAGTGAGTAAGAGGTATTGCTAATGTAGATTCGACCACCACCTGCAAGCCTTAATTTAAAACAATAAAACTTATTTCGGTTTTAATTTAATTTTTTTTGTAACTAGAAAAATAATTTGAAATTTCTGTACCTACTCACAATTTTGTTCCTATCTTTGTTTTAAATAATATTGCATGTGTGACAGTGAAATATGTGATACAAATAATAATTAATAATGAAATACCACCACAATAATAATTGTTAATAGGTACCTACCATATTTTCGCAATAAAGATTAATTTATTTTTAATCAAATATTATTTAGGATAGTCGATTTCTCTGACCGTAGCAGTGGTACCTACTTATAACGAGAATACGAAACAATACTTAAGGGATAGGTATAATAATCTACTAAAGATTAACTATTTAAGATTAACCCGTCGATAGATCTAAGGATAAGTGTTATTATGAAAAAGGTTTACTATAAGATATCCGGATGCAAGATGGGATTCCGTGGCTGTAAATTGTTATTGTGTATTTTTTAAAGTTGATTGTTGTTGAGTTTCTTTCCACTTCTTCTCAACAGATCGACTTTCCGAAGTGGTGGTAGATTCAGTTCAATTTGTAAATTCTGTGACTTAAGTTTTTCAAATGTATTTAAATACTTACGAAATAAAAAATATTTTGGCTTTGACTATTTTAATTAGTTCAAAACTTAAAAATCTCGTTTCTTGATAGTAATAGTCAACATATTATTTTTAATAAGAACTACTTTACTCTTCTTTTAGTTCGGGAAATTGCAGCGATACTCTTTCGTATTAACGAACACCATAAATGTTTTCTCTCAGTAGGCACTTTCCGAATTTTAACAGTACTATTTGAAAATAAACGGCCAAGTCAAGAGAGGTTGTGTATTAAGTATTGTAAATAGTATAGTATTGATGTGAGTAAAAGTTTACATAGGTACTTATTGGTATATTATCTTAAATTAAATGAAATGAAAAATTAAAAAAAGGGGCCGCTTAATGACGTCACAATTTTGTATTAAGTATTATTTTCGTTTATCCTTGGAACAAAAGCTATACCTAATCAATATTAATCGATAGATCTTAGAAACAAAAGTGAACAGAAAGGTTACCTACCATATAAACCTACTTTTTTAATCATCTAATTGTCAAGCCCGCTAATTCATACGTTATGTTTTGTCAAACAACGATATTTGCATATCCGGCGACACATTATACATACATATAAACTCTTAAGGCCTAGTTACACCTTATTTTACCTTTATAACACTAGGTTAATACATAGCAGATTTAAGACTAAGACTTATTATTGCTGCATACAAACTGCATTAATCAAAAAATAGTCCAATAATATTACGAACGAAATATAATTATAAAACCCCCGACAATCACACCAACTACATGGCCCCAAAGCATAGCTTGTGTTATGGGATACCATGTAGCGAACTAGAGGGGAACCTAGAATATAAATACATAAATAGATAAACACCCAGACACGGAACATTCTTTTTTCTTGTTCCGTGCGGGAATCGAACCCGCAACCACTCGCGTCTGAGGCTGACAGGTTTACCATGGGTTTACCCCATCGCCAAAGTGGTCGTCAATAGAAAAACAAACATCTTATATTTTTTTTAATGGGTGATTCATTATCTCTTACTTTGAAACTATTGTTTAACTATTTAAAAATCCAGTGACGCATTTATTCAAACTAAATGTAATTTTTTGGAGGCGATTTCAACTAAGTTGGTTTGTCTTAGCGATATTTAAACAATTAGTCTACTTGGCTTGTTACCTCAAAGAGCAACTAAATTTTAACTTGTAAAATCTAAAGCCTACTAGATGCATGGAGATATACAAATGGCAGCACTATATTGAGGCAATAAGGTTCCTTTTCTAATTCAAAGTTTAATTTGAGGTCACATTTCAAACTTTTAAACATCTTTAGTTTATAAACAAATATGTCTAGGGCGTACGTGCCACTGTATATGGTCAGTTATTCTATTCTATTCTAGTTATTTGCATTTGTTAGGTAAAAGATATTTTTCACTCTTTCCTAGATTTTCAGAAGTAACCAACAATTTTTACCACATACAAATAACATGCAATATATTTTACACCCACAGTGTAACTCATATGCAACAATTTGCATTAAATCTAAACATTTTCTTAACTGCTATCTATACTGGGTGACTGGTGGGTCAATTTCGAAATTCGAGGACTTGATAGTTTGAGCTCATACATGAAGACAAAAAAAAAATATTTACTGAGTAAACTTAGCCGAACTTTAAAGAATTTTTTACGCAACGCATGGTTACACGGGTACAGGCGTACGCACGGCGCTATCAACACAGCAGTGCTAGCACGGATCTTTTGTCAATCGTAAGTTTACGAATGCTCGTATAGTATGGAGACGGTTTTGCAAGCAATAATTGAAATCTATCCATTGCCGCACGGTCAGCTTAAATAAATGTGTTCCTTGTTAATTTTGAATGTTTGTTAACAGGTTCTACTCTTAAATAACTGTAAAATAAAAAATTACATTGTTACTAAAAACTTGCAACCGACTCCATACTATACGAGCATTCGTAAACTTACGATCGACAAAAGATCCGTGCTAGCACTGCAGAATAGGTAGGTGGGTATAGACGGCTTCACGAACGGTCGTCGACCTAGTAAAATTATTTATTTATAGGGAAATCTAATGAAACATTAAGTACCTACTTTTGTTACATAATTATGATCAGAATGGAGTACAGCATGCTCTCCTTCAATATAAAAATTTGTCACCCTGTATAAGATGGTATTATATGATGATTAAAATAAAATAAAAAATAAATCTTAACTTAAATTTATTCAATAATCCACATAATAATCTGCACAAGTGTTTGTTTACAAAAATGTATATCTTCTTTATATACAGCTCTGCGATTTGGGTTACCTGAAAAATCAAACAATACAATTTGAAAGGTATTCATGTTATTAGTTATAGTAGTATTTTAAAAGATTTTATATCCAAGCCTGATTTTTCAATGGTCAGATAAAAAAAAAAACAAATTCATATAGTATTAGTGGACTTCAAGTTAATCTCAAGTTTATTGTCATTCTACTATCATCCATATTGTCATACCAATTATTATAATTAAAACTTGAAAGAAATTTTATCCCGCCGAGTAACACATTATTCGTCAGTTAACTTTAACTTATCCAACGATTGAAAATGGCTTAACACGCGAAGTTTAGCCTACATATTACTTTCGACAAATAGGCTAACAAACGCAATAACACAATATTTAACACCGTAATGTAACTTAATGATGAGCCCTAAAGTATAGTGGTTTCACTCAGTCGCGTCATTGTTCAAGCGGCGCGATCCCGCTTGCCTCTAGTTTATATCCATCAGACGACCGGCTGGTGTAGTGGTAACATACATTGCTTTCTATGCCAGAGGTCCTGGGTTCGAATCCCGGCGGCGGATATCGGTGTGATGAACCCAGATATTAGTCGTCAAGTCATGGATGTTTATATGTTTATTTAAGTTTATTCTAATAAAAAATATGTATTTATTCAATATGTATGTTTATATATTTCTTAAGTATATCAGTTATCTAGTATCCATAGCACAAGTTCTTTAAGAAACTTAATTTGGGCTAGATAATGTTGTGTGAGTGTTAGAAATATTACTTTATTATTTATAATTTGTTTACAACGGAGAAAGGAAACTGAGTTAGCCTGGGCCACAGGGTTAACAGGTTGACTTTGGTCTAAAAAAAATAGCTTATTTTATCCTTATTCAAAATATATAAAACCCCGAAAAATGTAGTGAGGGGGAAACAAGTTAATTCAAGATATGGAAATCGCTGTTTAGTATGGATGAATAACTCATAATATATATTTTGGAAATACGCTGAGTAAAATTGAAGAAATATTAAATGAGAATCATTATAAGGTTAAATGAATGTAAACTAACCACGTTAGTTTTATTTTAAATAATTATTTTGTTATTAATATAGGCGAAATTCTTTATAAGGTTTGGCAATACTGAGTGAATGAAGAACGAAACTATGGTAGTTGACTCGTTCAGTAAGTCAATCGATCTATTTGTTCACTCGTTTGTTTGGTTTCTTTCCTTGCGCTTGAGTATTTTCATGGTTTTTTTCTATTTTTAACGACTTCATACAATTACTACAACTTGGTTGACATGATGTGAGAGATTTTAATAAAATAAATATATAGCCCTAAGAAAAGTGAAAGTTGTTAGTACCAATTTATTAGATTGAATAGTTGTTTAAAACTATAACTAATAACTAAGTAAGTATATAGACATCTTATAATGTCCTATTTATCTAGTATTCTATATAAAAGTATGTAAAATTTGCTACTATTTATTTTTAATTATAAACTCTCTAAATAATTCAAAATACAATAATTCATTTATAGATCTCAACAATAAGAAAATGAAAATCTTTCGGAAGTGATTCTAAGCTCACTTAACTTCTGTGTATAGACAAAATTATGGATATCTTAATTCCTGAACACTGGTTTATCTTGAAAATTTCGGTGATGAAACATGATTATATTTTAAATAAAAAAAGCAAATGTCAAGTTGTTAACACCGTGGCCCAGAAATGTATGGAGCAGGTTCTGTCTCCTTTGTCCGTCTTCAAGTTTCGAAAACATTCGCCAAAAACATATACCGCAGGGTTGAATTACGGAAAGTTACGCCAGAAAATTGTCGTCAATTTTCTTGGATCCTTTGTTAGAATGAAACAGGTTTTGGTGCGGAGCTGATAGCAAAATATGTATGTAGTATATGTTATTTTATATCATATATTGAGGATATTACTTTATATGTCACAAATTTTGATATATCTCAAAAATGGCAAAGACAAGTATAGCTGTCTCACTCGCTCGCTCAGTCTCTGCGTCGCTTGTGCGGCGGCGGGTTGTCTCGCTTGCGCTGCCGCGCGTCGGCTCGCTTGGCCTCGCTCAAGAACCGATCCAGACCGAACGGATCCAGGTCCGTGGAAGACTGCGCCGGTCGGGACTGGGGGGAAGAAACAGTTATAATTTAAATAAAATTTAACCTTTTTTTGTCTAGAAATAAAGTATATTTGGGTCTGAAAAGAATATCAAACAGTATTTTGGAAAAACAAACAGTACATATTTAATTTATTTAATGTTTTAAACACATATTTGAGAGCTTCCTGCACAACTAATTAATTTAAGGCTAGCACATTTTATACTGAAAACAGTATTTTGTATACTTTATTTTTGTTCAATAGTAAGAATTATGATGTTTTTAACAGTATGGTTAGCAAATGTATGTGGCCCTAAGCATTTTGAGGATCGGTTTATAATATAAATTACCAAAACTGACAAACGAAGTATGTGGATGTAAAGGAAGCTTGTGTTATGGAAATAATGGAGTATACATTAAATATATTTTTCAACCGACTTCCAAAAAAGGAGGAGGTTCTCAATTCGTCTTTTTTTTGTCTTTGTTACACGATATTTCGGACAATTATGAATTATGTTGTTTCATATAATAGATGATACCTCATAGTTGGTCCTATTTAAATTTCATCGAAACCGGTTGGGTACTTCATTGAAAATTTCAAACTTTTGAAAAATATGTATGATTTCGGAGAATGTTTACGTTGATGACATTCTCAACTCAGCCAAAGTTTTGACGTGAAGTCGGTTTTTTTAATGCTCTGCATGCGTTGGAGGCCTATGTCCAGCAGTGGACGTCTACAGGCTGTGGATGATGATGATGATGATTCGTTGATTATTTAATTTGTAGTCCAGCCTAAATAGGTTTTGACTTAATAAAAATTCGCGTAGAGCTGAAAATTGGTAGAAACGTTAAATGCACCATTATAAATATATGTCAGCTCTATGCGATTGATTCCAAGGTTATGACGTCTTGTTGTCTATTTTCAGTTGAATATTTGGAAAAGAAAATAACTTTTGAATATCACATTTTGTCACTGCAAGTATGGTTCACAATTAAAACTGTGTTTAAAAATTATTGTATTTTTTCCACTTTAATATAATTAGAAAAGTAAACTCAAAAGGTTTAAAATTAATTTTCAAAGACAATTAAACTCGTAAATAAATACAGCTTAAAGTCATTGAAGTTTATCCCATTTTTTATTTGATGAACTTTAAATTGAGATTTAATTCAAGACACATGATAAAAGATAGAAAAAAACCTGGTTATGCGAATATAAGGTTAACCATTAATAGTATATTATGTAACAAGTGAGCGAAGTTGCTAATTACAGTCGAGGCTGTGATTTGAGCCCGAGCCGCAGACGAGGGCTTAATATTGAGCCGAGACTGTAATTAGCAACGCTCACGAGTTATATACGACGTTTTTCAACACACTTGTGAGTAAAAGACAGACATACGTGGTCATAAAATAACAAACACACTTGATAACAAAGCTGTGAATTGTGATTGAAAAATGGCACCGAACTTCGCATGCGCGTAGGTTTTTTTTTCCCGCCAATAGCATATACAGCCTATTTTACATGAAAATATTTAATTTGGAGTGGTAAATCCAAATATTTTAATATTTTGTAACAAATTATTGTAAATTGTGAATAATTTGTTTGATATACAATTTTGTTTAACTAATATAAGGCGTAAACATTTAAAAATGTATATGGATTTGAAGTGGTATAAAACCTCTTTGTTGTTTCTGAAAAAATTTGATGTATAACCCGGACCAATAAAATATGCTCTGTTTACTCGCATTTAATTTGCACAAAGGTACAATTCAACTTTGTAGGATTCATTATATTATGCACTAGGGTATAATATATTATGCACGCGTGACTTATAGCCCAGTTTATAGTTCTAAATTCAATAGAATAACGCTCACTTTACGAGCAAGTGTGTTGAAAAACAATTTTTTACAGATAACCCCAATCTCAAACATGATTTTTGTCGATAAAATTGAATGTAGGTATATTACAACGCCCAAATATCCAGTCAGAGTTCTTTAACACATAGTAAATTATATAGAAACTTACCGATTCCTCGCGACTGGAGTGTCCATCCTTCTCGAATTGCACCGGTCCCTGTCGGGCGTTAGCGCTGCTCGTTCCCGCGAACTCCTTGTCAGCTACGAACCTGGAATTAATTTGTGAATGTATTACTGAAACTGAAAAACAAACTTCCACGCTGGACTGGAAGCGTAAGAAAAACATAGAATGTACCAGTTGCTTCTCTTCCCGGGCATACTGTAAAATTCAGTTAAGGGGCAGAGGTTTTATTGGCGTTTTTGTGGGTGATAGGCTGACCCCTTGTCACTGTAATAGTCTCTCTCCATAATAAAAAAATCTCTTAACGTGTCAAAAGTGACGAAGGTTTTATAGCCTCTGGTGTTCTGTCTATAAGGGTTTATCCCTTATAGGGTAAACGTAAAGCTATGTATGCATGCAAAAACAACTGTAATTTAAGCTTATAATAACTCGTGTCACTGGTTGCCAAGGTGATGGAATCATCAACCAATTAAGATACAAAAGTTGGAATGGTCTTTAAGAACTGCTAGATATTTTTTTTACAAAATAGACGCGAAAACCACTTCCAAAGCCGAATAAGATTTGTTGTTTGTTGTTTCGGGCCCTCATATTCTGGACAAAAAAGCATGTAATTCCATAGAATGGTAAGAATGGCAGCCGTCATTGGCGGGATGTCTTTATGCTACTGTTACTTATAAACTACATCACCAAACATACTATCCCCTTAAGTATTATCTCTTCATTATGTTACACGTTGTAGACTGAACCCGCGTAAGTCCTCAATTTCACTTGGTGGTAAGTGACGATGAGGTCGGACGAGACACGGGCTTAGGACAATAGGTTCTCATGGATTGACGTGTGAAACCTTAGCCTTCATGATAACACACTTGCCAACTGCATTTTAAGATGACATTTAACATGATTTCAGAGTGTTAGGATCTTTTTTATTTATTTATTTAATTCTCACCGAACCATCAGCACTTTAGATTACAATAGAAAGAATCAGATACATAAAACTTACTGCCAATAAAAGGTTCGCAATTTTTACACATTTTTTTTTCTTTTTAGAGTAGGTAATCAAACAAAAGTATACAAAAGAAATGAATTAAAATTGAAAAATAAGAAATATAGGCAATTATTAGTTGTAGAAATATTGAATGCATAACAATAGGTAAGATTTAAAAACAGAAAATAAATTATTAATGTCAATATCAATCAATACGAGCAGTGTTGTGCGTGTGTGTGCATGTGTGTGTGTGTGTGTGTGTGTGTGTGTGTAATATTGTTACTTCTTTTTTATATACCTACTATCTTTAGCCCAAATTTTATAAATTGCTTTAAGCATATTATTTGTGTTATAGTTTTTATTGTGTGTGTCACATTACCTGCGCGTATTAGCCAGTCCGCCCAGGTCTCCATAGTTATCGCTATCAGCGTTGTTGGAGGGGCGGTAGATGTGTGCCCCGAGCGAGTCCTGGTTCCGCCACGGCTTGTCGTACACTGTGTACGCCTCGTCGTCGCCGTAACCTGCCGGTGTAACGAAACGTTAATACACACAATAATGCCTTATCGTCATTTTGAATAAAAGTAGAAAGTCAGAGAAATTGGTGCGGTTACAGCCTAAGGCAACCCCAATAGACCAAGGTCAGTTTCAAGGTCAGACTTAGCCAGGTTTTTGTTGAACATAATTTTTAAGAATAAGAATTTATTAATTTACCCGAATGTTGTACAACAAGTTCTTATTGTAGAGTATTATAATACAGTCTAATTCTAAAGTGCGCACATTCACTCCGTCTAAACATGCATAACAAAATTTTATCATTATTATTTAATATTATAATACCAGTGATTCAATAATTACAATTTACAAATTGGTAATATTATGTTTATTATTTAAGTTACAATTACAACAAAGTTCAAATGTCATAATCAGAAATATCGTGAAATAATTTTTGACATTACTTATAAGATAAATATTTTTAACATTGACATTATAAAATACTTATTGACTTATTTAAATATTGATTTGACTTTTTATTTTGTGTTTGATTTATTGTGTTATATTTTTCTGTTGATCGAATGACATAGTAATGATATTTTGAATTTCTTAAAATGAAGATGTAGTACTACTTCCTCTAAATTTGCACGCTGAAATGACAACAGTATGTGAACGCACTATGATATATTTAATTTGTAACTCTGACTAAGCATGTACTGGCAAATAAAGATTATTTGTTATTATTTATTTGACAATAATATGAGAGATTGCCCTCACCGCTGTCCATTCCCTTGGAGTTGTTGAACAGTCGCTGGTCGAAGGCAGCCTCGGCCCCTGGAGCGGCGCGCGCGGGCAAGCCGAGCGCTATTTGTTCCGAGATGTCGCGCTCGCGGTCCTTCACCAGCTTAGACCTGGGGGAGATGGATGAAACATAAGGGAAAGTGGGGAAAAAATATAATAATAAAGGATACAGGCATGAACTTATGTTTGTTTGTATGTATCAAGATAAAAATGAAGTAAAGTTTTCGTGCAAGTCAAAAACTTGTAACTATTTTTTTTTACATTTAGAACATTTTGTGGTCATAATTTTTAGACTCAAGGATAAATTATGTTTTAAAAAAATGCAAAATAAAACCAGCAGTCAGTCTTAGGCTTCGCGGATCTGAGGTCCGAACACCGTAACCAATAAGACCACAAGTTCTACAACGACATGTTCGAAATAGTTGGTTGCTTTCATACAGATGACGTAGATTTAGAAAACTGTCAAACGTACTTTTACAATGTTATTTTACAGTAAAAGATTTTAATGTCGATGCATTTCAACCGTGATTAGGATATTAATGATATGATAGCTGGTGAATACCCTTAGTTTCTTGATTGGACCACATTTGTTTCTACGTTTAGAAAAGAAGGTTTATTGATTTTGAATGTTATTTGCTTAAATTAGTAGATAATTTAATCTCATTTTCACTTTTCGTCCGTATAGAGCTGGGGCGAGTATAGAGTTATAAAATAGTATATTTTATAGTTTACAAAATCCTTTATAAATAAAACAAATACCTTCCACGCTGGACTGGGAGCAAAAGAAAAACATAGAATATGCCAGCTGTTTCTCTTCCCGAGCATACTGTAAAAGTCAGTTAAGGGACGGAGGGTTTATTGACGTTTATGTGGGCGATATCACTGCAAGTCTCTCATAATTATTATAATACCTCCAAATTTGTCAAATGTGACATCAGATGGTTTATATCTTCTGTTGACCTGCCTACCCTATAAGGGAAACAGAACAGGGTGACGTTATGTGTATGTGTATGTAAAATCCTTTCTGATTTTGTTCTACGCAACTATTTCTGGTTTTAATTCGTAAAATATATTGCTACACAGCACGCACACTATCATACATCGATGTCAAACCTTGTCGGTGTGCGTTATCTGAAATGTGTAAGTACGGTAGTGTGCTCGTGTTCTTCCGCCAGCGCCCTACTCCTCATCACTGAGCTTATTCCATTCCCGTTCGGCAATGTTCGGCGATCAGTGAAATAGCTAGATAGAATGCTAAAACAGCCATAACTCCACCGACGACTTTGGCTCAGCGTGATGGCGGCTCTTAATTGCTCACGATCAATTTGTACTGTATGCACCTATTTGTATTTATTCGTATAATTCTGACTGAAAAAGAGTGCTAAGAGTTTTTTTCCGCCGGCTTTTTTTGTCTCTTGGTCTACTGTAATATTTTATTCAATAACTATCACCTTCTTAAAGCTGAAGTACAAAATTGTGACGTCATTAAGCGGCCATTCGATGGTCTTATGATGAATAAGTTTCAAAATCCCCCTTAAAGGTTAGAAATAGGGCGATGAGCTTTTTTGTAAGAACTCTAAACCGTTAATTTTTGAACATAAAAATATAATTCAATACTGATCCGCAATTACGGTAATTGCAATAGCAGTGAACCATCGCGCGAAATAAAAATCAAAAATCCTGGTAAGAATCCCATAAATTACAGTTATAGTAACGGAATCCCCTATGCACACTTAACGAACCCTATATAAAAAGAATACAAAATCTACATCTCTATTAAGCAAAGCTATGCCCACCTCTTGTCCGGAGCAGCCTTGGCGAGGTTCCTGTCTCTCTGTCTATCCTTATGTCTGTCCGCACGCAGTTTGTCTCTCTCCCCCACGGCGCCGGCTTCTTCTTCCGCGCCTAAACCAGCCTCGTCGTCGGGGCCGCGGATACCTGATAAACACACAGAATAATATAATAAAAATCTCACATATCAATACATACATAACTGTCCCATTACTGAGTGACTGACGGACAACGTACAGCCATAACTACTGGGCTGTTTGTTTCAAAAGCACGGCAGAACGGCTGAAAGGACCTCGATAGCACATAGGCTGCTTTTTATCTCGAAAAAAAAAACATGGGTCTTTGGGCATAAATTTGTTCAAGAAAGAAATTGATTACTTTCTGAATGCGGCTTATAAATGAATGCGACAGTGATCAAAACTCTGCTTTACGCCGACGATCAGGTTCTACTTGCATCGTCAGCGTCGGAATGCAACAAATGGTCACTGTGATGCATGAGTCGTTTAAAAGAAAAGGTGTGAAAGTGAATGTTGGAAAGATGAAAGGAATGAAGATATGACGGAATGCAATATTATTTATTTATTTATTTATTTGTAATAGGAAGACCAACAGCCAAAATATCAATTCTAGTTAACAGTAATAGAGTTAGTGGGCCAATTATAGGTCCTCACCACTAAAAGACAAATAAGTTATGAAAAGCGATTTACGCTATATCTACAGCATATAAATATAAAACTTACATACTCAAGAACTTAACTACCCTTTATCATATACACATCTTTTTTTTATGTTTAATGTTGATATATAATATTAATTTAATTACTTTATATATATATACAGAAGACAGTTAAAAACTTAACATAAATTATTGAAAAAAAACAGAACTAAGTGCACGCCTCGCAGACGCAACGCTGGTATTAAATAAATCTAGATCAAATTTCCTTATTAATTTATTGAAATATGATTATGATAGGAGACGAAAAAGTGGAACAAGTGAAAGAGTTTGTATACTTGGGGTCCTTGTTTACAAGAGATGGGAAGTGTCAAGGTGATATTAAAAGGAGAGTAAAAGCAGGAAATTGTGTTAATGGCGCCTTGTACTCGGTTATGGCAAGCAAAATTATACCGAATAAGGCTCGTCTGACCATACTTAAAGGATTTTTGGCGCCAACACTTATGTATGGTAGTGAATCTTGGGTGTGGCAGAAGAGACATGAAAGCAGGATTAATGCTGTGGAGATGAGAGCTTTGAGGAGCATGTGTGGAATGAAATTGAGTGATAGGATAATAATAAGAAAGAGATGCGGAGTGAAAGAGGATGTAGTGACTAAGATTGAAAAGGGTATGCTACGGTGGTTTGGGAATTTGGAAAGGATGAGTGAAAGTAGATTTACGAAAGAGGTGTACCGAACAAGAATGGATGGTGACAAAAGGCCTAGGGAGACAAGCGTGAGGTTATGTATGTATGTAAATTGATTACATATACACTTTGATTAGACGTAATAATAAGCATTTTTAATTAAGCAGTCAACTTTTCAAATCGGACATTTTAAGTAACCTTTCATGTAATATCTATAGAATACTCAGCGTGAAAGAAGTCGTAAGCAATAAATGATAAAAATAGAATCCCCAGAAAATAACACCAAATACATGTCTCCAACCTAAGCAAAGCTATTTTTTTTCTTGCTCCACGAGGATCGAACTTGTAACCTCACGAGTTAAGTATTCTCGCCTTACACCATAGCACCACAGAAATTACCACTATCATGCTCGGTTTGTATGATTTCCGTCATGATTCTATCCACAGTCCCTGTTTTTTTATTAAAATTCAGATTTTATTTGCGGATCACGGCACAATTCATTTAAAAACTAAAATACATTGTTGTGCCTCAAAGTTACATGATTAAAAAAGAACTTTTCGAATGGTGTACATGCTGTACATGTCTTAGAATATCCTACAATTATTATTCAACATATCTACAAACGGCACATACCCGCCCTGTGATCTCTGGCTCTCTGCGCCAACATCCTCAAATGCTCCTCTTTCTTCTCTTTCTCCCTCTGTGCCAATCTCCTCTCGAGTTGAGCTCGAGCTTCCACCGCCTCTCTTGCCTTCCTGTCCGCTATGTAGAGAGCTTCAGCTAGTTTGGAGAAGTTCTCGTTGATGTGCACTTGTTGGAGACCTCGTCCGTCTGCTGCTAGACGTTTGTCGAGAGGGATTGTGTAGCCTGGTGGGAAGAGATGGGAGTTAGCAAAAATATGTTTAAGGATTAAATAAACAGTTTTTTTTAAAGGGTTGTATCGCATATCATGATACTTTTGACTAATTTAAGCTTAAATGAAGAACTAATTTTCAACCGACTTCCAAAAAATGAGGAGGTTCTCAGCTCGTCTGTATGTTTTTTTGTGTGTCTTCGTTACACGATATTACAGACAATTATGGATCGATTTTGAAAATTATTGTTTAATGTGATAGTTGGTCCCATATAAATTTCATTGAAATCAGTTGAGCACTTCATTGAAGATTTTAAAGTTTTGAAAAAATATGTATGAGTTCGGAGTATGTTTATGTGGATGACATCATAACTCAGCCAAAGTTTTGAAGTGAAGTCGGTGTTTTTAATGCTGTGCATTCGTTGATTATTAGACAGTCGATTCAAATATTACCGATGAAAAATTAAATTAACACACAAAGTAGTTTACATTAGATGTTGACGTAGTCCCGTCACATTCATGTTTATTGGTGTGAATGGCAATTTATGAAAAAAAAATTGCAACCTTGGTATTTGGTGGCAACATAAACATATCTCGTACGGAAGCTTAGTGTTTTTGGGGAACATTTATTGTAATTCTCCTGAACAATAGAAATATTCAATAAATGTATAAAATTTTGAGGTAGATGAAGTTAATCTTATTTTAGTTCGAGGAATTGATGTAGATTTCTAGAAACGCGTAAAAAAGAGACCGAAATATCGTCGGCTCACTCCCTCCTAAGTTGAAAAGCTAGTACGAACTTCTATACCCACTAACGATGCCAAATCGCTGATATATTTGAGTAAGGTGATTTAGATTTAGTAAAATACAGGGTGACTGGTGGGTCACTTATGAAATTTAAGGACGTGATAGATTGAGATTATACATGAAGAGAAAAAATTTAACAAAAAATAAATATTAATGATTTACTGAGTAAACCGAACCGAAAGTTAAAGAATTCATTGCGCAACTCAGGATTACGCTATCGTCACGTGCCGCGATTGACTCAGTTGTATGTAAAGTAAATAGTAACATAGTAGTATTTATTTATAGGGAAATCTAGTGAAAAATGAAGTACCTACTTTATTACATAATTATGATCAGAATCGAGCACAGAGTGCTCTCCTTCAGTATCTAAAATTTGTCACCTGTCACCCTGTATATTTAAAATTAGTACATTAACATAACATGTAACTGTTTTTAGCCTTTGTTCTTTAAATAATTCTTCAAGAGATTATTAGACAGAGAACCAATATCGGCCCATCACACTCACGTTTCTAACACGGACACGCAGCTCGCGTCTTACCTTTAGCGTTCTTCCAGTGCGACACACGCTATGACTATTAACTTACATGGATATTTAACTATTAGCTTATATTTACTTGCAATTTAAATTTTCTTTCTTCTTTATAATACAGGGTTGCTTTTAAGTCACGGCCCAAATTTTTTGTACACAATAAGTATCATTTATAGAAACGATATTCGCAAAAAACATTAAGTAAAGCATGGTCTCTCTAAATTATGAATGAATAGCATTAAAATAAAGACGACTACGCGCTACTACAAAACATCTCGTAGTAACTACGTCGTAGTATTATCAATGGAATGCCGCGTCGTTGTAAGTATGTTCATTAACAGCGACTATTTTTAAAAAAGTTTGTAGTGCCATATTTTCTTGTACCGAGCGATACTAAAATAAATATGCAGGTACGTTTATGTCGTATCAAAGAATATAGCATTTAAATGTGGCTGGTGACTAAAAAATAAACCCTGTATAATGAATTAATGTAATCGATTATTTCTACATTTTGCGCGGGATCTTCTTGTTGATCTGTCCGCCTGCGCCTGCGCAGCATACACTCACCCTTGGCGTTCTTCCAGTGGCTGACGCAGGGCGGCACGCGCCAGTCGCGCTGCTGCTTGACGGACACGCGGCGCGGGGGGGAGTGCAGCACGGGCGCGGGGGGCGAGGGGGCGGCGCGGGGGATCTTCTTGTTGATCTGGAAGCGCGGCGGCTCCATCGGGTCCGACTGAGCTTCTACCATCCTGACAAATCATACAGAGAAGGTATTGCTTAAAAAAAAAATAGAATTTTACTCATTTGTAAATTAAATCATCAGTTTGAAGTGTTTTTTCACGGCTTATAGTAATGGAATAATCTCATGTACATACACTCAACGATACCCCCGGCGTCGTAGTGTAAAATATAGAAATAGGAATCGAAACTGATTAAGAAGATATAGTCAAGCTTTTCTAAGGATAGTGTAGTAATTATGGCAATATGAGCGAAAATATTTCTAATTGACGATCAAAAATATGTCTTTGATGTATGAGAATGATCGCTAGAAAGACTCATTTACTGAAATACACATCCACAACGCATTTATTTATTTATTTACACATAATTGCATACATTAAAAAAAAGATAAGATAAGAATGGTACAAAGGGCGGTCTTATCGCTGTAAAGCGATCTCTACTAGACAACCCCAAGTTGTATGCAAAAAAAATCGCAATATTGCTTTTAAACAATGTATTTTGTTAACATAAAACCAAGTATCTCATGAAATGCTGTTATCGTTCTTCATAGTCTCTTATGATATGGACATCAATAAGAATAGGTATAACCCACACATTGAAATTTAACAACCATAAATTCATTTTAAGTTCAAATCAATGGTGTAAGCGTACCTGCCTCAGATGACCACTTTAGCGATAGGGTAAACCTATCTACCTCAGACGTCAGTGGTCGCGGGTTCGATTCCCAAGAACAAGAAAAAAAATGTTCTGTGTCTGGGAGTTTATCTATATATGTATTTTTTATTCTAGGTTCTCCCTATTTTGTTACATGGTATCTCATAACACACACAAGCTTTGTTTACTTTGAGGCGATGTTGGTGTTGTGATTATCTGGAGATTTTATTAATTAAAAAACAAAATGCTAGTTTTAAATTAAAATATAACAAAATGAACCTTATAACACGTTGTTTAGCTCCAGAGTTGAACTGCCCGCCTTGTTGCGCCGGGGTGTAGCGGATGTATTGCGCGGGAGCCTGCAATGTTAGTGCACTATCAACGGCAGATAGTAACAGTTTCTTATAATTCATAGTAGTATATTATGCAACTAGTGAATAAAGGACGGATTTAAAGCGAGGGCCGTAGATGAGTCACGAGCAAGTGAAGGATTCTAACGATTGAATCCTGAGCGACGCGAGTGATTCATGGCCCTCGATATAAATTCGTACTTTATTCAGGAGTTGCATACTATACTTTATACCATGACTACGAGAAAAAGACATAATTTAAGCGAAAATATTAATTTCATCAAGAAATAAGAAATGTTACATTGATTGAAATGGACATTAAAATTAGAGCAATGACTAAAATTAAACGTAATTTTCTTATTATTATCATTATCAAACACCAAAACAGTGAATAAAAACAAAACAGTGAATAAAAGGCCTTTTTATTCACTGTTTTGCGGGAATAAAATAAGCTTTTTAGAGTAGGTATGGTATAAAAGACTTTTCTACCCTGCTTGGTAAGACCCTTTCAGGAATAATCTGGCTTTACATCACCCTTTATATAAGATCTGCCGCCAAATATCACTGCCCCTGCGGCTTTGTGTTCCAATATTTTATGAAGAACCAGGTCTCTGTATCCCTTATGGGGTAGGCAGAACGCCAGAGGCTATAAAACCATCAGATGTCACGTTTGACACGACGTTTAGAGGAATTATAATGATAGAGAAAGACTATTGCAGTGACAGCAGGGGTCAGCCTGTCGCCCACAAAAATGTCAATAAAACCTCTGTCCCTTAACTGACTTTTACAGTATGCCTGGGAAGAGAAGCAGCTGGTACATTCTATGTTTTTCTTTCGCTCCCAGTCCAGCATGGAAACTTTTCATTTAACATCAGGTAAAGTTAATGTTAAAAATATATTTTGCGTTACTCCAGGCTCATTGTTCTGTCAATACACATACATACATAACGTCACGCCTGTATCCCTTATGGTATGGGGTAGGCAGAACACCAGAGGTTACAAGACCATCTGATGTCACGTTTGACAAATTTGGAGGTATTATAAAGATGGAGAGAGACTATTGTAGTGACAGGGGGTCAGGATATCGCCCACAAAAACGCCTTTAAAACCTCTGTCCCTTAACTGACTTTTACAGTATGCCCGGGAAGAGAAGCAGCTAGCACATTCTGTTTTTCTTTCGCTCCCAGTCCAGCATCTGTCAAATACGTGGAAAAAGCCTAAAGTATCCCAACTGAACCTGAATAACTGTGTTGTACAAATTCGAAAGAATTCAGCTTGGTGGTTGGACCACTTGAGGTTCTGCCTGGCTAATGACCTGCCTTCATATAAAGGCTGTAGTTATAAGTCATGGCACCAGCGTGACGGTTATGTGGCCCCCTGACCCATGTGCACCCTTCGACTTCATTATCACTTAACATCAGGGGAAATTGAGGTCAACTATGGTGTTTGTCACATTTTAATACATATAATGCCAAACATTTGGTGGGGTCATAATTGGTTCCCACCATACAAATGGATTTCTACATAATACTACGTACTCGGCTTCCAATTTAAAAAAATCTTGTATGGTACATACAACGCAATACTATGTATACGCAACTATGTATACGCCGTATATCACGTGATCGATGCAACTATTGCGTCATGTTTGGTGTCGCGCGCTGCGTGTGATGAGATTCACGTTGAATTAGGTTGTTTTATCTCCATGCCCAACAATTTGCCCAACCCCCCTTGACTCTGTCTGAACACCTCCCGCCCGGAAAAGATTTGCCATGGCCAATTTGGAAGTCCCTAAACAGACTCCGGACCCAGGTCGGCCGTAGTAAAGAAAACATTGTAAAATGGGGTTTCAGCGTTGACGGAGATGAGCATTGTTTGTGCGGCGCGACTCCACAAACAATGTTACCTTCTCTCCTGCCCCATGTGCACGGAAACCTGCACACTACCGAGGACCTCGCACAAGCCACCGATAACGCCATAAAGGTGGCAAGTTTCTGGGCGGGCAAAATATAATAATAAACATATTCATCGACACGTAAAGAAGAAGTCTCCATGCCAAGTGAACGCGGATCAAATTGACATTTTTCACGTGGACTTTGGAGAATACGTTCAGAGCGACAGCTACAAGAGCATCAAATTCTACTATTCTTTATGAACTAGATTCGTCCGATGACGGGGATTTTTCTCCGGGGTCCGGTGACAACTACGATCCTGAGAAAATCAAAATCCTTCAGCGGAAAGTGATTCATCTTCTGATCCCGACGAAGAGAAGAAACCTTACATAGTTGCAGACTACAATTTGGGCATATCTGGTATTGACAGAGGAGACCACTCATATTCTCTTGCCTTAGAAAGATGCTCAAATGGCACAAAAAATTAGTACTGCATATCTCTGAGGTTTACGTAAAAAACGCGCACAGGTGACTGCGTTTGAAAGTTCGTTGATCCAAAATACGAGTCTTGAAGTTTCGCGATGATATTGTTAAATATTTACTGGGAATGAAATGTGACAATATTACTTATTTGACTAGGGTATATCTGGGTGGTGAGGATGGTGAGATCTATGGTTTAATACATCACAGCTTAAGGACAGCTCATGCTTGATGTTGGATGCTGCATCTATCTAAACACATATAACATTGGCTTTCTATATCATTAACTAAGCCCCTAATGAAATAATTGGATTGATCACAAGTATTTCTAACTAATTTGCAATATTATCACCATAAAACAAATAAGAATAAAAAAAGTTTTGAAAGAATTTTCAACTAACAGTTTTAACAGCTGCCTTCACAGGCAATGCGGCAGAGATCTTGGCATTTGTGATCTTCTCAAGTGCTAATTTTGTCTGTTCTGTGATTTCCTGGATGTCATCATCAGTGGGCTTCTGGAGAGTTGGATCATCTTCCGCAAGCACTTCAGATGGCAGGAGGTCAGTTAACTTAGTGTATATTATCTGAAATAAATGGTAAAGTACTAATTATCTACCCTTCATTATACATACACACAAAAAAGAAAAGAAATCACATTGTATGAAAAGGTGGCCTTATTGTTAATGAGCAATCTCTACCAGGCAACCAGATTACATGAAACATTAATGATCAATATGTCAAGTAGAAGGATACAATATCAAAATCACACAATTTTAGGAAGAATAAGTATAAAATTATATTAATTTATAAATAAATATAAATATATATTAATGGCAATAAAGAGTATTTATTATTATTATTATTATTTTTTATTTAAAACATTAAGTGTACTCGGTGCTAGGTACGCACCGGCATAAAAGTACACACGGGCCTAAACCAAGTGTGCACCTTTATTATTATTATTATAATAAAATCTATAAAGAATAAACTAATAAATAACTGACATAGTTTAAAATATAATAAAGTTTATATTAGCAATTACAACTACATGGCAGTCTCAAGTAATGAAGAACAAAGTTATACATCATTTATTTTCCTCCTCTAATTTTATATGATTCTTTAAATATTCAAAAATTTAATTAATGTAAAGTTCAGTGATTTTATTCATTACATCAAACTAAAGATCTTATATTATTCAACAGCAGAAAATAAAGTAATGAATTCTCACCTTATCAGCGGAGTGACCTTGTCGAGCTATCGCTGAATACTTGACTTTGCCGGTCTCATCTAATTGCACTGCTAATGCATTTGATGTGCTCTCCTTGTTCCTGACTCCCATCCCCAAGGGATGTTGAGCCACATGGATTTCAGGAAAAGCTCCTCCATCTATACAAATAGATCTTTTGATGATTATAGTTTCAAATCACTGCATATGGGACTGCATATCGGGACTGTATATCGGTATAACATTTTTAAATAGTACCAGTAAAATTTCAGAACCCTTATAAGTGTACTGCCTGATCAAACACAATAGTAAAAGTTATTTAAATCTAACTTAATTATATCATTACCCAAATAATAAATACCGTTAATTTCTGTAGATTCTATGTTTTTAGTAAATAAGTATTTTACCATACCGAAATGTATGGTCAGCATATGTCCCTACGCCTCATAGTCTTCAACTAAACTATCCAATATTCGTTAATTTCTGTAGATGTTTTTAGTAAATAAATATTTTACCATACTGAAATGTATGGTCAGCATATGTCCCTACGCCTCATAGGCTTCAACTAAACTATCCAATATTCTAAAGTATCCGCTACAAAAATCAGTAATATTTATACTGGAAAATTTCAGTTAACTGAAAAAAAAAAATCTGTTATTTTACAATATTAAAAACAGTAAGTACAAGAATTATTTCAGTATGAATTCCTGTACTGTTATTTTTAATACACCCAATTTAACAGTATGACGTCACACAGAAAAAAGTTTACAAAAATTTATATCAGTATGCAGTCCCTTTTTCAAACATACAAAGAAACTATTTGATGGTGCTCTAAGTAATGATTTCTACAAAAATCAAGAGAATTTGAACTTAGATTTTAATAAATTTGCCTTTTAGTACAGTGTAGAATAGATAAAAGAAGTGGTGTACAAAGGGTACACCCTGGATGACGTTTTTACCTAAGGTCTGACTTAATTATAGATGTTTTCGTAAATTAAGTTTTCATTTACATATTTAAATCTACTATTTAGATCCCAGAATGAAAACTTTACATACTTTAGGAATAATTTGTGCATTCTTACCTCCAAAGTCTTCTTCGGAACGAGGAACCCATCCTTTTCTTTGACCATAAGGTGGTATGCTACTTTGAGATACGACCAATGCGCTTCCAACGACTCTTTGTGCCTTCCGTTCATCATCTCGATCCCACACCTGCTGGGTGGGAGCAGGTAGCAGACTAGCAAACAATCAAATCAATAATTAGAAAGTAGCGTAGATATTCGAGTGTCATTTTGACAAAAAAAACACGGATATGTTACTAATTAATTCTAAGAAACTGTTAGGAAACAGATAGTTGCAAGGTAAACATTCAACTAACTTCGCACGCTTAACATTAAAGATAAGATTTTTTCGAATACTTAAACACTACAATTACGTTAACAATAAACTATTTAATGATAATACGGTTATCAATGAAGTAAAATAGTAAAGGAAAACCAAAAAATATAAAAATTGTATTACCTCGACAACGTCGCCATGTTTCCTCCTGTAATGAGATGATTGATTGTTGTTTGACTTGCTTGACTGACTGACACTAATGCTACTTACAGCATACGTCACAACTTCTTTTCTTTCACATAAGTACGTTCGATCCGTACGTTCAGAACAAACTTTTAATGAATTCTGTCCATGGTAGGTAGGTAGTAATAGACAGGAGATGCCCATTAATTGTTTACTGTAGGATATATGTGGCAAACGTGCGATGAATTTACGGACATATCTTTATTTCTTTCTAACAAGCGTACATTTGACATGAGTGAAAGACTCGAAGTCAAATTCTTCTTTTCCTTTTTTTGGTTTGATTTTCTTTTTACGCTATGTTGTCAGCTTGGTGAAATGCAGTCGCCATTTTACTTAGACGCGTTTGCGTCAGTGTGTTTTGTTTACTTTCAGGAAAAGTGCAAAATATTCGGGATTTTTTAGAGATTTGACTATGAAATGCTTTAATAAATATCAATTTTATAAGTTTGATTTTAATTATCGTGTACAATATGCATAAGTGTTCGATTTTAGTTTGTGGCGCTAAAAAGTCGCAAAACATAAGTTTACACCAGTAAGTTATCTCAAATTCTTATGTTTTGTAATTATTTGCGTATATCATCATCTGGTTTACTGTAACAAGTACCTATAAGCGATAATAATTGAGTAATAGTGAATGTTTAGAAGGTTTTAAATTTATAACCTTGCTTCCTAGTTACCAAGTGTAAACATAGTGATGGGCATCCGTAAACCGTCTTTTTTATCGATATTTTTCAGTTTTCCCACTAATTTAAATATGCGGCGAAGGTGGATAAACGCAATTGGATTAGAAAATATAAGCCCACGTCATAGGAAGAATCTATTTATATGTTCATTACATTTTGAGGATGATAACATCAATAGAACACTTGGAGTCATCAGGCTAAAAGATGATGCAGTGCCCTCACTCTACTTATCAGTAAGTGTTTTGTAGAGAATTGTTACTTTGTACCTTTTATAATTTATATAATTTAAAATCTTTAAAAATTTACATAGTCATCGAAGGATATAACTTTTGCAGGATGATAATTAAAAGAAAATTTAATTTTTGGAGAATTGCTATTTATTAATACAAACTTTGTATTCATTTTCAGTCTCCAACTATTACTAGTGTTCGGAGCGTGGCTTCACAGAAAAGAATCCCACACTCAGCACTCACTGAAGTAAGTGAAATAAACTTCAAGTTTTCATGTGACATTCCGCAACAGCAACATTCTTTCATTCCATTTTTTTCCATTACAGTTGACAGACTTGAAAAACAAGGTCATACCACAAAGTTCTGACCAACAAGAACCAAAACTAAATTCAAGTCACGATAAGGTTGGTTTTACAATAATAACATAAGTAGTTATTGATTCTAACTTTTTTTAGTAGTAGAATGAGTGAAAGATAGCGTGAACTGTTTGTGCATAATTTCCTGAGGATACCAGGCGTTTCTAACTTGTGTTTATTAAATAAAATATTTTTCTTTTAATATTTTCAGGCTTATCAAAATGAAATCAAAATTGTCAAGTTAGAAAAATTATGTGACAGCTTAATAAAAAAAATAAAAAATCTGAAACTTCAAGTATATCGAAAAAATAAGAAAATAGCAGAACAAAAAGATGTCATGGAGAAATTAAAAGCTGAAAAGTTAATAACAAACGAAGAGTGCAACATGTTGAAAGAATGTGCTGGACCGCACTAAAATTAAATTAAGGGTGTCCTGCGCAAGGTTTCTAATTTAATTTAAGCTGTTATTAAAATATTTTTTTTAGGAAAATTTGAATCAAATTAACAGCTTAAATAAATAAAATACCTATTCAAAATGTTAAAGATAAGTTTACTTTATTGTCTCTAAGTGACCTTGAAATTGTACTTATCTTATTATCTGTAAATCAGACTATTTTTTATTTAGAAATAAGCATTAAAAGTTCAATTTTATTAATATCTATTCAAAATGTTTAAGATAAGGTTTAATTTAGTGTCTCTAAGTGACCTTGAAATTGTACTTACCGTATTATTTGTAAATCAGACTGTTTTTTAATTAGTAATAAGTATTAACAGTTAATTCAAAATGTTGACACCTGTTCAAAGATAAGTTTACTTTAGTGTCGCTAAGTGACCTTAAAATTGTTGATTTCAATACATCAAAATCTATTCACAATGCAGGTGTTTTATTTGGTAATTTTAAATACTAATTTTAACCATACAGAATGACTATAAATATAATACAGAATGAATATGGATAGGTATTATAAATTCATACGAGCTAACGTATCTACTGCTTCCAAGTTGGAAAAGTCTTGTATTAGGTTGGTGGCCGCACTGATCAATTTTTTTTAGGTATACGAGTACCTAAATAAATAAAAAAATATTTCTGACACTCACACTACATTATCTAGCCCAAATTAAGTTTCTTAAAGAACTTGTGTTATAGATACTGGATAACCTGATATACTTAAGAAATGTATAAACATACGTATTAAAATATTACATACATATTGAGTAAATGCATATTTTTATAGAATAAACTTAAATAATAAACATCCATGACTTGACGATAGTTCATCGCACAAATATCCGCCGCCACCGCCGGGATTCGAACCCAGAACCTCTGGCATAGAAGGCAATGTATGTTACCACTACCTCATAAGACAATTGTTTTTTATTATTACTAAACAGCCGATTAGAACATGAAAGTTAGGTATAATATATCGGGTGTCCAGTAATTAATGGATAACCCAGTAGTGGTAGGTAGAGGAGCTAGTCACTGCTTAGAAAAAAAATCTTCAGCAAGTAGGTCTGTGTTTTTTTAAATTTGTTTGAGGGAATGCCCTCATTTTCTAACTAAAATTGCCATATTGGCCACAAGTATCGGATTTTGTTTCTTTTTTTTTAATGAATAACAATTTTGAATAACTACTAAATAAAATCAGAATAAGCAGAATTCCTTCAGCAGTTTTTATTTAAGAAGCGCTAGAACTTTTATTTTTGTGTTTTCATAATTTTGTTGCCACACTTTGGAACCTCGTCGTGTAAAAAAAAAGTAAGGAGACGTAAGTGGCCAACTTCTCAAAAAATTGCCTCATTCTAAAGCGATATAACATTTACTATTTGATTAAAAAATATAAAAGATATTGATAATTTAATGTGTTAAGAGCTATTTTTCGGCAATTACCTAAAATTGGATAGAGTTATCGTAGTTTGCGATTTTACAAAAATAATGTAACCTTATAATGAAGTCACTACTCAATGAGAGATATTGGCTATTTTAGATAGAAAATGAGGGAATTTCCTAAAAAAAAAACATCTATTTTTTTTCTAAGCAGTCACTAGTTCCTTTACCTGCCAATACTGGGTTATCCATTATGTATATGTACACAATGACTACGAAAACTTTATCGATATCGATATGTAATTTTAAATAGGGCTCAACTCTTCAGCAGCCATTTTATAGCAACTGTCAAGTGTTTCATGGTTTTCATTCTAAGGGCATCTCCTGTCTATTACTACCTACCATGATTCTGTCTGGCAGCAGGCAGCAGTCTGGGGCGGGGCTGCCTAATTTGAGCCTAATATAAAACAAAAGGTAGTTTTTACTTATTGTTTGTAAAATGTTTCTTCCTTTTAATCAAGTTCCCTTTTTTAACTTTCTCTACATTTAATTTCATTAAAATCAGTTCAGCGACTGAGCTATCACAAAGAAAAAATGTTTTTGTACTAACGGTATTGATGTGCTTTATTCATTTTACTTTGTAGGTCCCAACAATGGGTAAAAATAACAGGTAAAGTGGACTTGGCCTGTGTGCCTAGAGAGATATTACACTACTTAAAACATATTTGTGGAAATCATTTTCGATCTAAGGATTTCAAAAAGAAAAAGACACAACTTAGACTAAATACTTTACCGTATATCGGATTGCGGCCGAGCCCCTGAGTGATCAAATATTTAGTGACTTCCCTCTGCATTTACCTAAAAAAGCTCTAACTCCTATAGTTTGATGTCGCCGATCCTTCAGTATGTTTTAAAGGTTTGTTGCAGTTTCTTTTATGTTGTATTATATTTCATTATGAATGCTAGACGATAGGTACATATCATATTATTATGAATGCGACAATATTATTTAGATTTTTTACATAAAGAATCTCATTGAAAAATAACGACTCAGGCAAACGTAGCAACTAAATTAAAAGATAGAATAACTTGCTTTTATCGTAAAATACTGGATAATAGCAATTATATTTCGTCACTCCATTCTTCAGATATAATTAACCAATATAGTTTGTATGCAGATTAAAGCGTACCTTCTATGTCCCGAAATTTTGACTTAGTTGCACAAGCCATGGTCACAGGCAGACTAAAGTAGCACCATGATGTCGCCGATGCTCCTACCCACTTATTTTCGTAGAATTGTTAATATACAACATATAGCATACAATACTTACTGTACCAGTAGACCGACCCGAATTAAAACGCGATTTGAATATATCTATTACGGGATTCTATCAATTAAAATATCTACTTATTAAATTTCTATCACCTGTTGCTTCATCTTAAGAGAGTAATGGTGTTTTCCTCGCAAAAAACTTTCGGATCATGAAGCTCAATCCAACCGGCTGCTATAAGGTATTCTGGAACCGCTGATTTTTGAGTTTCGTAGATTTTCCCTCTTCTGGACAAAGTATGTTCAACCAAGTCGAAAGGTTGGGATATAGTGAGTTAAAGTTACCTAATGTGCCCAAAAAAAAGATATCGTATTTCGACGCATTAAAAAATTTGTGAATAAGACATAAGCCATTCCACATTTGTTGCAGAACCTTCGGAATCAGTACACCCAAAGTCCAAATCCTTCAGCGGCGGCGGAAGTCAATTTGTCGATTTAGCGATAAATATTATTTGTTAGTAACTATATTGTAATTTTGTGATTTTTTTGATTTGAGAATATTAACTGTTTTAACTAAAACGATCGAGCGACGTGAAGAATCTTGGGAGAAACCATTGTCGCGCAGTGCGTGCCTCCAGGCTTATGATAATGATGATCGATCTCATTTTATCATTAATTAATACTAGCCCTTGATTCTCATTTAAATTTATCTGACTTCCCTTTCCTTTTTTCAAAAAAATCGGATACTTTCGTCAATTTGATGAAAGTAAGGTTCTTTGTATGATACTTATTTGATTACCAGAAACATTTGATTCGTCCTGGATTTATAAAAAATCCCAAAGCACGCAGAACATCAATAATTTGACCTGAGAATTTTGGCCAGTGCAAGTGCAACCATTCTCAATAGAATTGATGCCTGTACCATTTACACAAATAAAGAAATAAAATAAAACAGTAGGTAATATCACAGAATAAGTAATAGTACCAGTACAGAAGAATTACTCCGCAAGAAGTTCTAAATAAATTCGAGTCTTGCTACAACGCGATACGGTGGAATTCAGCTCGCACAGCATTACATACCTGCAAATTTATATACCTAGAAGTTTTGTCTCTTTCTATCGCATGCCTCTTATCTTTTCTTACGCTGTTAGGGTTGCTGCCTAGTGAAGAATAAATTAATCTCCTTATTTGTAATTAAGTATCTACCGATGTAGGTATTACTGTTATTCTACCTTTGTAAAAAATATTATTTCAACTTACCTAAAGTACAAAATGAAAAAAAAGTTACGAATAATAATTAGTAATACTACCTATGTTTTGTTTACTAAATTGAACATAATCTAATTCACTATTTGTTTCTTTTTATGTCCATTTTTAAATACTATTTGCGACCTCGATCATAGAATTACTGTGAGTGCTATTAGGTAGGTAGGTATCTACAACGTCCCGACGACGAGCGCGCGCGACACACGACCCATTCGAAATACGCCGGCGGAGCGCTTCGCTGTAGGTAAATAACGAATGTACCGCGCGGAGTGAGCCAGGCCTGGTAATATAACTAAAGTGTTTACTCTTTACTTTATCCACTCATATATTTTTTAAGAGTCTTTTGTGTGAGATATTGTGCTAAAGGATTGTAGCAGTTGTTCGATGGAAAGTAAATAAATGTAGATAATAAGCTTTTTTTATTTATTTATTCCTTTACAGTTACCTACTTCTTTAATTCTAAAAGTTTTTTTTATAATCACGTTTTAAACAGGTGCTGCATAAATGCTGGTTGATGTGGAAACTGCAGAAGTAACTGTCAGATTCGTATATAAATGAAGTAGGCCGAGATCGTCCCCTTTTATAACCTCAAAAATGCGCGAGAAGTGTTTGTCTCTGATAGAAATGAAAACTTAAAATTAATATTGGAGTACTTTAGAGCAGATAAATTATAACAATGCCATCTAAAAAAAGAAAATACAATGCAAGGTTTCCACCTGTAAGTTTCGAATGGCATGTTTATTATGAGAATAATGATAAATATTAATTTGTTTTGTGCCTGTGCCTAAGATGACATTGTTTGTTTTTAGGGACGTATCAAGAAGATAATGCAGACTGATGAAGAAGTAGGCAAAGTTGCCCAAGCGGTACCAATCATAATCTATATCCTTTTCACTAGTGCATTTTGACTATTGTTTATTTAGTTTACCCTTAGTATCATTGTTTAGTGATGTTGCCTGGGTAAATTGTTGTGCATTATAGGTATGTATATAGTTTATCTTAGATTATTTTAAGTATGAATTAAACAAATTTTCAGAACAATATATATAATCAAAATAAGTACTGTCTAATATAAGTTTATGCATTATTTTGATGATTTTATAGGGCTTCATATATTGTTGTTTAGAATAATTAATTGCTGATATCAAAGTACACAGTTTTCTGTTATGTTACTTTTCTATTTTCATGATAATTGGAAAAAATCCACAAGCCTTTTAATAGTTATTATTGCTGATTTAGATTTTCAAATATGATTGTGACATAAATTAAGACTCTGATGACAAAAGAACAAAGAGTGTTCTAGTTCTGAATACATTGGTCACAATTTACAGTTGAATTGGCCTATTTTGTTGATAGCACACTAAGCATTGGCTGTTTCATTTACAGTAATGGGATATTAAGGATATAAGTCTCCCCTTCTTATATCACAACAAAAGTTTTAAAATTTTCAATATGTGGCGTGCAGACCATTGAATGTTGACATGAGAGAGTATTGAGCATGAGATAAAGTATATTTGCAGAAGAATGTAATATATACTTCTACTCTTATTCATTGATAGTCTATGTTATTTAACCCGGTTACTTGATATTTGTGGTCACTCGCATATTCTTCAGACCATTTTTTTTTTTTTTAAACCATTGAAAATCCTTTAATTTTAAAACTAATCAACCCTTTTAATACAGCTATTTTTTGGTGTTTACAAATTTTGTGGATGCAATGTTATTTCTGAGTATGACTATTTGAATTATGTGAGTAAATTAAGATGATCAGAAGCAAATTATATTAGTTCCAATTGTCAGCAACTCAATTAACAAGGCCTCTTAATTTTCTCTGGCCCTTACCCGCTTTATATGTATTAAAAGACATTTTGTACACCAACTTAAGGTATATTAGGCTGCCATCCCAGGGGTTAAATCTAAAAATCAAACTTGATTGTGGTGATAAGATGTTGCTATTGAAGATGGTTTATGAATATGCCTTATAGAACATTGCCGAAACACACACGAGAGTTAATAGATTTTACATGAATATTAGTGAAAAACTTGTGGAACTTATATGCATTATTATATATAGATAACAAAGTCTGTGTGCTATAGTTTGTATCTATAATTAAGTAAATATCAGTTAATAATATAGTTATAGTGTATAAATTGCCATATTTCTCTGAATTATTCCTTAACCCATATTTCACCAACACCTCGCACACTGGAACTGTTTGTGGAGTCACTACTGAGCAAGGCGATGCAAGTAACAATGTCACGCAGCGCTCGCACGCTGTCTCCGTCACACGTCAAGCAATGCATCCTGTCGGAGGCACGATTCGACTTTCTCAGGGATTTGGTGAGCTTTTTTATATTACTATCAATGCCTAACACCCTTTTTTTGCCCCATTGTCACGACTGATGTTAAATGGCTCTTCAAAGACCAATCAAACGAACCCTTGACCTTACTACCTCCGACCACCAATTGTTAATTGTCAAATTTTTTTATGTTTGAACATGCTAATCTGTTAAACTATTCATCAGAATTGAAATAAAAATTCATTCATATGAAGCAATACGAAGCTGTTTGTAAATGTGCTGTAAGCTGTTAGTTATCCGCAAATATTCTGTTTTATTATATGTTTTACAAACATTGTTCTAAAAAAAGACGTGTGGCACTCGGAGACTGCCGCGGTAAAGCTATTGCATAGTATTTTTTATCAACTTATGAAATTATAATTATTTATTTATTTTATTAATGCAGTAATGTTTGATCTAATATGAAGTCCACAAGTTCCTAGTAGATGGCGCTGATTTTTTATTAGAGCCCGCATGTAAAGTTATGAATGAATCAATCAATCATTTATTTGCATAAAATATGGTACAGATTTAGGACTTGAAATAAAAAAAAATAGGTCATAGACATATTTTACCTTTTTAGGGCATGCAAAAATAAATTACTATTGTTCAAATTAACAAAAGTCTCAAAGTAGGCACATTCGGCATATTGTGATTTTTCCGTAATTCATTTAATGAGTCTCTGCCCTGGGTGACGAGGAGGTATAGGCCATAATCCACCAAAAATGGGTTCTGACAAACCCTAACAACTACTGTATACAAGTATACAGCACCCGGGACCGACTGCTTAACGCCCTCCGAAGCACGGAAGTCGCCGTGAGAAATGTATGGTCGGCGGTCACCCATCCAAGTACCGGCCGCGCCGATCGTTGCTTGACCTGTGATATCGTTTGATACACACAGTAAACCACGGCGCCACGACGACTTATGCCTTTTAGTATTTCAAAAGACGTGTGGCACTCGGAGACTGCCGCGGTAAAGCTATTGCATAGCATTTTTTATCAACTTATGAAATTATAATTATTTATTTACTTATTAATGCAGTAATGTTTGATCTGATATGAAGTCCACAAGTTCCTAGTAGATGGCGCTGATTTTTTATTAAAGCCCGCATGTAAAGTTATGAATCAATCAATCAATCATTTATTTGCATAAAATATGGTACAGATTTAGGACTTAAAATTAAAAAAATAGGTCATACATATTTTACCTTTTTAGGGCATGCATATATAAATTAGTATAACAAAAGTCTCAAAGTAGGCACATTCGGCATATTGTGATTTTTCCTTAATCCATTTAAGGTAATTTCCAACAAGTTAGTTTTAAACAAAAGACCCGCAATATTTTGTTGAAATATTTTTAGTTGATTTGAGTTGCTATCATTATTATTATTTAAATTTACTTTATTTACGAAAAAAATTTAATTCATTATTTTCCAAGTTATTTTTTGTCTTTTTAAGAAAGTAGAACGAAATCGTCCCCTTTTTAATTATATCCTGAGTAGTATTCGGATGAGATTTATAGTTTGCATTTGAATGTCCAATTTTTATGTCTATTTTATTTTCAGTCATTTTTAAAAAGTATTACGGAATTGTTCCCTTTTTAGTTACACCCTGAGTAGTAGTTGAATTATATTTATAATCTGCACTTGAATGTATATTTTTTTAACCTTTGAATGTTTATTCTTAATATGATACTTAGTAAATGATTAATAATAATAATAATTTATTATTTTGTCCTTTTCTTTCTTTGGTTCTTAAGCATCGTCAATATTTCTTCAGTGCTTGCGTAAGGTATAGTAAAAGATATAACTTCATATTTTTCGGAAGGATTATTAAATCTTGATCTTACTAATCTGTTACCTTTACATTGCTGTCCACCAATTACAAAGATTCTGTGTTCTTCATGTCTATTTTTCTTAGATGTCACCAATACCTTATCCTCTTCCACTGCCTGGAGATTTTTTTTTGTTTTTAGTAGTGAGGACTCCGGTTCCACTCGTAGACAATCCTTGTTACTCTCCTCCAATGGTGATGATAGTGAGTACGATGGTGATGGTGGCAATGATTGTAATTACTCTACGTTTTCATTGTGTGTATTAGCTATTGTCTGCCGACGACTTTTTTGTCTTTTTGTTTTGTTTCGTAGAGTTTTTAGTTTCAAGCGTTTTGGTGCACATATTTTTGAGTAAGTGCACTTGTCGAGATAATTGACTAACTTCTTTTTTTAAGCCAATGTTTTCAATTATAATATTCTCCATTTCCATGTACGTGCTTTCAAACTGCCTCTGTAAATTAATTATTTCAAGTTTGGTCTGCACTTATATCAGTCGATAAATTAAAACTTTTTGAAGCTGTGTCAAGACTCAAGATCAATAGTGTCTATAGTCGGCACGGCGAACCTTGATCCCTATGACACTGACAGTAATTTCCACAACATAACCTTGTAGTGCCGTCACCGTTACATTAGAATCGTATTGGAGGCTTCTAAAAATGGCATTTATTTATTTTACGTAGCTATATTCCAATAAAATGATATTCCGTTGGAATTATAACAATTAATTTGCAAGAAATTATCTCAATCTCAATCACACTTTACGTTTACGTTGTGCAAAAGTTACTAATTCTTTGATTATTCGAGATAATTCGAGATAATTTCTTGCAAATGTTATGAATTGTTGTAATTCCAACGGAATATCATTTTATTGGAATATAGCTACGTAAAATAAATAAATGCCATTTTTAGAAGCCTCCAATACGATTCTAATGTAACGGTGACGGCACTACAAGGTTATGTTGTGAAAATTACTGTATATTCAAGACTTACCACTTGATAAATTTAAAGAAACTATTAAGCAAAAATTGTGTAGTAAAGGCTTTTATACAATTTCTGAATATATGGACGATAAAAGTCCTTGGTTGTAAATTGTTTTTCAAATATTCTCAATCTCCAACTCCATCTCCAACACCATCTCCATTTCCTTCTCATCCAACGCCATCTCCATCTCCTTCTTATCCATACAACAGCAAGAACGTCATGCTCCCTCAGGCGGCATGGCTAGCGGTAGCGTCGGGTGTCGGGTCACCCTCTTCCCTAAAATATGGTTGAGGAGAGTGATGGCTGGTGCTTGCGTTATACTCGTGAACGGGTGCTGCTAGCGGTGCCAGGTCGTTTTGCTGAAGACTTTATGACTATGTTATTTTTTTGAATTTGACTCTGACTTCCCCATCTCCATCCCATTCCCCCATGTTCACGTCCGTGTTAGTGTCCAGTCTCTGTCCACGACTATCCTCATCTCCATCCACATTATCTGTAATATCTCTCACCTCTATCGCTACATCTATCTATTTCTATCTTTACCTCTATATCTATGTCTATGTTTCTGTCTAGTACTTGATTGCCTAATGTATAAATATAATAGTAGACTCCAGAAGATCACCAACTCGTTCATGGGTCAATGGCCCGTATTAATAGATCAAACTCAATACATAGCTTAAGGGCGGTATCACTTGATCCACACTTAAGCTATGGTAAGCATCTCAAAATCGCTCTGTATTAATAGATGTATATTGAGGGTGTATCAACTGATATCGCTCTTTGATTCTGGCCCTCCTATAAATGCCAACTTGGGTTGAATGATCGACCGATTGAATTTTACGTTCCGTTTAACGCTGTAAAAGAAATATCGTACAATACAATCTTTATATGACTGCATGATAAAATGCAAAAGTATTGCTATACAAACAAATAGTTACTTCAACAATAACTACTTACTTCATAGTATATTTATATCAAGCATAAATCTCGGCAATTATATCAAAAAAGCAGTGAAAAGAGTTTTTTTCTATTGACTTGATGTAACGGAACGTCACAAATGTCAAAGTTTAAAAACTTCAAAACAAAACAAAAGTCACTTTTAACAAGTGATATTATGCAAAATACAGAGTCTTGGTAGAAGCGGTATCTTTTTTGAAAAGAATCGGCAGGCACTTCGAAAAGATTTTCTGCATCACGAATATATCTTTTCGGTAATCTATAGCTATTGAACCATAAAATATCGTCGTATTGATCAATGATGTCGTAATTATTTCCTTCGTCTGTAATATTTGCAGATTGCATTTTCAAATACACTCGTCGATATGACAGATGGCACAAAATTCAAAGTCAGAAAATGATCTTAAGTCACCTACAGACCTCACTCAGAAAATCCGTACTTGGTATACATCTTAGCAGCGTTCCTAAGTGCTGAGCATTGTTTATTAATACAGGCGGTACTCAGATGATACGCCGTTCCGAAGGCCGTACTTAACATTGGTTTATAAATATGGCGCGTAACTCAAGTATTGACTTAAAACCGCTCCCAGATTTGAGTTTGATTTATTAATACGGGCCAATGTGTACGCTTTTATAATAAAACTCCAAAATATTTAAGATTAACCCTTCGATAGATTTAAGGATAAGCATAAAGTTTTATTATAAGATATCCGGATGCAAGAAGATTGTAAATTGTTGTTGTTGTTATTGTGTATTTTTAAAAGATGATTGCTGTTGAGTTTCTTGCCACTTCTTCTCAACAGATCGACTTTCCGAAGTGGCGGTAGATTCAGTTCAATTTGTAAATTGTGACTTATTTCAAATGTATTTAAATACTTACGAAATAAAGATTCTTTTGACTTTGACTTTGACTTTGAGTGTCATAGGGATCAAGGTTCGCCGCGCCGGGTATAGAGACAAATTGTGATCCAGGGATTCACATGAATGTGTGTGCGTGATGCTAGGCGACTTGGCTGCCGGAGGTTTTAAGCCTTTTTCCTCCTAGTAGTGACGGTACTTATCTGGCTATTTGATGTACCCGGCTTATTTTTAGCTTTATCTTTTTTTTCTTGGCTTGGAGCACTTCCGTATACATTTAATGCACTGCCATTTTTTTGTGCTCAGCTGTTAAGGTATTATAAAACCTTTGAGTCGAAATATTTTCGCATTCTTTGTGATAAATTAATTTACAATTTGTACATGTCAGGTTTTCATTACCTATTCAATATATTCTTTTTACATTTGTCAAATTTTTTAATGTCGTTTTTTGGTGTCATCATTTCTGTTTACTTAGTCAATCAAACAATTTGTTTGTAACTGCCTTTTATTTTATTTAATCCAAAGATTGGATTTAAATCTTTGATTTAATCCTCTTAAAACAAAGTAAGTTTCCAATATAAAAAACTTAAAAAAAAATATTTATAATTTTAAAAGGAGAAAAGAAAAACATAAAAAAGAATTCATGTCAATGCGATTATCAGGGCTTGAACTCGTAACTCTTGATCGGGAAAAAATTATCAGTTTTTTTTGTGCTCAGCTGTTAAGGTATTATAAAACCTTTGAGTCGAAATATTTTCGCATTCTATGTGATAAATTAATTTACAATTTCAGGTTAGGTTTTCATTATTTTATTCATTATACATTTCAGGTTTTCATTATTCAATATATTCTTTTTACATTTGTCAAATTTTTTAATGTCGTATTTTGGTGTCATCATTTCTGTTTAACTTAGTCATTCAATCAATTAGTTTGGAACTGCCTTTTCTTTTATTTAATCCTCTTAGAACAAAGTAAGCTTCCAATATAAAAAACTTAAAAAAAAATGTATATATAATTTTAAAAGGAGAAAAGAAAACATAAAAAAAGGATTCATGTCAATGCGATTTATCAGGGCTTGAACTCGTAACTCTTGAGCGGGAACCTTTTGACGTTACCACTCGACCACTCATCGATTTACTCAAATTAACGAAATAAAGGATTTTTTATGAAAGCCAACTATTGTTTATTTACCTGTCAACTCTAAAAATTGTCATGTTGCCTAGAATGGATGCCTCTCGATAGATGGCGCTGATTGTTTATTAAAGCCCGCATAAAAGCGCAGATTTTTTCGTTACGGAATTTCTGGATTCGGTCCCCACGCTCAAGGCCCGCGATAGAATCTATGCAATAGCTTAATCGGATCACCTGTTTGACAATCCATAAATATTACCATATAAATAAATTAGTATAGTAGCTTCAATCTGGGTTTATTCAAAGATAATGTTGGTAATTGACACTATCATCACAACTCCGTGTAATGAGCCCACTGCAGGAATATGAGTCTCTCCTCTGGGTGATGACGTTTAGGCCGTAATCCACCATGCTGGCCCGGTGCTGGTTGGGGATGTCAGATATTTCAGGGTGCCGAAATGGCTACTGACAAACCCTAACGACTACTGTATATAAGTATACAGCACCCGGGACCGACTGCTTAACGTGCCCTCCGAAGCACGGAAGTCGTCGTGAGAAATGAGTGGTCGGCGGTCACCCATCCTAATACCGGCCACACCGAGCGCGCTTAACCTGTCATATCGTCTGACATGCACAGTAACCACGGCGCCACGACGACTGCACTTCAATCAATTCATTGGTTATAATGGCAACCAGCCGATGTTACTAGGCGACCTACTATTACTGCCAGTATCATGTGATGTGGCAGACACAGTATTACAAGTATGGTCAAGTTTGTATGACAGAACATGTGAGGTGCGAACATTGAATTACCTACAACAAATAAGACATCACAGTTAGTACCACCACCAACAAACAAAATGGGATTTATTACAGAGATATTTTACACTGTAGGATATATTTTCATAGGATTTTAAGGAATAGGGGGTCGCTAGAGGAGAGGAGGGTCTTCATGCAGGTTGGTCTGGTAAGCTGAAGGGGCAGGATATCGTGAAGGGACACAGGGAGGAGGGGATAATTAGAAAATATATGGTCGACTGATCCAGGTTCCAGGCCACAATTACACAATGGCGAATCACGGATTGCAATCCTGTACAAATGTACCGGAGTGCAACAGTGACCCAACCGAAGTCTACTGATGATGGAAGTGACTTTTTAGGCATCTTTTTGTGAATGCAAAACCACGGCTTAGTTGTAATTGTGGGCTGGATGTCTCCGTTATATTTGCCGACAACACTGCGAGACTGTTCCCATTCTTTACTCCATTCTTCAAACAATCGTAGTTTCGCCCACAGGCAGAGATCTTGGGAAAAGCATCTATAGTGTTCAAGCCGGTCACAATGGAGTCCTTAGGGAAACGGTCGACTGCAGAGTTTCCTTCAATACCTAAATGACCGGGTATCCAAGCCAGAGTAATACTGATGTCCTAAAGATTACAAAGGAATAGGAGATGTATGATTTGTAAGATTGGAGGGAATTTGGAGCCAAGACGAAAGGAATTACTTCTGAGTGCCTGAAGACAGCTAAAGGAGTCAGTTAATACCAGTGAGTTGTTCAATCTGTTGTCAAGGACATATCTAACTGCCTCCAGGAGAGCTATGGACTCGCCAGTAAAAACTGTGGTATGAGGAGGATGAAAGGAGGACTAAGAATTTAGAAATCCACACAATTGCCCCTACACAACCCCAACAGGAGAGCTTGGAGGTATAGACGAGGGTCCAGTCACACAACTTACTATTGATGATGCTTTGGAATATGACATTTGCATTTGGGTCATTCTTGGCAACACCAAAGTCAATCAGTACCGGGGGAGAGAAAACAAAGGATTCGTAAGGAAAGGTATACAGGAATTGGGATTCACACTGGAAAATTGGAGTATTGGAGGGGAGTAAAGACGAGTGGCTGGATAATAGGCGGAGGGAATTCTATTGCGAAAATATGGGGAGTTGGGAAGATAATTCTGGAAAGGATACCATGGAGTGGATGGGAGGAGAGCTGGAGAGTTTTTGCCACAAATCTATCAGCCAGGAAATGTCTGCGACGGTGGAATGGGGGCTCAACACATTTAACTCCCATAGCATTGGCAGGTGACGATTTCATTGCCCCGATGATGATGCGCATCAACTTGTTTTGTATTTTGGTAATGATGTCAAGTCCTGAATTATTGCAGGGTACCAAAAGAAATGACCATTAGTCGATGACGCTTCTCACCAGGGCATTGTACAAGAGTCTTTTGGTGTATGGGTGGGAACCCCACCAAACGCCAGAGAGACATCTCAGGAGGTTGATATTTGTCTCACATTTTCTCGCAACGTGTCGAGAATGACCAAAGAATTACCCAAATGGTTGAGGTGTCCTGTACCTGATAGCCTTGTGTCAATAATAACTCCAAGGAACTTGGTCTCCTGAACAGTTGGGATTGGATGACCAAGGAATGAAATAGAGGAAGAGGAGTATTGTCGTTTCCTAGTAAAGAATAAGACACTTCTCTTGGTGGAGGAGAGGGTAAGATTATAGGAGTGGAGCCAGCTGCCAAGGTAGGATAGAGCAATAGTGAGGGGGTTGGAAGCAGCCTCAATTACCCTTACCCGTAGGTATAGAGCAATGTCATCGGAATACTGTAGGATATTACAGAACGGAGTGACCGACCTGTCCAGATCCAAGGTGTAAATGCTGAACAGAGCCCTTAGGGAGGCCCTGCCAGACTGTATACAGGACTTACCACTGGATAAATTTAAAGGAAATATTAAACAAAAATTGTATAATAAAAACTTTTATACAATATCTGAATATATGGACGATAAAAGTCCATGGTTGTAAATAGTTTTTCAAAAGTTCTCTATCTCCAACTCCATCTCCTTCTTGTCCATACAACAGCAAGAACGTCATGCTCCCTTAGGCGGCATGGCTAGCGGTAGCGTTGGGTGTCGGTGAAGTGGTATCAGTGGTTTTCTAGCACTCTTATTGACTAATTCATTGTAATTTTCAGGTCAAAAATATACCGGATGTATCTGCCGCGGAAGAAAAGGAAATGGTGAGCGCTGAGAGTTCCCCCAATTCATCGAGGTATGTGCAGGTCTTAATTTGCTTAAGTGTTGTATTTATAAATGAGGTCACGTTATATTCAGCTTAAGAAAAAAGTTCTTCTATTGAATTATCAACTAAATGGCCCAAAATTTGCCTTATTAGCAGAATTAACTGAATTAACCCTCAAAAGACGATGCATAATTTTGATAATCACCTCCAATAGCCATGTAGGATACGCCATGGGATAGGTCTTAGTAACCTGAATACAAGTTACTATCGCGCCAGGTTCCGATCGTTTATTTATTCGAGCGATTTATTTCCGATAATAGGAACATGCATTAATTTATTTTAATAAAATTATTTTCTCTTTTTAACATTTATTTTTCACTTGTCAGGTTCTTTAAAATAATGGGTCGTATTCAAATAGTCACAATTCCTAAACTGTTGGTCTTGAAGATCAGCTCTTCACATTAGTTTTTAGGTAATAACCTAGCGCTTCAAAAAAAAAAAACGTATGTTAATGGTCTAAATTTTTTAAAAACATTTATACAGTAAAAAACCAATTTTTTTTACACTTTTTACGTCTCAAGTATTTTTTAAAGGTTTTAATGTGAGTTATTGATATTTTTTTTAGTTTTATCTTATTGCCAACTTTTTTAGCTGTCAAACGATATTTAGTTTTGTGTTTTAGGACCTTTACATCGGTAAATATTTTGCTGCATAAATAAACTCATCCGAGCTCAGTAACGAAAAAAATTAAATGGCCGCCGTTTCTAAACAGTAGAGAAAAAATGTCTTTTTACAGTGGTTTTGTCAATAAAATTTATCATATAACTTCGCCTTAACGGATCCGACACCGGTGACCAGACACACTGTATATGCAAGGTGGTTGCTGGCCAGGCACTTACTGTGACCTAAGTTTATCCAGGGATGGTATAGCTAAGCTTACTCGATGCTGAAGCGCTTTTTTAGTTGTGAATATAGACGTAACTAATATACTTAAAATTTTTCAGATTTTCAGACGTGTCAGCGCCACCACGAAGAATACTCCGAGAAGACTCCAATAGTTCCAGCAGCTGCGACATCAAGCCTCCTCCGCCCCTCAGCAGGACGCTGTCTGACGTGGGCGAACCCTGCCGCAGCCAGCGGCCCGACGCCGTGACGTCAGCCGCCGTCAACCCGAGCGACGTCATCATAGACTTGTCCATCAAGTCAGAAACCAACACCAGGCCAGTCTTAACGCCCAACTTCTACCAAGAAACTATGCTGACCGACGATCCCCCAACACGAAGCGTCATTACTCTCAACCCGACATACACCTGTCAACCGTCAACGTCAAGCTACGCGAACCTCACCCCAGTAGAGCCAATGCATCGAATAGAGATACCCGCGCCAAATGACAAGCCGTTGTTTTTTATAGGGCAAAATAACAATAATCAGACACCTGGATCGCCGCAGCCCGTCGCGCCGATATTAAACATAGATTTTTCTAAAAACCTAGCGATACCTGAAATCAAGGTTTTAGATTCGTCCGTCGCCAGTATTGTGCCGCCGAAAGTGGACAAGCCGAAGAGTTTACAGCGGCAGAACTCTCGGCCGAAGCCGGAGATCAAGAAGTTTGAGCCGAAGCCTGTAAATATCGAGTATGTTTCGGAGAATCTACAGATTGACGAGGACTACGATACCTGAGTTTAGCTCACTGTACATATGGTTATAAGTTTGTAGAAAGCCACGCGAGATTTACTAACTAGCAGGAGACATAATTTAAGAAAACTTTTACTTAGTTTATTTTCAGTCATTCTTTATTCGAACCACTTCCGACATTCTTTTTTAAGTTATGTAGCGAAATAAGATACAACCTGGTCATTTCGATTTCTAAAAATACCAAGCAAGGATCATTTTCTTTTATAAAGAAACTGGTATACTCAAATGACTTTTTGGATTGTTTTAACATTAGCTAACTAAAAACACATTGAGCTCTATTATAAATAACAAAACAGCATCGTCTCTGTTGTAAAACAGAATAACCAGATCTAAGTGAAGAAAATCATTATTCATATGTACGTTGAGTAGGATAAAATCAGTTTATAATCGACTAAAGGAGGACTAGTCGAATGAATAGTCACAAACATACCATTCATTGATAATACTATTTCATTTCATTGATAATATTATTAGTGATGATCTGACTTTTGTTCGAATAAATGTTGCCCGTCTAAAATACTCCTCTTGAATATATTACAATGCAGCAAGCTAGCAAATCTCGTGTTATAATTGTTGATTACCATTTTTTTTGTTTGTTACGTAAGCCTATGTTATTTTTTTGTTTTTTTTTTCTCTTTTGAATCATTAGAGTAAATAAGTTTTTATAAATGACTGATATTTAAATGCGAAATACATGGAACCTCCTTTTGTTTTTGGAATAGTTGTTTAAATTAAGTGTGCTTGTTATTTAATTTGCTGAACTACCAGCGTAGTTTTTTTTGTATTATGACCAATGATAGGAATAGGTAGTGCAATTTAGGGTCAATAAACTCCAATATGAGAATAGTATGGATACGCCTGTGGCATTGCGGGATTTAGTGATTTTTGTAGAACAATTCTTGGTCAAACCAACCGGGTTTGTTTTTAATATTTGCTACGAATTTTATACGATTGCTTCAATCATCTTATAAAATATGATAAACAGGACATCAAAGAAAAACATTATGAAATTTGGTGACGTTTTTATTATTTTTTATTTCTTTATTATATACAATTTAAATCAATAAGATGAAAAATATATAAAAAGGTATTATTGACAACTGATTTAAAGTGAGTTGTGTTTACTTACACAAAAAATCATTTTTCACAAAAAAGTCCTAATGTTGAGTTGGGTCTCCTAGAGTTCGATCTTATATGCTGAAGTTAGTAATTTAACGAGTTTTTAGAATATTCTAACAACCTTAATATTATATCCACAAAGATATTAAAGATATAACAATAATCCAATGTAAATTATTGAACATGACTAATCCTTAACAATACTAGTATTGTATGTCCATATTAAGATTTCGACGTGAAATCCCGCAGAATTGCACTACCTATTCCTATCACTGATTATGACAATGTTTGTCGATGAGCTTTTTAGAAACGTGCTGCTATCAAAATATCCAAATTAAATGAGAATATACTTTAAACCGTTGAATTCCCTGGGTAGTTAAGGCAAAGGACGGTAACTGCAGGACAATAAATATAATCTGTGTTTTAAAATTATGGCGCCGTGTCGAAAAAGATTTAAAACATCCCTAAGCAATGTAACATTGCATATTTTACTAGGTACATTTAATGCAATTGTCATCTCAACATCCTACAGAATTTAAAATATTGGGTTGGGGAAAAAGTTTCTTAGCATTTTTAAAGAAAATTCAAAACATTTTTTAATATAGTTTATTGACATTTAACTAAAGTATGTATGTACCATTTTGTTCGATAACCTTTTGCCATCTTGTAGGTAGGGACATGATCCCATTGCTATAAAAATTTTGGGACCTCTCATCAAAATACCGCGACAAGTGGATTTGGCAGTCGTCTCGTGATGTTAACCTAACACTGCCTAAAGAATTCTGAAGAGACCGAAACAGGTGGAAATCTGAAGGTACAAGGTCAGGACTATACGTTGGATGCATTAACACCTCCCAGCCAAACTCTCTTAATTTTTGCTGGGTGGCTATAGATGTGTGAGGTCTAGCGTTATCATGATGAAACACCACACCATACCGATTGACCAATTCCGGCCGCTTTCTCTCAACTTCTTGTTTTAATCTCATAAGCTGTTTGCAGTAGAGTTCAGAATCGATAGTCCTGCCTGGTGGTAACAGCTCATAATGAATAATGCCTTTCCAATCCCACCACACACACAACATCACCTTATTGCGAGTTAACCCGGGTTTCGCCACAGTCTGTGAAGCCTGATCGGCCTTTGACCACGACCTTTTTCGCACGTTCTGGTCGTACGTGATCCACTTTTCATCACCAGTTATCAGCTTCATCAAAAATGATTCGGTTTCGTTACGTCGTAATAAATAATCACAAATGAGTACACGGTTCATTAGGTTTCTTTCAGTGAGCTCGTGAGGTTCCCAAATATCGAGCTTTTTTGTGTACCCAGCTTTTTTCAAATGCGCCTAAACTGTTTTGTGATCAATTCCCAGTTCTTCAGCTACGTCGTAACTACTGAAATGTCGATCTTGCTCCACTTTTTCAAAAATGGCATCCATTTTATCCGTAATAGGGCGACCAGAGCGAGGTGCATCTTTGACATCAAAATTTCCGGATTGAAAACGCTTAAGCCAAATTTGTGCTACTCTCACAGACACTGCACTAGGTCCATAAACATCGCAAATTTTTTTCGCGACTTGCGTAGCATTTTTATTTTTTTTTGTGGTAAAATTTTAAAACTTATCGAATTTCTTCATTAGATTCACTCATCTTGACAGTACGAAAAACAAATGAAAATCACACATGTTCCTAATTTGAATTTGGAATTATGTTTTTTAAAATTTTAACTTTCAATGATACCAAAACCAGCCAGATACAAATACTATAGCCAAAGAGATTTTATTACAAGTTCATACATACTATAATGCGAAAAGACTTTTTCCCCAACCTATAATTTCGATGAAATATTCGTGCTGATTTCCCGATTGCCAATGTAACTCAATAATATTATGTACCCGCCTAATAGAGATGACACAAAAAATAGTTTTTTTTTTTGCGCTGACAACCCTGTCAATTTCCAAATGGCACTTTTGTGCACAGATAATATTAGCCATATATCAAATGAAATGATTGTCAGTATATTTTAGTAACTTTGTGAATTGTCTCGAAACCAAATAGACTTTACTTTCAATGACAAAATAAAACAATTCTTGAGATACAAGGGAGACGCAGTCGTATCCTTCATAGGTATATGAAACATTTTAGAATGTCAATTAAAAGAGTATTTATAAAATGTTCTTCTAGCTAAAAGATTCCAGACGGTTAGATCGCTAATGTTTTTTGTTTATATGGCAACACCATATAACGTATATTTGTTCATATTGAAAGTAATTAAAACAGGAATTATAGCCATTTATTTATGGAGCAGTATAAATGAAAATTGTCATAATTATACGTCAGCACATTTACAGGGTCCGTAGTTAGTATGGTTGTTTAAATAAAATGTATTCATAGCTTTCATCTTGTTGTAAAAGTACTAGGACCCTTAACCACAGATCCTGTAATCGTGCCGTAATATCAGTTTGTTACAAAATAAGAAATAAAGCGATCTTTTTAGTACAAAATGTTTTTTATTAAACAATCTTATTATGTATTACAGTATTATTATCGTAGTACTTTCCATCAGAACTTCCATCCGTATTTGGTGGACATTCTAAAAAGTCGAACTAAGCTCTTTGACAGTTCCTCTTTGAACGGGTCGCCAAGGTTTGGAATGAACTGCCGGCGTCGATTTTCCCTGACCAGAGCTCCATTGTAACATTTTCAGAGAAGACAGGCGTGAAGTTATATATTATGCATGTCAGAACTGAACTCCTTTAACGTAAAAATACCGGCGTCCGGCTGGCTGGACATTTTCTCGCATGGAAATCTTATAACCACTAAAAACGTTAACATCAGAACCTAGGGCCTCATTCGTAGGGGTCTCATTCGCAGCTACTCAAATGTGACTCTGTTTCAGAGTTATTAGTTGCCTATAGAATAGGATTAATTAGTAACCAGTTTTCATCAAATTACTAGCATTTCGGTTTAATTTTAGTTTTTACGATAGCGTCACCTTCGAGTCATCACTGCAGAGTGACCCAGGTTTCAATCTCGCAATCCGATCATCGAGATATCTTTTGGCCCTAGGTTCATAATAATGAGCAAAAGTTGTCATGAACTACGTGGCATTAGATCAAAACGATCAACACGCCATATTTCACAATGCCTTCTCCCAGAACTGGAATTTTCGCCTGGAATGGGTGTTCCCGCCACGTTATCTAACCTCCTAGGAGTCCCAAGTTGGGAACGAGCATTCTGGAGACCAGAACTGGAGGCACGAGCAGTAGCACAACCCTTAACGATCAAGAACCTTCAAAATACTGTTACTGTTGAGTTTCTTGCCACTTCTTCTCAACAGATCGACTTTCCGAAGTGGTGGTACATTCAGTTCAATTTGTAAATTGCGTTTTAATGGGAACAGGTTGAACCTAGTAGATAACACTGTTTTTCTTGGAATAAAAATAGATTCTAAATTGCAATGGGACGCCCATATTTCACAATTAGCGAGTAGATTTAGTTCTGCAACGTTCGCGGTAAAAAAATTCGCTCATTGACTGATGTTAATACGGCAAAGTTGGTATATTTTAGTTATTTTCATAGTATGATGTCCTACGGCATCCTACTTTGGGGCAATGCCGCAGATATTAACCTTTAACCACCAGGGTCGGATAGCTCCGACAAATATTTTCGAGTCCATTACGCCAAGGTCGTATATTTACGACTAAAAACCACCATTCGTTTCATATGCTTTTTTTTATTTAATAACGCTGGATTATATTTCAAAAATGGTAATCAGTTGCGCGCGAGTCGTGTTGACGGACGCACGTAGCGTTGCAATACTTCGCGTTGTGCATAAATTTAGTTTTTTACAACTACCCACGTTTAAAAAAAATGGATGACGACGATGCTAGTGACTCTGATATTATAAATGAGTGTGAACAAGAATTGATGGAGATGACAAACGCTAATAATTCCGAAATTAGTCTCGGTGGCGAGAATTTAGCGTCAGCAGCACAAAAAGCGGACAAAAGAAAGCGAGAAAGTGAAGGCGAAAGCAGTATAGACGATGGGTTTATTACAGTCTCGAGGAGAAGATCTAAGAAGATAATCAGAAGCGTATGTGGGGATATGAATATTGATAATATGGAAAATAATATAAGTTTTTACGAAGTCAGTTTATTTTCGTTACAAATGCTGCCAAAACAAATGGCGTTGGCTAGATTTTTGAGAGATGAAAAGATAGAAAATGTAACCAAAATAAAATACCGAAGCCCATATAAAGTATTTATTCAATTTAGTGATAAGAAACAAGCTGAAAAACTCAGCTTGTAAGAAACTTTCAGACAGAGACATAAGAACACAGTTTTTTTTTTTTTTTTTTTTTTTTTTTTTTTTATAAGTGACTAAACCCGCTAAATAACTAAATAACTAAATTACCGATTTAAGTAATTTGGCATACGGGATCATCAAGGGCGTGGACCTGGATACGGATGAAACTGAATTAATGGAAAATTTGGAATGTTCTCAAGAGATTATCTCGATAAAAAGATTGAAGAGGATGAGTAACGATGGCAAATGGATTGATAGCGAAGCTATCCGGCTATGTTTCAGAGGGCCATCTCCTCCTCAGTTTGTTTATGCGTACAAGTGTAGATTTGAGATAGAAAAGTATATATTCCCTGTAACACAATGTTCAAGGTGCTGGAGATTTGGTCATATTAGAAAATTTTGTAGATTGAGTAAGGTCATATGCCCGAAGTGTGGAGGGGATCATAGCAATTGTGAAACAGAAACATTTAACTGTCCTAATTGTAGGGGTAACCACATGGCCCTTGATAAGAGCTGTCCATACTTTAACAAAGAAAAAAAACTTCGTGTTATCATGAGCGAGAACAACATTACCTATAAAAAGGCATTGGAATTTGATTCGCAAAGCCAAACGAAGCGCTTAGACCGAATAAGAAGAGATACAGCGACCGAGCACGATAAAAACCAGGAAATATCACCTACTAACCCAGAAAAACCTATAGCAGTATCATTCAAACTTCAGCTATGGTGCATAGAAACTACGATGAAAAAGAAGTGGGTGTAAAAATCGGAAACAAAGAAATAAATAAGAAGACAGTTGATAAAAAAAATAGTGAAAAGAATTCAGGAAAAATTTTTGAAGAACAAATTATAAACATGGAGTTGGAAGTACAAAAATCTAAGGAAAAAGAAGATGATAACGAAGCAAGAGATAACGTAAAGAGAACAATGAAGAAAAAGTTTGATATATGGAAATTATTATTAAAAATAAAAACAATTGTTGTAGAGGACAATAAATTTGAGGATAAGATAGTGTTAGTGCTAAAGGTTGTTTATGAAGAATGTAAATTGTTATTATCCAATATTTTGAGTAGTGTGGGTTTATTTGAAGGTTTTTTAAATTTTATCAATGGATAAGGTAAGCTTTTTAAACATTTTTCAATGGACCTCACAAAGTTTAATGCCGAAGCTAGCCGAATTTGATGCATTACTCTATCAAGAAAAGATTCATATAGCTTTTATCTCCGAAACATGGTTGGACTCAGGGGTTTCTCTCCATCTTAATGGTTATAATGTATATAGGAAGGACAGATCTGACTCTTACGGGGGAGTAGCAATTATTATCCACAAATCGGTTGATGCTCATATTTGTCCGACTCACGGCATCCATTCTGGCATAGAAACTTTTCGTATTAAAATAATAAACTTTAGATGGATAGAAAATATTATAGGTGTCTACTGTCCTTCTTCTGTACGCACCCAACAAGCAGACTGGGATAAACTTTTTGCTCTTGCGGATAAAAAACATTGGTGTTAGGAGATTTTAACGGGCATCACACGAATTGATCTTACAAGACAGATCAGAGAGGCATACAACTATTTAACGCAGCATTAGACAACGGTTTTATATCTCTTAATGATGGTCAAGCTACCAGAGTAAAATTAGTTAACGGTTCAATTCAGAAATCATCTCCCGATATTACCTTCGCGTCAACTGATATAAGCATTAATTTTGAGTGGCAAGTTTTATGTGAAAGTTTAGGAAGCGATCATTTAATAATTAAAACGGCTATCAAATTCGATGCTGAACCTTTTTATACTAAAAATAGGAACTTTAAAAAGGCAAACTGGTCATCATACCGTGAGGATATTCAAAATTCCTTTAAAGAAAAAATAATTCAGAGCGATAATTTTCAACCATCTGCAATCCAAAAGTCATATGATGAGTTCCAACACCAAATTTTAACATCCGCTGACAAAAATATTCCCATGACCAAAATTAGCAAAAATCTGGCAATAGCGTTTATACCTAAAACTTATTGGAGTCCGAAACTGTCGCAAGTTGTAGCTGAGCGTAGACTGGCCTTAAGCATTTTTAGAAGAAATCCTACACCTACTAATATCAGCAATTTTGAGCTTAAAGTTCTAGAGGCAAAAAAACTAATAAAAAAAGCTAAATCAGACAGTTGGAGAGAATTCTGTAGTAGTGTCGATGAATCCATTTCAGTCGCTAATATGTGGAATAGAATGCGATGGTTCAAAGGATTCCGACAGAGCAACTTTAATGTATCTAAAGTAAAAAAAGAAGAACTCTTAAGATCCCTTAGCCCAGATTATGTAATGAATTCCCCACCTTCGTTTAATTCCACTCAGGAACAATTACAATCTGCATTCACATTACAGGAGTTAGAGAGTTGTTTGAAAAAAAAAGACACCGCACCAGGTTGTGACAACATCACCTATTCTATGATCTACAATCTACCTGCAATAGCTAAAATTTACCTATTAAACTTGTATAATGCTATATTCAAAACAGGCGTAGTACCAAATCATTGGCGGCAAATCTCAATTATACCAATCCCTAAATCTAATATTGCTGCAAACAGTGATTGTGAGACTAAAATAAGACCAATCTCACTTATTTCCTGCTTATGTAAAATATTTCATTGCATGTTAGGAAGACGAATTGAATGGTACATTGAGAAACATAATGTTCTCTCAACTTCAGTCTCTCAGACTCTCTTTCAAGACTTGTTTCATATGTTCAGATAGGTTTCTCAAAAAATAACCCTACAGCGGCCGTTTTTTTAGATATCGAAAATGCTTACAACAATATTTTAGTAGAAAAGGTAGTCGAGACGTTGGATGATTTGGGACTTGGAAGTCAAATCTGCAGATATCTTTGGGCTTTCCTTAGCAATCGGCAATTGATGATTAGAGGCGATGAAAATATTAGGTGCACAAGCAGAGGTCTGGCTCAAGGAGATCCCTTGTCACCCCTTTTATTTAATATAGTCACATTTCAAATCTGTCGTCAGTTGCGGAATGTTTTGATTGCTCAATATGCAGATGATTTCGTTTTATTTTTAAGTAATAAAAATTTAAATTATTGTCAAAATATGTTACAGCAAGCCCTAAATGATATTATATCCTTGTTAGATAAAATCGGACTCCGTGTGTCTACTAGTAAGACTTATTGCTGCGGAGAGAGATGGATTTAGTAATTGAAAACAATATTTTATCTGTAGTGGAAAATGTCCGGTATTTAGGCTTATGGTTGGATAAGAACTTAAGGTGGAATTAGCATATAAACGAAATCGTAGAAAAAACGACTAAATTCCTAAATTTGCTAAAAGTCTTAGTGCCAGGGTGGGGTGTACATCCCAAATACCTACGTATTATTTACATTTCATTGATTCGCAGCAGACTCGACTACGGGTGTTTTTTATATAATACTAGTGCAAAAACACATCTAAGTAAACTAGACCGAATACAAAACCAGGCACTTCGCATTATAGGGGGTTTTATTAAAAGCACGCCTATCCATGTGATGGAGAGCGAGCTCGGCGTCCAACCATTATATGTGAGGAGATTATACCTTGCTTTTAAAAATTGTCTCAAATGTATGTCCTGGGAGAATAACAATACCAGTCAGTTGCTAAATTGTCTAAACTAGAAATAAATAATAGATATTGGCAAAATAAAACAAAACCGTTACTGACATTGGCATATGAAGAATGTAAAAACTATAATATTCATACATCATATCCCTTAGAAATGTATAAATTATCAGTCTGGGCATCATATATTAATGTAAACGACATCATAGTAGATGACATGGAATGTATTACAAAACCAAAACAGAATTATATTATGGATTGTGTAAGAGCAGAGGTGTTAAAGGAGTTGAGTGAAAAATATATAGGATGATCATAAATATTTACTGACGGATCTAAGAATGGGTTAAGATTGGGCGCAGCCTATTGTGATGGTATGGGAAATGTAGCTATGTTTAGGAATAAATACATACATACATAACCTCACGCCTGTCTCCCTTTGGGGTAGGCAGAGACAAGGGAACACCAATTGCCTCGATCCATACATACCTCCCTCGCTTCCTCCACGTTCATTAATCTTTTCATACATGATCGCCGGTTACGGGTACTTTTAACTAGGCCTTTTTAAGAACGTCGCCAATTTGATCGGCGTACGTTCGCCTAGGGCGACCCCTTCCGACAGCACCATCCATTCTTGCTCTGTACACCTCTTTCGTAAATCTACTTTCACTCATCCTTTCCAAATGTCCAAACCACCGTAGCATACCCTTTTCAATCTTAGTCACTACATCTTCTTTCAATCCGCATCTCTTTCTTATTTCACTATTGCGCACCCTATCACTCAATTTCACTCCACACATGCTTCTCAACGCTCTCATCTCCACAGCATTAATCTTGCTTTCATGTCTCTTCTGCCACACCCAAGATTCACTTCCATACATAAGCGTTGGCGCCAAAACTCCCTCAAGTACGGCAAGACGAGCCTTATTTGGTATAGTTTTGCTTGCCATTATCGAGTATATGGCGCCATTAATACAATTTCCTGCCTTTACTCTCCTTTCAATATCACCTTCACACTTCCCATCTCTTGTAAACAAGGACCCCAAGTATACAAACTCTTTCACTTGTTCCACTTTTTCATCCCCTATCATAATATTGCATTCCGTCATATCTTCATTCCTCTCCATAACCATAACTTTCGTCTTTCCAACATTCACTTTCACACCTTTTCTTTTAAACGACTCATGCATCACAGTGACCATTTGCTGCAATTCCGACGCTGACGATGCAAGTAGAACCTGGTCGTCAGCGTAAAGCAGAGTTTTGATCACTGTCTCATTAATTTTTAAACCCCATTCACACTCTTTCAGATCTTTCAAACAACTATCCATGAATAGGTTGAACAGCCATGGAGACGCTACACAGCCTTGTCTAACACCGCGATCGATGCTAAACCATTCTGTGTAGTCATCATTCAACCTGACACAAGCACTCGAGTCCATATATAAGGATTAATACAATGTTTCTATTATGACGACAGAACTCATTGCGATCTTTGAAGCATTGAAATTTGTAGGCGGATTAGAATGTCACAAATTTGTTATTCTTACAGATCGCAAATGTGCCTTGCAGCATTTAGCTCGATGCGCCTCTAGATACAGCAGAGGTACATCGGTAGCTTACAGAATTCTTGACATTATCCATAATTTTAGTACACGTGGTATTACTCTTAGGTTGCAATGGGTTCCTTCTCATATAGGGTTAAGGGGAAACGAAGAGGCTGACAGATTGGCAAACTTAGCTTCAACAGAGGGTTTAGAAATATCTATTTTACCAATTTTTACAGAGATCCTTTATGAATTGAAAAACAAATGTTATGACAAATTTACAGAATACTATGATGAAAGAAGTAAAGAAAAGGGAATTTGGTATAAGACAATACAGTGTCAGCCTCTAAGGATCCCATGGTTTATCAGTGCGCCAAAAAGTAGACAATATATTATTACAGCCCACAGACTTCGATCTAACCATTATCCATCTAGAAAATTTGGCTTCTTAATGAAAAAACTAGAATCGCCTTATTGTGAAACCTGTAATACTGTAGACGACGTCCAGCATATACTTTCAGAATGTGTTAAGTATCAGAGAGAAAGACAAGACCTGTTGCAAAAATTTGGTATTAATAGATTAGATGTCGGCGTATTCTTGACCATATTATCAAATCCAAACTCAGAAGTGTTTAATAACCAATGATAGGAATAGGTAGTGCAATTTAGGGTCAATAAACTCCAATATGAGAATAGTATGGACACGCCTGCGGCATTGCGGGATTTAGTGATTTTTGTAGAACAATTCTTGGTCAAACCAACCGGGTTCGTTTTTAATATTTGCTACGAATTTTATAAGATTGCTTCAATCATCTTATAAAATATGATAAACAGGACATCAAAGAAAAAAATTATGAAATTTGGTAACTTTTTATTATTTTTTATTTCTTTCTTATATACAATTTAAATCAATAATATGAAAAATATATAAAAAGGTATTATTGACAACTGATTTAAAGTGAGTTGTGTTTACTTACACAAAAAATCATTTTTCACAAAAATTCCTAATGTTGAGTTGGGTCTCCTAGAGTTCGATCTTATATGCTGAAGTTAGTAATTTAACGAGTTTTTAGAATATTCCAACAACCTTAATATTATATCCACAAAGATAAGATGGATAAACTACAAAATGTCATTAATAAAAAATATTTTTATACAAAATATATTAGTCATCTTCACTATCGCTGCTGATGTTCGAATTATCCTCAATTGACTGTTTTTTTCTATAAAGTTGAAATAAGTAACCATAATTTTTTCAATATTATCTACTTTTAGTCTATTTCTTTTAACATTTTTATAATCCAATGTAAATTATTGAACATGACTAATCCTTAACAATACTAGTATGGTATGTCCATATTAAGATTTCGCCGTGAAATCCCGCAAAATTGCACTACCTATTCCTATCACTGTTAATAACTTAATTCATATATTTTTGCACAAACAAGTCTCGCTCTGTGATTCATAAATATAATTATTATAATGAGAATTATTCGTTATATATTAAGTTTAGGTTACGATGAGGCTGACATATTCTCCTAGAATAAAAGCCTCTTAAAAATAAGAATAAAAAAAAATGTTAATATTTGATAAATGACGAATCAAGAAATCATTTACACTTTTATTGATTACACTTATAATCTTTTAATTAGAAAACCTAAAAATTATATCTGAAGTTAAATAAATAACTGATATTATTCTTAGAATATTGCATTGATATCTAGCGCCATTGTCGGAATAATCCTACCATAGGGACGGGACATAAACAAAGATTTATTGATACGAAATTTCACTAAAGTAAGAATATTTCTGCTTATAGTTTATACTGACTATTGTTAATAAAACAAATAAAGCAATTGTTGCTCTAGAAATAAATATTTTTAATTTCTTTGAAAATAAGTATGAAAATGTCAGTGACTGAGTTGATAATTAGCGTGCATGTTTAGAAACGAATTTTGCTAGTATACCCAACGCCACGGTCGGAAAAAGACGACCGCTTCTGACGTCATAAGCGAGTGCCAGCTTGTGAAATTTTCCATTAGTGTTGTGCCTACGCGTAAAGTTATTATGTTCGTGTTATCGATAAATGTGATTAAACTACATTAAAAGATGTTAACTAGATCACAGTATTGAGTCATAAAAATATTCATCAGTTCCAAACCACTTTGCAAGTAGCTAATATTCATTTCTATATTATATAATTTTAAAACATCATTTTGGACTTCATTATATTCATTATTTTTATTCTTACTTATTGGATTTAATTTATTGCTGACCAAATATATTCTGACATGTTTTCATAATTATTTATTATTTATTATGTAATTTCAATTCATATACTATAATTTCTAGCATGAGATTTTACTAATAAATACTGTGACTTAATGCATATTCTATTACTAACATGTACTAATTCAATTTCATATATATTTAGTATTAACTTCAAATCGGACATATTCTTATTATAATCATTGCACAATTGTACAAATGTAACCAAATAATGCTTTATTTAAAGTTATAACTTAACCTCCTTAAGCTGTAGCAGAATATCAGCGTATTGCTTTTAAGCAAATACGGACGCTGAGCTATGGCTTTTTGCGCTGCTATAACACACACTGATTTAGATTAAGTATTTTTAAGAATTAAGTTTATAAGTGTGTGATTTTAGTAACAATAAACGTTTTTATCTATCTATCTATCTATCACTGGCCTAATATATTGAGTGGAAATCAATAAATCTTTCAAAATCTTTAAACGATCTTTGTTTCATTTGGTTACCGAAATACCTACTATTAGAAATTTAATATCAAAGTTCTTTCAATCTAATCAGCTGAAACTATTAAGATTAAACTTGAAGCGTGCGAAGCTGCGAAGGGTATATCGATCTACCATTGAACATCCCTATTTGTTGTAGGTATCTATTTTTAGATACTGTGCATGGCGCTTGGGGCACGACAACTGTATCGAACAGATCGGAATCGGTAAACCGACGATACAAACCCAATTGTTTTAATAATAGTTAAACATGAAATCCTACAGCTTAATTCTATGAGTAATTACGAACTACTTACCAACCTGGAGTGGTGCACATTGCGGGCAACGTGGTAGGTGTGTCTGTCTGTATGTATAGGGATAAGGGGTCCCCTTGGGAGGAAATTAAAGTCAACCTAAACTAAATAATTACAAGGCTCATTAAAATTGAAAAGGGAAAGAGAAATATTTGTAAAGGTATCACCTGAACTCCACGTGTCACAACCGGATATCACTTATACAATATAATGCACTCGGCGTTACTTAATTACGCCACGAAATAGTTTCTTCGATTATTATGAACAATGCGCGCAACCAAATCTTCGCATATAAACTAAAACCGCGGGCGCGATTATAACTTTAAACTTTGCAAGGGACTAACACTTGCGTACCACTCAAACTCTCAAAGCAACCTATCTTCCACTCTGACGAACGATGACGGCTCGGCCGCTCTCAATATTTTTAGGTTACGGTAGGATTATCACAAAATAATTTTTAATATATTTTTCTACCCGCAGATTTCAACTTAGGCTTGCGATCTATTCCGAACAATCCCCCGCCCCAGGCAGGCGTTACCTGACTGAGCCTAAACAACCAGAGAATCAGGAATAGATAGCCTAAACTTATGACACAGGGAGTCGCGACAAACTTGCGACAGCTCTTTTGAGAATAGAGCTTCCCACTAAAACCTCTGCGACACGCGGAGTTCCATCAGCACCTAGGAATAGCCTCAAAATTCGACCACGTCTCCAAGACAGGGGGGGCATATTCATCTCCTTAACTAGGACGAGGTCACCAACCTTAGGTGGGTCAACCTTATCCGACCAACGAACACGCTGCTGCAACAAGTGAAGATATTCCACATTGAACCTCTTCCAAAAGCTCTGCGAGAGCTGTTGCAGCAGTTCAAAACGTGAAAGGCGATTAACTGGAATATCCTCAAATGGATATTCTGGAAGAGCTGCCAAAGGACCTCCAATCAAAAAATGACCTGGAGTTAAAACTTCCAAATCATTTGGATCCGAAGAGATAGGGCAAAGCGGCCGTGAGTTAAGAACAGCTTCGATTTTACAAAAAACCGTTGCTAATTCTTCAAAGGTAAGAACTGTTTCTCCAATAACCCTTCGAAGATGGGTCTTAGCCACCTTAACAACTGCTTCAAAAATACCGCCCCAAGAAGGGTAAGCAGGAGGACTAAATTGCCACTTAATACCCCGACGCGACAAAGAAGTTTCAATTAAAACTTGATTCTCATCTAAAAACTTATAAATTTCTGAGAAGTGACGATCACATCCCTTAAAGTTTGTCCCGCAGTCGGACCGAATTAAACTTGGTAAACCACGACGACTGACGAATCGAGACAAACAAGCAACAAAGGCTTCAGTACTAAGAGCTGAAACTACTTCCAAATGTACTGCCTTAGTCACAAGACAAACAAAAACGCACAGGTAGGCCTTAACTACCTTGGCATTCCGCAACGATGAAACCTTAATGGAAAATGGACCTGCAAAATCTGTGCCAACACCAGAGAAGGGCCTAGCAGGCACGATTCTATCTGGGGGCAAATCTCCCATTTGAGGTTGTACAATATTCGCTCTAAGTTTATAACACTGAATACAACGAAAAATTACATTCCTAATGGCTCTCCTGGCCGATAAAATCCAATATTCTCGATGAAGAATCGCAAGAAGACTATTCAATCCGGCATGACAATTTTTCTTATGTCTGTCAGTTATTAGCAACGTAACTAAAGGACTCTCCTTAGGTAAAAGTAGGGGATGTCGAGTTTCATATGGCAAATTAGAATAACGCAGCCTTCCTCCTACTCGCAACAAACCGTCGTTAGCAATAAAGGGGTTCAAACGTGCAATAGCACCCTTTAATTTACGTCCTTCTGTCAGACCCTTCAAAACTGACTCAAAATGAGCGACCTGAACCTGCCGTACCCAAAACAGTAGCGATTCCTCTCTTTCCTTGGGAGACAACACAAGAGAAGACAATCTATTAAACTTATTCCTTAAATTATGAACAAATCTCTTGATCCAACCTGTTACACCTATCAGTTTATCAAGAGAGCTAAATCGATTTAGCAACCAATCCGGTTCTAAAGCAGGATCCCTTTCAACAGCTAGAACCTTCAAACCAGGAAGAGGGTCAACAGTTTCAACTAATTTCTGAGGCCAACAATCCTCTGACTGGAAAAGCCACTCTGGGCCCCACCACAAATTATGATTTAACAAAACGGGAGCCTCGCAGCCACGTGACGCACAGTCTGCAGGATTTATTTCTCCCGGCACATGTCTCCATTCTAACGCTGCTTTTGACTGCTGGATTTGAGAAACTCGATTTGCGACAAATACTTCCAAGGCATAGACAGAAGTCTGTAACCAAGACAAAACAATCTGGCTGTCTGTCCACGCAAATACATTCTTAATGTCGACCTTCTGACCCAAGGTTTCTACCAAGTGATTTAGGAGGCGAGTCAAGAGAGCAGCTCCTGACAACTCTAATTTTGGCATGGTCAAACGCGTCCTAACCGGTGCAACCTTGCTCTTTGCCATAACAAGCTGGACTGACACAATACCTGCGCTGTCAACAGTACGAATATAAACTGCCGCTGCATAACCGCATTCAGAGGCGTCACAAAATCCATGAAGATCAACCTTACATTTACCCTCTGGTAAAAAAGATCTTCTGATTTTAACGAATTGGATGTCAGAAAGTGATGTTACAAACCTAACCCAAGCACACAACAAGTCACCAATTAAAGGTGCGTCCCATGACAATCCTTCCAACCAAAGCTTTTGCAGAAAGCACTTTGCCCAAAATACGACTGGAGTCAACCACCCATTGGGATCGAATATCCTTGCCACAGTCGAAAGTACTAAACGCTTTGTCCATGTTTGCATTATGTCTAAATCTTGAACCTTAAATGTGAAGACATCAGGTATTGGTTGATACTGAACGCCCAGCACTGCGACGGCGTCAGGATTGTCCACGTTCTCGAAAATATAAGGATCCTGCTGATGCTCCTCAGGCAGACCAGCAAGAACAGTTTCTGAGTTAGACAGCCACTTTCTTAATTCGTAGCCACCTGCCTGCATAATTCCTATCAGCTCATCACGTAGCACCAGCGCATCTTCCTCAGTGGCAGCACCTGAACAAATATCATCGACAAATATGTCAGTGCTCAAAACAGCAGCGGCTCTAGGAAATCGCACTCGTTCACGATCTGCCAACTCTAATAGAGCACGCATTGCAATAAAAGGACTGGACCTAAGTCCATAAGTATTAGTATTTAACTCAAAAACCGTAATTTGACTGTTTTCGTTCCCACGCCAGAGGATCAGCTGATATTGGCGATCAGCTGGATGAATTATCGTAGAACGAAACATCATCTTAATATCTGTAACAAAGACGACTTTATGCCGGCGGAAGTTTGTCAGGATCTCACCTATGTCACGATGAAGTTTTGGACCCGAATGTAAGCACTGATTGAGAGAAACTCCGTTAGACGTGGGCGCGGAGCCATCAAAAACTACTCTAATTTTTCCAGCCTTAAACACCGCATGGTGTGGAATGAAATAGTGCTCCTGCCTACGCCAATCAAAATTGGAAACGGACATGTGTCCCAATTCCAAATACTCTCGCATAAACTGAATGTACTTTTCACGATATACCGAATCCCGTCTCATGCGTCTCTCCACGGAAGCTAACCTCTTCTCAGCTAACATTCTGGAATGACCAAGAGGGGGCCTAGATGGCAGGAAAGGTAGCCTCGTGACAAACTGACCCGAACAGAGCCGACCTGTATTGTTCTGGAAGAAAGACTCACATTCCAGATGCTCTGGGTTGTCACGAGAAGCTGTAGGGGGCTCTTCCACTTCCCAAAAGCGCTGAACAGCTTCAGCGAGGGAGATTCCTACTTGCAAGTCACCATCCTTGCCGTGAAGAGACTTAGCTGAAAATACAGGGCCCATAACGACACTACCAAGGTCGGTTGAAACTGCTACTAACCCTCCAGGTTGCAGAAGTGTGCTGCTTCCCAATTGCAGCACTCCTAAAACATCTGCACCGAGCAGAAGATTAACAGGACCTGGAACATGAAAGTTTGGATCAGCCAATCTAAACCCAGATGCTAACCGAACAACATCCGCTGGCAATGTAATAAGAGGATGTCTGCCCATAACATTTTCCAAAACAATCGCAGAAATTGTAATACAAGTTCTTGAGCCATGAAGCAGAGAAAAGGAGAGTGAGACTTGACCCACTAAACCAGACACCTTGACTCCACCTACTCCTCGAATGGCTCCCGCTGCAGAAGTTACCTTTAGCCGCAGTCTTTCTACCAGCCACCTGGATGCTATACTCCCCTGTGCACCCGAATCCAAAATCGCACGCGTGGTTACCTGCTCGCCCGATGGGGAACCGACGCAGACCTGTGCAGTGGGCAACAACACAGTTAACGCAGAAGGGGGAGTTGCAGGTGGGGGGTGTGGATGTGCGAGTCAATTACGTTTAGGGTTATAACTAGGTGTTTGTGCAGTGGAACAACCTCGCTGGGCAACCTGATTCCATTGCTGAATTGATGGGTGCCCACCGGTGGGCGAATACATCCGATTTGCATTGTTATACTGATGACCTAACCGAGGCCAATCTGTGAAGTGAAGTGGCATACCACAAACATGATGGTGTTCCCTAGCAGCATCGAGGCCCACACGGGGTGGTGCACGGCTACCCCCGCCCGTGAAGGGTCGCGGTTGACCATTGGAGTTACGAACAGATACTCTCTTCTTACTACTACGAGAACCAGAACTACCAATTTGAGGTCCAACCTGCATGGCACCAGCCCACTGACTGTCAGCTTCATCCTGATTCTGCTGCGTAACGGCCTGCTGGTTTGGATCAGCTGGCACAGGCGCACCGTTACGGTTACCACAAAGCAGAAGATGATGATTACCACCGCACTGCCTGCAAGGTCGAGCAGAATTGCATTGAGATGCAAGATGGTCGCCGAGGCAACTATAGCACCACCTACGCTGGCGAGCTATGTTGCGACGCGCCTGCCACCGTAGTTCCTTAAACTTAAAGCATGAATTTACCCCGTGGCCTAAATCCCTACAGTATAAGCACCGCCCGCGCGGCTGCTGCCCTGCGGCGACGTGGTACACGCGCGGCTCGCGGCGGCGCTCCGCGCGCGGCGGCGCGGCCCCCTGCCTTGCTCTAGAACCGACGACGTCGCATGCTCCAGGCGGCGGAATATTATCTGCACGACGACACTCATCCTCTAAAAATGACACTAAATTTTCAAATGACGGAAGATGAGAGGCAGAGTCTCCACCGTACTCCTGCTCGAACCTATTGCGCAGTTCGTGAGGCAGTTTAGCTAAAACAATATGCAATAATATAAAAGACCAACTATCGACGGGTAAATTTAATCCCTTTAATCCATTAACTGCAACCAAAACCGGGTTAAGAAGCCTAGTCCGCAGTGCCTGAGGTGCGGGGTTTCGAGGGAGACCTAAAATTACCGACACATGATTATCCGCTAATCTTCTAATATTCTGGTACCGACGCATTAGTAAGTCCCTTGCAATCTCATAATTGCTATCAACAAGATCCAGATGCTGCACCAGTCCCTTCGCTTCACCTGTAAGTGATGCCATCAAATAAGCCAGCTTCTGAGCCGGAGCTAAATCTCTCCGCGAGTGAACCAAACTATCATATAAATTATTATATGCAACCCACTGACCTAAGTCACCACTAAAATGAGGTAAATCTAACTTAGGCAGTCTGCCGATTAATTCAGGTGAAGTAACTAAGTCCGACTTTAACTGATTCTGCCCTAAGGAACTCATCTTCAGAATACCTACAGCCTGTCGGATCTGGTCAGCTAAATCCTCGGCCTGGTCAATGTCCAAACTAATCTTTTCCATAACCTCCGGTTCAAGACTCAATTCAAGTAAGGCCTGATACGCATCATATAAATCCAATAATTTATTTTCCAAAGAATCATAACGCGATAATAAAGCTTGATCCCGATCCTTCCGAGAAATATTTAAAACGGCCGAACCAAGCCAACGCAATACAGCGGCTATACGAGCTGTATATTTACTAGCCATATTCAAATTCTTTAAATAAATTTATTTGAACGCACTGAATAAACCCTAAATAAAAACTTGGCACTTAAATAAAAGCCAAAACCGTATTAATGTACACGTATGTAAATTAAATCAAGCGAAAATAAACCAATTCGTTCACTTAACAAAAATATTAATTTCGAAAATTATATTTTAAACCAAAAAAATGCTAATCTGAAAACAGCCTTAACGCTATTACAAAGTAACCTAAATATCGGATCAGCCGAATAAAACCTTACCGTAGGTTTCTTTATATTTTAATACGCGTTAATTAAACTAATCTTAAAACGTATTTAGTACGTACTTAAGAACAAAGGAATAGGTACGTAAATATCTATTATGAAATAACACAAGTTCAATTTCGAATATGAAAGACACAAACTAATTTACGTATAGAAATTTATCAAAATTATTTTCATACAATTAAGACAAACTAACAATGTGCACCAGTAGAATTATCTAGAATGAAGCTGTAGGACGATAACTATTATTAACCTCTAACCGATATTCTATCGAGGAAAAAACCACGCTCTGCTACCAAATTTTGTATCGAACAGATCGGAATCGGTAAACCGACGATACAAACCCAATTGTTTTAATAATAGTTAAACATGAAATCCTACAGCTTAATTCTATGAGTAATTACGAACTACTTACCAACCTGGAGTGGTGCACATTGCGGGCAACGTGGTAGGTGTGTCTGTCTGTATGTATAGGGATAAGGGGTCCCCTTGGGAGGAAATTAAAGTCAACCTAAACTAAATAATTACAAGGCTCATTAAAATTGAAAAGGGAAAGAGAAATATTTGTAAAGGTATCACCTGAACTCCACGTGTCACAACCGGATATCACTTATACAATATAATGCACTCGGCGTTACTTAATTACGCCACGAAATAGTTTCTTCGATTATTATGAACAATGCGCGCAACCAAATCTTCGCATATAAACTAAAACCGCGGGCGCGATTATAACTTTAAACTTTGCAAGGGACTAACACTTGCGTACCACTCAAACTCTCAAAGCAACCTATCTTCCACTCTGACGAACGATGACGGCTCGGCCGCTCTCAATATTTTTAGGTTACGGTAGGATTATCACAAAATAATTTTTAATATATTTTTCTACCCGCAGATTTCAACTTAGGCTTGCGATCTATTCCGAACAACAACTGATATGAAGTTTGGCGGGTAAAGGGTTAACACGATATGCATACTGCAGAGAAGGGCTATTCGTGATATGTATAAACTTGGAAATAGAGAATCTCTAAGAGAAAATTTTAAAGACATTGGTATCTTGACCCTTGCGTCACATTATACATATATAAACTAGGAAAGATAATCATGATAAAAATTACTCTGTAAAGACTAGGAACGACCATAAGTTAGCATTTCCCAAATTAAGACTGGCTAAAAGCAGCAAATCATTCATCGGAACGTCAATATTAACAAAATTCCAAAGTCAATTAAATCCCTGCCATTAAATAAATTTAAATCAGTCATTAAAGACACTCTATCTCGAAAAGCTTATTATAAAACTTAAGATTATTTAGACGATAAAACGGCATGGGATTAAGCACACAACAGGATATTTCTAAAAGTTTCTTATTATTAATTATTTTTACGGCTTGGCTGTGCAATATGCCATGTGGCATACTGGTGACTGTGCCCCTCACTTATTTTCTTGTCAAGACAACAGCAAGAACGTCATGCTCCCTCAGACGGCATGGCTAGTGGTAGCGTCGGGTATCGGGTCACCCTCTCCCCTATAATATGGCTGAGGAGGGTGATGGCTGGTGCTTGCGTAATACGCGTGAATGGGTGCTGCTAGCGGTGCCAGGTCATTTTGCTCATGACACTATGACTTTTTCATTCCATTCTTATTTAAATACTCTAGTCTCAGTTTGTCATGTCCGTGTTGTGCATCCATAGCTCAATGCACATACTTACAGCCCGACAAGGCTTTTTTGGCGCTTGGATGATGACGTCAGAGGGGCGTGGGAGTTGAAATAAGGGTTACCATTCAGTATGATTTCCCTCTTATCAGGGAAAAATATAAATGCATAAACCTTTAGATTTTTCATATTTGAAAACAGAAATTATTTCATTTTATGTACTACAATAAGGCAAGTCGCCTAAACTTCGAGAAAAACGTTAGTGGTACAAAAACACAGAGTTGAAGATATAAGTAGGTACCTATTAAAAATAGAGTAACATAAAAATAATATCATGTTTTTATGATAAATTGTTTTCCTTGTCATTCTCGTCACCACTACTTTCTTTATAAGGTATCTAGAAATGCTCATATTTTGAAAGGTTCTTAAAAAATCTGCTTATCTTTCTTCACTTTTCATATAGTCTTTCTAAAGAGACAATTCTCCTGAAATCGTAATTTTTGTTGAGATTTAAAAAATAAAATAAATTATGTTATTAAGTGTATTTTTCAAAGTATGGCAATATGTAAACATTGCACAGGCAACTTGCTTCTTTACTCTTAAAAGGGATTGATTGAGAAGTTAAATAGTTTTTTTTCTGAAAACAACTTCTTCAACTTTATAACTACAATAAGTAAGCCCACATTTTGTAAATTTTGGCGTATTTCATATCTTAATATTTAATATAAAAGTACATTAACAAATATGAGCGGTGAAAGTCATGAAGTGACATTTCCCAAGACGGTGGTTAGTTCCAATTTTTGCCACGCGCCAAAAGATCCTTGTCGGACTATACTACTCGTATTTTGTATAAAGCGTTTCACGTCGTAAAATTTGACACTGGAGACAAAGACTGGAGAGACTTAAAAATAATAAAATGCAATGTCGAATACGGCCCAAGTTAAAATAAACCTGTAAGCTCATACTACATTGACTTTTCGAAATTATGAACCGTTTTAATTCGTTAATTTACGGGATAAATGAATGAAACAAATTATTAAGTAATACTTTGTTTTATTGACTAATGTTGGGTATTGCATAGGTGTGCGTACTACGTTTGTGTGAGTGCATCTGAGCATTTCACTCGTCTCCTCATACTCCCTATTTGCTAAGGATAGTGACGTCGTACACCCACGTCACCTACATCACATCTAGCATAGACATAACTAAATTATTATTATTCTAGATGTACCTAATCATTACTGAAGAAACTTATGTCTTAAACTTCTGTAGGTCTTCCATTTGGCCTTACTAGGAACAGGGCTCCAAAGAAGCGCCAATATTATAAATCGGTCGTTCAACTTTAAAATAGAGTTGTAACAAATATCTGCTTTTCCTTATACTACAGAACAAGCTATTTCATTTAAACGATACATTAAATGCCATATATAGGGTTAATTTTCATTAATGCATCACCTTTTGCGAGCAGACTCTCCACATCAATTGTACGACTTTTTACAAATCTTGATAAATAACACAAAAAATAAAAACAAGAATTTTTTTTGCTCGTTACTCTACCAACATTTTGTAAGAAGTACCTATTATTACCTATGTATCTGCTTTGTGATTATTACTATGAAGCGATATTTTACGCTCAGAATAAATAGAGTTATAACTAATTTCACTTTACGCAATTCACTGAATGTGATGTTAAGAGAGCCATAAAATCTATTCCGTCTAATGCTGTTGGGTCTGACCACATTAGCCGCAAAATGATCCTCATCTTGCTCGATTTCCTCCTCCCTATCATTACTCACATCCTAAATAAATCAATAACATCCCATAAGTTTCCAACCTCATGGAAAGATGCAAATATTATACCATTGCCCAAAATCCTTACACCTTCTCTGCCACATGACTTTCGACCTATTTCCATCCTGCCATTCCTATCAAAAGTCTTAGAACGCCTTGTCCGTAATCAATTAAACTCCTTCCTCATAAAAAACCAATTAATAAATCCACTTCAATCTGGCTTCAAAACCGGACATAGTACAGTAACGGCACTAGTGAAGATAACAGATGATGTACGCATGGCTATGGAATCTAAGCAGTTAACAGTGTTAACCCTGCTTGATTTTAGCAATGCTTTCAACACTGTTGATTTTTCCATACTATTGCAGCTTCTCAGCTCTCTTAACATATCTCCATCAGTGGTTAGCTGGTTTCACTCTTACTTGTGTGGACGTCGGCAGCGTATAGTAGTTGAAGACACTATTTCTGCTTGGTGTAATATTGAAGCTGGCGTCCCTCAAGGTGGCGTGTTGTCTCCTCTCCTTTTTTCCATTTTTATCAATTCTATAACTAATAATTTAACTTCTTCTTACCATATGTATGCAGACGATCTCCAAATATACACTCATACTAGGCTTGAAAATCTGTCACAAGCTATAACGTCTATAAATCACGACCTCGATAAAATTTCTAACTGGAGTCACAGCCACGGGCTGACTGTTAACCCAGCCAAATCGCAGACTATCATAATTGGCAGCCCAAAACAAACTAGCCAAATTGACTTGACTTTATGCCCACGTATTATGGTAGATGGTGTCACAGTTGAATTTAGCAACTCTGTTAAAAATCTTGGAGTGTATTTTGATACCAATCTTACCTGGAAAACTCAAATCGATACAGTGAGCAGGAAGATGTTTGCAGCTTCATTTTCTTTAAAACGTTTGCGCAATTTCCTACCGACCGCCACCAAAATTTCTATCGCACAGTCCTTATTTTTTCCTATCCTTGACTACGCGGACGCTTGCTATCTCGATATTACGGAAGACCTACTTAATAAACTTGAGCGGCTTCAAAATCTATGTATAAGGTTCATATTTAATCTACGTAAATACGACCATGTTTCCGAATATCGCACCAAGCTCAAGTGGCTTCCAATTCGTTTTCGCCGGAATACTCACCTTCTTTGTCTGATATATCGTATACTGTTCAATCCTGCCGCACCGAGCTATTTAAAAGAAAGATTCACAAATCGCTATGCACAACACGACAGACAACTACGATCAACCGATAATTTTATGCTTTCCACACCTGTACATAAAACCGAATTTTATAATAAATCTTTTACGGTTTCAGCTGTGTCCCTGTGGAACGAACTGCCTCTAGAAATTAAAAAGCTCAAACAGTTCAGCAATTCAAAAAACTAGTCAAATTACATTTCCATGCAAAATCTATCTTATAAGTAATATGTTCTTATTTAGTATATTTTTACCTTATGTATGTATTATATGACATTTATGTATGTATGTATTTAAATAGTATATTATGTAGATATATGTATAAGTATATAAGTAGTTATATATGTGTAGCTTTAAATTTACTTTCTTGTTATCACTAAGAAAATTGTCCTTATCTTGTCGAAAAGGTTGCCTGGAAGAGATCATATTTTATTGATAAGGCCGCCAATTGTACTCTAATTATATTTTTGTAAACTATGTAAACATAATTTGTACAATAAAGAATAAATAAATAAATAATTTAGGTGTTCGAGCCTGTTATATTCCAACCCTTTACACATCCCATACAAACTAAATCAATTATTAATCGTCAAGCCTACCATATTAATTGTAAGCGACAAGCAATGATGCAACGACTTGGGTGGCCACGGGTGTGAAACTTATTTCTTACAATTGGGGGAAGCAGTGGCGCAACCAGTGAGCAGACCGCCCATGTTGGACCTGACCACCGGCAGACCGGACTTCGAAGGAATACTTTTTGGTTCACACTTCGAACAATCAGTCGTCTTCTAGTTTTAATATTATAATTGTAATCTTATTAAACTTTGTAATACTTTTAATTAAATAAGTTTAAATTAAATTCGGTTTTTTTTGCATCCTCCGGCTGAGGGCTTCGTAATTGGCGCAGTCGGTAGGATATTCGAGTCAGTGCGTGTCGCGATCTTCTGAAAATCGAAAGCCGCTTCGTCGTGCTGGCTTGTGCTTTTCTAAGCACCTTGGAATATCCGAACAAAGAAGACCCCGTTCCGGTGAAGCAGAAAACCGAAAAAATATGTATATGTAAGTTAAGGTACACTAAGAATCGTTCTCGTGTTGCCTCCTTTTCCTTTAATTCTATTTATCCTATTCCAAAATTTTTCACCCACGTCAATTGGGACGAAGTGGGACACAAGAACATAAAAAGTGTCGCCACAGTAATTTTGATCAAGGTAGAAGTCTAGATTTAGATAAAATGTGTGACCCAGACATTATTTATAAAGCAATGCGTGTGTTACCCGAATTTGACGGGAACCCGCATGTGCTAACTAGATTTATAAGATTGTGCGATAGATTAGTTTTAACTTTTATTAAAAGTGATCCGGAATATGAATTAAGTAACTTAACGTTGTTAAATGGTATTTTAAATAAGATCACTGGCCCCGCGGCCAGGACAATTAATTCTAACGGTATTCCAGAGGACTGGAATGGCATTCGTTCAGCTTTAATAAATAACTTTTCTGATCAAAGGGACGAAACGGCCCTCTACAATGACCTCTCTCTTTTAAGTCAAGGAAGCAACACTCCGCAAGAATTCTATGACCAATGTCAAACCCTTTTTAGCACAATCATGACTTATGTCACCTTACACGAAAACCTGGCGACCACTATAGAGGCCAAAAGAACTCTTTATAAAAAGTTAACTTTACAATCTTTTATAAGAGGCCTAAAGGAGCCCCTAGGTTCGAGAATAAGGTGCATGAGACCTGATTCAATCGAAAAGGCGCTTGAATTCGTACAGGAGGAGCTGAACATCATTTATTTGCAGCAACGTAATGATTCTGTGCATGCTAGTAATAAGAAACCGTTTTCAGACATGAGAATGCAGACTTTAGGTGCAGATGCAGGGCCAGCAATGCATGTACCTAAGCCATTTAATTTTAATAATTATGTGCCTAATTTTAAACCTCAATCGCAACCGGTGCCTTTTAGGCCACCAATGCCCTTCAGGCCTCCAGTTCCATATCGTACGCCTTCTCGTACACAGATGATGTTCAGGGCGCCGCCGCCAAATTACAATCCTCATAGCAATGTTTTCAAAATCTCTCACAACCAAGGCCCTAAACCTATGAGTGGAGTTATTCCGTATCAGACTAAACATTTACAACCATCGGGCCATGACTGGCGTAAGTTTGGCAACCCACCTCCGACAAATTATTTTAAGACAAGGGAGACCAACTTTAATGAACTTACCGACTATGACTATAATGACTTTTATTATAACTACAACTATAACGATTCTGACGACTACTATACTTATGAAAATCAGGCCCAAACTGATTATAGTGTTAGTGACTATAAAGAATCAGACACAGTTAACGATGACTCACAACAGGGACATTCTGATGCCAGTACCTCTGAAAATTTTTTGAAGGATCCCAAGTCAAAAAAGTTAGGATAGAAATAAACCTACAAACACAACGTCAACTTCCATATATTAAAATTTTGAATCCACCACTTAAACTCTTAATCGACACAGGGGCCAACCAATCATTTTTAAGTCCTCAAATTGTACAAAAATATTTCTCTCATGTTCCATTAAATTACGATCCGTTCGTGGTGACTAATATTCACGCGACCACCCGCAACGATTATTCAATTAACTTACCACCATTCTTAGAATTTAATGATGACAGCGAAACCAAATTCTTTGTATATGAATTCCATAAGTACTTCGATGGATTGTTAGGTCTAGATTTGCTAAGCAAGTGGCAAGCTAAAATAAACCTTGAAGATTTGATTTTGGAGACACGTTTTGCGACCAATCCGATTCATTTATATAATTCAGCAAATGTTAACCTGTGAACAAGATTGGGGTATTGTAGTAAATAAAATTCTCCTGGATAGTTACAAGATGTAATCCGGTTTCCACAATTTGTGCTTATACAAACAAAGTTATAAAAATTTAACTATAATCGCACGCTTGTGATGCGTGCGTCGCATATGGCGATCGAGATGCGAGCAGAGGTCGGCTGCGAGCCGAGAGTCGACGAAGCGTAGAGGGCGCGGGGAACAAGTCGTCTTCGAACAGGTTTTAGAAACCGTCCGCCGCCGATGCACCGTCGCTAGGCACGGCCGCGACATCTTGGGGGCCGTTGGAGACATCAGTCTTCAAATCATAATTCGACTCATCCAATAAAGGGCAGAGGTACTTCACACCCCGCCTATAAGTGCCTGTAGTGGTGGCAACTTCAGCCACACGGGAAACCCCGTCAGCTCCAGGGAACAGCTTGGCTACTCTTCCAAGTCTCCAGTTTAGAGGAGGCACATTATCCTCCTTCATCAGCACCAGGTCGCCCAGCTGCAGACTTCTGCCAGGAACACGCCACTTCATCCGCTGCTGCAGCTCCGCGATGTACTCGAGGTGCCAGCGGCGCCAGAAATGCTGTCTCAGTGCCTCGAGTCTCTGAAACCGGTCTAATCGGTTGGGGGTTACATCCGCCAAGCAGGGCGATGGCACTGACCTCAGCGCACGGCCGATGAGAAAGTGACCTGGAGTCAAAGGTTGGAAATCATTGGGCGAAGAGGATAGAGGACACAAAGGACGGCTGTTCAAGATGGCCTCTACTTGACTAAATAAGGATGCCAACTCTTCAAAAGTTAGGTGGGCATTTCCTAAAATTCTTTTTAAATGATACTTGGCGCACCGCACTCCGGACTCGACCAGTCCACCGAAGTGAGGAGAACAAGCCGGTTGAAATTTAAATTTAATCCCCTCACTCGAAGCAAATTCAGAAATAGAACTAGACTTTATTAAATCGCTAAGTTCTCTGGCCGCTCCGACAAAATTCCTGCCGTTATCGCATAATATTTCCCGAGGTTTACCCCTCCGGGAGATGAAACGGCGCAACGCGAGAATGAAAGAATCCGTGGATTGAGAGCTCACAGCCTCCAGGTGTATGCACTTGTAACGAGTGCACACAAAGACAACTAAATAACATTTTGTTATTTTACAGCCCCTTCCATGCCTATCAGTTATTAAGAAGGGCCCGGCTAAGTCGACGCAAACACTAATGAATGGGAAGTCAGGTGTGACGCGCTGAGAGGGGAGATTACCCATCAGAGGGGCTGAAGTTCTGCCCGCAACGCGGCGACACTTGACGCACTGCTGTGACACCGTGCGCGCTAAGTCGCGCCCCGCCACGGCCCACACATACTCCCTGACAGAACCCAATAGCAGCTGAGGAGCGGCGTGAAGAAGGCGCACATGCTCCTGCTGAAACAGTAACTTAGTGAGCCGGTGTTTGGCGTGTAGAAGTATGGGGTGACATTTTTCAAAGGCATAAAACGAAGAGTTCAAGCGTCCACCAACCCTTAGAAGATCGCCATTCTTGTCATAAAAAGGATGTAAAGACAAAATTGGACTTTTAGGATTCAACGGTTGGTCGTCGCGAAGAACTTTCAATTCCTGGGGGAAACTATCTTGTTGTGCCAGCCTACATAAATGTTTAAAAGACGCTTCGAGTTCCTCAGGCTGTAAAATACCGCTATGTTTACTTTTTGGATATCGACAGTTATGTATAAATCTCAATAAATAAGCGAACGCGCGCTGTAATCTTGTAAGCTTCGAATACCTGTCAAACACAATAAATCGAGATTCGTTTTCCCCGTTTTTAGTTATCGCAACATTAGCCTTTAATTCTGGCAAGTCGCCGACTATATTCGCAGCAAACTGAGGCCAGTTGCATCGAGGCTCCCGTAAAAATGACGGCCCGTTCCACCACAGCTCCAGATCAGTCAGTCTGCAGGCTTCTACACCACGTGACGCATAGTCTGCAGGGTTCATTGCTGTGGGTACGTGACGCCATTCACTGCCTTCAGTAAGTTCTAAGATAGCAGCTACACGGTTTGACACGAAAGTTTTTAATTTATTGTGACTAGTTTTAAGCCACGCTAAAACAATTGACGAATCGGTCCAGTAAAAAATCTGTGCTATCTGGCAACGCAGCGTTTTGCAAACAGCTGACGCGAGCTGAGCGCCCAGTAGCGCCCCGGCCAATTCTAAACGAGGAATGCTCGGAGTCGGGTTTGCGGCAGAACTCGTGGCCTTGACGGGAGCTACACGAGCCTTAGCACATAGTAGCCGAGTAACAACGTCGCCTTCATCATTGATAGATTTTAAATAAATGCACGCAGCATATGCTGTTGAGCTGCTATCACAAAAACAGTGCATTTCAATGTGGGTCGGCGATTTGCATAGAACGTAACGGGGCATTTGTAATGAAGTTAAATAGGCCAGTCCGTCAACAAAATGTTTCCAGGAAGTCTGGATATCCAAAGGTACACCCTCGTCCCATTTAATTTTTGCTAACCACAATTTTTGAATTAAAATTTTTGGTATAATAGTTAGCAAAGACAAGACGCCAAGGGGGTCAAATATCTTGCACGAATCAGATAAAATAGACCTTTTAGTAGGATTGTCGTTCCTGGCCTTGTACTCGGTTGGGAAATGAATGACATCTGCAGCAGAATCCCAGCCTACTCCAAGCGTGTGCGACGACGAGCTAATGATTAAGCTGCCCTTGGGCTTAAGGTTCTGAGAATCGCACAAAGCAGCAGGTGAATTAGATCTGTACTTTCGCAGCGGTAAGCAGCCTGCTGACAGAGCATTCTCCACAGACCTTTTAATATAAAGTAGGTCCTCCTCAGTGTCTGAGCCTGTCAACAAATCGTCGACCAGAAAATCATTATGAATAATATTTTTTATTCTTTCATCAGTGCATTCCTCACCTAATTGCCACAAGCAACGCGTGCTCAAAAAAGTAGCACTCGAAAAGCCGTATGTAATCGTATTGAGCCTTAATGTTTTTAAGGGTTCATTATCATGACTACGCCAAAGGATTAATTGTAGGTTGCGGTCGCACTCTTGGACCATAATTTGGCGGTAAAATTTATTAATGTCGCCAGTCAAAACGTACCTGTATGAGCGAAATCTCAACAAAATATTAAACAGTGAGTCCTGAATCATGGGCCCGACCATCTGTAAATCATTTATTGAATGGCCAGATGTGGTCGGAGCACTCCCGTTGAAAACAACTCGAATTTTAGTTGACTCACTGGTTGGCTTGAGCACAGCGTGATGGGGCACAAAATAAGAAGGATTTGGAAGGGGCGTCTCAGACACAGACAGGTGACCTAGGTCCGAGTACTCGTGAATAAAATTTTCATAAAGTTGCTTTAGCTCAGAATTATTTTTAAAGCGCTTTTCTAAGGCAAAGAACCGATTTTTAGCGAGCCTATATGAATTGCCTAAACAATCGGGCTCAGAAATCAATGGTAAGCGAACATGAAATCTACCACTTTTGTCACGATATGTATTTTTTATAAAATGTTGCTCGCATTCAGTTTCAATATCTGTATATGGTTGTATAGGCTGGGGAATCTGCTCCAACTGCCAAAACTTAGTCAGCGACTCGTCTAAACTGTCAAGTACGGACAGCGTATTGCATTGCAAAAATGAATTAAATAAAATGTCGCTTGACCTTGAATGGGCGCTCACGGGCCCGGCAAGTACCCAACCTAGCTTCGACTTACGCATGACTGGCATGCCCTTGCCTAACGTAATCTGCTCGGATCCGATTAAATTCCAAAAAATGTCAGCACCGATTAAAACATCAATAGGACCGGGCTGATTAAAGTTGGGATCCGCGAGTGTGATTTTACGTGGCAACTTTAGACGCGAAACATCAATATATTTAGGCGGCAAATGACCCGAAATAGTCGACAAAACTAAACATGAGATATCGAAATTAATATTGTTGTCATGCTTAGACCGTATTTGTACAGCGCAACGTTCAGGAGTTCTAGACAAAGGCATATTACCTACACCTACCAAATTAATCGAATTATGTTGCGGCGTTAATTGCAATCTCTGTTTTAAACCATCAGTTATTAATGACGTCATGCTGCCAGAATCCAGCATCGCCCGTGCGGTCACGTGGTCGTTGCTAATCGGATTGTAAACATCTATGAGCGCTGTAGACAGCAATACTTGAGTTGAATGAGAGACGGTCATGTGATTGGACGCGATTCCGGGTTCGATTCGCGGCGGTGGCAGTGAATCCGTAACTTGTGTACTTACAGCCTGAGGAACCTCCCTATGTAACAAAGTATTATGACGCTTCTTACAAGTGAGACAGGGACTTATTCGGCAGCGATGTGATGTGTGGCCCTTACGCAAGCAATTGAGACAGAGCCTCAACCGCGCTGCGCCGGCGATTCGATCCTCGATGTTCAAGGACAGGAACGACGAGCAATCGTAAATACGATGACTGCCGTTACAGAAGACACACGAAGCCGGTGGAGTAGGTGGAGTAGATGAAGCACCGGGAGCGGCTGAAATCGAGAAAGTTTTCATGTTTACGGATTTGTCTGGTTTGTTGTGAGAAATAAAGGGCTCACGCTTGTTATTGTTATTATTAAACGGTTTGTCTAATTTATGGCGCTGTACTGATTCTAGAACGTCAGCACGTCCCTTCAAGAATCGATTAAAATCGGCCAATGAAGGCAAACTATCATCATTATAAGAAATATTTTTAAATTCCTCCCACTTCAAAGTAGAAATATTGTCGAGCTTAGCCGAGACCATGTGAATAATCAAAGTATCCCATTGATCAGTAGGTTGCCCTAAGGTATTTAAAGCTCGCAGATTTTTAGACACGTGATCAACTAGGTATCGCAAAGACTTGGCCGACTCGCGACCTATCGGCTGGAGATTACAAAGCGAATTTAAATGATTGCTGATTAACTGTTTTTTGTTATTATAACGCTCGCAGAGGAGACGCCAAGCTTCGACATAGTTGGACTCGGTTACCTCTAAATTACTTATAACTTGAGATGCTTCACCCTCCAAATACGAGTTCAGGTAATGAAACTTGTGAATGGATTTGATTCGCTCGTTATTGTGAATGAGCGACTCAAACGTGTCTCGGAACTCAAGCCACTTAAAATACGAACCATCGAAATTAGCGATTTTTATTAAAGGCAATCTGAAATTAAAGTCGTTATCATGACCACATTTACTTGGAGCTTCAGACTTAACACTTGTAAAATCAGACTTATTATTGTCAATTAATTTCTGAGCACAAGCTATTAATGAAATAAAGTCTTTTTCCATTTCATCCCTCGTATCAAGTTCGGATTCCATTGCAGTTGGATTGTCAATTTCAATACGCGTTTGCACATCGTCGAACTGCGTGAACAATGCACGAAAACGATCCAACCTCAATGAAAGTTCCTCCATTTCTTGAGAAGAACCATCATCACCTTTTTCTAAACTCTTAATGTAGTTTTTAAACTTTGTTATACGTCCCTTAATGGACGTTCTAGTATTCACGTGAGAGGCCATAATTTAAAGTAATATGTTCTAGTAAAACAAAGCCCAAGAAATGACGGAACGATCAAATTCAAAATCAAAAAAAAGTATAAATAAATACGTAAATTCGTCCGGCTTGTAGTCCCATTCACCGCGGACACTTGTCTCGGCACGGAGTCGCCGGTGGCGCAGCAAGCGAGCACCCCGGCCCGCGAAGCTACAGCTGGTGTCAGATAACGGGACTCCCAGCCGGGCCGCACGGTCCGCAAACTGCTAAGGAAAGCGATGTCGTTACGTAACTAAATAAAATATCTTAAACAGGAATTTATAATTTCTAGCTTGTCAATAATCTAGTAAATCTAACGAAATTATTTCTTATACTTATTGTAAGAATTAAAGCCCTTTATGAAAACAAATAGGAAATATAGAAAGCAGTTTGAAATAATTATTGCGATTAGCACTCAAATAGGCATTTTAATATGATAAAAAAATGTAGAATTGCCTTATTTAAGTAATTAAGAAAGGATGTGAATCTTATTTTTATTCCAATTTATAATTTGAAAACACAATAACAGGAACCTACTCTTATTTTACGCTGATTTAACACTATGATGAAAAATAAGCCTTAATTTAATATGCAATATTCAAATACCTAAATAAAGCTAAGTAATCTAAATAACTCAAATGAACTGCGCAACATAGGCAAATAAAAGTACGACTAAAGCTTGGCATAGAATGAAACAAGAGTGGCAGTGCTTGATAGTCGAAGAGAGTGGAAAGAGAGGTTCAAATGGAAAGAAAGGAACAAAGGAATGGACCACTTCCCTGCTAAGCCGTGGCTGCGGCGGCTGGCGGCTGGCAACGGCCGGCGGGCTTGAGGCGGGGGCGGCTGCGGCTCCTGGACGTCGTGGACCTCCACGACACGGCGTTATAAATGCTGTCTTAGCCTTTTAGAGGTCGGAATATTCTTCATATGGCTTAGTACTCCAAACATTCCAACACGACGACGACGCAGCAATCCGTGACCTCTGTTGTCCTTCTCGAAGACTCGCGCAGCGGGTGTAGGCTTACGTAATCACGTCGGTGGGTCACCATGAACAAGATTGGGGTATTGTAGTAAATAAAATTCTCCTGGATAGTTACAAGATGTAATCCGGTTTCCACAATTTGTGCTTATACAAACAAAGTTATAAAAATTTAACTATAATCGCACGCTTGTGATGCGTGCGTCGCATATGGCGATCGAGATGCGAGCAGAGGTCGGCTGCGAGCCGAGAGTCGACGAAGCGTAGAGGGCGCGGGGAACAAGTCGTCTTCGAACAGGTTTTAGAAACCGTCCGCCGCCGATGCACCGTCGCTAGGCACGGCCGCGACAACCTGTATGAGGATATAGTACCAGGCCACTCTTCTAAATTAATTAGACTACCAATTAATTCACAAGATGGCGAAGTATTTATAAATGAGCAAATTTATTGTAATTGTATTATACACGAATGTCTCACACACGTTAAAAATACTCGAGCCATAGTAGAAATCGAAAACCCTTCAGACAATGACGTAATTTTTTCTTTAGACAGACCTATTGAATGTGAAATCTTAAATTTAGAAAGTTCAAATAAATTTCAATGTTCAACCCGTGCTAAAAACGTATTGTCTAAACTACGTACTGATCATCTTAATCCAGAAGAAAAGGCTAATTTAATTTCACTGTGCTCTCGGTATTCCGATGTTTTTTATATAGAAGGTGAACCACTCACCTTCACCAATAAGATAAAACATAACATAAAAACCACAGACGATAACCCCGTATATACTAAAAGTTACCGGTATCCGTTCATTCACCGCCAAGAAGTAAAAGACCAAATTTCAAAGATGTTGCAACAAGGCATAATCAGACCATCCGATTCTGCTTGGAGCTCGCCTATTTGGATAGTCCCAAAGAAGGCCGACGCCTCTGGAAAACAAAAGTGGCGTTTAGTCGTAGATTTTCGGAAGTTAAACGAAAAAACTATAGACGATAAGTACCCAATTCCGAACATTACTGATGTATTAGATAAACTAGGCAAGTGCAACTATTTCACAACACTAGATCTGGCTAGCGGATTCTATCAAGTAGAAATGAATCCGGATGATATTTCAAAAACTGCATTTAATGTCGAACATGGACATTTTGAATTTCTCAGAATGCCCATGGGATTAAAAAATTCCCCTTCCACCTTCCAAAGAGTCATGGATAATGTGTTGCAAGGCTTACAAAATAGGATTTGTCTAGTATATTTGGACGATATTATTGTTTTTAGCACATCCCTACAAGAACATATTGTAAATTTAGAAAAAGTGTTTATGAGACTCCGCGAATCGAATTTTAAGATACAGATGGACAAATCGGAATTCCTAAAATTAGAAACTGCTTACCTTGGCCATATCATTAGTGGCGATGGAATAAAACCTAACCCTGATAAAATTAAGGCCATTCAAAAATATCCTATACCCAAGACCACGAAAGAAATAAAACAATTCTTAGGATTATTAGGTTACTATAGAAAATTTATACAAGATTTTGCCCGCATAACTAAGCCCATGACCAATTGCTTGAAAAAGGGTAGTAAAATAACTTTAGATTCTAATTATATAAATTGTTTTGAGAAATGTAAATCCTTATTAACCAACGATCCGATTCTCCAGTATCCGAATTTCGAAAAAGAATTTTTGCTTACAACAGACGCATCAAATTTTGCCATAGGCGCAGTTTTGTCACAAGGCCAAGTTGGGTCAGATAAACCAATTTCTTACGCTTCACGTACTTTAAACTCTTCTGAACAAAATTATAGCACCATAGAAAAAGAGTTGTTAGCCATAGTCTGGGCTACAAAATATTTCAGACCATATCTTTTCGGGCGACATTTTAAAATACTCACAGATCATAAACCACTTCAGTGGATAATGAATCTAAAAGAGCCCAACTCTCGTTTGACTCGGTGGCGACTAAAGCTAAGTGAATACAACTTTACGGTCATTTACAAAAAGGGATCCATTAATACGAACGCCGATGCGCTATCTAGGATTGAAATTAATATAGGTGATACCGAATCTTTAGATGTAAACGTGAGTCAAAGACCACCCGTGAGTATTTCGTCATCGACTGAAACAGCAAATTCAAGCTCGACTGCTACAGTTCATACAAGTAATGAAGATCCGGTGTTGGAAATACCAATAAGCGATTACCCTTTAAATAAATTCAGTAAGCAACTTTGTTTAACCATTGTTGGTGATCTCAAAAGGCAACCAATTATAACAAAACCTTTTGAAACTCATACTCGTATTTCAATTCAATTATCTGAATCCAATTTAGAAGCAGACTTAATAAACGCCATCAAAGAATTCGTTAATCCGAAAGTTAAAACTGCCATTCTTATAACTCCGGCCACAGACATGTATAAAATTGTACCTATTCTGCAAAGAACGTTCCATAGCTCCGCGATGGATGTTATTCTCGTTAAAACCGAAATAGAAAACGTAAAGGAATACTTAAGACAGCAAGACCTAGTTAGACATTACCATGATGGAAAGACTAACCACCGTGGAATAAATGAGTGTTATTTATCATTATCGAAAAAGTACTATTGGCCTAAAATGCGTGAGCACATAACAAAATTTATTAATGATTGCGTAATATGCGGACAAGCTAAATACGATCGAAATCCGATTAGGCAAGAGTTTCATACCGTCCCACCTGCCACTAAACCATTTGAAATCGTTCATATGGATCTGTTCACAGCACAAAATGAAAAGTATGTTACATTCATAGATGTTTTTTCGAAATATGGTCAAGCATACATTTTACGAGATGGTACTGCCTTAAGTATTATCCAAGCATTGCTTACTTTTTCTACACATCACGGTTTGCCATTAACTATAGTTACCGATCAGGGAACAGAGTTTACTAATCAAATATTTTCAGAATTCGTTAAAGTCCATAAAATTACACACCATAAAACGCTAGCACACTCGCCGAATGATAATGGAAACATCGAAAGGTTCCACTCTACAATACTGGAACACTTACGTATTTTACGCCTTCAGCAAAAAGATCAACCAGTAAATAATTTAATGCCTTACGCGATATTAGGTTACAACAGCTCAATTCACAGTTTTACAAAGTGTCGACCATACGATTTAATTCGAGGCCACCTCGATCCCAGAGATCCTCTTAATATCGATATTTCGCAACATCTGTTTCAACAATACATTATTACCCATCGTGATCAAATGAAAAAAGTTTATGAAATTATTAATGAGTCTTCGCTACAAGATCGCACTGCGATTATCGAAAGACGTAACCGTAACCGAGAACCGGAAGTAGAATACCAACCTCAACAACAAGTATTTATAAGGAACCCAGTAGCTAGTCGTCAAAAGTTAGCCTCGAAATACACTCAAGATACAGTTTTAGCCAATTTGCCAATCCATATTTACACTTCAAAAAAACGCGGTCCTGTAGCAAAATCTAGGTTAAAGCGTGTGCCTAATTCAGCGCGTTTGTTACAGGATCCTCTTGATGATGACTCTTCTCCGTCCGGCACAAACACAGGAGATAAAACTTGAAAGACTGGACGAAGGACCTGGAATACTTCCATTCAAACTAGGACCTACTTACTTTGTGACTCATTACCATTCCTTTGTACAATACATTGACTTAAATGACATTGACTTAAAAATTGATCTAGTTTTAAATCAACTTCAAAAAACTAAAAGCTTGTTGAACAACGATACTTTTTCTTTGTATGAGGTTCAGATAAAATACTTATTCGAAAAGGCTAACGCAGCTAAGTATCAATTAAGAAGTCTTGAGCCTAGTCGCTCTAAACGAGGTCTTGTGGACGGTCTAGGTTCAATCATTAAAAGCATATCCGGTAATCTTGATTATACTGACGCAATTCGATACAACAATGCCATAAAAGTCCTAACTAATAACCAAAAAAGATTTGCAACAGATTTTAATAACCACATTAGTCTTAGCAAAGAATGGATGGATCAGCATACGAATCTAATTTCAGAGTTAGTACAAAATCAATTAAGAATAAATGAAACTTTGCACATTATCTTAAATAGTAACGCGTACAAGGAAAATAGCCTCTTAAAATACGCAAAGTTTGCACAATTATTAATCGTTATAGGTGAGAATATAGATAGGTTATCATTAGAGTTACGAAGAATAGAGGATATTTTAGCTTTTACTCGTACTTCTACGGTACACCATTCTATGATAAGTATAAATGTGATTGAATCAATGATAGATACACTAAGAAAATTATATCCTAAAAATAACTTGCTAGAATTAGAAATTAGAGATTATTATGATATTATAAAACCTGGGTCTTATTATAGTGAGAAACAAATAGTTTTAATTTTTAAATTTCCAATTATATCTATAACGATATTTGATATGTACAAATTAGCCATTATACCAAATAAATATAATAGTATCCTTGTTCCACCATATCCTTTCCTTGCAATTAATGGGGACGAATATGTGTACATAGAGACAGAATGTCCGAAGGTAAAATCACGGTTTTTCTGCGAAGAAAATTTGAATCATCAAATAACCAAACAACCGGACTGCATTCACAAATTAATAGTTAACCAAATGTTAAATCAAATCTGCCACTCGAAGACCGTGGACATCACCAAAGAAGCCATGGAGAAATTGGACGATCGGCATTACGCACTTGTATTTCCTAATGCAACGCAAGTCAAATTATTCTGTGGGCGCGAAGAACACTGCACACTAAATGGAAGCTATCTAGTAACCATCCCTCGCGATTGCTATCTACGCACCAACGACTTCACAATCAAAAATGCCTATGACCACATAAAAGGACAACCTGTAAAGATCACAAAAACTGATAACTACGAAGATGCACGCATGAATGCTCTCCAGCCAGCGATCAAATTCAATGCCATTAACTTGAAGAAGCTTCATGAAATTCAGAATGAAATATCCTTACAGTCACCTATCCATGTGGAAGACCCAGCTACAGATGTAATATACCATACGACCATACCTGTTTACGGGATACTTTGCATCGCCATCATTTCAGGACTGATATTCACAATCTGGAAGATCTTTAGACATCGCCGACTGAACCTAACTAGAAAACCGGACACAGAAAACGAAGAAGGAAGTCAGTCGCCAGCAACATTTCACCTAAAAGTTCTGAAATAGTTGCTGATTTGAGGTTGGGGGTGTTATATTCCAACCCTTTACACATCCCATACAAACTAAATCAATTATTAATCGTCAAGCCTACCATATTAATTGTAAGCGACAAGCAATGATGCAACGACTTGGGTGGCCACGGGTGTGAAACTTATTTCTTACAATTGGGGGAAGCAGTGGCGCAACCAGTGAGCAGACCGCCCATGTTGGACCTGACCACCGGCAGACCGGACTTCGAAGGAATACTTTTTGGTTCACACTTCGAACAATCAGTCGTCTTCTAGTTTTAATATTATAATTGTAATCTTATTAAACTTTGTAATACTTTTAATTAAATAAGTTTAAATTAAATTCGTTTTTTTTTGCATCCTCCGGCTGAGGGCTTCGTAATTAGCCTAACGGCTTGACCCACCTTGAGATTACACCTTACATTCTGTCATCAACAACATGAAGTTCGTTCGATTCAAGCTTCAAATGCGTTGTCGCTTGCGTCAACTTCACAACGTATTGGTTTGGTGTTCGGCGCGGGCTGTTTGTCTCTTCAGTACGCTTTAATATTCTGTCAAGTGAACACGTATCTACAGTAAGGTAATTACTTACTTATATTGGAGTATCGAATTGATACGACTTGTTTCAATTGACGCGTCCAAGTACCGTCAATTGTCGTATGGTTGAAACGACAGAATAGTTGGTGCGTTCATACCGCCACATGTCGTATGGCCCATACGACATAATATAACCCTATGTGGGTAGTTTGAAACCTATTGAGTTCATACGACATGTCGTTTAGAAAATTTGATACGACCGTCATACGACGTCGCATCACTATTATCTACTTAACAAAATTATTTTTCCGAAACGACAGTCGATACGACAGCCTGTCGCATCAACCATACGACGACGTATCAATCTTCTTATACAAAACTATTGTGATACTAAGGTCGCTTCTTATCTTACAGAAAATCATGTCCTACACTACCATGGGGGAACTGGCTGAAAGGCCGTTGTCAACGAACAAAGACTTCTACGAGCGAGTTTTGGATATCATTCGTAAACATTTTCCACCCAGTTGGGAATCGTGGGTTGTGAAAGACATTCACATCCAAGAACTTTTCGGGGATACTATCGATCCTGAAATAGAGAAAAAACTCAGGTTTGGGTTACCGACTGTCGACCTCACGTTAGCACATAACCCGCAGAGTAATCGACTCTCAGAACGAACTTATCGCCTCTTGAAACGGCAGCTACTAGACTGGCCTCTTGGAAGAGCCTTAATATACTCTCCACATGTCATCATGGAGAAGATTCACGATAATGCTTACTCTTATAACACTTTCATGGAGACTGTGAAGAGCATAAAACATCTCATTATTTCGAGGCGAGCTGCATCAGGCACTTTAGGTGGCCACGACGATGAAGAGAGCTGTAGATCACTAAGTGTATCTGTTTCTACACGCCATGATACCCCAACCGAGCGATCTAAACGACCTAGAGAATAATTGCCTCAACCAGGTCCTAGCAAGGAACCGCCACAAAAAAGATCTTGTGATGACTGGGCAGAAAAAATAATGACCCAACAACAAACGATGTTTAAGACGATGCTTGAAATTTCCAATCGTCAGGGAGAATCTATTAAATCCTTACAAGAACAATTGTTCAACAAACAAAATACTCGAAATCAAGAACCACAATCCCTCAATAACTCATTCGCAGACAGTACATCTCAAGAAGATGAAGAAAATCAAACGATTGACACCGAAAAGTCGACCGGTGGGTGGCAACCTCTACCAATGGGAGAACCAAGTGAAGAGGAACTTAAGGAAAGGATTGCAGAGGCTAAGAGGCTTCTCTCACAACTTCAACAACAACCTAGCAATACAACAGTGGAGTTTCAGCCTAATATAACGGAGTCAAAAGCAAAAGTATCTAAAGCTTGCCCAGAGTTAGCCAAATTAGGTGCAGAATGCCAAAGGCTCGGCTCAGAAGCATGGAAAAACATTAAATACAAGGACGTACAGAAAAACTTTCAAGCGACCCCCGTCTTTTGTGCATTAAAAGTTAACCCTCAGCTAGCCCTAGCCACACCTTTCTGGCACAGCGTATCAATGTTGGAAAAATTCGAAAGCACACTGGCAGCCATTAGTCACGGACTCTTACAACAACGCAAAGCATTTCAAGAAGCCTGCCAGAACCTTAACGTAGAAGTCCGAGATCAGCTGAATAAGACCGTACTGGGACACGATACACAGTTTAGGAAAGTATCTGAAAATTTGCTTCAATATACATGTGGAAAGAGAGCTGAAATAATTCAACAAAGAAGAGATCTTTATAAAGCTCCGAACAAAGTAATAAATGAAATATTGCACGATATACCACCCTCTGAAACATATCTCTTTTCAGAGACGAAGCTAGCAGAGGTTGTTAAAGATACTGGAAGTCCACATAAGGTTTTCCCACCCAAAATTAGACGCCCAAATAATAAGTCAAAAACCTCAACAAAGAAGTTTCAAACGAAAAATAGGGACGGAAGAGAAGGATATAATACAAACAGAAGAGACTATAGACGCGAAGAAAAACCTAATTTTCAAAAACATAGAGGATCAAACTTTCATCAAAATAAAAACAAACAAGGAGAAAAGAAAAAATGACTACTTTCAAGCAGGTCAACTACGCAAAAAAGTTCAGCTGTGGCAACAATTGGGTGCCCCCGAAACTATCTTATCAGTCCTGTCAGGATACCGTATACCCTTTGTAAGCAAGCCTCCGATAAGTATATTGAACAACAGAACACAAAGTCTAGTCTGCAAAGAATCCATAGCGATGGACGAACAAATAGAAAAACTGAAATCGTCAGGGGCAATTATAGAACAGAAATTCGAGAGAGGCTTCATTTCACCCATGTTCCTAAGGAAAAAACCAGACGGAACCCACAGACTGATATTCAACCTGAAACGCCTGAATTTTTTTGTCGACACACCAAAGTTTCACCTTGTCAACCTATACAAGATTCCAGGAATCTTAAAGAAAGAAGACTACATGTTCAAAATAGATATTTCGCAAGCATATTATCATCTCCCTGTTACAGAAACACATCAACGATTCCTCACTCTGTTACACAAGCAGAAATTCTACCATATGACGTGTCTTCCCTTTGGACTGGCAAGCGCACCGTCAATCTTTGCCAAAATAACATGCTGGGTAGCGCAGTTTCTCAGACAGAAAAATATCAGAACTCTCGTGTACCTAGACGATTTTCTAATCATGCACGAAAATCGAGACATACTACAACAGCAAGGAAAATACGCAATACAAACTTTGGAAGAATTGGGCTGGTGTATCAATTACCAGAAAACCAGCACTACTCCGGAAAAATGCGTGGAATACCTCGGGATTGTATGGGATACAGAAAGAAACGAAAAACGTCTATCAAATGCAAAGATTATGCTGTATCAAAAGTATCTCAAAAGTCTTCAACGAAAAGGTTTTTGGAGCTGGATGGACGCAAAAATACTCCTGGGAAAGTTAAACTTTGCCGCCGAGGCTATACCTCTAGGACGACTGCATTGTCGAGCAATTTAACGGTCGGCAAACAATCTACCCTCATCAGATCGTCACCGGAAAATCCGAATACCAGAACCGGTAATAGAGGAAATATCCTGGTGGACAAAGAATATTCAAAGGAGCTCACAAATTCACTACAAACAACCGTCAATATACATAACAACAGATGCCGCAGATCACGGATGGGGAGCGATTATAAACGATCAGAAGCTATCAGGAACCTGGAACAGCAAGCAAATCAGCTGGCACAGCAATCGAAAAGAATTATGGGCACTATACGAAGTCTTAATGAGGACCACCACAGACTTACAGGGGAAATCGGTAATTTTCCAATCAGACAACAAGACGACTGTCGCTTATATAAACAAAGAGGGGGGACGAAATCGGCCGCCCTCCTGGGCATCGCCTCAAAGATCCTGCTACTCGCCAACGACTGGAAAATTCACCTGAAAGGGAGGTACTTACCTGGAAAATTCAACGGGATCGCGGACAGTCTCTCCCGGGGCAACGCTCTTCCGGAATGGCAACTGTCAAAGCATGCCCTGAACCAAATCTTTCGCGAATGGGGCACACCTCACGTCGACCTTTTTGCCTCAAAAAGTTCAGCAGTGATTCATCCTTATGTAAGCGAAGATGTTCGAGATCGTCAAAGCCTATTCACGGACGCCTTCAGTCGGCCTTGGAACTTCCAATTAGGTTGGATGTTCCCACCACCAGCACTCATCCCCAGGGTAATTCAACATCTAAAGAGCAGCACAGGCTACTACCTACTGATCGCCCCCAATTGGGAGAAAGCTCACTGGCGACCAGAATTAGAGCAAATAGCAGTATACCCTCCTGCCCAGATTCACAACCTCAGGGAAAATCTAACAGATCTGAGAACAGGCAAACCACCTCCGGAAGTAGACAGCATGACTTTGGAGGTTTGGAAGGTTCGTGCTGGAATGACTTACTACAAGGATGGTCAGAAGAACACGTAAATCTAGTACAAGCATCGTAGAGAGCTTCAACTCTTAAAACATATAGACCTGCCTGGAAGAAATGGGTAACTTGGAGCGAAAAAAAACCAGACTTCAATTAAAAAACCAAATCCTAGCACTTTAGCAAAATTCCTGTGCTACTTGTACACGGACAAAAACCTAGCACTAAGTACAATTCTTGTCCACAAATCCGTAGTCTGCACCCTCTGTGACCCTGAGATAAGTGAACACCTAGCAGGTCACCCGCTTATCAAGCATGTACTTAAAGGTATCGCAGCAAAGAAACCACCGCAACGCACACGCTTACCCATCTGGAGTGTAAGCGACCTACTATCATGGATAAATGGCAGTGAAATTAACTATGAAAGCCTACTTCAAATTTCTAGACACGTGGCGATTCTCCTTCTGCTAGCTACTGGTAGAAGAATCCATGATTTAACTCTATTAGACATAAGAGAAGAATATTATGAGGACAACGACGACACTATGAGATTCTGGCCAATTCATGGCAGCAAAACTGATTCTTCAACTTATATCCAAAGTGGCTGGGAAATCAAATCATACCCGAATCAAAAACTTGATATAATATACTGGACTAGACGACTCATCGAGGTTTCAGAAACCAGAAGAGGTAATCTCACGATATTATTTTTGACAACACGGGGTACAGCCAAACCTGCATCGAGGACCGTCATCGGGGGCTGGATACGCACATTATTTAAAGAAGCTTAGATTATTGCGCCACCAGGTAGTTGCCGCGCAGCTGTTGCCTCAGATAATTTCATCAACCAACGAATGGATCTAGATGATGTCTTAAAAAAGGGAAATTGGAAGAAAAGTGAGACATTTCAAAAATTTTACTGCAAGGAAATTAACCCTCGCCCTAAAATGAGACGATTTCATTATCAAAAAATTTTAGTCCATGTTGATTGTTCAAATTCTGTTGATTATTGTTTAATTAGCAAAAGTCAAAGTCAAAGTCAAAAGAATCTTTATTTCGTAAGTATTTAAATACATTTGAAATAAGTCACAATTTACAAATTGAACTGAATCTACCACCACTTCGGAAAGTCGATCTGTTGAGAAGAAGTGGCAAGAAACTCAACAGCAATCATCTTTTAAAAATACACAATAACAATAACAACAACAACAATTTACAATCTTCTTGCATCCGGATATCTTATAATAAAACTTTATGCTTATCCTTAAATCTATCGAAGGGTTAATCTTAAATATTTTGGAGTTTTATTATAAAAGCGTACACATTGACCCATGAACGAGTTGGTGATCTTCTGGAGTCTACTATTATATTTATACATTAGGCAATCAAGTACTAGACAGAAACGTAGACATAGATATAGAGGTAAAGATAGAAGTAGATAGATGTAGCGATAGAGGTGAGAGATATTACAGATAATGTGGATGGAGATGAGGATAGTCGTGGACAGAGACTGGACACTAACACGGACGTGAACATGGGGGAATGGGATGGAGATGGGGAAGTCAGAGTCAAATTCAAAAAAGTAACATAGTCATAAAGTCTTCAGAAAAACGACCTGGCACCGCTAGCAGCACCCGTTCACGAGTATAACGCAAGCACCAGCCATCACTCTCCTCAACCATATTTTAGGGAAGAGGGTGACCCGACACCCGACGCTACCACTAGCCATGCCGCCTGAGGAAGCATGACGTTCTTGCTGTTGTATGGATAAGAAGGAGATGGAGATGGCGTTGGATGAGAAGGAAATGGAGATGGTGTTGGAGATCTTCTACAGCTGTTTTTGAAAACAGCAACAAAAGCAGTTTTTTAAGAATTGTATACCAATCAAAGTTTTTTTTTTTTGTATAAAACTAAGTAAATCGCTGAAATATTGTGTACATTTAACATATTCTCAATTGTTTGAACATATTGTGAAAAACATAACTGTTTCTAAATAGTGATTTGAACCCGACCGTTACACTTTTTGGACTTAGATAACAAAGAAAAGTAATTTGTGAGTATTGAAATTACTATAGAATATATTGAAATTGATTTGGCTGTAGTTAGCAATAGTAAAATCACTGTGTAAGCCTTTTTTGTTCCAATTCCATAACCTCAACTTCAAGTAACTGCTCACTTGATTCATTCGGAAAAAACAATCGTTGTATTTTCTATTCAAGACCTAACTCGGTATCAAAAATGATGACTCGCCAGGCTGCTGTTCGTCAGCTGGAAGACAAACTTCATCTGACCCTACAGGAGCTTAAATTATCAAAGTCTATGTGTGAGCAGTTGCTGGATGAGAGAAATGATGCCGAAAAAGAGTTTATCAGTGTACTCAACTCAAATAAACAGTTAAAACTGGAACTATCAAAAATTCATATTCAATTTCTAGAAGTTGTTGAACAAAGAGACCAACTGCAAAGGATAATAAATGAGTTTGATGGTAAAAGTAATATATTAGAAGATGTTATTAGGCATAACAAACATTTGAAAGTCCAATTATGTGATTCCTTTTCACAAATAACTTCCTTAGAATCTAAAATTAATGAATCCAGGTCAGCACAATCTCAGTCTCTATTTGAGGAATTGGTTCTATATGTAATATATGTAAAAATACTTCCACCACTATTGACCTTACCAGTGATTGCTCGATTAATGCAGAGTTGCCGGTTAGTCCTACTACAAGCACTAACAATAAACTTAACTGTAATAAAAGTAGGACTAAATCAAACAAAAGTAAGCAATGTATAAAGACCAATAATATAAATAAAAATATTAGTAAGAATAAAATTTTCTCATGTAAAAATAGCCATTACAGAAAAGAACGTTTAAATTTACTAAGTAAGTTAAAATCATGTAGTTCTGAATTGAGCTGGAAATAAACAGGCTTTATGAGCAACTTAATAGTTTAACTAATAAATATGAAGTTGCTCAGAAAGAGATAAAAGAACACACTTTAGCCATGGACAGCTTACTTCAACTATCTAAATATAATCTGGATCAATTTGAGTATTTGACTTCCCAAAATAATTGTGAACAAAGTGTATTAAGTTGTCCACAGCCCGAGCTATGCCAGTCCCAGTCCCAGATGCCTTGTGTTATAGAGGATAATGTACTGCTTATAAAACCAAAGCCATCTTATTTATGTAATAATAAGCTAAGTCAGCCAGAAGTAGTTATGTACAGCGATGAACTTGGGAAAAAAATGGGCTTCCAAGTAAGTAAATATGTAAGGCAGCCAATAATAAATAATTGTTTCCCTGGTGCTTCATATTGTGATATATTAAATAAAGTTTTTGTGACTGACTTTAAAGTCAAAACTGTCTTGATTATTTTAATTGGCAGACGGGACCATGCAAATAAAAAAGACATGATTCACAGTTTTTCCAAATTACATGAAAAGAAAAATATATGTAGAATAATATTATTTGCATTACCTTTTAGCCACTCTTTCTCAGAGAAAGAAAACAATATAAGGCACCATCTGAATAAAATATTACACACTATGACATGTAGGCATAGTGATAAATTCCATATGATTGATACTAACATTATAGTTAGTAAACCTTTTTATTTTAAGTATGATAAGTACAATTTGTACGATTATTCTATACGACAAATAGCAATTTCGCTATCTTATATTATTAGTAATGATTTACCAGTCATCTTGACTGAAACCTCTGCTTCTATTGAGCAGCCACTTATATTTATTAAACCGGTGGAATATAACATTCCAAGTAATAGTATTAGGACTACTCTAGTTAATTTAAACTAGAGGCGACGACAATAGATAATAAGACTTCTAGCTATAATCAAAATGTTATTAGCACATATGCCCCAGCTGCAAAATTAAAATGTAGTAAAAATTTAAATGTAGCCCACCAAAATATTGAAGGCATGCTGGGTAAGGATTTACAAATTGAACTTTTTATGAATCAAGAAAATTTAGATATTTTGTGTGTAACGGAGCACTGGCTAAAAGACCATCAAATGATATTTTCGTTCAATAATCATCAAATAGCCAGTTCATACAGCAGAGTCCAGGCTAATTGTGGCGGCTCCTTGATTATTACACACAAAGGAATGAAATTTAAAGAACGAAAGGATATTATTAGTCTTTCTGTTGAGCAAACCATTGAAATGGCATGTATAGAACTAGGGAAAGTTATTATAATAAGCCTATACCAGCCAGCTTCATCCTTTGATTTGTTTGAAAAAATCATGGAAGAAGCTTTACTTAAACTTAGTGATACTAAAAAAAATATCATTGTCTGTGGTGATTTTAATATTGATTTATTAATCCAATCATCCCTTAGCCAAAGGTTAACTAATTTGTTTCTTTGTTATGGACTTAAAAATCTCTTTTTGGAGCCTACACGTGTTACAGCCACTTCAGCAACATGTATTGATAACATTTTCACTGATGCATCACCCAACAGTCAATACATATTTAATAAGTTAAAATCGGATCACAGTGGACAATTAGCATCTTTTAACATTAACACAAACAAGGCATTAAGAAGAGAGATTAAGTTTGTACCCATGAACGAGGGTCGGCTGGAGAGATTCAGAAGTAATGTCTTGGATAAGTTGTGGGAACTTAAATGTTATGATGATCCTGTTAAGGAGTATAATTGTATTTTTAATTGAATTAAATGTGAGTATGATACAGTATTTAAATCAAAAACAATTAAAATAGATGATAACTCATTTAAGTTTAGTGACTGGGCAACAGTAGGAATATTCAAAAGCAGAGACAGATTATATGAATTATATGATGAAAAATCATATAATCATAGCGAAACCTTTAAGGAATATGTTAAAAAATACTCCAAAATGTTCAAAAATGTGTGTAGTATTGCGAAATCAAATTTTATTAATAATAAAATTCAAAATAGTGTAAATATACCTAAAACTACTTGGCAAATTATAAACAGCGAAACTGGAAAGTCTAACATTAGAAACGCGGAACATAAACTGAAAATTGGTGATCGACTGTTGACATCAGATACAGAGGTTGCTGAAGCTTTTGAAAAATTCTTTGCAGACATTCCAGTTTCGACTACGAAGACATTAAATTCATCAGTTAAAGCTGCACAGTCTTTTCTTGAAAATAATGTAAATAAGTGTAAAACTAACTTTACTTTCAGGCATGTTACTGAAAGTGAGGTATTGAAAGCTTTTAAAAGTATAACAATTAAGAACACTGCTGATCTGGATGGTATTTCTGTTAAAATCATCCAATCTATCATTGACGGTATTGCACCTTATTTAGCCAGAATATTTAATAATTGTGTTGATAATGATGTGTTTCCGGACTTAATGAAACTTAGTAAAATTATTCCCGTATTTAAAGCAGGAAGCATAACCGACCCCAGTAACTTTAGACCAATCTCTATATTACCAACACTTAGTAAAATTTTTGAAAAGCTTATTTTAAACCAACTAGTGGTACACTTCTTTAGCAATAATTTAATGAATTCAAATCAATTTGGTTTCACACGGGGTCGCTCAACAACTGATGCCAGTGTTGAGCTTATCAAACATATATTTGATGCCTGGGAGGAGTCACGTGATGCCTTCGGTGTCTTTTGTGATCTGTCCAAGGCTTTTGACTGTGTTCACTACGATACACTCCTCATGAAGCTACACCACTATGGAATCAATGATAGGGCACTTGATTTTATGAAATCCTATTTATGCAATAGAATTCAAAGAGTTGATATTAATGGAAAGAGATCATCGGGATCAGCAGTTCATATGGGAGTGCCCCAGGGCTCGATTCTTGGGCCTTTCTTATTCTTAGTTTATATAAATGATTTGCCATTTTTAGTGAAAGACAAGTGTGAGGTCATATTATTTGCTGATGATACCTCTTTTCTATTTAAAGTGAGTAGGCAATTGAAGCATTGCTTTGAAATAAACTGTTGTATTGAAACTGTGGAGAAATGGTTTTCAGCCAATAACCTACTACTCAATGAAAATAAAACTAAATTTTTAAAATTCTCTTTGCCTAATGTCCGGCACGTAAATACTAACTTAATTGTAAAAGGACAAGAATTGAGCCCTGTAAATTCAACAGTGTTCCTTGGCATAACCCTAGATGCACAACTACAATGGGGACCACATATAGAAAGGTTGGCGAAGAGACTTAGTTCTGCAGCATATGCCGTCAAAAAGATGCGAAATATCTCTAATGAAGCTACTGCGCGGTTGGTTTATTTTGGTTATTTTCATAGCCTAATGACATACGGCATTCTCCTGTGGGGAAATGCTGCCGATATTAAAACCATCTTTGTGCTGCAGAAACGGGCTATTCGCTCAATCTACAAACTTAATTCCAGGGCGACACTTAGAAATAAGTTTAAAGAAATTAATATTCTTACCTTTGCCTCACAATATATCTTTGAAAATCTTATGTTCGTAAAAAAGAACTTAAACATGTTCCATAGAAAATGTGACTTGCATAATGTTAATACTAGAAATAAGTACAAGCTAGCCGGCTATGATAGTAGACTTCATAAAGTCACTAACTCATTTATGGGTCAATGCATACGTTTTTATAATAAGGTTCCCACAAATATTCAAGACTTACCACTTGATAAATTTAAAGAAACTATTAAACAAAAATTGTGTAGTAAAGGCTTTTATACAATTTCTGAATATATGGACGATAAAAGTCCTTGGTTGTAAATTGTTTTTCAAATATTCTCAATCTCCAACTCCATCTCCATTTCCTTCTCATCCAACGCCATCTCCATCTCCTTCTTATCCATACAACAGCAAGAACGTCATGCTCCCTCAGGCGGCATGGCTAGCGGTAGCGTCGGGTGTCGGGTCACCCTCTTCCCTAAAATATGGTTGAGGAGAGTGATGGCTGGTGCTTGCGTTATACTCGTGAACGGGTGCTGCTAGCGGTGCCAGGTCGTTTTGCTGAAGACTTTATGACTATGTTACTTTTTTGAATTTGACTCTGACTTCCCCATCTCCATCCCATTCCCCCATGTTCACGTCCGTGTTAGTGTCCAGTCTCTGTCCACGACTATCCTCATCTCCATCCACATTATCTGTAATATCTCTCACCTCTATCGCTACATCTATCTACTTCTATCTTTACCTCTATATCTATGTCTACGTTTCTGTCTTGATTGCCTAATGTATAAATATAATAGTAGACTCCAGAAGATCACCAACTCGTTCATGGGTCAATGTGTACGCTTTTATAATAAAACTCCAAAATATTTAAGATTAACCCTTCGATAGATTTAAGGATAAGCATAAAGTTTTATTATAAGATATCCGGATGCAAGAAGATTGTAAATTGTTGTTGTTGTTATTGTTATTGTGTATTTTTAAAAGATCATTGCTGTTGAGTTTCTTGCCACTTCTTCTCAACAGATCGACTTTCCGAAGTGGTGGTAGATTCAGTTCAATTTGTAAATTGTGACTTATTTCAAATGTATTAAATACTTACGAAATAAAGATTCTTTTGACTTTTGACTTTGACTTTGATGGAGTTGGAGATTGAGAATATTTGAAAAACAATTTACAACCAAGGACTTTTATCGTCCATATATTCAGAAATTGTATAAAAGCCTTTACTACACAATTTTTGTTTAATAGTTTCTTTAAATTTATCAAGTGGTAAGTCTTGAATATTTGTGGGAACCTTATTATAAAAACGTATGCATTGACCCATAAATGAGTTAGTGACTTTATGAAGTCTACTATCATAGCCGGCTAGCTTGTACTTATTTCTAGTATTAACATTATGCAAGTCACATTTTCTATGGAACATGTTTAAATTCTTTTTTACGAACATAAGATTTTCAAAGATATATTGTGAGGCAAAGGTAAGAATATTAATTTCTTTAAACTTATTTCTAAGTGTCGCCCTGGAATTAAGTTTGTAGATTGAGCGAATAGCCCGTTTCTGCAGCACAAAGATGGTTTTAATATCGGCAGCATTTCCCCACAGGAGAATGCCGTATGTCATTAGGCTATGAAAATAACCAAAATAAACCAACCGCGCAGTGGCTTCATTAGAGATATTTCGCATCTTTTTGACGGCATATGCTGCAGAACTAAGTCTCTAAGCTATTTAGGTACCCACTTATGTTTTCGTTTTGAGAAGTTTATATATTTGTTTTGACTGAAACCTTTAATTAATATACTATTTGTTTTTCATCATATCAGAATCTTTTAGTCCATACAAAACATACAAAACCTATGTCACAGTACACTATAGCTTGGTGTTCAACGCCGGCAGATAATAAACACGTCTCAAGGTGGGTCAAGCTGTAGGCTCGAACACCTAAATAGCGGCGTTTTCCCCCCGAAGGGAAGAAAACGCTTATTTAGGTTTCAGCCGTTAGGTTAGGTTAGGTTAGGTTAAATTTGAGCCGGCAAGGCATGATATTTTGGGTGGGTCAAGCCTAACGGCTGAAACCTAAATAAGCGTTTTCTTCCCTTCGGGGGGAAAACGCCGCTATTCATATTTTTTTTCTTTAACACTAAAACACATTCTTAGGTAACAAATCTCAAAAAAAAAAGAAAATGTTTGGTTATTGGCTCAAAAATTTACGTTTTGCTGTGCTTGCAAATTACAATTTCAACGTCTACGAAGCGATCCCTCGCTTCACACACAGTCACACAGTTTATAGGAAACCCACCCATACTGACCGATATTTAAATGGGAAGTCCCACCACCAGCCGAGCCAGTTACTCGCCGTAGGCTCCTCTTTGTTTCAGAGAGCACATGGAATCTGCGATCCTCAGCACATTGATGATGAACTGAAACATGTTGTCAAAGGTGCTTCGTGAAAACGGCCTCAAACCACCTCGTCGCCGCCGCAGTGACCACGTGAAGCCGCAGACAGTCGAACGCAAACCTGCATTTTTACCTTTTGAAAAGGGTGTTACAGATAAAATCTCAAACATTCTTAGGCGCGCTTCAATAAAAACAATATTTAAACCTAATTCAAAGATAAGTCAACATCTTCGCTCAGTTAAATGCAGCATCCCTGTACAAGAGCCAGGTGTTTACAAGATTGACTGCGGCTGTGGGCTTTCCTACATTGGTCAAACCAAAAGAAACGTATCAAACCGCGTAAAAGAACACATAGCTGATATTAAAAATCGAAGAGCTTCAAAGTCTGCAGTCTGTGAGCATTCCATGGACAAGCCCAACCACTACTTAAGGTTTGACACTGTGAAAATTTTATCTAGAGAGAAGCATTAAATTCCTAGAATGATCAGAGAAGCGATTGAAATTAAAAATCTCCCTAATTTCAATAGAGAAGATGGTTGAAAACTATCACCGACATGGGACCCTATCCTGAAAAACATTAAATCTAACATCCAGCAAGCTGCACGACCTGAAACTCAAGATACTGTCAGCTCGTTTTGTTACAATCCAGAACGCTACGCTCTAAGACTGAGAAACAGATGGAGATGATGATGTATAACTTTTTCAATCTATCAATCCAACGCTTGACACCTCAGTCGCTCGCGACCACGGGGTCTGCAAAGACACCTGTGGCGTACTTACTTAGTCTCTAATTTAAAATAATTATTTTCTATTTTAATAAAATTGTAATTCACTAAACAAAAGTCATAAAATTAAAACTAAAACCTAACTAATACCTAAAATATAATCTATTAACTAAACATAATCTTGTAATGTTAAATAATTCATTTCCAAACTTTCATATAAAATAATCTCAATTAAATATCTATTAAATCTGTAAGAAAAATGTCACTACTTCATTTATTCACGTTTACGCAGCAGGATCGCGTTCGATGAGCGATCCTAATTCAGTCGAAATTAGATGTTTGGCGGAGAACCCGTGTCTCTTTGCTCTTGAATTAATTTACGTAAATCTTTTGTTTATCCTTATAATTTTAGTTCTACAGTGTTTTAATACTTGGTAGTGATATACAAACCTGAGTGTACAGTGTGAAAACTAATTAATTTGTGTATTACCATCTTATTGAAGAACTAGAATTAAACCTATTGTGATAATGCTTACGTGTTTTCTTTAAAATCTGGACTAAAAGGTACTATCACTATATGAACTATTTATCGAAATCTATAAACTCTTTTTAAATATTATACTCGTGCTTCGTCCTTCGAGATTAACTATACACTTGTAGTAACACCTACTGTGTTGCCAGATTGCACAGACATTTGAAAGCCAGCTTTCCTCTTTTTTTTTTTATATTCCCTCCTCACGCACTGCTAGCTGTTTAGTCATTTCACTTTTCTGTGCCTCGCCAGGGCGCACGTAGACATATATTTGAAATTATATTTTAAATTTAGTTGAATACGTATTTTTTCTCTCAATTATGGGGAAAAGGAAACATCGTAATTCAGAAGATTAGGTACTCTTATATAAAGAAAAAAAAAATAAAGAAGTTGGAGAAAAAATTAAAACGTTCCAGGAGACAACGTAATGAATCATCTTCATCAAGCGAGTCCCACAACTCAGTAGCAATGCCGTCAAACAGTGAAGGTTAGTAGCTATGTTACATTTTCTACAACTACAAGTTCTTTTTAAAAGTAAAACTGCTATTGCGGTTAATCGTTTGGGTTAACACTTTAGTAGTATTTATACTTAACAACAATATAATAGTGATGCGGGTAGCCGCTTGGGCTGTCACTTCACAAACTGAGGTATATTTATACCACCAAAGTACATAACTGCAATAAGGTACACTGCGGGCTTCCGATTGGGTTGTCACTTTGATACTGTGTCAGTTACGTATACCAAAAGTACCTACACTGTGGGCTGATATTTTTATTCAAAGTTATGAGTCATGTGTAGTAAATACCTGATTTATTCATAAGTGGCTCCCCTGCCGAGTTTCAGTTTATTGTCGAAATTGAAGACGTCGTTACGGAATATCCGAATGACGAGGGAGACAGACATCCAAATATGCATATCCGAGCGCGAGCCTTTGCCTTCACCTCTCGCTAGCAATACAACGCACCATCCCCAAGCGCCAAGATTGTAGAAGAGGTGGCGACCGATAACGCTATCTTAAAATTGCTAGGCGAGGACCCTTCTATTTCGAAAACGTATGGGAGTGAAATCAACTCTGATCTAGCAACCCGCCTGCAACATATTGCAGTACATGGACTATCCAAAGATAGCCGCAAAGAGTTGCAAAATAAATACTTACCGCCAAGCAACTGCACTCTTATCGACGCTCCTACCCTGAGTTCGGAAGTCAGAGCAGCCGTATCTGAAACGGTCTTGAAAAAAGATAAGGGGATTGGGCTAAAACAAAAGCAACTCGGGTGCGCTGTTTCCTGTATTGGAGAGGCGATGTCCATCTTTCTCAAACGAGAACACAAAGATACGGAGGTCATAAAACTTTTAATGGATGCCGGGCGCCTCATGTGTGATGTCCGAAATAGTGACTCTATGACCCGCAGAAACCTCGTTATGTTTAATCTTAAAAAAGATACGCGAGATCAGCTACAAAAAAACAAAATGACGGTACTCTCTTTGGCGCGGACTTAGCCGAAACAACAAGACTGCGAAAATCATGAATAAATCAGGTATTGAACTAAAATGGACTCAAAATTTCAAGCAGAATTTAAAATATACCAAGCAACCACCGCCAGTTACTCAGAACAAGAATTTAAATTGGAGAGCTTCTCCCCAGACTCGTAGGCAATGAGGACTACAGGAGCAGAAAGAACCTGTTCAAAAGAATCGGCCCGCAAACTCATCGCGGCCATCGTATCGAGTGCAACCTCCGATAAAGAATCGCAACCGACGATAACTGAGGTTAGTTCTGTGGGCAGACTTTCTCAATTCTATCGGCAATGGCAAATACTAACGAAAGATCCTATTGTTCTTTCTTGGATATCTGGCTATAAAATACCTTTTTCTTGGCCAGTAATACAGAAACGTCCTAAAATTATTAACTGCATAAACGAATTATTATTCATAGGTGCCATTTCGCCTTGTGAGCCATGTAAAGGTCAATTTATTTCAAGCGTATTTGTCGTTCCTAAGCCTAATTGACAAGTAGATTTATTTTAAATGTATTGACACCGAACATTTTAAACTTGAGGATTTACGAACAGCAGTAAAGTTGGTCATAGAAAATAGCTATAGACGCATATTTTTTGTCGATCCATAAGGAATTTCAAAAGTACCTACGGTTGCAGTTTGGTGAGAACAATGAGCTATACGAACTCAATGTGCTTCCGTTCGGTATAAATACAGCGCTATATGTTTTCACTAAGATTTAAACGAGTTCTAAGCCTATGTGGCGTACCTACTTAGTCTCTAATTTAAATTAATTATTTTCTATTTTAATAAAATTGTAATTCACTAAACAAAAGTCATAAAATTAAAACTAAAACCTATCGCGTTCGATGAGCGATCCTAATTCAGTCGAAATTAGATGTTTGGCGGAGAACCCGTGTCTCTTTGCTCTTGAATTAATTTACGTAAATCTTTTGTTTATCCTTATAATTTTAGTTCTACAGTGTTTTAATACTTTGTAGTGATATACAAACCTGAGTGTACAGTGTGAAAACTAATTAATTTGTGTATTACCATCTTATTGAAGAACTAGAATTAAACCTATTGTGATAGTGCTTACGTGTTTTCTTTAAACTCTGGACTAAAAGGTACTATCACTATATGAACTATTTATCCAAATCTATAAACTCTTTTTAAATATTATAGTCAAAGCACTATAAAAAAAATAAAAATAAAATAAGTTTATTTCAGACCGTGGTCCATATTTTGTTAGTTTTTTTTGGAGACATGAAAAACTTAAAAACTATGTTATACTTATAATAATAATGATTTAAAACATGTAATTACAAATTTAACGACATTAAAATTAGTATCCTAGTTAGGTATTAATTAAATTACATTCAAATTGGAAATTGCAATAGTAAAATTAGAATATTAAATAAGGCAGACATTAAAATTATAAAACAAAATTAGAATTAGAATTAAATTTAAATTAAAATAAATATATATTTTTTTTTTTACTTTCAAAATTTTTATAACTATTAATTTAGGTACCTGCCTGATCCTACTCCATTCACCTGTACATGTAAGCACGTCCAGTGTCTCAAGACAGGACAGTCAGGCTTTTCGCTTATTTGTCTCAGAATAGTGTTGGTGCTCTCCCGAATTCTGCGAAGGAGTGATGCGATTCGTTTGCGCACAACACTGTGGAATCCATCAGTGTGAGCTAGTGAGAACATTCCCGACGCGCTGCAGTATCGAGGTAACCCCAACAAGATTCTGAGACCATTGTTATACTGTACTCGGAGAGCGCTAAGAGCCCGCTGCGTATAGTTGACCCACAAATTGCATGTGTATAAGGTTTGACAGTATGCCTTAAAAAGTGTTAATTTGACCTCTGTGCTACATGGTGCAAATCTGCGAGCCAACATATTACAGCGAACTGCCATCGCCCTCCGCTCCCTTTCGATATCCATATCATCTTTCAAGTCCTCTGTGACGACATGACCTAAATATTTAAAAGATGATACTCTGCAAAGCTCTACACCGTTTATTCTAACAGGCGGTACATTAGTAATTTTTCCTTTCTTCGAATTAAATATCATTACTTCACACTTATTAGTATTATACAAGAGGCCGTGGGACTTTGCGTATTCCTCACATACCCCTATCAGCTTTCTGAGTGCTGCAATCGACGGGCTGAGCAACACCATATCATCCGCGTAACTGATGCTGTTAACGCAGAGGCCATCAATCGAACGTCCCACACCAGTGTTGCTGAGCTCCACGATTAGCTGGTTAATGTAAATATTAAAAAGGGATGGCGAACTCAAACCACCCTGCCTAACTCCGCACGCTAGGGTGTATGCATGGGAAAATTGATCCTGCCATTTGACCTGGTTAGTCTGGTGGCCGTACCAATATTTCAGGATACTGATAAACTCACCTGGAACACCAGAGTCAGCTAACTTGGTCCATAAAATATCATACCTAACCAGGTCAAATGCCCTAGAGAGGTCAAGAAATGCGGCGTAAACGGGTGTTTTCCTATCAGTATAATACCTGACAGTATGTTTGAGGGACAGAATAGCACACTCAGTTGACAAATATGGCCTAAACCCAAATTGAGCGTCATGCAGTGCTAGGTGACGCTTGAGCTGTCCCTCAATCACACTATCGAGCACTTTTGACATGGTAGTAGCCAATGTGATGGGTCGGTAATTGTGTTTGTCCCCTATGTCACCAGTTTTGTTCTTAGCAATGGGGATCACTACTGACTTCATTAACTCGGTTGGTAAATATGCATGCCTAATGCAGATCGTGAACAGCATGCCTAGAAGTCTCGGGAGGTGTGGTCCAGCATACAGGAAGTGCTCAATGCTGAGGCCATCATGTCCCGGTGACTTACCCCTCGTCATTTGATTAATTATCACTTCCACTTCTTTAGCGGTGATACGCTTCGGCACATCGGACACCGTGACCTCAACTTCAGCCCTATCATTTACTTTTAATGGAGATTGCATCTGAAAGTGAGAGCTGAACATATTTGCAATATCCATTGGGTCCTGTAAACCCTCGACGCTCGTCGGCACGCACGGCTTAGAACCTAACTTTTTTGTTTGTTTCCAAAAACCACGAAAATCTTTATTTTTATGATAAGTTGCTAAGATGTTAAATTTAACTAACTCTTGATTTTGTTGACAAAATTTTAATTTTGCTTTAAATACTTTTCTAGACTTTATCATTTCCTCGTAGTAACGACCTGTGTGTGGTCTTCCATACCATACCCAGATTAAAAACTTTTGACGTGCGTCCCGGTGAGTGTCACGAACATACCTATTCCAGCCCGGTATGGGGCGGCTACCATTGTTGCCAGGCCCCCCATGACACTTGTGGGAACTAGTCGTCGCGGCCTCTTGCAATACCAGAATTATTTCATTGTACAAATTATCTATTAATTTAGTATGCTCTAGGTCTTTATTTTTACAAAACGTATCACAACAGCGATCAAAATTATTAGGAAAATCGATTAATTTTAATTTTTCGTTACAGCAGTTTCTATACTTAGTAGTTTGTTGTTCGTCTCGCTCACCCCAAAGAACACTGTTTCTTAAGGTGCGCGGTAGTTCCGCAACCTCACGTAGAGTTTTAATATCACATTTGATTTCAAGTGGATGATGGTCAGACCAATATACGTCATAGTGTACTTTAACTTCAGTTACGGAACCACCCGCTGCCTCTGTTACCAAACAATGGTCGAGCCAACGACGACTACCATTTATGTCACTTACAAATGTGTATGTTTGAGAATTTATGCCCAGTAATTTAAAATCAATGCATTCCCAGTTCTGTTCTCTACAAAAACTTAAAAGCTCATCACAGAAAGGCTCGCCTGGGTGAGCATTCAAATCTCCTAAAACATATACAGATTCAGTATTGTTATTTTCAACTACCGCAAATATCTCACTTAAGCATTCTACAAATTCTACAAAATTCGGAGTCGAGTCTGTAGGCATATAAACCGAAAACACTAGGAACGTACGACCCGAAACCCTCACTTTAATTGCGACGATGCGATCACTCTCACACTGCACCACTGACACGGACTCGAACCTGGAGCTATTCCACAAGAGAGCCACCCCTCCGTACGGCCGTCCTCGAAGAAGCCCCGCTGAAGTGTCAACCGCTGACTTTCCGGTGTATGCGAAGGATCTACTTACATTGCTCAGTTCCTGAATTTCATGAGGCAACAGCCATGTCTCCTGAAGAGCAATGATATCTGCTTTCTTACTTAGAGCCGTTACACAGCCTATCGACCTTTTTAGGGATTTGCAGTTAAAACTTATTAATGTTGTTTTATCCATAATATTTAAAATAATAATAATTCAAAAATACAAACTAGTTCAGGTCTTTGTTTACTTCCCGTCGGCGAAAGTCTACAAAGCGACGGAACGATATTCCTTCAGGCCACATAACTCTGTTCATAAATATATGTAATTTATGTTTAGGAACAAGAACTTTGTACGGATTATAGTCCTTTTGTTGTTTTGACTTAATCTTTTGTAGAATAACATCGACATTCGTTTTATTTTTTACATAGCAAATAATATCATTTTCATTCGTATCTATATGCACATTATTAATAAATACAGGTATTTTCGTGTCCGCGGCTCGAAATTTCTGCTCCATATCCGCGCACGTACCCCTTTCACCTCTAAACCGGTTTCTATATCTTCTTCTTTGCACAATTTTCCATTCTTCATCTTGTTCCGTGACTTTCCAACTTTTATTATTACTACGGATCATCTCGGCCATACTCAAGCGATTACGGTCGCCCGCACAACTATCTGTTGCCTGTACTTTCTTAGATGGGCTTACTCGATCGAACGTAGCACTCAATAACTCGTTTGTTGAGGCCCGTCCGGCGGCGGTTGAATTGGAAACCGCGGTGGCGGCCTCCACGCGCTGCTCTAACGGTATTGGTGGTGCGGAGACAGGTAGCACGTTGGACGATGCGCAGGAGAGAGATGGCAAGTGCTGCTCCTCAGCGCCCGATGTCCCGTTATTTGAGGTCGATGTCTCATTTTGTATGTGTATTATGCCTATGGGACCGCTATCACAGTCATAGTTATCATGCATATTATTGATTTTATTAGATCCTCGCGTTTTATTTACATATTCATTACACCCAAAATTATTGATTAATGATGATGGCTGCTTCAGATTTCTAACTTCATTTTTCAAGTGTAGAAAGGATTCAGTGCTTACATAATTATGTTTCAGATTATCCATGTCATTACGTAGTATGAGCAAGTCCTTTAACAACCTAGTTACATCTATGTGGTCAAAAGTAACCGGGGGTAATTTTTGTAAATCCCGAGCTACAAAAATCGGTAACTGCTCAGGATCGACTTCTTTAATTAGGCTTATAATATCTTCAAGCTCACGTTGAGATTTTCCTTCTCTTTTCCGGGTAATATTCCTCTTTGTTGTAATTGAGGCGTACAAAAGGTTTTTGGCCTTTGTTATATCCTCCGGCTTAAACGACGTGGAACAAAGACGAATTATGCCTTCTTCATCCATAACGTCACATTTATTTTGCACGAAAGCTAATAATTCGTTCACCACAATATTACAACTCGCGCACTTTATCACAGTGGAGGTCGTTGACTTTAACGGACCGGACATTTTGCACGCGTTAGTTCGCCGCGGCGCATAGAGGCAGACTGTGATAAAGTGGTGACCTACAGTGAAGAATTCACGCAGTTTGAAATTTTCCATACGGAGACACGCAATAATCAAGAAGGTTGTAAGTGAGCGACGACGTGAGCAATTTTTTTTAAATATTATTTTTAGTAGTGATAATATACCGAGCCATGAAGTACTCAGAGTTGGTGTTCGAGTCCCCATCATTTCCCCCACCATTTTGGCCGCAAGAACCTGCGCTATGGTTCGCGCAAATTGAGGGCCAATTTGTATTGTCAAAAATAACTACAGACGAAACAAAATTCTGTTACATAGTCTCACAGCTTGATCATCAGTATGCAGCCGAAGTAAAGGATATTATCACTAACCCGCCAGCTACTGACAAATACGAGAAATTAAAATCTGAACTAATTAAACGACTCTCAGCTTCGCAGGAAAATAAACTGAAACAACTTTTAATGCATGAGGAGCTTGGGCATAGAAAAACATCCCAGTTCCTTCGCCATTTGCAGAGCCTCGCCGGTCCAGGCGTTCCTAAGGATTTTCTGTGCACCATCTGGACAAGCCGACTCCCTGCTAACATACAGACTGTCATCGCTACCCAAACCGACCTGCCACTGGAAAAACTGAGTGACATAGCCGACAAGGTATATGAAATTGCACCTTCAACTCCACAGGTGGCTAGTGCTGCAACTGCTGGAACTTCTTCAGCGTCCTCTTATGACGATTTAGCACGACAGGTATGTGAATTGACTAAGCAGGTGGCGAAGCTGACCCAACATGTCACAAACAGTGACAGATCCCGTCCAAAACATTTTTTCAAATCAAACTTCCGCCGACGCTCTCGTTCACGCTCACAACCACGACTTCAACAGCCCCCGGAGGATTCAAAAGTTTGCTTTTACCATTACAACTATGGAATGAAAGCCAATAAATGTAAGGAACCCTGCAATTTCAAGACATCGGTAAACTCCCAGGGCGGTCGCAAGTAGCGGCCCACGACTGCCCTTCCTCTACAACAGGCCGTCTTTTTATCACCGACCGCACCTCGAAAATGCAGTTTCTTGTGGATACTGGTTCAGACTTGTGTGTTTTCCCGCGTTCGGCTGTCAAAACGCCCTGTTATAAGTCTAAGTACTCTCTCACTGCTGCAAACAACACTGTTATACATACTTATGGCTTTTCACAATTAAAACTCGATCTTGGCCTTAGAAGAATTTTCACCTGGAATTTCACCATCGCAGATATCTCAAAACCCAAAGTCAAAGTCAAAGTCAAAAGAATCTTTATTTCGTAAGTATTTAAATACATTTGAAATAAGTCACAATTTACAAATTGAACTGAATCTACCACCACTTCGGAAAGTCGATCTGTTGAGAAGAAGTGGCAAGAAACTCAACAGCAATCATCTTTTAAAAATACACAATAACAATAACAACAACAACAATTTACAATCTTCTTGCATCCGGATATCTTATAATAAAACTTTATGCTTATCCTTAAATCTATCGAAGGGTTAATCTTAAATATTTTGGAGTTTTATTATAAAAGCGTACACATTGACCCATGAACGAGTTGGTGATCTTCTGGAGTCTACTATTATATTTATACATTAGGCAATCAAGTACTAGACAGAAACGTAGACATAGATATAGAGGTAAAGATAGAAGTAGATAGATGTAGCGATAGAGGTGAGAGATATTACAGATAATGTGGATGGAGATGAGGATAGTCGTGGACAGAGACTGGACACTAACACGGACGTGAACATGGGGGAATGGGATGGAGATGGGGAAGTCAGAGTCAAATTCAAAAAAGTAACATAGTCATAAAGTCTTCAGCAAAACGACCTGGCACCGCTAGCAGCACCCGTTCACGAGTATAACGCAAGCACCAGCCATCACTCTCCTCAACCATATTTTAGGGAAGAGGGTGACCCGACACCCGACGCTACCGCCAGCCATGCCGCCTGAGGGAGCATGACGTTCTTGCTGTTGTATGGATAAGAAGGAGATGGAGATGGCGTTGGATGAGAAGGAAATGGAGATGGTGTTGGAGTTGGAGATTGAGAATATTTGAAAAACAATTTACAACCAAGGACTTTTATCGTCCATATATTCAGAAATTGTATAAAAGCCTTTACTACACAATTTTTGTTTAATAGTTTCTTTAAATTTATCAAGTGGTAAGTCTTGAATATTTGTGGGAACCTTATTATAAAAACGTATGCATTGACCCATAAATGAGTTAGTGACTTTATGAAGTCTACTATCATAGCCGGCTAGCTTGTACTTATTTCTAGTATTCACATTATGCAAGTCACATTTTCTATGGAACATGTTTAAGTTCTTTTTTACGAACATAAGATTTTCAAAGATATATTGTGAGGCAAAGGTAAGAATATTAATTTCTTTAAACTTATTTCTAAGTGTCGCCCTGGAATTAAGTTTGTAGATTGAGCGAATAGCCCGTTTCTGCAGCACAAAGATGGTTTGAATATCGGCAGCATTTCCCCACAGGAGAATGCCGTATGTCATTAAGCTATGAAAATAACCAAAATAAACCAACCGCGCAGTAGCTTCATTAGAGATATTTCGCATCTTTTTGACGGCATATGCTGCAGAACTAAGTCTCTTCGCCAACCTTTCTATATGTGGTCCCCATTGTAGTTGTGCATCTAGGGTTATGCCAAGGAACACTGTTGAATTTACAGGGCTCAATTCTTGTCCTTTTACAATTAAGTTAGTATTTACATGCCGGACATTAGGCAAAGAGAATTTTAAAAATTTAGTTTTATTTTCATTGAGTAGTAGGTTATTGGCTGAAAACCATTTCTCCACAGTTTCAATACAACAGTTTATTTCAAAGCAATGCTTCAATTGCCTACTCACTTTAAATAGAAAAGAGGTATCATCAGCAAATAATATGACCTCACACTTGTCTTTCACTAAAAATGGCAAATCATTTATATAAACTAAGAATAAGAAAGGCCCAAGAATCGAGCCCTGGGGCACTCCCATATGAACTGCTGATCCCGATGATCTCTTTCCATTAATATCAACTCTTTGAATTCTATTGCACAAATAGGATTTCATAAAATCAAGTGCCCTATCATTGATTCCATAGTGGTGTAGCTTCATGAGGAGTGTATCGTAGTGAACACAGTCAAAAGCCTTGGACAGATCACAAAAGACACCGAAGGCATCACGTGACTCCTCCCAGGCATCAAATATATGTTTGACAAGCTCAACACTGGCATCAGTTGTTGAGCGACCCCGTGTGAAACCAAATTGATTTGAATTCATTAAATTATTGCTAAAGAAGTGTACCACTAGTTGGTTTAAAATAAGCTTTTCAAAAATTTTACTAAGTGTTGGTAATATAGAGATTGGTCTAAAGTTACTGGGGTCGGTTATGCTTCCTGCTTTAAATACGGGAATAATTTTACTAAGTTTCATTAAGTCCGGAAACACACCATTATCAACACAATTATTAAATATACTGGCTAAATAAGGTGCAATACCGTCAATGATAGATTGGATGATTTTAACAGAAATACCATCCAGATCAGCAGTGTTCTTAATTGTTATACTTTTAAAAGCTTTCAATACCTCACTTTCAGTAACATGCCTGAAAGTAAAGTTAGTTTTACACTTATTTACATTATTTTCAAGAAAAGACTGTGCAGCTTTAACTGATGAATTTAATGTCTTCGTAGTCGAAACTGGAATGTCTGCAAAAAATTTTTCAAAAGCTTCAGCAACTTCTGTATCTGATGTCAACAGTCGATCACCAATTTTCAATTTATGTTCCGCGTTTCTAATGTTTGACTTTCCAGTTTCGCTGTTTATAACTTTTCTTGGAATGTTGAATTTATACAGACGTTTCATTCCAGATGCAGCCAAACTACAAGCACCTCTAAACGCTTTACTTGCTGGTCCTAAGGTCAAAGGTTCACATCCGGTGGAGATAACTGGCAAATTTCAACAGGCCTTCGAAGACTGTAAATCTTCTTTGTCACAAGCAACTCTACTTGCTTATCCTGACGTTTCTGCAGAACTGGCAATAGTCACTGATGCGTCAGATACTTCCATTGGCGCTGTTTTGCAGCAACGCAAAGATTCAGACTGGCAACCTCTCGGATTTTACTCTCACAAGCTCTCAACATCGCAATCAAAGTATAGCCCATATGATAGAGAACTTCTGGCTATCTATGAATCTATCAAATATTTTAAACATATGGTCGAAGCTAGAACATTCGCAATTTTCACTGACCATAAACCTCTGACGTTTACCTTCTCTCGAAACAAAGAAAGTTGTTCTCCTCGACAGTTTCGATATTTAGATTTCGTATCTCAATACACTACGGACATTAGGTACATACCTGGCAAGAAGAACGTCGTCGCTGATGCTCTCTCTCGCGTTTCCGAGATAACAGGTGTAGACTATTTAGCTCTTGCACAATTCCAGACTGCCGATCCCGAACTGCAAGACTTGATTAAAAACGGTTCCAGCTTAAAGTTACAGAAGGTTAAATATATCGACAGCGATGTACCTATATATTGCGATATATCTACCGGTCTGCCACGTCCGTACATAACTCCACAAATGCGCAAAGAAATTTTCAAGATGATGCACAACTTACACCATCCAGGATGTTCAGCTACTGTGCGACTGGTCACACAAAGATTTGTATGGCCAGGGATTCGTAGTGACTGTAGAGAGTGGGCTAGGCAATGTTTACAATGCCAACAAGCCAAAGTCACCCGTCATACAAAATCTCCTCTTTCCTCTTTCCTTACCCCCTCCGCGAGGTTCTCCCATATCCATTTGGACCTCGTGGGCTCATTACCACTATCTTCTGGTTACAGGTACTGCCTTACCGTCATCGACCGCTTCACTCGATGGCCTGAGGCAGTTCCCCTTCAGGATATTACTGCGGAGACCTGCGCTGCTGCCTTGGTTTCCACCTGGATCTCAAGATTTGGCTGTCCAGCTCGCGTGACCACAGACCGCGGACGCCAATTTGAAAGCCAACTTTTTAAGTCGCTTACTACACTGATTGGTGCGCGTCACTTGCGAAACACTGCTTATCACCCAGCGGCTAACGGCATCATCGAACGTCTACACAGGCAACTTAAAGCGGCAATAATGTGTCACAACACTTCTCAATGGACCGAAGCTCTTCCATTAGTACTACTGGGTATTCGTAGTGCCTGGAAAGAAGACCTGCAAACTTCCGCTGCTGAACTCGTATATGGTGAACCCCTTCGCTTGCCTGGACAGTTTCTCTCGCCTACAAACGATCCCAGTACAGACGACATCACGCAATACTCCACGCGTCTCCGAGCCCACATCCAGAAGCTAGCACCTAAACCTGCATCATGGCACACTTCAACCCCATTCTTCATACCACGTGACCTCCAAGCTACTACACACGTTTTTCTTCGGCAAGACCACGTCCGCAGATCTCTTGAACCACCCTACGCCGGTCCCTACCGCGTCATTGAACGTCTTCCGAAGTACTATACCATTGAGGTCAAGGGCAAACAAACTAATGTACATCATCTTCAGAAGAGAAGAAGACTCGTAGCGGCAGAAGAGTCAAATTTCCCGATTACTACCGACCGTAGTCACGGTCTGGCCAGGGGGAAGATGTGGCGTACCTACTTAGTCTCTAATTTAAATTAATTATTTTCTATTTTAATAAAATTGTAATTCACTAAACAAAAGTCATAAAATTAAAACTAAAACCTAACTACTACCTAAAATATAATCTATTAACTAAACATAATCTTGTAATGTTAAATAATTAATTTCCAAACTTTCATAATAAATAATCTCAATTAAATATCTGTTAAATCTGTAAGAAAAATGTCACTACTTCATTTATGCACGTGAACCGTCTTCTATTGTATTGCGTTTACGCAGCAGGATCGCGTTCGATGAGCGATCCTAATTCAGTCGAAATTAGATGTTTGGCGGAGAACCCGTGTCTCTTTGCTCTTGAATTAATTTACGTAAATCTTTTGTTTATCCTTATAATTTTAGTTCTACAGTGTTTTAATACTTTGTAGTGATATACAAACCTGAGTGTACAGTGTGAAAACTAATTAATTTGTGTATTACCATCTTATTGAAGAACTAGAATTAAACCTATTGTGATAGTGCTTACGTGTTTTCTTTAAACTCTGGACTAAAAGGTACTATCACTATATGAACTATTTATCCAAATCTATAAACTCTTTTTAAATATTATAGTCAAAGCACTATACCTACTTAGGTCATGTAATTATTTATGACATTCTATTAATTTCGGATAATTACCTAAACTGTCACGATAATGTTACTGTTACGCTACAATTATTGACAGCTTTAGATTTTATTATTAACTATGAAAAAAGTTGCTTGCAGCCAAAAACTACCTGCAAGTTTTTAGGCTACATTATTTTCACTAAAAACTCTAAATTAGTCTACCCTCAGAAAAGATACAAAAAATACAAGAAAAACTTGACTTACTTTAAAAACAAAAACAGATGCAAGATAAGAGATTTTGCAAGTTTTGTAGGTTTACTAACATCTGCTTGTCAAGCCATTGAGTATGGATGGCTTTATACCAAACAATTTGAACTTAGTAAATTCCTTAGTTTAAAGAGTAACTTGATAATTTTGAAGTGTACATGAATCTACCAGATTTTTTAAAGCACCTTTATGAGTGGTGGGAAAAAGCATTAAGAATCCGGTGAATTAAATTAAATACGATGAATATAATTTGGAAAATTTTTAGCCATGCTTCGACTAAGGAGTTTGGTGCTGCGTGTGGTGGGAAAACTGCCTGTGGTACCTATTTGGAGTGATAAAGAACGAACTATCACATAAACTATCTTGAAATACTAGCAGTATTTCTTGGCTTGAAAATCTTCGCGAAAAACCTTAATAACCGTCACATACTTTTACGATAGATAATACCACACTGCTATTTCTTATATTAATCGGACGGGAAGCGTGCAGTTTCCATACCTCACACAAATAACGTGTGACTTATGGCAATGGTGTGAGATAAGAAATATTATAGTTTTTGCTTCCTATATAAGTTCCGTACATAATGCTGTAGCCGATGCCAAATCCAGAAGGTTGCATCCTGATTTTGAATGGGAACTCGCAGACCACGCTTTTCAAAAAATAATAAACACCTTCGGTGTATCAGATATGGATATCTTTGCCAGCAGGGTTAATATAGTGTTCTCAAAACATTTCCTGGCAAAGAAATTCCGACGCATTTACGACGGACGCTTTCACTGTATCATGGTTCATGGTTGAACTTATTTTTTTTACGGTTTCCCGCCTTTTAGCATTATATTAAAATCTCTCAGATAAAATATTACACATAAAGCTAGAGGTATTTTCATTGTACCTACCCATGTGGCCAACTCAACCCTGGTTTCCGGTTTGTAATAATCTTCTTGTGTCAAAACCTTTATATTTAAAATCATCTCAAAATCTCATATTATCTCATTCTAGCAACCGCAACATACATTAGAAACTCACACTGATTGCCAGGATTTTATCACCACAGCGATGATTAAGAAACATGTCCCAGCGTCGTCCCTTCCCGTAACTATGGCTTCTCTGTCGGAAAATACTATGAAACAATATGATAGCAGCTTGAAAAAGTGGTTACAATTTTGTGTCACTAATAACCTTAATTGTTTTGATGAGTCTGTTTCCAATGTTTTACTGTTTTTAACTTATTAATATCAAACTGGAGCTCATAATGGTACCCTGAATAGTTGTCGTTCAGCATTGTCATTAGTCCTTAGTTCAAATATTGGAAGCGACGATAGAATCAAACGTTTTTTAAAGGGTATATTTAGACTTCGACCACCATTACCATTTACAATTTTACATGGGATACCTGACTAGTATTAGATAAGTTAGCCCAGTGGTACAAACCAATCATTAAGTTTGGACAAGCTCACAAAAAAGGTTGTTACCTAAATAGCTTTAATAAATAACCGCTCACAAAATTCAAACATTATCCATTGGTTGAGTACATAGAACTATATTCAGATAAAATTTTAATTAAAATTCCAGACCTTAAGAACTCACGAGTCGGTACTCAACAACCCATACTTGTTACACCATATTTTCGCGACAAACCCCAAATATGTCCTGCAATAGCATTAAATGACTACCTTTCATACTACACTTACCTTTGTAACCATTCAAATCTTTTTGTTAGTTTGAGACAGACATACTCTAAAGTAACAACGCAAACCCTTAGTTGTTGGTTAAAAAATAGTTTAAAAGTATGCGGAGTTGATGTGTCAATATTTACAGCGCATACCACTAGGCATGCTGCTACTTCGAAGGCTCGTAAATTAGGGGTCAATATAGATCTGATTGGAAAGACGGCTTAGTGGAGTGGTAACTCAAAAACATTTGGTCGATTTTAAAATAGAGAGATTTTTGATACTAATGAACAATTGTCCTTTGGCAGATCAATATTATCTGAATTGTAAATTACTTTGATTGAAATTTAATTTAGGTAAATTGTTATTTTAAATTTTCTGAATAACTGAAATATCTATACATATAATAAAATGGTAGGAAAGTCAAAACTGTACATTGAATATTTTTTTAAAAGAATACTTGGGGTATGATCTACAATCGAAACAGAAACAAAAAATATAGTTTTTAGAATTTTTGTCTTTCCGGGATAAACTCAAAAAGTACTGCATGGATTTACTTCAAATTTGGCATGAAGATAGTTAAGAAGTCGGGTCAACATATAGGCTACATATTATCACGCTAGCAGTGTTATAATCGTAGGTGCGTTTGGTGCTGCATAGCGTTCACGCAGACGACGTCGCGGGCAGCAGCTAGTTATATATATATATTTTTTCTTTTTTTACACTTTATGGGAAATTGTTATGCTTAAACAATATTAACACTAATAATCATAAATTAATGTGATATATAAACTCTCGGTTTTTGTTGTAAAGAAAACATGGGTATTATTATATTTATTATGTATGTTTCACGTCAACGTCTTATCTCAACATCTACAAGTGTATAGTTAATCTAGAAGGACGAAGCATGAGTATAATTAATGATTAAACGAACTTACCTGTACGTGAAGTTCTATCATAATTATACGAAGGCTTCGTCCGAAGAGATTAACTACCCCCCCCTGCCCCTGACGTCAAATATCATCTACTCTGAACATAATGACTAAACAGCTAGCAGTGCGTGAGGAGGGAATATAAAAAAAAAGAGGAAAGCTGGCTTTCAAATGTCTGTGCAATCTGGCAACACAGTAGGTGTTACTACAAGTGTATAGTTAATCTCTTCGGACGAAGCCTTCGTATAATTATGATAGAACTTCACGTACAGGTAAGTTCGTTTAATCATTAACTATAGTCAAAGCACTATAAAGTGGTGACCTACAGTGAAGAATTCACGCAGTTTGAAATTTTCCATACGGAGACACGCAATAATCAAGAAGGTTGTAAGTGAGCGACGTGAGCAATTTTTTTTTAAATATAATTTTTGGACAATTCTATTGAAATGCAAAGTAGTAGTGATAATATACCGAGCCATGAAGTACTCCGAGTTGGTGTTCGAGTTTCACCATTTTGGCCGCAAGAACCTGCGCTATGGTTCGCGCAAATTGAGGGCCAATTTGTATTGTCAAAAATAACTACTGACGAAACAAAATTCTGTTACATAGTCTCACAGCTTGATCATCAGTATGCAGTCGAAGTAAAGGATATTATAACTAACCCGCCAGCTACTGACAAATACGAGAAATTAAAATCTGAACTAATTAAACGACTCTCAGCTTCGCATGAAAATAAACTGAAACAACTTTTAATGCATGAGGAGCTTGGGGATAGAAAGCCATCCCAGAGCCTCGCCGGTCCAGGCGTTCCTAAGGATTTTATGTGCACCATATGGACAAGCCGACTCCCTGCTAACATACAGACTGTCATCGCTACCCAAACCGACCTGCCACTGGAAAAACTGAGTGACATAGCCGACAAGGTATATGAAATTGCACCTTCAACTCCACAGGTGGCTAGTGCTGCAACTGCTGGAACTTCTTCAGCGGCCTCTTATGACGATTTAGCACGACAGGTATGTGAATTGACTAAGCAGGTGGCGAAGCTGACTCAACATGTCACAAACAGTGACAGATCCCGTTAATATCCAATACTTGGTGTGTTTGGTTGTAAATAGACGCTGAACTGCTTAAGGACTGTCTAAAATTTAAAACTGTTTGTAGTACCTAATTGTATTCTTAATTGCAACTTTTGGTCTGATGAAAATTGTTTGACATAAGGCAGAAGCGACCGCAGAAATGATTCATCCTCAGGCCTGGCTCACTCCGCGCGGTACATTCGTTATTTACCTACAGCGAAGCGCTCCGCCGGCGTATTTCGAATGGGTCGTGTGTCACGCGCGCGCCCGTCGTCGGGACGTTGTAGATACCTAATAGCACTCACAGGTAATTCTATGATCGAGGTCATAAATAGTATTTAAAAATGGACATAAAAAGAAACAAATTCAATTAGATTATGTTTAGATTTGATTATGTTAAATTTAGCAAACAAAACATAGGTAGTATTACTAATTATTCTTCGTAACTTTTTTTCATTTTGTACTTTAGGTAAGTTGAAATAATATTTTTTACAAAGGTAGAATAACAGTAATACCTACATCGGTTAGATACTTTATTACAAATAAGGAGATTAATTATTCTTCACTAGGCAGCAACCCTAGCAGCGTAAGAAAAGATAAGAGGCGTGCGATAGAAAGAGACAAAACTTCTAGGTATATAAATTTGCAGGTATGTAATGCTGTGCGAGCTGAATTCCACCGTATCGCGTCGTAGCAAGACTCGAATTTATTTAGATCTTCTTGCGGAGTAATTCTTCTGTACCGGTACTATTACTGGTTCTGTGACGCTGATCCTCATCCATATTGTTCTGCTTTCTGAATGGCGTAAGTTCTTGTTTTTCATCAGTTGATTGCCTACTCTTAGTATTTCTAAATACTCCTCATAGTAAGAATTACTCTTGCTCTTCGGTTGCGTCTTTGGTCGTTTAGAATCAGTTGTTCCAGTATCTGCACTCTGCACGACGTTTAATGCTTCGGCACTTTGTTCGATTTCGATAGAAGATTCATTATTCTCTACCACTGTAAATGGCAACAAAAATAGCAGTGAATCAAAGTATGCATATTTTCTCTTCTTTTTTCTTTCGCTTCCAGAAGGAATATTCCTTTGAGCACTTAGTTCTCTTCGGAAGCAAGTTCTCAAAGAGTTCCATTTCGTCTGTATATCTTTTCCTATATAAAATAAATAATGATATTAGATTACTAAAAGTTAGATATTCATATAACGTATAAATAAGAACTATTTTTTTTGCAGATATTTAGGACGAGGGTCATCGTTCATCGAGCTCGAAGAAGATTATTTGATTGGCACTTCTACTATTCGCTCTATAATGAACGAAACCTGTACATAAATATGGGAACTATGAAAAATTCAATGCTTTCCTGCTTTTACAGTGCAGAGATGGTTAGAGATTGCGAAACAATTCCACGATCGAACTCAATTTCCTAATTGTTTAGGAGCGGTAGATGGGAAGCACATACGTCTTAAGATGCCGCCAAATTCGGGTTCTAATTACTATTACTACAAGTCATATTTTCCTACTGTATTGATGGCAGTAGTTGATGCCGATTACTGTTTTACATTTATTGATGTCGGGGCCTATGGAAAATTCAGCGATACAAACATTTTTAAAAACTCCACACTTGAGAAAGGAATTCTTGATGGTAAAATAATTCTTCCGGATAATCAAAAACTTCCCGGTGATCTGAATGGGCAACCAATGCCGTTTGTTTTTGTGGGAGATGAAGCTTTTGCAGTTTCATCACACATAATGAGACCTTGTCCTGACCGCCATTTAAGTGTCCAACAGCGCATTTTTAATTACCCGTTGTCTAGAGCACGAAGAATGGTAGAATGTGCCTTTGGAATTTTGTGTGGCAAATGGAGAATATTTTAAAGAGGTTTAGACGTGAATAGCCATAAAAATTATAAAAGCAGGGTGCATACTGCACAATTTTGTAAGAAAAAGAGACGGTATTTGTTTTGAAGACACGTTGTTTAACTGCCCTTTCGAAGATATATCTAATATTGGTGAGAGAGGGACAGACAATGGAATAGAAACGAGAAAGTATTTTACTAACTACTTCGCCACTTCTCTGGGAAGTGTACCCTGGCAGTATAGTGAAGTCACATGAGTAAAGAAACCGTACACTCCGTACAGAGACAAAGCTGTGATACAGCGCGCTGCGATGAGTCCACTCACACAAGCGCACGACGTATATGTGAGCAACCACTATCGGCTTGTCACGTACGCGCCCGCCAATGGTCAATCTCAGGGCGCTCAACGTAACGGTTATTTATTTACGTTTCACATTTTTTATTTATGTGTTTTAAAAAATTATGTGTTAGAAATGTTTCTGTTTGTATGAATAACAATAGAAATGAAATATATTATTTTACCTATCCCAAGGAGTCTACTAAGTACCTAAGTAAGTATACCTATTCCCTACATTATCTATACATATAATAAAATGGTAGGAAAGTCAAAACTGTACATTGAATATTTTTTTAAAAGAATACTTGGGGTATGATCTACAATCGAAACAGAAACAAAAAATATAGTTTTTAGAATTTTTGTCTGTTTGTCTTTCCGGGATAAACTCAAAAAGTACTGCATGGATTTACTTCAAATTTGGCATGAAGATAGTTAAGAAGTCGGGTCAACATATAGGCTACATATTATCACGCTAGCAGTGTTATAATCGTAGGTGCGTTTGGTGCTGCATAGCGTTCACGCAGACGACGTCGCGGGCAGCAGCTAGTCTACTTATAAAATTAGTTTCAATAAGGTGGAGCGCAGACGGCACACTTTTTGTGCGATCGAGTCTGGGGCGCCGGACCGCAGACTCGATCGCACAAAAAGATTTCAGTTATTAGTAAAAATCGGTGTTTAACTATTTTTCTTTTTATTCTCAAATTTTGTAACTGGATGTCAATTTGCACCCATAAGGAGCCGGATACTAGTGCTAATTATTTAGTTTGTAAAACTTTTATACAAACGTTTGTCAAATTATTGTGCGCCGGACTTTTGCGCGTCGTGTGCGTTACTGCATATAATTGCATAGGTTCTATTTTCACAGACTAAAAAGTGCGTCACGGATAGTCTGTCGTCTGGTTACAGCCTAAGCAATATTGTTATAAACTAACCACCGAACTTTCATGCTGCACTGGGAGCGAAAGAAAAACATAGAATGTGCCAGCTGCTTCTCTTCCCGGGCATACTGTAAAAGTCAGTTAAGGGACAGAGGTTTTAATGGCATTTTCGTGGGCGATAGGCTGACCCCTTTCACTGCAATAGCCTCTCTCCATCATTATAATACCTCATTTGTCAAACGTGACATCCGATTGTCTTATAACCTCTGGTGTTCTGCCTACCCCATGGGGGATACAGGCGTGAAGTTATGTATATATGTTCTAACCACCGATCCTAATTTTTAGTGTTGTTGTTTTTGAAAGCTATGTCATGCTTTAAAAAAAATACAAAAGTTGTGGGACATCCCCAAAACTCGAATGTACATTTTTTTGGAATGACCCAAAGATCAAATGGTGTCCGCGATGGTGGCGTACATCGGAACTATATCGAGTTGGTGGCTTGCAATTTAACTCGAGAGTAAATAAAAACAGACTCTTCTCTTCTTTTCAGTTAAGGCAATAAAGACCATTTTCACTGTGTTTTTCAAGATCAAGCTAGCGTACTCAAAAACGGCTCTTTGTAAAGCAATGTATTTTACATTTTTTATTTTTACACTAATAAGGCAGTACACTGTAATGCCTTATTAGCGCAAACAACTCCATATAGTTTTTGTATCTACCTTCACGGACACAAAAATGGGGGTGTGGGAACCTATGAAGTATTAATTTATTTTATTTGAAATAAAACTCACAGCGTATTTATATTTCATTTATTAAATTATGTATGTATTTACATAAAAAAATTAAGTATTGAGATTCTTTATTATTGATAATTTAGTTTTACATTTTAAATCATATTGGTTACATGAAAGCTTGGAATAACCAGGAAGATATAGAGATTCTACAAGGTGTAATCGCCGAATTAAACATACTTTTAAAAGCGTATACATGTTTTATTATTACATACATATTGTATTGCATTTAGCTATATCCAAGAAGCTTCGATTATTTTTATGCCTGATCAAAAGTGCAATAGTGAGTTCTAATAGAAAATCAACCAAAAATCAGAAGCAAGATAAAACGGAAATAGTAGACATACTTCATAAATTATACTTTTGTAATGAACAAATTATGGTCTATCAGTTAAGGCAATTTCTTTATTCACATATTTAAATGTGTTATTCGCTCTAATAATAAACGAAACTCAAGTGAAGAATATACAGGGTGACTAATTTTAGATATTGAAAGAGAACACTCTGTACTCGATTCTGATCATAATTATAAAATAAAAGTAGGTACCTACTTAATTTTTCAGCAGAATTCTCTACAAATAAATAAAGAGTTTTACTAGGTCGACGAACGTTCGTGAAGCCGTCTACACCTACCTATTCTGTGTTGATAACGCCGCGCGTACGTTCGCAACAGTGTAACCATGCGTTGCGCAATAAATAATTTAACTTTCGGTTCAGTTTACTCGGTTAATAATCAATATTTATTTTATGATTTCAAACTATCACGCCCTCGAATTTCGAAAGTGGCCCAACAGTCAACCTGAAGATTCTTCACTTGAATTTACTTGAACAACCTCGTTTTGACCAGGCATTGATGTGATAATGCAAAATATTGTCATTATCTGTCGAATGTTTCCGACGGTGATTGACAACATAAGCAAACACCGACTTCTATGTCCGACTACCAAAAACCGAAAAACCTTTACTAATATAAGGTGTGTCCATGACTTTAATAACTGATTTCTTGACATCGCGACGTTAATTTCGTTAGTGCGAAGATGTTTAGATAGTACGACTTTTGTCGTACATTTAGGCATTATTGATTTACAGATGAATTCGAATTTCGGATGTTGTAGTCGACACGCAGAAAGTGGTGATCCGCATTATTAAATGTTATCTTAATACGCAATGGCACCTAGTATGAAGGCCAGTGCATTTATTTGCACTGAATTATGAAGAATCACGCAAAACTCATGGAACAGGATACAGTATGTAAAAATATTTTAAAATGTCGGTTTGTTACAAAATTTCGATTTATACAAATGCATCATACGAATTTAGCAAAATCTACTCCTAATCGATATAAAGGTAGTTAATAATTTTATAATAACAATTTCTTATACTAGGTATTTTTATTATTAAGGAATTATCAACAATTTTTATGTTTATAATTTTTTTTTTATTAGGTTACACAAGTTTTCAGCCAATTTCTTCTTATTATGTAAATAAATGTTATTTATTATGTTACAAAATTGACGAGTATAATTTGTTCGGTGAGATGGGTAGCATGACACTAGGAGTAACACTTAATAATGTGAAATTGAACTGCTGCTTATACAAGAGATGTCCTTCAACATTGCTAGCTCCTACTTTTGTTCCTCGTTGGAGTTTTCCACCAATATTTATTGTCATTTCGAGCTCTTACTTACGCAAGGGGTTAAGGGAATCATCATTAACGTCTACACATTAAAATGACATTGTAGAGAAACATGTACCTAGGTACTGTTTTATAACTTTACTTAGATGTTCGTATATTTACTTTAAAAAAAGTAATAGCATTTTGATGCTGAAATTTAGACACTAGATATAAAAAAAAGTTCTTTTTCACCATACATAAAAATACTGTATTATTACAAATTTTTTGAATAATTTGAATTTGAAATTTTTAATGTGTCGACATCAATTGATCAATTGAAAGAATACTTTTTTTTTAAAGATAACTACGAAATAATGCTTTTGATAAAATGTTAATTATTATTTTTTTATAAATACGATAAATGGAAATATACAATTCAGACCTAATTTAATAATCGCGAAACAGTATCGTTTATTTAAGCTAGTGCAGTTCGACACACGTACCTTTTGACAGTATGTTGTGAGAGCAGATCTTTGGAACACTTAAAATAAAGAAAACACATTCTAAATAATAATAAAAAAAAAACAATATCATTTACCTAAAAAGCGGCTTCACTTATCAATAATAATATAACACATCATTAAAATAATATTCGTTTAAATCTCAAATAAAATAATCAGAATCATAGGTGAGAGGAAAAAATGGCCGCTGTTCTAAATAGAAATCGTATATAAGTAATACTTTGAAATAAATCTAAAATCTCGATCTAAATATTATTTATTCTTAAAAAGAACGAATGAAACCTACAGACGCATAATACATTACTGTCGTTAAACATAAAAAGACTAGAATGTTAAAATAAACAAACAATTTACACCTATAATGAGAGTAACTATAGAATTATTTGCTACGCGATAATAGATCTTACGGACCTATATAATTATGGTTTAAGTTCGATATTCACGCGAAAGTTGAATATCGCGTATTGTTCTTTTACTTTATAAACAGTATTTAAACTAACTTTAGGACCGTGGAATTTTGAAGTCGTTTCGTTGACATTGATACAAGTATTAAAAACATTTGTGTACTTAAGTTTCTTTGTAACCCTCTTTAATTAATTCTTTATGATAATGTTTGCAAAAAACTGTTTAGCCTCAACAATATGAAGACCACAGATACAAATAAGGATATTCAAGATTATGTGGTCTATGTGAGGCGGACTGACAAATAGTGAACAGTCTCTAATTAAAAATAATAGACGTTTATTTTATTTTTTCATTCATTTTATAACTCATCAACCGTCAAGCAGATTTGAGGGCAACAGTATGGTATGTTCAAATGTAACTTACGAATCAATAAACGATCCAAGTTATTAAATAAACTTTGATATGAATAGGCGCTATAAATACATGGTAGCTGTACAAATAAAACTTTTCGTTCTATTTGTTTATTTTTTTAATATATGTATTGATGGGCAGAAGATTATAACCTAGCTTTTGGTTAATATACACAACACTACATGTTATCTCTATTTATTAGTATAATTTTATTTATCAAATAACATTTTATCGATACAGAAGTATAGCGTCGTTAAAAACAAAACATTTATGTGTTTAACGTATGAAGAAAATTACACTGTGACCAAAATTTGTAAATCAATAAAAAAATAATCTTTAAATTTAGAAAAATTTTTGATCAAAAATAAATCACGACAAGGACCCTATATTTCTGTATACATTTCTAATTGACCCGGTCAAGGCCTCAAATATCTATTATAATTAAAACACTAGTCCATCCCTTGTGATGTCTCTCATTGTGACGGGAGTGTGGCTACCCTAGCGCCTTCAGTATTAAGGGACTACGAGATTAAAGTACTTTCTCTATCATATATTATTAATGGAAGGTTTATTTCATGATTATATCAAGTTCATACGTATTTTTGTCATGTATAGTCAAAATTGTAATATAGTTTTTATATATTGCAAATTATATTTAGGAACCAAATTGTCATATTCTTTTAATATATAAATATCTTCATTACATTTGTAATACTAAAAGCTAACTGTGTAGCTGTGAAACTAAATGATTATTATTCAAATCTGAATAAAAATAAAATAAGAAGCGGATTTTAATATTTGATATAGCATGTATAATTTCATATTTATGCCTTTAGTTTCACAGCGAACATCATAAATCAATTCGAGCATTAATAAATTATATTATAATTATTTAAACTAAGCAAAATATTATATATATAATCACTAGCGTCTCCAATTTTAAAAACAATTCTATCTACCAGTAAAAATCTACTCTTCACCATAAGTTATCTCAAGAAGAGAGTGAGAAAGAGATTACTTTTACTCCGACATATATCTCTCCTTCTTTGATAAACTTACGTTTAACATGAAAATCAAGGCTCAAGGCAGTGGAATATAATATATTATTTGGATCCACATTTTTCAAACAACACCACAAATTTTATTGCAAAGTTTTTACAAGCAATAAAAAGCATTCAAGTAACTGTTGGATAAGTTTTTTCAATGTAATAAAACTTGTGGCGTTTTATTTATTATTATAATAATCAAGTTTGGCGCGTACGAAAACGTATCTAATGCGCGTTCTTTGACAACAACCCATATTGTAGTGACAGATGAATGTCACTGCGAACATAACCATCAACAACAGATAGTCAATCTGCTTAATTCATTTCAAAATATGATAATTTTGTCTCACCGATAGGTCGTTCAGTCATGAAAATCGGTCATTTTTTAAGAATTTACCAATACATTACCAATATTTTGTATCCGCTATGACATTCATTATCAGCTTACGTACCTAAACAGAGACTTAAAAATAACTACTCAAAGATAGCGCCCAAACAACTGTTATAAAGATGACCAAAAAACAAAAATTTGAGCAATCGGGGGAGATTTTTGCTTCCGTTTTAAAATCCTTGCAATTATGATAAATAGCATTTCTTTAATGTTACAGATTATTTAATTCTTTGGCATTAAGCGGAGATAACATACTATCAACATTATTCCTCATGTCTTTCTTTTATTAATTATCCATGCATGACACATCAAAATTGCAAGATTCACAGCAACTATAAGGTGTAATTTTCTGGTTACTGATAGTTTTATTTTTTGGTCAGATTTGAAATATACACGCTTATGTTTTCAATATTTCTGAGATTCGTGTAAAAAAGGCGTTACAAAAAGTGTTTATAAAATCATTGAACACATTTATGAACTCATAAATTACGACGCAAATTATTGACACGTAAATGTCAATCACTTTGATTGAATCAACTGTCAAAATTTACATTTTATTTAAGGGGAAGTTGTTTGCTGCCCTATAAATAAAAGGCGTGTATATTCAATGGAGCGCTATGAATGTTGGAGTAGTGGAAGGCTGTGTCGGCAAGATGGCGGCCAAGTCAACAGAAGCACGCGTACAGGCGAGATAGGTCGATGCTGAGGTACGCGCCCGGCTCGCTTCTGTCGGAGGCATTACAATCAATCATTTTAATTTGAAAATTTGTCATTTATACTAATAATAGTTAAAGAGTTAAGTTAAAAGTCTTACAAAGTGTTTTTTTTCCATACCATTATACAAAAAATGACACATAGCAAAGACATTTAAGCAGTTTATATAGGTATAAAAGAGTTAAAATCAACTTGTCCATTTATTACAAAATGGTTATGAATAATTGACTCTAGATTTTACTTTCAAAAGTTTTAGAATCCGTGTTCTGTTATCATCAAACTCGTCATCATTTACTACCAGCAGGGCTAGCATGCAACCATCGATAAATAGTCTAATCGACAAGATAAATATTTTTTTGTTATTTTATCCTATTATGTAAGTTATATGCGCACCATAATAGATACAATAACTCGATTTGATACCATGATTAAGACCACATGGTTCTGTGGTCTTAATCACCACAGAACCAAATATGTCCTAATCTTAATAAATTACATACACTAAATACCATATTCTAAGAAAATATCGATAAAAGGCCCGATTTATCGTTGTCGACGGTAGCATGCTAGGCCCCGCAGGTAAGATTGAGCACAAAAGCAGGTTTAGTCACCGTTAAAAAAAACCTTAAGAAACGGCGGTACTTCGCAGTGCTTTAAGTTACGGTCACAATCACCAGCTGCTTTAGCTGAACCCTTATTATAAGTCGATGATTCCCGGACCAACTGCAGCCTAAATTAAACTTTATTATCTACAGCTTAAGCCTCATAATCGATCGTTACAAGGATATATGAATAGTTACCATCACGGTGGCTCGCAGCTGCTCTCCTCTGAGTACAGACACTCGCCGCCGTCCGTCCCCATCTGAAGGACATACATTGAAATAATACATATTTATTTCACATAACAGTATTGTAATCTATAATGTGTAGGTCACAAATTGTAACGTAAATAACTATTTGTTGCTGTGTAAACATCAAGGCACGTATTTAAACGTATTACTTCCATGCTGGACTGGGAGCAAAAGAAAAACATAGAATGTGCCAGCTGCTTCTCTTCCCGTGCATACTAAAGAAGTCAGTTAAGGGATATAGGTTTTATTGGCGTTTTTGCGGGCGATAGGCTGATACCCTATCACAGCAATAGTCTCTCTCCAGCCTCCAAATTTATCAAAAGTGACATCAGATGGTTTTATAGCCTCTGGTGTTCTGCCTTCCCCATAAGGGATGCAGGCGTGAATTCATGTATGTATGTATACAAACGTTCTCAACTCTCGGCCAATCAAGTTGGCCAATTTCAACCGTTAGATGGAACGTTCTTGAAAGCGATTTATTACTACACATAATAGTACCAAGTGAGGGCAGAGGCTGATGTGCCCGTAGGGGGCTCATTGCAGAGATTTTTTTTGACAAATAGAGTGAATTTTTTATTGAAATGTTGTGCGCTGACCAATTTAACGGATAAAGATGTTTTACTAGTTAAGTGTTGTACATACCTTAAGCACGTCGTGTAGCGAGCTCATACTGCCAAGACTTAGCGGCGTCAGAGACCTCTCCAATAGAGAGCCTCCGCCCTGAGAGCTTCCGCCAAGCGACCTGAACATATACATCCTTTAGTCTCTCTATTCTTTCTCACCTCTATCTCTATTCTATCTCTACCTGTATATCTACATTTCTATCTAGTACCTATTTGCCTAATGTATAAATATAATAGTAGACTCCAGGAAGTCACGGGTCAATGTGTAAGCTTTATAATAAAATTCCAAAAATATTCGACAGATTTAAGAATAAGTGTTATATGAAAAGGTCTACTATAAGATATCCGGATAGAAGAAGATGGGATTCCCTGGCTGTAAATTGTTATTGTGTATTTTTAAAAGATAATTCCTGTTGAGTTTCTTGCCACTTCTTCACATTAGATCGACCGAACTTTGTAAATAGTTTGACTTATTTCAAGGGTATTTAATTAAACGAAATTAAGAATTGTTTGACTTTGACTCAATATTCCACTATACTGCTTCTACTATGTTCTTGTATTCTAGATAGCGCACATAGGGTAGCCGACTTAACTTTGTACTAGGGTCTGCGAATATACCTCCAAACAAAATGAAGGCCACAACCCGTCGTGTTCATTGACAAGGTCACATCAGAAATATATTTAAGTTAATTGGCAATCTTGTTTGATATCTTTCCCTGTGTCAACACTAGATCTTTTCTAATGGGGGATTTTCTAAGAAATATTCCATTAGTACTATTTCATTTTTTTTTGCAAGATTGAATCCTCTTCCTTTGGACGTTAAAGCTTTTGAACCATATTATACAACTATACTTGGACTACAATTCCAATCATTGTAGAATTTGATTATACTATTGAAATAGCTTTACAAAGTATTTATTTCTAATATTAACTTACCGTTCACCGCCCCCGCCCTCCCGGCGACCGCCGCGCCACCCTGCGGATAGAAACGTTACTGTACTCTCACAGGAGTGAAACAGTTCTATCAAAATAAAAATTCTCCTATTCAGTGCCATTAAAAAGCGCTTTCGTATTGAATAAAACTGTAATTTCACTCAATTGTAACGCTTTTAATTTTACGTTTTATATTTGATTCGGTGTTATAACTAACAGACGCGATGAATTACTGTAATTCAAAATTAAATCCAGTTTCAAATATATTTCATACAATCGTGCAAAAAACATTCTTTGCAGTTACTTACGTATTCAAAATATTATGAGTATGGGTTAAAAAACAATAAATATGAAAAATAATACATGGTATTAAACCATTGTCAAATCACTCGATTTTTGTTTTTCATTAATGAAAATCATGAAGCATAGGACCCTCAAATAATGTTTATGAATGCAGTGTAAATTAATTAATTTAATATATATGACATATTAAATGAGTTTCACACATAAAAGAGAGACAGATGAATTGAATAAAATATACAGAAAAAAGTAGAACATAAAGATAACAATATGTAAATATAATAGTTGTTGAAGGTCCTACGCTTAATGAAGAAATAAAATTCGCAGGGACCTCGTTGTATACAATTTACTGTATTATTTAATGTATTACATAAAAGTAGATATAATCGTTGCCGCGGAACCGTGTCCGGTTTCGCTAGACCTCTATGTCTATACGTTGGCGATATACAAAATTAAACAACAAATAAACAAATATCGTATGTCCTGAAGTAAAATACAGGGTCTGAAAAGACACCGGAACTTCGAGTTAATGCATAAATTATACGAGGAATCCGGTTAAACAGTGTTTTATTGTAGAACTAGCTTTATCCCGCAACTTCGTATGCGTTTAACTATCCTTCTCGTGGAAATTTCAGAAACTATACAACCAGACACCCACTTTAAGAACCTTTATACCAAGTATCACACCCATGCACTCAAGGAATAAGTTTTTTTCCTACAAACTAAAAATCATATATTTCCCGTGCCCTTGGGAATTTTTGGGATTTTTTTTCGTAGCACAACCAGTCACTCTTTGAAGAAACTTCATGCCAAGTATCACATCCGTACACTCAAAGAATAAGATTTTTCATACAAACTAAAAAGTCCAACCCCTTCCCGTGGGAATTTCGGGAATTCCTTCCATAATACAAACAGACACTTATTGAGGAACCTTTTTTTTTTTTTTTTATAAAATATGGATGGGACGTTTGTCTTCCATGACACCTGATGTTAAGTGAACATGAAGACTAAGGTGGTACACGTCCATCCACGAGAAACCTATTCACTCGACGCTTAAAAGTACTAGGACTATACTGGTCAGGGAAAATAGACGCAGGCAGTTCATTCCAAACCTTGGCGACCCGTATCAAAAAGGAACTGTCAAAGCGCTTAGTTCGACTTTTCGGAATATCAACCACATACGGATGGAAGTTCTGTCTGCGTCTAGTAGTCCGATGGTAAAAGGGTGAGGGTTCAATTTGCTCAAACAGAGCACTCGCGCACTCACCAAAATGTATCCTGTAGTACACGGTTAAACAAGCAACCTTACGACGATGCTCTAGGGTCTGTAGTTTTTTGGTCGTAAGGTCGACGTTGTTAATTAATTTACGGGCTCTTCGGTCAACGGAGTCCAGCGCTTCTAGTTGATATTTGGCTGAACCATCCCAAAGATGACTGCAGTACTCCATGCATGATCGCACTTGAGCTGTATATAAGTTAAGAAGCTGTGCAGGGCTGAAGTACCGCCGTACCTTCGAGATGATTCCCAACTTTTTCGAAGCTACTTGAGCCATGGACACAATTTGTTGACCGAAGTTTAAACTGGATGTTATAGTTACGCCTAAAAGCCCTAGATGGTCAGTGATGGGGACAGATACATTTTGGAAAGTGGGCGTTAATGTGAAGGTGCTCTTTTTTGCGGAGAATAGACACGCCTGAGTTTTGGACGCGTTGAATTTGACCAAATTCGACTCACCCCAATCGGATACTTTCCGTAAGGTCAAATCAACGCGCTCAATCATTGACTTTCTTAAACTCTGGATTTCACGGGGGCTCGCTCGCGCATTGGATACGTATCTCTCTACAACAGTGCTGTCATCAGCATAACTAATAATGCCCGGTGTTAAAAGGTCATTAATGTGCAGCAAGAATAATGTTGCAGAGAGAACAGATCCCTGAGGTACCCCGGCATTAATTGCCATTTGGTCGGAGGAGAAGCCATCTAAGACTACTCGAATTGACCGTTCCCTCAGAAAATCAGATATCCAGTCGCAGAGCCCAATCGGTATGCCATAAGCTGGAAGCTTACTTAAGAGACCATCATGCCAGACCCTGTCAAAGGCCTTGGAAATGTCTAAGGATACAGCTATTGCTTCACCATGACCCTCCAAGGCCTCGCTCCATAAGTGAGTGGCATACACGAGAAGATCGCCGGTCGAGCGCCCGTTGCGGAAACCATATTGGCTATCGCTTAGGAGCTCGTTGGTCTCGAGGTATGCCAGGAGTCGATTGTTCAATACACGTTCCATGACTTTGCAAAGTATGGAGGTGATTGAAATTGGTCGATAGTTGACAGGATCGGCACGGCTTCCCTTCTTTGGTACTGGCTGTACGTTAGCAAGCTTCCAGGACTTGGGGACCTTACCGGATTCCAACGAAAGTCGATAAAGACGTGTCAAAACAGGAGACAACTCAGCTGCGCAGCGTTTTAAGACCACTGCAGGAATACCGTCTGGACCACTAGCTTTGTTCTCGTCTAGGTGCAGCAAGCATTTAAGAACCTCCTTTTGGCGAATGTGAACGGTACCCATTGTAGGTCCGAACTGAGGTAATTGGGGTGGGATTTTTCCTTGGCAATCTAGACGAGAATTTTCTGCGAAGATACTAGCAAATAAATCTGCTTTCTCCTTAGCAGTGTGGGCCAGAGAACCATCGGGTTTCCTCAGTGGTGGCAGCGACGGGCGACAAAAGTTCGTTTCGACCGACTTGGCAAGGGACCAGAAAGCTTTACTTCCCGAAGGGTATGCTGCTATTCTGTCTCCGATACGGCCTATGTGGGCAAAACGAGCTCTTTTGATTGCCTTTTTGCAGGACTTGGCGGCAGCATTGTATCTTTTCTTAAGTTCATGCGAATCCAGGGCTTTGCTTCTGCGAGCATTTGCCCAGGCTTTGTATGCTTCCCGCTTTCGCTTTTCAGCGGCAAGGCAAGCAGTATTAAACCATGGGCGAGCTTTGGTTTCAAGGGATAGATCAGCGTGGGGAATGAAGTACTCCATTGCTTGAACTATCACACTTGAGACAGCATCAGCGCAGCACGATGGATCGGTTGATGTAAAACAAGCTTGCCGCCACGGATAAGATGCGAAGAAATGTCGCATTTCATCCCAATCTGCTGACTTGTAACGCCATACTCGCCTGGAGCCTTTTGGGCGGGTGTCAGGTGGCGAGTACAGCGATACAGATTTCACCATACAGTGGTCGGATGTCCCTAAAGGTGCAGTGACGGACACCGAGTATCTGTCAGGATCGGTTGTCAGCAGAAGGTCCAAGCAATACGCAGTGTGGCCAGCAACGTCGGGGATGCGCGTAGGCTCGTTAACAAGCTGTGAGAGACCATAAGTCAGCGAAAACTTAAAGGCCTCTCTGCCGGCATGGTCAGTGTCCTGATACGGGTATAACCACTGCCCGTGGTGAGCATTAAAATCCCCCAGAAACACCAACTGCGCCGTGGGAAAACGTTGCTAAATCTTATCTGCTGTATTGCCAAGGTATTCCATAAGCCTCGTTGTCTCCTGATCTCCGCTATGTGAACGATAGATACAGGCGTAAACCACTTGGTCTAGGCCAGTATCTATGTGAACCCACATGACTGAAAGGTCCGGCACTTCCAAGTAACGGAGACGCTGACAACAGATCGCGTCACTGGCATACATGCACACCCCGGCGTGCGGGCGGAATAGACTCCAGGATATAGCCTGGGTAACCAAGGTATGCCGAGTCTGACGGATCGCAGATCTGCGTCTCCGTTAGAAAGAGTAGGTGTGGTCTCTCCGTCTCAAGATGGTGGTGGACATCATTCAGATTGGAGTGCACTCCTCGGATGTTACAGAAGTGCACTTTAAGGGAGAGGAAGTGCAACCGCTGTTGAACCGTACTCTTTTTAGGACCTTTCATTGTGAATTGGTAGTGGAGTGAATAGGGAGGAGAATAGAAGTTGAGTGAAGCGCTGCAAATGGAACCAAGCAACTCGTAGGAAACAACGCACCATTGGGGAACTCGCCTGGAGACTGCGGGGACGCCCGAACCCCCCCGAGGTCGCCATCGGGTCCTCTCAAACCGGTCGCCAGCCGGCACGATGGAGCCTCCCGGGATTTTTCGCGAGGTGGCGGGGCAGCCTTTTGCATGTGGCTGGCATGCTACTTGGGCCCCCTACTACCTGCGGTCGGCCAGCGGTGCACCGTGCTTCGGATCCCGCTACCCTCCAAAACGAGTTACCCGGTGAGTCATTATCCTACGAGTTGAAAACTGTTCTCCGATGCAGTACGATTACTCAGACCTATCCTCCTCAATGGCTACACTAGACATCATGCCGGAACGCGACTAAGTCACTTGGCGGCATGGTTTTTTCTAGTGGGTGGTGACAAGCCACGGCCGAAGCCTACCACCAGATTTTACTGCTCGTTTAGCACCACCCAGGGACCACGTACAAGGCATCGAGGGCTAAACCTTGCGGACGCGAGCAGTTTTCAGTCCCCAAGTATCACATCCCGTGCACTCAAGGGATGGTATTTTTTCATACAAACTAAAACATCATATATTTCCCGTTCCCGTGGAAATTTCGGGAATTCCTTTCATAACACTACCAGGCACACATTGAAAAACCTTTACACCAAGTTTCACATCGGTACACTCAAGGAATAAGAATTTTCATACAAACTAAAAAGTCCTATATTTCCCGTTCCCGTGGGAATTTCGGGAATTCCTTCCTTAGTGCACCCCTACATCCCCTAAAGAATGAATGTTCCAAATTTCAGCTCTCTACGCCCAGTAGTTACGGCTGTACGTTGTCTGTCAGTCACTCAGTACCTCAGTCACTCAGTCAGTAACGGAACAGTTTTATATATATTGATTGATGTTCAGTAAACATACCGTTGTAGGAGTTCCCCTGTACAGTGAGCGGCGAGGTCCGTTTGCTGCTGTCGCGGCTGTCGCGGCCGCACTGCTGCAGCGGCGGCTCGCGCCCGAACTGCTGCTGCTGCACGGACTGCGTCGTCTGCAGGTGTACACGCTTGTTTATACACATTTCCAGTGATCAATATCTGAGGCTTCGCAACACCGTGTACTGCCGGGATAAGTGTGTAGTTGAAGGCGAATAAATCTACGCTTGACACCAGCTTCCCGTGCCCATTAAGTGGCCATTCTCCATGTCACCTTTGCCGTCAAATACCACGGCTCTGGCGGTAATGTCTTTCAGCAAAGTTTTGTGACGCGCCAGTTCTTTCTTAAAACTTTGTGATTGAGTTTAAGTATCTGTATTTAATACACAGTTTTTCATCCAGCATACAATACCGAGAGATATTATTCGTAACACAGAGCGTAAATTCGTTAAGTTACAGCGCGGGATTTACATTTCTCAAACAACTTTTCGCAAACACATAGGTTTAATTTTATTTTATAAGAGACTAAAACCGTGTCTGACCGTCATCTCATCTAATTATATTGTTTTTTTAACTTATTTTAATTTTGACTAGAGTTAGGTTTTAGTATGATGGGCGCGTGCGTTTAAGATAAATAAATACAATTAAACATGTAAAATTTAGTTTTCTATACTTTTATAAAGGAACTAGCTGCTGCCCGCGACGTCGTCTGCGTGAACGCTATGCAGCACCAAACGCACCTACGATTATAACACTGCTAGCGTAATAATATGTAGCCTATATGTTGACCCGACTTCTTAACTATCTTCATGCCAAATTTGAAGTAAATCCATGCAGTACTTTTTGAGTTTATCCCGGAAAGACAAACAGACAAAAATTCTAAAAACTATATTTTTTGTTTCTGTTTCGATTGTAGATCATACCCCAAGTATTCTTTTAAAAAAATATTCAATGTACAGTTTTGACTTTCCTACCATTTTATTATATGTATAGATTACATTGACAATCCAAATAAAATTAACTTATAGATATTCTATTTCACGAAGTCCGTTCGGCTTTGATTGTAGTAGTGACGTATCCCGACAAGCGCGCTTGTTTGTGTAAATGTAGGTAACGTTAGCAAAGAAATCATAATAATACAATATTTCAAGTCGAGATTTAATAATCGAAATAAAATTTTGGTTTTAAAAGTATATACTTTTTGTAAATAAATTAGATTAGGTTGCAATAAATACAAAAATATTAAGAAGATGTAGGCATTTAATTAAGCATTGGTGTTACAGAATGGAAACGAAACAAGTAGTACTATTCAGTATTTTCAATCACTATCAGATAAATTTTTGATTTCCGATTCCGTTTTGCTGTCGTCAGAATCATCTTGTACATTGATTTTAAAATCAAAATCGAAAATATTGAGATAAAACAAAATGTAATCAAAATAATTAAGAAATATAAACATCTTATAACACAAAAAAATATTCATTTTATAAATACTTCTATTGCTATATTAAATATCTATCTATTTTATCTTTGCATAAAATTTTAATCGAAAACGTATAAATAAATATTGCCTCACTATGGACAACTCTTCTTCGTTTTGTTGCCATGCTGACTTTACTCCGTGAAACAATTTGGCGCGAACTAAATACACTACTGATCCGGACCGTGTCCCGATCGACACTGAGCGCTCTCGAGGTTACGCACACAAAAACAATGTGCATGTGCACGCTTGACAACATTCATAGCCCAACGGACTTCGTGACATAGAACATCTATACCACGAAGATAATTTCATTCATAATTATTTTTTACAAATTGTTTGTTTTCCAATTATTTATGTCCAAAATTCCAGATTTTTATTTGATGCCTAGGTCATTTTTATACCGCGGATAAATGTGCGCTATCTGGCGTCAAGTAGAGAATACTTTTTCGCGGGTTTTTTCTGACAGATTTAGAACGTATGAAATTTCGTTAAAAAAACTAGAGCCACCTAGTAAAGTATAGCTGAACTTTTTTGATGATCATGTGAATATTTTAACCTTATGTTTCAACCGGTTTTTACTACTCGCTACTAGGTGACTAATGCCATCGCCTGTTTGGCTAGATTGGCCATAACCCACCGCTGACCACTCCCGCACCCCGCCCGTAGGCTTCACTTGAGTGCCTAGAAAGAACTGGATAGGGTAGCTCCTCTATATATTTCCTCCGTGGGTAGAATATGAGCAACTAAGAAGCAGGTAGGAAAGAACGGGCTCTTCATTATAAATTACCGGAACACGTATAACATTTGGGAGTAAATTTAATATGAAGGGTAGTCATCAGTCAGTTAGTCGCTGCTGTTTTGGTCAGAATGACCGCGGCTTGAACGCACCTGCAAGGAGAGGTCCAGCAAGCGCTGCGAGCGGATGCCGTCGCCGGGCCCCATGTGCGACACGTGCGCGAAGTTCGTGGGCGCGGAGATCAGCCGCGACCGCCGCTCCGACCTGGTTACAACATATAAAACACGTTAATATTACACTATTTTGACGAACATTAAATAAATAAATAAAATACCACTTTATACACCATTTAACATTGTCTGCCTCCGAAAAAAAAAAATCCCTGTCTGGGTGTCTATGTATTTATATTCCAGGTTCCCCCCTACTTCGCTGCATGGTAGCCCATATCACAAGCTCTGCTTAGTTTGGAGCCATGTAGTTGGTGTTGGTGAAGTACACGACCTAAGCAGCGCTCAATTTTAGTTCAGTATGTTAAAACCGCCATTTGTCGCGACAATTCGACTTATTTTTCAAAAAGTGATAAATTTGTCGTTTATTAAAAAGGCCCTTGATTGTTTTGGATTCATGCGAAAGTAATTTGAACTATCTCACTATTAGTTTTAGTATTGAATCTTAAAAAAGCATACATAATGCACACCTTACACTGTAAACAAACAAAATTAATCAATAAAGCCCGAAATCAAACCCACTAGTTATATTACGACATATTTCAATCTGAATCTTATTTCGATAAAACCAATTACAATTTCAAGATATTTAACATTCAATGTAACAATGAAACTGTCTCACAGATGCTGTACAATTACTTTATGTCATCACAAATGGAAAACGGTTATGCTACTTTCTAAAAATCCCCTCCATCGAAAATATTGTTTCTAAGATGCTGAAATAAATATTTGAACACCCTCACGTCTGATTTAACACATTTACTATGTTATAATGTCTTCAATACCTATCGGATCTTCAATCGCGTTTAATTAGTTTGGTTCACTTTGTAAAGCTCAGCATTTATTTCATAATGTCCATAATTTATTGTGAACTATGAATTAAACTTTTTATCAATTAGATTGTAACTTGTTTCAATTCGCGTTGTATCTGTAGGATTGCAAGATCTTTTTTTGGATCAGTTCTATAATACGAACCCACAACTAATCTAAAAATAGACTCAAATAGTTCGTATTTTTTCCTCCAATATCACACATAAATAATAGACTACATAAACACATAAATATAGAAGGAGAAAAGTTTAGAGATTGGTATCTTGACCCTTGCATCACAATATATTTATGAAAACATTATGTATATTTATAAGAATAGTAATAAATTTAAAACTAGGAAAGATAATCATGATACAAATTACTCTGTAAGTACTAGGAACGACCATAAGTTAGCGTTTCCTAAATTAAGGCTGGCTAAAAGCAGCAAATCATTATTTGGAATGTCAATACGTATATATAACAGAATTCCGAAGTCAATTCAATCCCTGCCATTCAATAAATTTAAATCAATCATTAAAAACACTCTATCTCGAAAAGCTTATTATAAAACTAAAGATTACTTAGATGATAAAAAGGCATGGGATTAAGCAGAACAGGATATTTCTAAAAGTTTCCAATTACTTAATAATTTTGTTTACGGCTTGGCTGTGCGGTATATATATGACATGCTGGTGACTGTCCCACTCACTTATTTTTTTGTCAAGACAACAGCAAGAACGTCATGCTCCCTCAGGCGGCATGGCTAGTGGTAGCGTCGGGTATCGGGTCACCCTCTTCCCTAAAATATGGTTGAGGAGGGTGATGGCTGGTGCTTGCGTTAACTCGTGAACGAGTGCTGCTAGCGGTGCCAGGTCGTTTTGCTAATGATACTATGACTATTTTATTCCATTCTTGTTCAAATACTCTGGTCCCAGTTTGTCATGTTCGTATTGTGCATCCATAGCTAATTGCATCTGCTATGTAAGCAATTTGGTTGTGGCATGACATTGGCTCTCACAATTAGCTGTCTTGTGTTTGTTTTTTTTTCATTTTTCGGTCAATTTGTACTGTACCTATTTGTATTAATTTGATAATTCTGACTGAAAAAGAGTGCCAAGAGTTTTTTTCCGCCGGCTTTTTTTGTCTCTTGGTCTACTGTGATATCTTATTTAACAACTATCAACAACTAGTTAAAGCCGAAGTATGTGATGACTGACTTCATCAAGTGTTTTGTGAAATTCCTAAGATGAATAAAACTTTTTTGAATTTTTTTTTGACTTGTTTGTAACGGGTATGGTTAATTTGAATACACCGGACTTCACTTCGATTAGGTACCATATTTTGCAGTCTTTAGGATTCTCCATTTTATATTTTTACAGAACATAAACTCTGTTTATTTTCGTTTTTCAACAAACTCCATTTCTATCCGCCAGCTAGGAAGCTATCTCTAGGAAATCAGATTATTCAAGGTTTGAGTGAAACCAAATAAACAATTAATTCAGTTTCAAACTAATCACATAGGTAGTATAGTTTTCAAAAATCTTATGTTTCTAATCCTTAGTTTGTAAAAAATATACATCCTGAAAATTTACTTTTATTTCATCTGAAAGTAAAAACGGTATCTATGCGTTCAATGGAGAAGAAAACGAACAGCTCTAAATAGATGTCGCTTCATACGCTTGACCCATAACTGTCTAATGAAACAAGTTTATAGGTTGTGATTTGTTTTGTTTGGGTTTATTTATTTATTTATTCTTTATTGTACACCACAGAAAAAAAAAACAAAGTAAAACAAAAGCAGAAACATGGTACAAAAGGTGGTCTTATCACTAATAAGCAATTTCTTCCAGACAACCTTTGGGTGAGAATTGGAGACTAATTTATAGGGTGCCTAGGCGTACATATACTAAAATTTAACTAATATACAAATACTATAGTTATAATATAGTAATTTCATAAACTTACACACGAATAATACATAAATATAAAATATATACATATATCCACTAACTATAATGCTTAATATATATACTAAATAAATTAAATACATTGTACTATAATGTCGTGTCTTTAGAAAGGAAGTACTGCTTGACCAGTCTTTTAAATGTGTCAATTGATTTGGCAGACTTAATCTCCAGTGGCAAATTGTTCCACAGTGACACAGCATGGACAGTGAATGATTTCCCGTAAAAGTCAGTTTTATGCGGGGGTGTTGCAAGCATTAAATTATCAGCAGAACGTAGCTGTCGTAGGTGCTGTGAGTGTCTGTAATTAAATCTATTCCTTAAATACTCCGGTGAGGCCGGATTGAACAGTAAGCGATACAGCAGACATAGAATTTGAGTATTCCGGCGAAAGCGAATCGGAAGCCACTTGAGCTTAGTGCGATATTCTGAAACATGATCATATTTACGTAATCCAAATATGAATCTTATGCATAAGTTTTGAAGGCGCTCAAGTTTATTCATTTGGTCTTCGGAGATGTCCAGATAGCAGGCAGAACCGTAGTCTAGTATTGGGAGGAAAAGGGATTGTGCAATGGAAATTTTAGTAGGGATTGGTAGAATATTGCGCAAACGCTTCAAGGAGTTTGTGGCAGCAAACATTTTGCGACTCACTTCATCTACCTGCGCTTTCCATGAAAGTTTGTTATCGAATAGGATTCCCAGATTTTTTACCGATTTGCTGTATTCGATGATCACACCATTAAAAACAAGTTTGGGGCACATGTTCCAGTCAATTCGATCAATTGTTTTTGGGCTCCCTATTATGATCGCTTGCGTTTTAGATGGATTTACAGACAAGCCATGCTGTTGGCTCCAAGAAAGTATTTTGTCCAGGTCGTTGTTTATTGTACTGATTGCCTGCGGTAGATCCACAAGGTTTGTGTTGAGATAAATTTGGAGATCGTCTGCGTACATATGGTAGGAAGAAGTTAAATTATTTGAAATTGTGTTTATAAAAATTGAGAATAGAAGAGGAGACAGCACGCCACCTTGAGGGACGCCGGATGTGATACCAATCCAGTCCGAGCAGTATTCTTCGATACTTATACGCTGCCGACGTCCGCACAAGTAAGAATGAAACCAATCAACCACGAATGGAGATATGTTAAGAGAGCGAAGAAGTTCTAACAAGATAGCGAAGTCAACAGTGTTGAAGGCATTGCTAAAGTCGAGCAGTGTTAACACTGTTAGCTTTTTGTGTTCCATGCCCAAGCGTATATCATCGGAAATTTTGACTAACGCCGTGATCGTACTGTGGCCGGACCGAAAACCAGACTGGAGTGGATTGAGCAAATCATTTTTTTGCAGGAAGTTGGTTAATTGTTTATGTACCAGATGCTCTAGGACTTTGGATAGGAACGGAAGGATAGAAATCGGTCGAAGGTCTTGGAACGACGAGGGAAGAGGTTTTTTAGGAAGTGGGATAATATGTGCATCTTTCCATAAAGCAGGAAAGTGACAAGCGCTGATGGAGTTATTCAGGATGATTGTTATGATAGGGAGAAGTCAAGTAGTATGACGATCATTTTGGGACTGACGTTGTCTGATCCGACGGCATTAGAGTTAATTGAAGTGATTGCTCTCTTAACATCACATTCGGTGAATTGAGTAAAATGAAAAGAATCGTAAGAGGGCTTAGGCAAAGATGAAATTTTGAGTAATGTTTCAGCTTTCTGTTGGCTATCTATGGAGCAAGAAGAAGTAAAGTGTGAATTAAGTGCATTGAAATCTATGTTGTTAGGAATTGAATTTGTTTTATTTTTGCCTACGCCCAAAGTCTTAAGGAAATTCCAGACTTTTGCTGGAACTCCGTTCGAAACAGATTTGTGGATATGGCGTCGCTGTGCGTCCCTACACATAGTATTGCAGCGATTCCGAAGGAGACGATATCTTTCACGGTTTTCTTCACTGGGATCATGTTTATATTTGACCCGCGCTCGGTCTCTCTTACTCATGGCAGATTTAATAACATCATTCAACCATGGAGCAGGTAAATGTTTAATCCTAACGGGTCGAACTGGGGCATGGCGATCATAAAGCTGAAGAAGGAGAGAATTAAAAATAGCTATTTGAGAATCTGTAGTTTCAGCATTTATGACCTCAGACCAGTCGACTTCCTGCGCATCACGAAGCAAGTTGTCGTAGTCAATCCCATTAAAATTTATTTGCAACAGTACCCTAGGCTTGGTTTTAGGAGGCTTTACTTTATAAGAAAGGAATAGTAAGTTATGATAGGAAAAGGCTTCCGCTTCTAGTTGTCCATGATGTACAACGTGATCCAAGCGAGCAACAATTTTAAGGTCCAGAAGGGAAGCAGTGCAGTTGGGGAAGAAATGAGTTGCAGAGGATGGTAATATATTCAAGTTGCATCCATTAATAATTGATTCAAGTTTTCTAGAGCGAACATCTTTTTTTAATAAACACGTATTGAAATCTCCCATGATAATAACGTGGTTGTATAAAGGGAGTAATTCTTCCAATAACTTCTCGAATGCAGGAAAGTAGTTTGCGTTAGGAGATGCGCTATATACCACTCCTAGAAGAACTTTGGTATTGGCTATTAACACTTCTATAAAAAGATGTTCAGTCGCATGTGGGTTGGATGAAGTTTGAAGAGAAGAATTTACAATTTTACTTGAAATATCGGAGCGTAAGTAGATAGCCACCCCACCACCGGTTCGGTCAATACGATCATTCCGGATGAGTTTAAAGCCTGGTAAGGCGTATGAAATTGAAGGTAGGCAGGGCTTCATCCACGTTTCGGAAACTAATATGGCATGAATTTTCTTAGAATCAAACGTTGCCAACATATCGGGGTAATGAGCTGGAATACTTTGTGCATTGGTTATGGTTTACCAATTAATAAATGTTATTTATTAAGGTTATGAATGTTAGTTTATATTGTATTTTTTATGGTACTATAGGTTTATTTGTGTTATAGCTTGTATTTTTTTTTAAAGACTGTTTGTTACCTGAATGAATAAATAAAATAAATAAATAAAAGTTGTTATCGAAATTGCTTGTTCAGTGTTTTTTTTGTAGTACCAAAATCTATACAATATATTGTTTTTCTGTATCAAAATGTGGCAAGTGTGATATGTATATTTCCACAAAAGTTTAAATCAAGAACAACCAAAGCAAATGTAAATCCTGGGAGCTACTGTGGTAACCATTTTCTATAATACTTACGAACACGCAATGACGCATTTCTAATTTTTTGTGAAAAATAACCCTTTACTCTGACATTTGACAGGTATTACGGGTCAACCGTAATCAGCGCCTCTAGTGAATAAGTAGGTAGTTTTCTCCCCATTAGGCTATAAGTGAAATAACTACGTACAGTCGGTTGTGTGCCTCGATGGCTTGGTGCGATTGGTCCTTCACGGAGAATTTCCGCTTGCTCGATCCCCACGTCGTGCCGTGTTCTAGGTCCAAGGGTCCCTCTGTTCAACGATCATCCAATTTAGTTTCAATTTCAATAGGACATTTACAAAATTTATAAAGTATGATAGGATTATTATCAAGTTGAAAAAATATACAGGGTGACTGTGACAAATTTTTGATACTCAAGAAGAGCACTCTGTACTCGATTTTGGTTATAATTATGTATTAGAAGTAGGTACCTACTTAATTTTTCTTCATTTGCCTTTAAATAAATAAAGTTTTGTTATGCAATGCGATACTCAGGCGTAAGTAAAGTAAACACTTACGCCTGAGTAATGCGTTGCGTTATCAATTCTTTAACTTTCGGTTAATTTTACTCAGTAAATAATTCATATTTATTTATTATTAAATTTTTCCCTTCATCCATCGGGGACGTTAAACTAGCAAACATACTACTTTTGATGCTACGGCTTACAGCGTTACTTTTATTTTTATTTATTTACACTTTATTGCACAAAGTAAAAAAGGAATAATACAATAAAAAAAATATTACATAATTTGATCAGAATCGAGTACTCTCCTTCAATATCGAAAATTTGTCACCAGTCACCCCGTATAAAAGATTCTACATTAACAAAATAAAACACAAAACAAAAACAGACTAGGCAACAAGAATACAACATTAGTTTATAAAATCTGTATTGAACCCACACATCACAATATTCATTGATATTTGATCAGAACTCTATATATCCAACAATACTCACGGCACGCGAGCGGCCGCAGATATACGATGTAAGGGGCGTCGTCACTTGAGAAGCGCGACGCGGCGCCGTCCTCGCACGCTATTAGGTAGCCCTCCGGATCTAACGGTCTCGCGTGCGCTGTAACATGATAATATATGTACACGGGAATCACAAGGATAAACTTTGTTGAATTGGAATATAAACAATGTTTCTTGTAATTCGTTGATATTCTTGAATTTAAAAATGACACAATGGCGCCGCCCTCGTCTAGAGGTCGCGCGTGCGCTATAGACAATAATAGAAGGATTTATAGAGTATCATAAGAATGAACAGAGTTGAGCGTGCGCTGTGAGATAATAAATGAGTTTATACTAGAGTAATTATAGCGGGGATTTAGGGTGTTCGATCGGCGACCGACTGGTCTGGTAGCTTTAAAAGATCGATGGATACCGTTCGACTAACCAATCGATAGCAGGTTGGTCGACGTTTATCGAGTGATCCCGGCTATATTCTACAATATCTGAGTAGAGTCATATATTCTTATCAACAGGTTATGTATATTGATATACATATTTTATTAAATTTGTTAAAATGTATATATAATTTAATATTTAAAATTGCAATAAATTAATAGATAAAGCATAGTATAATAATAATATAAAAATAAATTAATAATAATAATAAATTAATAGATAAATATAACGAATAATAATATAGGAAAAAAATCATATTATGCCGATATCTCGAATGTGAGTCTGCGTAATACCTTTGTTTTAAAGAGATTTTTAGAATTTAAAAATATATTTTTGCCACTAAATTTTTTATTGTAAATGTTTACATTAATACCTATATTTTTAGTGATTAAACATTGTATTAAACCAATGTATTAAATTAACTGATGCATTACAGTTTTTTCGACCCTATTTATAGTGCATTAGGAGATCCTGTTATTGGCTAAGTTATTTTGTAACCATCTCTTAAGTTAATAATTATTGTTTAATTAAGCTGTTGGATATCTAGTAAAGTAAATAAATAAATAAAGTTTCTTTCAAATCTCGCGTAACCAATCAGCTCGCTCGACGACCTATCGATTGGTCTAGAAACACCCCAGAGATGGACACAGTTGATTTGGAATGTAGACAATGGTACGTGAAATTCGTTGAAATTCTTATAGTTTAAATGAAACAGTGGCGCAACCTCGCACGCTACTAAGTAGTCCTCGGGGTCCTAGAGGTCTCGCGTGCGCTGTGGCTTTATACACCAGTTGCAGATTATAAGATGAGAACAGTTGGAATGAATATAGTAGATGAAATGTAAACAGTCATTTTAAGTTATACGGCGAGGCACCTAGTTTCTGTTATCTGTCGAATAATGTATTACTCGGCGGAACAAATTGTTTTATGTTTTTTTTTAATCATATGACAATCACATAGAATAACAATAAACTTGAGACGAGCTTGAAGCTGTCGAGTAATACTTTATTCATTGACTTTATCTGACCATTGAAAACTCAGGCCTTAATATAATAAAAGATCATTCTAGAAAGGGAAAAGAATCAATTTAAGTTGTAATAAAAGGCTGCTGAAAAAGAGTGAATTAAGTTTAAGTACGAATATCGTCAGGGCAATTATCTTATTTAAAAATTATTATTCTTATGATAATGCCACGCATTTTGTTTTGTTCCTTAGATTTTGATCACTGAAACTCATACGATTTCCCTGGAAAAATTGCATTACAATTTTATTTTACTATCCATGTTATACAATTTAAAGCTCGAAAAGCTTATTATAAAACTAAAGATTACTTAGATGATAAAAAGGTATGGGAGTAAGCACAACAGGATATTTCTAAAAGTTTCCAATTACTTAATAATTTTGTTTACGGCTTGGCTGTGCGGTATATATATGACATGCTGGTGACTGTCCCACTCACTTATTTTCTTGTCAAGACAATAGCAAGAACGTCATGCTCCCTCAGGCGGCATGGCTAGTGGTAGCGTCGGGTATCGGGTCACCCTCTTCCCTAAAATATGGTTGAGGAGGGTGATGGCTGGTGCTTGCGTTAACTCGTGAACGGGTGCTGCTAGCGGTGCCAGGTCGTTTTGCTAATGATACTATGACTATTTTATTCCATTCTTGTTCAAATACTCTGGTCCCAGTATGTCATGTTCGTATTGTGCTTCCATAGCTCATTGCATCTGCTATGTAAGCAATTTGGTGGTGGCATGACATTGGCTCTCACAATTAGCTGTCTTGTGTTTGTTTTTTTTCATGTTACGGTCAATTTGTACTGTACCTATTTGTATTAATTTGATAATTCTGACTGAAAAAGAGTGCCAAGAGTTTTTTTCCGCCGGCTTTTTTTGTCTCTTGATCTACTGTAATATCTTATTTAACAACTATCAACAACTAGTTAAAGCCGAAGTATGTGATGACTGACTTCATCAAGTGTTTTGTGAAATTCCTAAGATGAATAAAACTTTTTGAATTTTGAATTTTTTTAAACATAGGGGCAAATCAACCTCAACCTTCTTATACTTCAACCAAATCAAACTAAATTCAAGATTTATTCTCGCTGATTCATTTATAAGAAGTCCTGATTCATTAAGAAAATTCCAATTTCAAAGGGCTGAGTCTAGAGTGTTTGAGCCATCATCGGCTACAGATGTTTCAGCAAAATGTCATGTTATTATTACTTTTATTCGAATAAAGATCTAGTGCAATACTTAACTGTCCAATTATCTGAACCACAAAATGTTTGGTTTTTATTTAAGAAACAATTTTAGTTGGATGATCTCGCAAAAAAATCAACTTCGATTTCATTTTAATAAATGCAAATTATCATGTTTCACACTAAATATAGGTAACTAATAAGGCATATTACTATTTTTTACTTGATCTGACTTATATGTATAAGAACATATTTTACCTAACAGAATATAAGTGTTTTAAAAAACCGTTTAAAAAAGGGTTCCCTACAAAACGAAAGAAATATATTTTTGGCGGTCTTGCTCTCTAGTTCGCTGCATGATATCTCATATCATAAGCTTTGCTTAATTTGAGGCCAATGTACTTGGTATGATTGTCTGCGGTTTTTTTCACCTTTTTAATTTCCTATATTTTCAAAGTATGTTATTCTAATGACTAGCGTGAAGATATATTGTGGTTTCTTGTCTTGACCAGACCAAATACCATATTATGGTGCACACAGGTGCACAACAGCCTACTGTTCTACAGCCAACCAAGCAATTACAATAATGGTGCGTACTGATTGCTAGTAATGTAACATTCTGCGCACGTTGCGTATTTCGACGTGTGGTGCGCAGAATGTTATATTACAAGTTCCATTACAGCAATCTGTACGCACCATAATGGTAAAGTACCTATTTGTTTATTAAATATATAATATATACCTATAGTAAGTTTTACAATTTATATGTCTACTTTTGATGTTCCATTTTATTAACCGAATACTAAACTAACTAGTAGGTTGAAGCCATCGCATATTTCTAAGTAGTAGGTTTAGTTACCATTTAATCTCACAATTTCATCACAATATAATTTGATGAAATTGTGAGGACTGTTTTATTTGACAGGTTCCACAGCAATTATTTTCCACAACATAGGCTCCCAAGTTTTAGGTTTGCATTTGCTGTTGAATTATTTTATGTTAAATTATGCTGGCTGCATAACTTATTTACAGATGCATTATTTACCGGGCATCTTACAGTCCTCCATGACATAATATTTCTGGTCGTTATTGAAAAAATCTGCTTAAATAATTAAAAAATATTGTGTCATTGTACGATTTATAACCTTTAATAACCCACCGAAAAAATGACAACTTTAAAAACTGGCAAAATCCAGGTCTAATGAGAATAATATGTCGAATATGAGCAGCTCTCGTAAATAAGAAGTATATTCCTTGATGAGAGGAAATAAAGAAAATGAAAATTAAATTCCCTTGTTGCACAATAACCAAACAATAACAAAGCGAATGTTTTTTTAATCAAGGGTTGCCGACTGAAGAAAACATTTCCGCAAATAATCCCGCCTTAATATTTCAAATTAAATAATTGTATTATTTTGGTTAAATAACATCGATATTGATATTACACAAAGTCGTTTTTGTTTCAATATTTTCGCAAAAAAATCGGTATACAAAAAAAATATAATAATATTATCTTAAAAACTCAGCAAGTTTCAACTCTTTCTTGGGGTGCCTTACGTTTGTCGCACCAGTAGGGATGTTCCTACCTGGACCCTGGGATTGCGTATGGTGTGCGCGCGAATGAGTAACAACATTATTTATCTTTCTCTGCAGATTATTGAAGTAAATATAACATGGTAAATACTATTGCAATCGATACTGTGACCGATTCTGAACAAACTGTGTTCAGGTTTCGTATAAACAAAAAATAACGTATATTTTCTGTAGTACCTACTCGATATTTTATTTATAGTATATTATGTAACAAGTGAGCGAAGTTGCTAATTACAGTCGAGGCTGTGATTTGAGCCCGAGCCGCAGGCGAGGGCTTAATAATGAGCCGAGACTGTAATTAGCAACGCTCACGAGTTACATACGACGTTTTTCAACACACTTGTGAGTAAAAGACAGACATACGTGGTCATAAAATAACAAACACACTTGATAACAAAGCTGTGAATTGTGATTGAAAAATGGCGACGAACTTCGCGCATGCGCGTAGGTTTTTTTTTCCGCCAAATGTGTCAATGGCTGTATAGCATATACAGCCTATTTTACATGAAAATATTTAATTTGGAGTTGTAAATCCAAATATTTTAATATTTTGTAAAAAATTATTGTAAATTGTGAATAATTTGTTTGATATACAATTTTGTTTAACTAATATAAGGCGTAAACATTTAAAAATGTATATGGATTTGAAGTGGTATAAAACCTCTTTGTTGTTTCTGAAAAAAATTAATGTATAACCCGGATCAATAAAATATGCTCTGTTTACTCGCATTTAATTTGCACAAAGGTACAATTCAACTTTGTAGGATTCATTATATTATGCATTAGGGCATAATATATTATGCACGCGTGACTTATAGCCCAGTTTATAGTTCAAAATTCAATAGAATAAGTCTTACTTTACGAGCAAGTGTGTTGAAAAATATATTATTTATGAAATGTCTACTTCACGAGTTAGACACGTCAGGGTATCCCGTAACTCGTTCATATGCACATTTTCCCATCAACTCAAGAACCCTGCTGGGTCGGTAAAGTAGCACGACTATTTAATATCTTTTAATTTTAATAAATTGAATTCTGCATTAGTTGGTTCAGACCTTTTCTTAGTATTTTTTATTAAATGTAATACGAATAATGGAATATTTTTTATTTGCAAAAAGTACTGAAATATAAAATGGCCTGACATGGACTCTGGTATTTTCGTAATCAATAATGTAACTAAATTTGAAATATAATAGCTCACGTATATTGATAGTCTGCACCCAGCTGCCGGACTCGATCTCGTAAACGTCGATATGTGACGCCGTGAATATCAGGAGGTGGGTTTCCGTCATCGCTGAAACAAAACATTTACCGTTAGATATTTCATTCATTGCATTCATTACAAGATAATTTATTCTTAATAATATTCCGAAAGCTAGGCTTGATGGCGAAGTGATGTTATTTATTTATTATTAAAAGACTATTTCAGTATTATTTTTATGAATGAATAATCTGATTTATGGATTTAATTTCACGTGATGGAAAGCGAAAATGAGCTTAAAGATGACAGCACACAAGTACAGGAAAGGATTGGCTTGTTAAAATAATGTTGTTGGATAACATTGGCATTTGATTAATGATTTGTCGATATATCGCAGCGATATCGACATAGTGCAGACACAGGATTAAGAAATGTTAGTGAAGTGAGGTTTTATGATGTTCTGCACTCGTTGATTATAATTATTACGGCACGGAGCATGGTGCACCGGGGTACAGTGTACATGAGCTCGTCACATGCGAGGCCAGGCTGGCAGCAGCAGCAGCTGCCGCCATCACTACATACTGTAGGCCACATACCGTGGTGTAGCGGTGCAGCAGTGTACATGAGCTCGGCGTCCCTGGTGCGGCGACCCTCGGAGTCCACATACAAGGCGAGGCTGCTGAACAGCAGCAGCAGCTGGTCCCCGCCGGCGCGGGCAGCCCCCAGGGCACGCGCCCCCATGCCCGCCAGGAACGCGCTCACCTGGTTGTCCGGGTGGATCAGGTCTGCAATACACCAAACTTACATTACTATATGTCCATACTAATTCCAAGGGCAAAGTTCAACGGTACAATTTATGTTTATAGTGGCACAACACAGAAATCATTATTATTATGTACCATTAAGAACCAACGCTGCGTCACGCGTGTATTCAGACAAAACTGCTGCGGACGTAGCTACCCGCGTCCGATACGGACGTATCGAAATTTAGCCAAATAATAGGAGGTTAAGTATTCCATTGACACGACTGTACAAGCACACTTATGAAATGTAGACACGCGGGACGCAGCGAAGTTCCTAACTTCAACGGCAATGCAGAAGCCGGCATTAACTCTGCCAGATTTCATAATAATGGAATATGAGCAAAGTTCACTTAATTCCTAAATAGTCGACTCCTCTCCCCCTTCTTTCCTCTCCTGTCGAGAACAAAACACTCACACCAGCAGGCGTAGCACGGCTTGACAAGACTTGTGTCACAGATTATATCACAATTTGAGCGACATAATTGCTTAGTCTTATACAGCAGCACGGGGCAAGTTTAATTTATCTAGAATGCGTGACAAACACATCTTGACAAATGTTTAAGACTTCTTTAAGTTCTATCTCTTATTTAATAGCATGGCGGCATCGTTTTGTTTATTTTTGTCACAATTTGACACATCGCCAAACATTTTTATCACTGCGGTTCGGAGGTTGTGAGATAATTTTTTCATATTAATAATTATGAAGTCGTCGTGGCGCCATGGTTAATGTGTGTATCATACGATACCACATGTTAAGCAACGTTCGGCGCGGTCGGTACTTGGATGGGTGACCGCCGACCATTCATTTCTCTCGACGACTTACGTGCTTCGGAGGGCACGTTAAGCAGTCGGTCCCGGGTGCTGTATACTTGTATACAGTAGTCGTTAGGGTTTGTCAGAAGCCATTTCGGCGCCCTGAAAATTCTGGCATCCACCACCCAGCACTGGGCCAGCTTGGTGGATTATGGCCTATAACCTCCTCGTCACCCAGGGGAGAGACTCATGCCCAGTGAGCTCATTACAAAGAGTTGTGATGATGATGATGATGAATAATAATTATGTCTATCAATTATTATAATCAGATTCTTTTGAGACTTCAACGGTAAAGGTACTTACTGCTTTTTGGCCCTTGACATGGTCACAAAACTTAAAAATAATATTAAAACTAAAAATTCACCAACTAAAAAATTACATTTGGAAGTTTAAAGTTGTTAAACTCGTTCTTTGTATAAACGTCAAGACAAAGATATGTCGCGGCAAGCATTTTTGTCACGTTGTGTGCCCGTGCTGTCATATAAGACAAATTACCGGACTGTGACAAAATTATGTCTTGTCGTGTGACTTATCTCTTATGAAAGCCGTGCTACGCCTGCAGGACACTTTCTCCTTGACAGGTCGCTGACATTCATACCAGGTCCACACTTACTGCAAGACAATCCGGGAAGGCTAAATCGCTTCAAGCTAATCGAATAATTGAGACCTTTGTCTGGAAAAGATGGTAAGCGGAGTACACCACAGAACTTCAGCAAAGATACAAATGGAAAAGCAGGAAGTTGGATGTGACCAAAACACCCTTTACCATCAATTCCTAATCAGCCTAGTGAGTCTGCTTGACTAACAGTGAGAAAACCCTTTCCTGTGTATACTGCACGACGTACACAATCCCTCCCTCCATCCGTCTGTTGCCTTAGGTCTCACGGCGCAGATATCCCGCCCTATTTATATATGTATACATGCATACACACATTACTATATGGTTAGGCTAAGAAATTAGGATACACACAATTGTAGGGCTGTAGGGGTATTTGTAGGAATAGCTAGGATAGTTTCCCTTACGATCGTGTCGGTTAATACTCGCGGGTATTAAGCACCGTCGTAGCAATTGTCCATGTTAGGTCTGGACAAAAGCTAAAAGATTAAAGTAGTAGAAAAAAACAGCCAAATAATGTCTTTTTTTTCGTAATTGCTTAGCTGTTTAAGACAAGAATAACTGCGCTCGGTCGTATAGTTTTAGAGTCATTATTGTTCAAAAATAGGTTGCCAAAAATTGGTAAAATCGAACGTTTCATTTGAGTCCAAAGATAATGTTCTGGCATGAAGATTTTCTGAAAGTAAATTGCGAAAAAGTCGTTGTGGCGCCGCGGTTACTGTGCATATCAAACGATATCGCAGGAAAAGCACGTTCGGCGCGGCCGGTACTAGGATGGGTGACCGCCGATCATGTATTGCTCGCGACGACGTCCGTGCTGAGGGCACGTTAAGCTGTCGGTCCCGGGTGCTGTATAGTTGGGCGGTGTGTACTGACTGCTGGGCGGCGGTGTATACTGCTAGGCGGGGGTGTATACTGACTGCTGGGCGGCGGCGCGGCGTGGGGCGCGGCGTTGGCGGGCGGCGGGCGGTGGGCCAGCAGACGGCCGCGGTGCCCCAGCAGCAGGCGATGCCCCAGCAGCTGCAGGCAGTGCACTGGGGCAGCGGCGCGCAGCTCGGCCACCCGGCAGCGACGAGCCGCCGTCCGGGTGATCTCGTACACGTGGACTACCCACGTGTTCTGCAAGTTATGATAGAGTAAGTGTGAGAATACAAAATTTTAAACTCTCAATGGAATCTTAGACTCGGAATGAGAAAGCCGGATACACGTTGAACGTTTTCAGGCGCGCGCTTCGGCAACGCGCTTTGAAAACCAAAAGTTCCTTTGATACATATGTAGGAGCACATTTTATTACCTTCATTTAATAGGCCAGTTTTAATCTCCTATTCTATCCGTTCCGTCACTCCATACAAGGAGGCTACTCAACACATACACATGCAAACGCGCGCTTTTAACAATACCCTGGCAAATAATTCAATACAGTAAAATGACAGTTCCAGTGTGCCCACATTAAGGGAAAAAAATAATGATGCGGCTTACGAATGTTTTTTTTTTTATTAATAATACTAAATTGAGAAAAAAAATATTTTGAGTCACAAAATATTCTATACTTTCATTTTCTCATTGCTAGAGAGTCACTTACTTTTTTGTTAACTTTGAACAAAACCAAAAAACTAATTTTACTACTACTGACCGTTTTAAAGCACTGGGTATGTTTAGTAACTCATTATTTTTATAATAGTTACTGTTAAAATAAAGTACAAATTCACGAAATTCAGAAAAAGTACCATTCAATGTTAATCATTCTCATTCAGTACTTAGACTACGAAGTTTTTAACTAAGAGTATAGGCGTATTTGCGCGCGTTCCCATTTTTCCGAACGATCGCACATTGTACGCTTCGAGATGTATGAGCCGACATGTTGCTGTACACTTGAACGCGCGTTTCTATGTATTGTAGACACACTTCAACTCAAATTGGAGATCGAACATTTCGATCCTGATTTATTTATTGACGAGATACAAATGCGATCATCAATTTCGGATATAGAAAGTGATGATTATAAAAATACTGTGTTGAAAAAACGAAAACAGTTCAGAAAGAAATAAGCTATTAGCTCAGTAATTGTTTTTTTTTTACAACAATTTCTTTGTCTCTGTCGACGGCTTTTATAGCGCCGATAGAGGAGCCACACATAAATAATCGTTTCGATGTCCATTTTCAAACTGAGCCAAAATGAAATGCACGCCTTACTAACGCTAGCCGAGCGCCGCCCAGAGCCAGTGTGTGTACGATATTAACGCGCGCTCAACGCAGCGTCGAACGCCCAATGTGTACTCGTTCTTGAACACCAATGAATACATGATTTAATATTGAATGCAAAATTAAAAATGACTTTCAAATACAGGGTGAATGGTGAGTAATTTTCGAAATTCCAGAACGTGATAGTTTGAGATCATACATGAAAGAAAAAATAAAATAAAAAATATAAATTATTTATTGAGTAAACTTAATTGAATGAAAGTTTGAAAGTTAAAAAACGCAAAGATAAAGTCTTACGCAACGCATGATTACGTAGGCGTAATGCAATAGATATAAGTGGAGTGTGCTCCACTGCGGGTGGAGGTGTGCGTGTGGCGGGAACAGTGTAGTAAGATCTCTTTATTTATGCATAGGGATTTCTGGTGAAAAGTACCTAGTTTTATTACATAATTATGATCAGAATCGAGTACAGAGTGCTCTCCTTCAATATCTAAAATTTGTCACTAGTCATCTATACATATAATAAAATGGTAGGAAAGTCAAAACTGTACATTGAATATTTTTTTAAAAGAATACTTGGGGTATGATCTACAATCGAAACAGAAACAAAAAATATAGTTTTTAGAATTTTTGTCTGTTTGTCTTTCCGGGATAAACTCAAAAAGTACTGCATGGATTTACTTCAAATTTGGCATGAAGATAGTTAAGAAGTCGGGTCAACATATAGGCTACACATTATCACGCTAGCAGTGTTATAATCGTAGGTGCGTTTGGTGCTGCATAGCGTTCACGCAGACGACGTCGCGGGCAGCAGCTAGTCCTGTATAAACAAGTAATGCTAAGCTCGGCTGCGGCGGCACCTGGCGCTTGCTGAGCACGGCGAAGCCCTGGCCGCCGGGCAGCGCGCCGGCGCACAGCTCGAGGCTGCCCTTGCTGTCGGGCAGCTTGATGGTCTCCACGTCGGCGCACTCCAGTGCCCGGATCGGCACCAGCCGCACGTGCCGGTTGCGCCCCGCGATTATCACTGTACATGGAAACAAAAACGTCTTATTGCAATCACACAAATAGTATCGATGATGAATGTTCTATACATTTAATAAATATTATTTTTATTCTTTTTATCATTGTCATATATGGAATCTCACATTTTGAAGAACATACAGGGTGTTTGGTGCACGGTTAGCCAAACCCTATGGGTGTGTAGGTGGTACTAATTGTAAAATACAAATTGAAGTAAAAGACCCTAACTGTTCGGAATAGATCGCAAGCCTAAGTTGAAATCTGCGGGTAGAAAAATATATTAAAAATTATTTTGTGATAATCCTACCGTAACCTAAAAATATTGAGAGCGGCCGAGCCGTCATCGTTCGTCAGTGGAAGATTGGTTGCTTTTGAGAGTTTGAGTGGTACGCAAGTGTTAGTCCCTTGCAAGGTTTAAAGTTATAATCGCGCCCGCGGTTTAGTTTATACGCGAAGATTTGGTTGCGCGCATTGTTTATAATAATCGAAGAAACTATTTCGTGGCGTAATTAAGTAACGCCGAGTGCATTATTTTGTATAAGTGATATCCGGTTGCGACACGTGGAGTTCAGGTGATACCTTTACAAATATTTCTCTTTCCCTTTTCAATTTTAATGAGCCTTGTAATTATTTAGTTTAGGTTGACTTTAATTTCCTCCCAAGGGGACCCCTTATCCCTATACATACAGACAGACACACCTACCACGTTGCCCGCAATGTGCACCACTCCAGGTTGGTAAGTAGTTCGTAATTACTCATAGAATTAAGCTGTAGGATTTCATGTTTAACTATTATTAAAACAATTGGGTTTGTATCGTCGGTTTACCGATTCCGATCTGTTCGATACAAAATTTGGTAGCAGAGCGTGGTTTTTTCAGTTTTTTTTTTTCAGAGAGTCAGTTTTGAAGGGTCTGACAGAAGGACGTAAATTAAAGGGTGCTATTGCACGTTTGAACCCCTTTATTGCTAACGACGGTTTGTTGCGAGTAGGAGGAAGGCTGCGTTATTCTAATTTGCCATATGAAACTCGACATCCCCTACTTTTACCTAAGGAGAGTCCTTTAGTTACGTTGCTAATAACTGACAGACATAGGAAAAATTGTCATGCCGGATTGAATAGTCTTCTAGCGATTCTTCATCGTAAATATTGGATTTTATCGGCCAGGAGAGCCATTAGGAATGTAATTTTTCGTTGTATTCAGTGTTATAAACTTAGAGCGACTATTGTACAACCTCAAATGGGAGATTTGCCCCCAGATAGAATCGTGCCTGCTAGGCCCTTCTCTGGTGTTGGCACAGATTTTGCAGGTCCATTTTCCATTAAGGTTTCATCCTTGCGGCATGCCAAGGTAGTTAAGGCCTACCTGTGCGTTTTTGTTTGTCTTGTGACTAAGGCAGTACATTTGGAAGTAGTTTCAGCTCTTAGTACTGAAGCCTTTGTTGCTTGTTTGTCTCGATTCGTCAGTCGTCGTGGTTTACCAAGTTTAATTCGGTCCGACTGCGGGACAAACTTTAAGGGATGTGATCGTCACTTCTCAGAAATTTATAAGTTTTTAGATGAGAATCAAGTTTTAATTGAAACTTCTTTGTCGCGTCGGGGTATTAAGTGGCAATTTAGTCCTCCTGCTTACCCTTCTTGGGGCGGTATTTTTGAAGCAGTTGTTAAGGTGGCTAAGACCCATCTTCGAAGGGTTATTGGAGAAACAGTTCTTACCTTTGAAGAATTAGCAACGGTTTTTTGTAAAATCGAAGCTGTTCTTAACTCACGGCCGCTTTGCCCTATCTCTTCGGATCCAAATGATTTGGAAGTTTTAACTCCAGGTCATTTTTTGATTGGAGGTCCTTTGGCAGCTCTTCCAGAATATCCATTTGAGGATATTCCAGTTAATCGCCTTTCACGTTTTGAACTGCTGCAACAGCTCTCGCAGAGCTTTTGGAAGAGGTTCAATGTGGAATATCTTCACTTGTTGCAGCAGCGTGTTCGTTGGTCGGATAAGGTTGACCCACCTAAGGTTGGTGACCTCGTCCTAGTTAAGGAGATGAATATGCCCCCACTGTCTTGAAGACGTGGTCGAATTTTGAGGCTATTCCTAGGTGCTGATGGAACTCCGCGTGTCGCAGAGGTTTTAGTGGGAAGCTCTATTCTCAAAAGAGCTGTTGCAAGTTTGTCGCGACTCCCTGTGTCATAAGTTTAGGCTATCTATTCCTGATTCTCTGGTTGTTTAGACTCAGTCAGGTAACGCCTGCCTGGGGCGGGGGATTGTTCGGAATAGATCGCAAGCCTAAGTTGAAATCTGCGGGTAGAAAAATATATTAAAAATTATTTTGTGATAATCCTACCGTAACCTAAAAATATTGAGAGCGGCCGAGCCGTCATCGTTCGTCAGTGGAAGATTGGTTGCTTTTGAGAGTTTGAGTGGTACGCAAGTGTTAGTCCCTTGCAAGGTTTAAAGTTATAATCGCGCCCGCGGTTTAGTTTATACGCGAAGATTTGGTTGCGCGCATTGTTTATAATAATCGAAGAAACTATTTCGTGGCGTAATTAAGTAACGCCGAGTGCATTATTTTGTATAAGTGATATCCGGTTGCGACACGTGGAGTTCAGGTGATACCTTTACAAATATTTCTCTTTCCCTTTTCAATTTTAATGAGCCTTGTAATTATTTAGTTTAGGTTGACTTTAATTTCCTCCCAAGGGGACCCCTTATCCCTATACATAATAATAATAATAATAATAATAATAAAACTCTTTATGTCACACCAACATGGTTACATAGTTTAAATGAAATAACAATTACAATTAACATACAAAGGGCGGCCTTATCGCCGAAGCGCGATTTCTGCCAGGCAACCCAGGCATTAGAGGAAATTTACGTGGGCGAGGTGTACGCCTCGTAAAATAAACTACATACGAATAATTACATACATTTACATAAACGTTTACATATATACCTATATACTATATAAATAAATACAATATTCCATACATATCATATAAATATCTATATTGTGTAGATAGCTAAGATGGACAGTGTTTCACCTGATAATGACGTTTAAGCATTCTTTTAAAGATGCGCGGTGTGCGAGCAAAGCGGATCTCAGTCGGGAGCTCGTTCCATAACGACACCGATCGAACAAAAAAGGACTTAGCTAAAAATGTGGATGTGTGCGATGGTGTCGTCAGGAGTAAATTTGATGAGGAACGCAAGTTAAAGTCGTTATTGGTGTACCGATATTTTAAACGGTCTTTAAGATAGGCAGGTATCGCTTTGTCGTACAGAATACGGTAGACTAGAGAAAGAATGTGAGCATTCCGGCGAAGGCGAATGGGAAGCCACTTGAGATTAGTGCGGAAATCAGATATATGGTCGTATTTGCGTAATCCAAATACAAACCTTATGCAGAGATTTTGTAGGCGCTCAAGTTTATTAAGAAGTTCTTCAGTTAGGTCTAGATAGCTGGCATCAGCATAGTCGAGAATAGGAAGAAAGAGAGATTGTGCAAGCATAATTTTAGTGGCAGTAGGGAGGAAATTACGAAGACGCTTGAGCGAATTCACCGCGGCAAACATCTTCCTGCTCAACTCAGTGACTTGTGGTTTCCAAGACAACGTGCGGTCAAAGATAACTCCTAAGTTTTTCACAGTCTCACTGTATGGTATCGAGATACCGTTAAATACTACAGGAGGAACTGTGTTCCAGTTAATACGTGAAATCATGTTGTTACTACCAATTATAATTGACTGAGTCTTAAGAGGGTTGACTGTAAGACCATGGTTATTACTCCAATCCGATATTCGTTTTAAGTCAGCATTGTGTTGCAGAATAGTGGCTGGCAGATTCTCTACACTATTTTGTGTGTAAATTTGGAGATCGTCCGCATACAGATGGTAGGAAGAAGATATATGGAGAGTAATCGAATTGATGAATAGTGAAAACAGGAGAGGGGACAACACGCCACCTTGTGGCACACCGGCTTTAATATCACACCAATCAGAGAATTCCGTCTCAGTGGATATACGTTGCCGGCGGCCATGCAAGTAAGAATGAAACCAGTCAATAGTCGATGGAGATATGTTAAAAGACCGTAGCATTTGCAAGAGGATGTCAAAATCTACTGTGTTAAAGGCATTACTGAAATCTAACAATGTTAGAACAGTAAGCTTTTTCTCCTCCATGCCCATACGAATATCTTCTGTGATATTGAGCAGTGCAGTAGTCGTACTATGCCCAGGACGGAAGCCAGATTGGAGGGGATTCAATAATGTATGTTCTTGTAAGAAAGTTATGAGCTGTTGATGAACGAGTCCCTCGAGTACTTTGGAAAGGAAAGGTAGGATGGCAATAGGGCGATAATCAGAAAAGGAAGAAGGATTGGTTTTTTTAGGAAGAGGGGTGATGTTTGCGTCTTTCCATGCATCAGGAAAGACACCACTAACAACACAGTTGTTCAGGATACAAGTAATAACAGGAAGGATAATGTCCAGGATAGGTATGAGCATCTTACGACTAATGCAGTCTGAGCCAATGGCATTTGAGGCAATAGAGAGCATAGTTCTTTTGACACCACATTCCGAAAATTGACTTATAGAAAAGGATGGAATATTTGGAATCGGTAAACTAGTTATGTGATTGAGAGTGTGAATTTTTGTATCAGCATCTAAAGAGCTAGAAGAAGTGAAATGACCATTTAATGAGTTGAGATCGACATTTTTAAAAGAACTTTCACTCTTAGATTTACCGATACCCAGAGTTCTGAGAAATTTCCAAACTTTAGCTGAATCGCCGTTTGAGACTGATTTGTGAATATGGCGTCGTTGTGCATCCCTACACATCGTGTTGCAGCGGTTCCTCAAATTTTTATACACCAATGCGTTTTCATCGGTTGGATTTTTTTTCATTTTGACTTTTGCACGGTTTCTTCTTTTCATCAGTTTCTTGATGTCATCCGTCAACCAAGGAGCAGGAAGATGCTTGATCTTGACAGGGCGTAGTGGTGCGTGTCTGTCATACAGGTCAGTGAGGAGTGAATTGAAGGTCACAATTTGGTCGTTGACCGATAACTTATTGATAACAGCTGACCAATCGGTATGATTAGCATCGTCAAGAAGTTTTTCTAAGTTAATGCCATCAAAATTACGCCGCAGAAGGGTTCTCGGCTTTGCTTTGGGAGGGCGAACTTTGTACGAAAGTAACAATAGATCGTGATAGGAAAAAGCGTCCGCGTCTAATTGACCAAAATGGGATAAGTGATCTATGGAGGAGACAATAGCTAAGTCAATAAGAGAAGGAGAACTATGAGGATAATAATGTGTGGCATTAGACGGGACAATGTTAAGGTTGGTTGCCTTAATTAAAGAGCGAAGTCTTGTGGATCGAGAATCAGTTTTCAGAAGACACGTGTTAAAGTCGCCCATTAAGATGGTGTGACCATATAAAGGTACCAAGTCCTCCAACACATGCTCCAAAGTAGAGAAGTAATCAGTTTTTGGTGGGCTGTACATAACTCCTAGAAGCACTTTAGTTTGGGACAGCGTAATTTCCACAAAAAGGTGCTCGACTGCACTAGTCGGTGACGCTGTTGATGTGTTGACTACGGTAAAAGGAATATGTGCTCTAAGATATATGGCCACACCACCACCAGTACGATTAGGACGGTCACTGCGTATCAGGCAGAAACCCGGCAGTGCATAGGAAGTAGAGGAGAGGCATGGCTTAAGCCAAGTTTCTGAAACTAGGATAGCGTGTATAGCTTTGCTATCGAAAGCTGCTAGCATATCAGGGAAGTAAGCTGGAATACTCTGCGCGTTGATATGGACAACATTGAAGTTTTTACGAAAATCTGCAAAGTGGTTGTCGAGCGCAATATTTAGAGAAGGAGTTATGCTGTGGTAGCTACCTGTACTCTGTGATGAAGGTGAGGAACATGAAATATAAGACAAAGGTATGTCATCTTCGCTATCAGAATTATACATAAATACAAAATATATAAATAGTGCTTCGATAAAATATTAAAATACTTATAAGATAAAATAATTTCTTAAGATATAAAACTAAAATTATACTAAATAGTAATAAAACAAGCTCTACCTCCGGCTAAATTACTAAACTTAAATAAGAAATAACATTATTCAAAATGTAATATAAGATTGGCAATAATATTGCAATCAGATTATTGTCAATGACAATAATCTGATTGCAATATTATTGCCATACATTGATACATACAGACAGACACACCTACCACGTTGCCCGCAATGTGCACCACTCCAGGTTGGTAAGTAGTTTGTAATTACTCATAGAATTAAGCTGTAGGATTTCATGTTTAACTATTATTAAAACAATTGGGTTTGTATCGTCGGTTTACCGATTCCGATCTGTTCGATACACTAACTGTTATAATTTTTTTTTAAATGATTTTTTTTTATTTTTTAAAGTTTTTCCGAAATCTTGCCATTCCAACCGTACAACTTTTTTGGGAACATGTTTTTAAAACATTTTTTTAAGTAAATTTGGTCTCAAATGTACCCTTCGTCTGTCAAAGACGTTATTGGTTCAAAATAACGAGCAAAAAAAATTTTAGAGGCCCTAAAGTTAAAAAAATAAAAAACATTAGTTAAAAAAGTCAACTTTATATCTTTTTAAAAAAAACCATGAACGATCGAGGAGTTCAAGTACTTGTAAAAAATTCTTTAGTCATCCCTCTTTATATCGGTATACTACATGTAGCAAAAAAAATTATGAATTTGTCAAAAATACCACTTTAAGGGAAAACGGAGTAAAAACACAAAAGTAAATGTTTACATTTTTAATTTATTACTTTACAAATTTCGTTCAAATAACAAATAATTTAGAATAATTTTCCTCCAAATTAGTTAATTATTTAATGGGAATATTCGTAGAAACGTTAAACTAGTAAACACTGCATTGCAAGAAAACAGCAATTCAATAGTTATTGTAATTAGTGCGAGGCATACATTTGTTCAATGATGACCCCACTACCAGTACTCGAAAAGTCGCCAGAGATCTGGGTGTTCCCATATGGAAAGTATGGTCTGTCGTCAATGCAGACCAGGTGATAACGCGTGACGAATGCAATTCTGTCGTTTTATACTTAATACGCACATAGAGGACGGAAACTTTTCAAAAAGCATTCTATGGACGGATGAGTTGAAATTCAATCAACACAATTTACACCACTGGGCAAAAAAAGGACAAAATCCCCGTGTTACAAATGCGTGGATTGGACGACTTGGCCCCATCTCATGGCCTCCACGATCCCCAGATTTGACCCCTCTTGACTACTGTATATGGGGACGTGCAAAAGTGCTTATATATGAAGTTGAAATACAAACAAAACAACAATTAATTGAAAGAATTCACGCAGCATTTGCAAAAATGAAAGTCGAGATGACGCTCCGTACTACTACTGTTGAAATTCGGCGAAGATATCGAGCGTGTATTAGAAGTAGGGGAAGGTTATTTGAACAAAATTTGTAGTTTTAAAGAATAAAAATGTAAACATTTACTTTTGTGTTTTTACTCCGTTTTCCCTTAAAGTTGTATTTTTGACAAATTCATACATTTTTTTGCTACATGTAGTATACCGATGTAAAGAAGGATAACTAGAGATTTTTTTACAAGTACTTGAAGTCCTCGATCGTTAATGGTTTTTTTTTTAAAAAGATATAAAGTTGCCTTTTTTAACTAATGTTTTTTATTTTTTTAACTTTAGGGCCTCTAAAATTTTTTTTGCTCGTTATTTTGAACCAATAACGTCTTTGACAGACGAAGGGTACATTTGAGACCAAATTTACATAAAAATTCGTAGCATAAACATGTTCCAAAAAAAGTTGTACGGTTGGAAAGGTAAGATTTCGGAAAAACTTAAAAAAATACAAAAAAAATCATTAAATTTTTTTTATAACAGTTAGGGTCTTTTACTTCAATTTGTATTTTACAATTAGTACCACCTACACACCCATACGGTTTGGCTAACCCTGCACCAAACACCCTGTATATTGACGAAACCTGAGTCACAAAATTCCCACAATACTTTATTTAAAGTATTCTCATTACATTTCGATCGTGTCAAATCAGCCGTGAGACAGGACAAATGACATTAAATTCTCGTTGCTCGTCAGAATACAGATTTGAGTATCAACTTAGGATCAAAGTTTCGCGCAGACGGGTATAAGTCTTACACCCGTTATTTATCCAGATAGTTAGTTTTATAAAACATTAAGTTTTTAGTATATGACAACTAAACATTAGTATCATAAGTAACTTACCGAGAAGTTGTTCTTCTTTGACATACTTCATCTTGAGAACAGGCGCCGTGTGTCTTCGAGGTATCACCTCATTGCGCTCCAAGTCAACAAGGGACAGCCCGGCCTGTGGGAAGAGGGATATTTACTATCCTTTAGAGAAGTAATATGTAGCTTTGTTATAGAACAATTAATATTCAAATAACTCTGGAGAACCAGTTGAAGGAACCAGTTTTCGCGTTATGTGCATCATCAATGTCGGACCTTTTAAGCAATGATAAAATGCACAGGGTGACTGGTGATAAATTTTTGATACTGAAGAACAGAACTCTGCACTCGATTCTGGTCATAACTATTTAATAAAAGTAGGAACTTCATTTTAAACTAGAATTTCCTACAAATAAATAAAGTTTTATAACTATTTACTTACTAACGCCTGAGTCAATCGCGGCACGTGACCTGGAACGCGGATCGCTGTAAACGCTAGTGTAACAATGCGTTGCGTAATCAATTCTTTAACTTCCGGTGAGTAAACACTCAGTAAATTATCAATATTTATTTTTTACCATATTTTTTCTCTTCATGTACGATCTCAAACTATCACATCCTCGAATTTAAAAGTGACCCACCAGTCACCCTGTATCTTTTATTTATACTAATATTATAAAGGGGAAAGATTTGATTTTCTTGTTTGAGCTAAGTTATGAAGGAAAATGTTGAGAAAACGGGGAACGTTATTCATTTTTTTAGCTTCTATTGCGTGTGCTACGTAAACGTTTAACGTTACGTAAAAAATATGTATGACGGAATTAATCCTCTTCAAAATGTTTTAAGAGTATATGTCCATCTTTTAAGAGTGAGTCACAATAACCTTTTTTATAGTTACAAAATGCGTTCGAAATTCATGTATTAATTTGCGATGGTGGTATATCAATATAGTATTAATCTTTATCCAAATGAATACGTTATTTATTGTAAGTATTTAATTGCGAACAAATCTGTCTTATACATTACTTGACTTTAATCAACAACTTAGGAGATATCATATTTTTTTAATAACTCCGCATCCAAATTTCGTTAAGAGTGACGCGGGCAGGCTAGCGGATGGTTCGCTGGCATGGCTGGCCTATCTCTTAGTTTCGTTAGTTCTCCGAGATACCTACCGAACTCTGGGTGGACTATAGCTATATTCCCTCAAGTTTTAATATTTCACTTAAAAATAATAGTGATTTGCACCATCAAATTTGCTTAACGGATTCAGAGTCGGAATATCTACACGTTAAATTTGTGCGCAATAACGTGATTGTTACAATGGTTTTGACAGGTCCAGCTATTGGTAAAACAGTGATTCCTAAAAATAAAGAAATACATGCTGGCTTGGAAGTAAAAAAAAAACATAGAATGTGCCAGCTGTTTCTCTTTTCCGGGCATACTGTAAAAGTCAGTTAAGGGACAGAGGTTTTATAAGAGGTTTTTTTGTGGGCGATAGGCTGACCCCCTGTCACTGCAATAGTCTCTCTACACCAGTATACTCCCTTCAAATTGGTCAAACGTGAAATCAGATCGTTTTACAGCGTCTGGTGTTCTGCCTACCCAAAAGGGATACAGACGTAGTATCCTAAACCGACCGATTTCGGCAAAATCGATTTTTCAATATTCAACGGAGTATCATGAGTATAGTGCCGCATCTTCAGTAGTACCTTCGTGATAATGGCGCTTGCAACAGTGCCGAAATATCGAGAACTTAAAATTAAAACATAAACATGTTAAATATTCCATTACTAAAGTTAATTTAAATTAGTAGCTTAGCTATGAGAGTGTTACAGGTAGTCAGGCAGACAGAGTTACTTCAAAAACTCTTAGAACATACCTTTGCACTGCGGTTTCACCTGGGTTTTGTACATACTTACAAAAAAGAACTAGGTACAGTAAAAATAAACACGTGAATAGGAATTCTAAAGAAACGCTCCTGGTAAAAGTACTGGGGGCTTATAAAATATCTGTATGCGATTATCTATTTATGATTAAATATTTAAACTTCGTAACTTCAAAAAATAACATGTTACTATCAAAATATCAGGTTTATTGCTTTTCATGCGATAGAACTATATTTTAAAACAGGAAGACCACAGATCTGAAGGCATGTTTTCTACTGATTGAACGCTATCGCTGCCTCTTAGGGGTTGTTAAAGTGAAACCACTCATCAAATCTCTGATTTTGTGGAAAATACAGAAATCACAGGAGATCGGGGCTATGAGCAGGACGGGTGACGAGTTGGACTTTTTCGGAAGCTAAAAAAAATAAGTTCGAAAATTAAAACCCGACTACTAAAAACACGGTCTAAAAAGTAGTTATGTATTACGTCATATTGATAGAGAAATGTTGAAAGGGTAGCCGTGATCGTAGGCCATTTTTATTTTATTTTATTATTAAAATGAATCTGTTTTGATATAAAAGGTGGCAATAGACCTTAACACTTCTAATGGTCCGGCTCGAAGGACCATATGTTAGAAGTGTTAAGGTCTATTTTTGATTGATTGACTAGGGAGATAAATGACACACGTCTTGCTTGTATCTTGGTTTATTTGGGACTACTAAAATTTTAGAATTAAAATATATCTTATACATTGAACATTCCGCCCACCAAAACCAACAGTTTTAAATACATACTTATCAAAAATTAACTATTTAACTCTTATAAAATCTCATCAAAAAAGTGGACTGTATCTTCAAAAAAAAACTTTAAGCAAAAACTTTAACATTAAATATTCATGCTTCATTGATTTTAGTTAACTTTAAATATTTATAATTCATTAATTTAACCTTCTATAGTATAATCAATTAAAATCTGGATTGGTAGGTAACAAATAAGTTTTGAAACAGGTCTCTTCAGTTCATTATTGCCTTTACACTGCACAGTTACTACTCTCACTAGTTCGTCAGTTCCAGGGTGCAACATCTTTACTCTTCCTAACAACCATTTAATGGGAGGTAAGTCTTCTTCTTTAATAACAATATCTCTACAATATTGGGCGATGGTACTGGTACTTGCCATTTATACCTTTGTTGCAAAGTATTTAAATATTCTGACTGCCATCGCCGCCAAAAATCTTGAGTCATCTTCTGTATGTTATGCCATCGAGTGAGTAGGTTTACGTTTTTCTCTTCATAGGTGTCATCAGGTACGGTGATCAATGGCTCGCCTATCAAAAAATGACCAGGCGTGAGAGGCGCCAGCGTGTCAATTGTGTCATCAAGGTGACAGATGGGCCGGGAATTTAGGCAGGCTTCTACTTGAGCTAATAATGTGTCCATTTCTTCATAGGTCAATTTAGTGTCTTTATTTATTCTTGTTAAATGTCTTTTCGCTGACTGTACCCCAGCTTCCCATAATCCTCCGTAATTGGGCATTCTAGGCGGGATAAAATGCCAAGTCGTACCGTCATTGGCTAATAGTTCTGCTACTTCTTGCGTCACATTGTTTTTACCCTTCTTAAATAAATCTTTTAACTCTTTGGCAGCGCCAACAAAATTTGTACCATTGTCACTCCATAGATGGGCGCAAGGGCCTCTTCTTGATACAAATCGTCGAAATGCCGCAATAAAGCCTTGTGCTGTGAGATCCGATACAACTTCTAAATGTATAGCTCGGGTTGCCATACATACAAATAAACAGATGTACCCCTTTATTGTGCGGCAACCTCTGCCCTTTGATATTCGTATATGTACGGGGCCAGCATAATCAACGCCACTATTCAGGAAAGCTCTGTGTGGGCGTACTCTAACAGAAGGTAACTGACCCATCAGCTGATTTTTCACTTTCGCTTTGTCTTTCAGTTGACCAGCTTCCACGCCTCTAGATGCGATGTCAGCGGGGTTATCTCCAGTCGGTATGTATCTCCATTGATCATTATTTACAACTCTTTGTATTTCAGCCACTCTATTTCCAACAAAAGTACGCCAGCGACTCGGGTGTGATTGCAGCCATGATAAAACTACCATCGAATCTGTGTATGCAAAAATATTGTTTTTAGGCACATCTAATATTTGTTGTAGGTCTTCAAGAACTTCAGCCAGTAAGGCCGCACCGCATAGTTCAAGTCTAGGTACTGTCAATTGTTTTAAGGGCGCAACCTTTGTTCTAGACGCTATCATCGTTACATGTACCGTATCGTCGTCTTCTATAACCTTCAGGTAAGTGACTGCCGCGTATGATGTAGTTGAGGTATCTGAGAATCCGTGTATTTCAACACTTTTACATTTAGGTGAAATATGTAGCCATCGTGGAATTTGAATCATATCTAGATCAATTAAGGAATCTCTATAGTTTATCCAGTCTGCGGTTAAGTCTGAAGGTAATTCTTGGTCCCATGTAAGATTGCACAGCCATAGTCTTTGTATCATTATTTTAGCTCTTATGACCACCGGCGATAGCCAACCAAATGGATCAAAAAGGCGAGCGACGTCAGATAGTATGGATCTTTTTGTTACAGGTTGTTTTAGTTCTGGTAAGTTGACGGTGACCTTAAAGGTATCTTCTTTTCTATTCCACGGTAGTCCTAAAATCTTAATAATATTGTCTAATTTAATATCAATTTTGTCTTTCATATCATTTTCATTATCCTTCAAAGCATTCAACACATCTTCCGAATTGCTCGACCATTTCTGCATTTCAAAACCTCCTCTTTTCAATATTGCTTTTACTTCCTTACATAACTGCTTAGTGTGCTCAACGTCGTGGTGGCCCAACATAAGATCGTCCATGAAAAATGATTGTTTTATTGCAGCAGCCGCTTCAGGGTTGTCACCTGCTTCTGGACTATTGCGCCATACGATTCTCTGCAGGTTCACGTGGTGTAAATTAATTTTCACCATTCTATACATCTTTATAATATCTCCTACCACGCAGATCTTATGTGCTCTCCAACGTGTTATGAGACTACGAAGGTCAGGTTGCAACACAGGACCAATCATCATATTTTCGTTAAGTGACTGACCACTGGTGCCCTTAGCAGAAGCGTCAAATACCACGCGGACCTTAGTTGTATCTTTGTCTTCTCTTATAACCGCGTGGTGTGGTAAATATATAGATTCATTCTCAATTTGGGTGTCTGCTTTCTCCATATGCTCTAACTCTATGTATTCATTAACTACCTTTGTGTATTCTTCTCTTAGCTTATTGTTTTTCTCAAATTTCTTCTCCAATTGATTGAATCTTACTACCGCTTGGTCTTTTGTATTGCCTACTCTTTTCACTGTATCTTCAACTGATTGTTTCAATGGTAATTGAACAATGTATCTTCCATTTTCTTCTCTCATAACTGTGTTTTTGTATATTGTTTCACATTCTTCTTCTTCTTTTGTATATATTTTCTTCTTTGTGTATGCTGTTGTTTCTATTTCCCAAAATTGTCTTAGTAAATTATTGTCTTCTTTATTTGTTGCAAATAAGCTTATAATCTTCATTTGTTTCGTTGTTGTCTCTATTGTTTCACCTGATAGTATCCAACCCAAGTCTGTTTTCTGTGCTACTAAATTATCTTGAATTCGAATAAGGCCTTCTTCTATTATTCTAGCATAGACAGCTGCTCCCAATAATATGTCTATTTTTCCTGGAGTGCCGAATGTAGGGTCTGCTAACGTCAAGTGTCTTAGTTGTGGTAAATCGATTTTTATTTCTTTACTTGGCAGTTCAGATGAAATATTATTCAAAAGGTATGCGTCAACATGAATTATCTTTTTGGATTTTGTTAAAAGAGATAAATTCACCATATATTTAATGATAACTTCTTCCTTTCCGACACCAGAAACCTTTCCTCTTATTTCAGTTTTCTTTAAGTTCAGTAAATCGACTACTTTACTTGTCACAAACGATGCTTCTGAACCTTGATCGATAAGGCAATATAATCCGGAGTGCAATATAATAATGCCTTTAGGGTTCTGTTGGGGCTGCCACGGTTCTGTAGTGCCTCGGGAATGTTTGCGGACGCGAGAATTGATTGTTTTTATGCTGTGATGCGTAAGAGATGCGCGTCCCTAGTGCGTAGAACAAGGGGCAGTACCAACAGAATTCTGAAAATGATCGCGGAAAGGCTGGACTGCCTATACATAGGTTTTTGCTGTAACGTAGCGGGGCGTCGTGTCTCAGGGATCACCTAGGCGGAATCGTTAAATTATAATTATTTCTTATTACTTACCTAAATCCTTATTTTCTAACATAGCTTAAGTGAAAGTGTACTAACAAAATATGAGTCTGTGTTACTTGCAATAAACGTTTTATTATTATTATTATTATATGACCACGGCTATCCTTTAAACATATCTCTATCAATATGACGTAATACATAAATATTTCAGCGGAGATTATTACTTGTTTCCTACTTTTTAGAGCGTGTTTTTAGTAGTCGGGTTCTAGTTTTTGAACTTTTTTTTCACCCGTTTTGGAGTAATAGTGTTTACAGATTTGAAATGTGCTAACGAAGTTCTTTTATTTGATGTCCCACACGATACCGTCAAGATTTTATTTAAATTCTTTACTTTAATTATTATGTCACTTATTTTGGAGTAATAATTTTTACATACCCGCCTTGAGCATTTCGGCATCTATTCGATCATACCCTGCCGCTTTACCCAATTTCAAACCTGCCATTGCTTTCATAACTTCTTCCATACTTATCTCACTTTCACGATTGGCCACACCACTGGACCACCTACTTTCCAAAACATCACTCGCACTTCGTTCAAATAAATTCTCGAAATATTCTTTCCACTGATTCATAATATCTTCATGCTCACTAACAATATTCCCATCCTGATCTCTTAACACGCCCACTTTCGAGTCTCCAACCTGCCCTCGGGCTCTTCTGACTAAGTGCCAGAACAGTTTGGAATTGGCTCGAAAGTTTTCCGAGAATTTCCTATCAAGCTTGTTCTTAAGAATTTCTTTTTGCTTGCAATATCTTTCACAGTCTTTTTTAATCTATCATACTTTTCTTTTGCTACTCTTTCATCATCATTCAAGTCATCTCGTATTCTATTTCTGCCCCTCACAGCTAGTAGATCTAGCCACGCTTTCTTCTTTTCTAATACACAACCTTTCACTTCATCATCCCACCACTCGTTCTTATCTCTTCTCACATTCTTCTTCACACTTACCCCACATATTTGGGTGGCCGTTTCTACGATACCATTCTTAAATCTACTCCAATATTCTTCTATCTCGCAGTCTTCATCATTCAATAGCGGTTCCAACCTTTCTTTCAGTTCTAACTTACTTAAAAATTTTCGACTTTCACTCTTTTCCTTCCAGACATACGTTCCTGAGGGCGATGCACAGTGGTTCATGTTCCTAAGAAAGGCGGTCATAGAGGTTGTATGTCGGATTAAAAATGAAATATTAACTTTTTTATCTTAGAAATGATTGTTATAAGGTTCTAATGGTAATAACAAGTAAAACAATAGATATATTTTTAAAGAGTAGATGTATATTCTCAAAAAAAAAAGAATCATAAAGAGTAGGTAAGAATAAAATAAGTTTTATTTATAAATTATTTCTGAGGATAGCTTAATTTACATATAAATAATAAAATTTAATAGATTATAGAAAACTGAACATGTATTTATATAAAACATCGTCTTTTTACATACTAGGAAAACATTATAATTCACAATATTTACAGTTTTTTTTAAGTACATAATAAATCCAACAATTCTCTTGCTAATACAGACTTCTTCTTACAAGGTAACTTTCTTATGCTAGAAATCAGTGGGTCTGAATTAAGAAGAAGTCTGTTCAAAAGATCCATATTAGTCACTTCTCAGGAATGTTTCCTAGTGTTATCGCGTCTAAATAGTTTAACTAATTTATTACAAGATTCGGCCGCCTCTTCAGACAATTCACCGATAGACAATTATAGCATTATCAATCACCTCTAAACCCTGCATTAAAACTTTATGTACAGATGAAGGCAAATTATACCAAGGATATTCCTCCAAACACCTTCCTGTGCTGCGTCCTGCTTGTAGATTGAAGATACTCCCTTGTCTCGTCGTCGTTTTCATGTACTCCTCTGCCAGAGCTCTCAAGAATGCAGACTTCGATCTCATTTAACCAGTCACCATATTTGCAATCAGCTTAGCTTTTGACCTCCCCAGTTTCTTCCAATATGCAGCGAACCGTTTACAGAGATTACAAATTAAATCTCTCAAGTAATCGGTCTGGATATTTTCAGTGTCCGGTAAAGAATTTGCTAGCATTCCAAACACTTCACGAGATCTATCTGCCTCATTTTCTTTCCTTGTCGCATTCATCCACGTGTCTAGACACGCATTCGAGGAAAAGAAAACTTGATGGTGGATCCTACAGAATAAAAGAAATGAAAATTACAAAATATCCTAAGGTATCAAATTTACCTATATACGACTTTGTCTTTGCCATGACCTATAAGCAGTCCTCGGCGCACTTTGGCGCACCTAGATGTTACACATTCTAAAACTAGACAAACAAGAGATTATTTTGATATATGTTTCATCTTTGGGGATTCGTTCCTTCCTAAGTAAAAGTCTAATTAAATATGGCAAAGCGGTAAAAATCAATGAAATCGGAAGTCTCTCTTGATGGTGCTGATTACAGATAACGACACAGTTAAAGTAAAGACAATAGGATTAAAAATGTCGTACATACCTTCTATTTGAATATCCATGGCACAAAATTATCACAAACAATCAATTTCCGAGAAAACAACACTTTAAAACAATAGAAATTTTGCCGACATAGACAACGCTAATTTGCACTATGGAAATGTTATCACTTCGGTTGCACAAAATGAAATGTTCCTTTCATGTTATTGTAATTTCTTTTATACCTGGGGGTAGAAGGGTTATTTGTCTACCCTGTAGTGTTAAATGACGTCATCATTCAACCATCGACATTTCAGCTCTATGACCTATGGGATGAACCACTGTGCGATGTCGCCATTTTTTGAGCAGACCTGCTATTCTTGACACCACAAGAAAATGGTCGCTTCCGACATTTACTCCACGGTACACTCTCGTATCCTTAACTTTCGTTCTCAATCGTTCATCCACTATTACAAAGTCAATCATACTTCTCTCAGACTGTCTCTGCCATGTATACATATGAATCATTTTGTGACTAAACATAGTGTTAGTCACCACAAGCTTTCTCTCCAAACATACATCTAACAGACTTGTGCCATTATCATTTATTCTTTCGTCACCAAAATTACCTAACACCCTTTCATACCCATCACGCTTCACTCCCACCCAGCCATTAAAATCGCCTAACATAACAATCCTTTCATTATTTCCAAACAATTCAGCCAGGACAATTTCCAAACACCTTCCAAGCACATCTCTTACATTGTCCCAAAACTCTTCCCTGACTGCCTGTGGCTTGGACATATCTGGTGCATACAGACAAAGGATAAAAATCCTGGTCAAACCTACTTTCAGTCTCAACCACAGGAGCCTGGGACTCACATACTCATAACCTTTCACACAATCACTCATTCTTTCCGACAAAAGAACGCCCACACCTTGGCTTCCTCTCTCAGACTCTTCTACTCCCGCCCAGTAAGCAGAGAGTCGGCCATGCGTGGACATTCCACAACCTTTCTTTTTCAACTCACTCACACCTAACACGTCAATCTTCCTGGCATTCATCACCTCGCATATTTCGTCAATCTTATCATCTATTCCTCCACAAACATTCATCGTCGCAAATAAGCATTCCCCTGCCCTCTTTTTGCCTGCTGAAAAAAAGAGGGCAGGGGAATAATTATTTGTGTAAAAGTGAGTGAAAGTGTCACTGCAAACCTGTTGTACCAGCTTTTTAATAAGTGTTGGCGGTCCGGCCGTGTTCCAGGCGACTGGTGCAAGGCCGTTATTGTGCCACTTTATAAAGGAATGGGGTCACAGCAGGAATGCAAAAACTTCCGTGGCATTAGCCTTTTGAGTATTGTGGGCAAAATGTATGCAAAGATATTAATCGAAAGAGTGATGGATGAAACAGAAAGCAAGATCTGGGATGTGCAAGCGGGATTTCGAAAGGGGATGGGATGCACGGATCAAGTCTTTGCCTTAAGATCAGTAACCGAGAAGGTTCTGGCTAAACACCGAAAGGTTTTCTGCTGCTTCATTGACTTGGAAAAGGCGTATGACAGTGTGATGAGGAATGAACTTTGGTCAACACTATCCGAGTTTGGGGTGGACAGTGACTTGATACGGGCACTCAAATCCTTATATAAGGACTCGAGTGCTTGTGTCAGGTTAAATGATGACTACACAGAATGGTTTAGCATCGATCGCGGTGTTAGACAGGGCTGTGTAGCGTCTCCATGGCTGTTCAACCTATTCATGGATAGCTGTTTGAAAGATCTGAAAGAGTCTGAATGGGGTTTAAAAATGAATGAGACAGTGATCAAAACTCTGCTTTACGCCGACGACCAGGTTCTACTTGCATCGTCTGCGCCGGAATTGCAACAAATGGTCACTGTGATGCATGAGTCGTTTAAAAGAAAAGGTGTGAAAGTGAATGTTGGAAAGACGAAAGTCATGGTTATGGAGAGGAATGAAGATATGACGGAATGCAATATTATGATAGGGGACGAAAAAGTGGAACAAGTGAAAGAGTTTGTATACTTGGGGTCCTTGTTTACAAGAGATGGGAAGTGTGAAGGTGATATTGAAAGGAGAGTAAAAGCAGGAAATTGTATTAATGGCGCCATATACTCGATAATGGCAAGCAAAACTATACCAAATAAGGCTCGTCTTGCCGTACTTGAGGGAGTTTTGGCGCCAACGCTTATGTATGGTAGTGAATCTTGGGTGTGGCAGAAGAGACATGAAAGCAAGATTAATGCTGTGGAGATGAGAGCGTTGAGAAGCATGTGTGGAGTGAAATTGAGTGATAGGGTGCGCAATAGTGAAATAAGAAAGAGATGCGGATTGAAAGAAGATGTAGTGACTAAGATTGAAAAGGGTATGCTACGGTGGTTTGGACATTTGGAAAGGATGAGTGAAAGTAGATTTACGAAAGAGGTTTACAGAGCAAGAATGGATGGTGCTGTCGGAAGGGGCCGCCCTAGGCGAACGTACGCCGATCAAATTGGTGACGTTCTTAAAAAGGGCCTAGTTAAAAGTACCCGTAACCGGCGATCATGTATGAAAAGATTAATGAACGTGGAGGAAGCGAAAGAGGTATGTCTGGATCGAAGCAATTGGTGTTCCCTTGTCTCTGCCTACCCCAAAGGGAGACAGGCGTGAGGTTATGTATGTATGTATGTAATTTTTACATATTTGAGCTGTGCAAATACAACTCTTTCATTTGGTACCCCACAGAAAAGCAAAAAGAAAAACTTTTTTAGTTCTTCACTTTAAATGTCCTAGAGGGCGCTGTAGTCAATTTAACATAACTTTGTGTGGCCTATAAACAGCGGACAGTGAAGAGGCTTCCAACGATACTTCATTTGTCCAATTATGATTAGTAGTATAGAAGTTCTTTTCTTTAGTTTCCAGTTTTAACCCACATACACGTCAAAATCATAACCCTCCTTTTTGCTTCGCCGTAGTCGGGTAAAAATTACTTTGTTTTTAACACTCTGAGTTCGAAACAAGTGGAATTATGCAGATGGGACCCGTAGTTGAGAAAAAACCTTTGTATGGCTTTCGCAGGTATTCCTGTTATATTTTGTAGGTTTTTCCACAAAGCGCGGGTGAAACTGCGGAGCACAGCTGTTATGTTATAACAGTTTTTAAAGTAACTCTGTCTATCTATCTATCAGTAATTAACCCTAATAGTAATTAACCTACAGAATCGATTGTGACGAAATTTAGAATAGAGTAAGCTTGATTTTCAAGGTGGATATAGTAATCTTATGTATCCAACTGCAAAAGCCGATCTTCACGCGGACGAAGTCCCAAGCAACAGCTAGTGTTACTATATAAAATAAAATACTCTATAGAATTACCTAGTTTATTTATTTATTTAGGTACAATTATTCGGCAAACTTATAGCTAGAAACATAACAAAGCGAAAAGATAAAAAATTATAGCCAATTGAAAGTTTTCACATATAGCTTACGAATAGCATTACCACGCTCGGATCAAGCAGTTTGTGAATTTTATCGAAAACATATTCAAGACATTTTTGCAAGTAAACAAATAATATTTAGAATGAATACTGACCTCGGTGGCGACGACGATGCGGGTAGGTTCTAGCACGGCGGCGCTTGTGGCGTGACGCAGCGCACTGCCCGCTTCCACCACCATACACGCGCTGTACACCTGGGACAAACAGTTACATAATCAAACCTACATTTTTATTCACTGTGGGTATATTAAATACACTTGATTTATCGTTAGCTATATAATTAAAGCTTTACAAACGCCTTAGGCGTTACCTCAAGGGCAAATTTCCAAATATTTATACGACGTATCGGTTTATATTACTTAATAAATCGCTGTGTCTCGGAGTTTCATTTTATACGTGTACAGAAATAATCAACGAATGCAGAGCATTAAAAAAACCGACTTCACGTCAACACTTTGGCTAAGTTGAGATGTCATCAACGTAAACATTCTCCGAAATCGTACATTTTTTTTTCAAAAGTGTGAATTTTTCAATGAAGTAACCAACCGATTTCGATGAAATTTAAATGGGACCAATTAAGAGGTATCCTCTATCATATGAAACAAGAATTTTCAAAATCAATTAATAATTGTCCGAAATATCGTGTAACAAAGACACAAAAAAACATACAGTAGAATTGAGATCCTACTCCTTTTGTGGAAGTCGTTTGAAAATCAATAATAATGTTTTGTCTCTATAACTCCTAAATAAACACCAGAATAATACACAACCACAGCTTTGAAAAAGGATGTAAAGATCGAGATGAAAAAGTCTGCGAAATGTGATAATTATACAGTAAAGGTGTCGCATACTCTCCAAAGTTGATTGAGATTATGATCTAATAGAAGTCAATAAGGCAGAGATTATAAAGTTTTAATAGTATGAATTTGCAAAATTAAGATATTTTTTGTGGTGTGTCATCATACACATCACGTATTTTCTATCCTTCTTATTAGAGGTATATTTAAACATCGAATCGTACACTATAAATAGATGAGGTCTCTGTATTATTACGTACCTGTATTATTGAAAGCTTTTGATTGAAAATCCTCAGAAAAACTCCGATTTTGATTTTTTTCAATCAGAAATCTTAAGTTGGCAAACATTTTGAATAATTTGTATTATTTTCCACAATATATATATATATACAGTACCTGTGTATCGGGCGGGTTGGGGTGCAGGTCGCTGAGCGCGGCGACCCACTTCGCCTTCTCCGCCTGCAGCTAGATGTCGCTACATATATATACAGTACCTGTGTATCGGGCGGGTTGGGGTGCAGGTCGCTGAGCGCGGCGACCCACTTCGCCTTCTCCGCCTGCAGCTAGATGTCGCTACATATATATACAGTACCTGTGTATCGGGCGGGTTGGGGTGCAGGTCGCTGAGCGCGGCGACCCACTTCGCCTTCTCCGCCTGCAGCTAGATGTCGCTACATATATATACAGTACCTGTGTATCGGGCGGGTTGGGGTGCAGGTCGCTGAGCGCGGCGACCCACTTCGCCTTCTCCGCCTGCAGCTAGATGTCGCTACATATATATACAGTACCTGTGTATCGGGCGGGTTTGAGCGCCGCAGCGCGCGGTGCAGGTCGCTGAGCGCGGCGACCCACTTCGCCTTCTCCGCCTCACTTTCTGCCAGCAGCAGAGTGTGGGCGCGTCGCCCTCCCTCTAGTTGCGACGTCGAGATCTGTGGCGACAGATGTTGTCAGTTAAAAGGCAGTTGTGTAAACTATAAAGGGAGTAGAACGAAGGAACGCAAACGAAAAATTATACTAAGATCATGTCATTTTTTAAGTATTTGATCGGATAAAGGATAAAAATGATGTTTATTGTTAGGTCATTTATTAAGTAGTATTTAATCTTACACTGTAAATCCACATTTTTCTATAAAAGTATTCGAAATTGCAAACAAAAATACTGAATTGCACACTAAATTTGCGCATCAAATATACTACACTGTTTGATGTTTAAAGCTAAACTATTTTACTGAATTACTATCTGTTAACTTATAGTAAATCTAATTATCCTTTTAGTGCAACGAAACATTTAATCTGTTTTTTTTTTTGGAATACGTCACCTATTCAATTTTAAAGATAACCTAACCTAACCTTTTTTATTGATTTTTATTTGTAAGGTTGTTGTTATTTATGAGTTTACGGGCTCTTCGGTCAAGAGAGTCTAGCGCTTCGAGCTGGTTTTTGGCAGAACTATCCCAAAGGTGACTACAGTACTCCATGCACGACCGCACTTGGGCTGTGTATAAGTTGAGCAGCCGTTCAGGGCTGAAGTACCGTCGGACGTTCGAGATGATACCCAATTTTTTGGAAGCCGTTTTAGCCATAGACTCAATTTGTTGTCAGCAGTTTAATTTGGACGTTATAGTGACGCCCAAAAGCCTTTTTTGCGGAGAATAGACACGCTTGTGTTTTGGAGGCGTTGAATTTGAGCAGGTTGGATTCGCCCCAATCGGACACATTCCACAAGGTCGAATCAACGCGCACAATCATAGACACTCTCAAAACCTGGATTTCATGGGCGCTCGTTCGCGCATTGGATATATATCTCTCAACAACAGTGCTGTCATCAGTATATTTTCATACTGTTTGAAAATATGTGCCTTGTTACTGTATTATATTTTACCCACTTACCTTGTTTTCTTGTTTAGTTATATTTACTTATTGTATTGTATATTTGAGAGATACAAATAAAGATTATTATTATTATTATCATATAAAAAAAAAACGTTTTCGCAACCATTTAAAATTTTATTACAAATCTCAGAGTAAACGACAGATAAAATCAATTCATTCATTTATTAACTTAAACCAAAACGGACCTCACAACAACAAGCAAAGTTTTTTGTGACTGTACAAGGAAAGTTGAAGCTTAGAATTCCTGTAAATGTACAAATGAAAAATCGTTTGTTTAAATATTTATTTATTTCTACACGGGGCATAGTGCCGTTTACTTTAAGGCACCCGTAGGACCCATGCACTTATTACTGGTTTTTGTGACACTCGGTATATATACCATATTTAAATTTTTATTTATTTAATTTATTGTCTGTTTTAATGAATATTCACAATATTTTCGAATCAAAAAATATATTTTATTAAAATGAATGCATCCAAAAATGTTGAATACATCGGACATGTCAATTTGACAATGACCTTTGTTTGATTACAAAAAAAACCGTACCTTGATCTTGTGATAACATTTTAAGTACCTAGGTGTTCTTGTCTGTTATGGTTATTTATAGCAAGAAGGTATTTATTTTTTAAATTAATAGGTTATATGTTACAAATTTTAAATAATCTTCTATTGATGTCTCTGACATGCAAGTAAAGATCACTTAAAAAACTTTGATTCCATACATATTTTTCTATAAGTAAGGTTCATTAGGTTTTTTATAAATTAGTGACAATAATTTTAGTCATTATCATTAGCTAGGACAACCAAAACTCTCAAAGTGCGCCCCACATCCGTCCAAGTCCCTTGATTTCGGGCTGCCTTATCCTGCATTTACCGGCGATTTCGATAAAACCGTCATCCCACCTTGTAGGGATCTATCTTATGTATCCATCCAGTATGTGGTCTCTTCCTGAGACGGTGAGTCAACCCAGCTATATATTGACTCACACTGATCCGGAAGATCCTGAGTTTCCCACGGGAATGGGAATTATATGACTTTTTAGTTTGTATGAAAAATTTTATTCTTCGAGTGCACGCGTGTGAAACTTAGTATAAAGGTCCTTTCAATGGGTGTCTGGTTGTATTATTGAAGGAAGTCCCGAAACTTTCACGGGAATGGGAAATATAGATAGATAGATAGATAGATAGACAATTCATTTTATTCACCAAGCACTTTTACAAAACACTTTACAAACACTTTAAAATACTTAGAATAAATTAGTTATTATATATTAATACAAAAAAAAATTAAAAATTATGTATATAGAAAAAATAATAATCACAAGCAATAAACACAAGAGAAACAGAAAACAATCGCAAGCAATAAACACTAGAGAAACAGAAAACAATAAGCAATAAACATTCAGAAAAATCACAAAAAAAGACACAAAAACTAAAGTAAAATATACAGGCTTGGTGAAAAGGCACTGACTCAGCATGAATGTTGCGAACGTTGCAACGCTGGTCTTCCGTCAGCACCCGGTCGTCACGTGCCGCGCGTCATACATCGACCGCGACACCTACTCCGCGTAGTGTGATGTGGAAAGAAATATATTAATATATATTGGAGGGTATGGTGGTAGTAAGGGTGATAGATAGTGTTATGAATCGTAATGTAATGAGATTAAATATAAGAAATAAAGATTAACAATAAATAATGATAGTAACTTAAATATTATATAAATATGGTTTTAAATAAATTATAATACGAACAATGATAATGGAGATGTTTGCCACCAGTGTTAGATCAAACCGTTTTTTTGTTGGAGAAGTAGAAATAAGCGGTAGGATGATTTAAAACTACGCTTTATGGTATTATTTCTAATAGGCGGTGGAATATTGTTCCAACACTTGGTGGCATTGTATGAAAAACTGCCTCTAAAGGCTACAGTTTTGTGGACAGAGTATAGGAGGGGATTGGTGCATGATCGAACATTATAACCTACTTTAAGTTTTTTGCGCCAATGTAATTTTTTATAGAGATATGCGGGTTTCTTGGTATGGACTATGTCAAAAAGGAGACTAGCAAGGTAAAAATTATGTCTCACATCCATTTTGAGGAGATTACACTCATTAATATAAGGAGTAACATGACACCGCGGCGGGATATGAAGGCAAAATCTGGCACATGCATTTTGCACTCTTTGAATGAGTTTCTTATGCTTATCATATAGTCTAGAGCCGAAAACAATGATACCATAATTTAATTTAGACAGTACCAAAGAGTCGCATAGCATTATCCGAAGTTTAAGGCTCGAAAAATTCTCTTATTTTGTACAGCACCTTCAAACGATAGAATGAGTCACGCACTATTTTTTTTAGGGAAATAATAAAACGAGCGACTAAAAAACAAATTTGGACTGGAAATAATAAAACGAGCGACTAAAAAACAAATTTGGACTGTCTTGAAAAATATATGAAAATGAACGGTTTTAAATATTAATATTGCGACTGAATTACTAAGTGAGCGACTAAAACACATATACATTGCGATGAAAGAGATAAGTTACGAGAAGGGCTCCCGCACCGGAAGGCGGAATCAGTACGGTTAGGTGCGACGACGAGCGCAGCGAGGAGGAGCATGTTAGGTTGCATATAGTTATACACGTGCGCGAGCCGAGCGAGCGAAGCGAGCGGTGCCGCGGCAGCGGCCGGCGAAGCGCCATAAACCTGGTCAGCTATTATAGTCAACCCTGGACAATCCCGACATGGTCAAAAGTGTTTTTAAGTCGCTGTTTCATTGATTCTTCGTCACTCGCTCTCAGTCGCTCACTTAATTAAAACAGTAAGCCAAATTCATTATTTTTGTCACCTAAAATTTTTATTTACAGTTACTCGATTAAATACTACCCTTTTTTTTACGTGATTTTCGAATCTTAATGTACCATCAAAAAGTACCCCAAGATTGCGAGCCTCCTCGACTCGTGCGATGGTCGTACCCATAAGAATCAATTTAGGATCGTTGGAGATTGTATTCGCAATTTGTTTTTTCGAACCAAGGACTAAGTACTTTGTTTTATCAGGATTAAGGGCCAAACTATTTTTTGTCGACCATGTAGCGATTGTAGTCAAATCTTCGTTCATTTTAGCAATTTGCAGATTGATATTATTGGCTCTTACGGGAATATATAATTGAGTATCGTCGGCATAAATGTGAAAATTACAATGTTTTATGTGGTTCGTAATATCTGCTGTATAAATTATAAATAAAAGAGGTCCTAATATAGAACCTTGGGGAACACCTCGTGTAACAGGCATAACACTGGGTGGTTTGGTACAGTCCGAAAGAATCACTTTTTGGGATCTATCAAAGAGATAACTAGAAAACCATGAAACTGTATTGGATTCAAATCCATAATAAGTAAGTTTCGAAAGAAGAAGGGTCGTGTCAATATTGTCAAAAGCACGGGAATAGTCTAATAGTGTAAGTATTGTAGCCTCACCTTTATCGCAGCTCGAAAGAGTGTTGTCAAGCACATCCAATAGAGCAGTAGTGGTACTGCGTCCTTTACGGAAACCTGATTGTTGATCTGGCAAGATGTCATTCAGTTCACAGAAATTGCTTACTTGATCAAAAACTACTCTTTCCAGTAGCTTAGACAGGAAAGGCAGTATACTTATAGGTCTAAGATCTTTAAAGGTAAGTGGGTTATTAACTTTAGGAATAGGGCGCACGAGAGCAGTTTTCCACAGTTTCGGGAAAGTTGCTGAAGTTATAGACTTGTTTATTATTGCTGTAATAATTTCCAGAGAGTGTGGCAAGGTCAATAAAATCATGTCCATTGTAATGTTATCAGCGCCCTGTGCATTCGATTTCATAGTCATAATTACACGTAATACCGTAGTAGAGGAAACAGGGTGAAGTTTAAATGAGTTATTATTATGACGGTGAAATTCATAAAAAGTCAAATCAGAAATCGTTGTCATATAGCAGGGGGGTAAGTCCAGGAAGTGTGCATTTATTGTGTCTGGATCACACAAGTTAGGAGGTAAATCTAGAATTTCTTTAGTTTTAATGACAGAGTGTCTTTTTAGTTTAGACCAAAGTAATTTAGGATTTTTAATGTTATTATTTATGTTGTAGTCAAAATACACAGTTTTTTCACTACGAAGGCTTGTCTTAGCGAGACATTTTAAGTTTTTGTATTCATTATAATCTGCTTCATTTCTTGTTTTTTTGTACCTATTATAAGCTTGATCACGCAGTCTCATAATGTAGCGAACATTACTAGTAAGCCAGGGGGTACTTTGACACCGGGCTGTCATCGTTTTTTCGGGGGCATGCTTGTCAACTAACTCAAGAACTATACGATTAAATTCAAAAACCATGTCATCAACCGAGCACATATTTAAAATATTTGATAAATTATACAGCTTTAAATCCGAGGTAAATGTTTTTTGGTCAATATTTTTTATTGGACGGTATGTAATACTTTTTACAGTTGGCTTAGGTTTCTTTATTTTAAGTGTTGATGTAACGAATGAATGGTTGCCTAACTCTTTGATATGACACACACTAACGTCAATTACTGAAGCATTAGTACAAATCAGGTCAAGACAGGTTTCACTATGCGATGTAAAGTGCGTTGGTTCAGTCACATAATTAATCAATTGAGTGTATTGTAAGAAAATATTAAAATCATTGTAATTTGGAGTTGCGGTGTTCATTAGATTGATATTAAAATCACCTAGCAGAATTATTCGATCATAATAAGAAAACGACATAATAGATTCAGTGAGCGAGTCAAGAAAAACCGTAGTACTTAACCATGGTGGCCGGTAAGCCGTTCCAACAATGATTTTTAATGATCGTACAGTGACTGATATCCACATTTGTTCCACAGTAGATATAGGATGTGGACAAGTGCGAGCTTTTAAGCCATTTTTTATATAAAACCCGACCCCGCCTTCTCGGGAGCGCCTACTGTCATTTCGCGGAATGTGTCTCAGTCTATAGCCAGGCAGAGACGGTGCTACACCCTCTTGTCCAGGTCGTAGCCAGGTCTCATTTATGGCCACAATGTCGGGAGATATTCGTTCTACAGTCACCTGAAACTCGTCCTGTTTGGTACCAAGAGAACCCGCATTAAAAAGGCTTACTTTTAAAAACTTTTCTTTAATCATTTATAAATATATTAAATTTAAAAGTAAGTATATAAAGTTCGGGGAAGCTATAAATAAATAAAAACAAAAATTGTAAAACCCCATAAGTTCTACATAAATAATTAAATAATTTGACAAAAGTCAAAGGAGGAATGTATAGTGTCAATTCCATTACATGCATAAAATCCTGGGTAAATTCACAACAATTTATAATAATAGATTCATCGGTCAGTGCCCTTTCATTCAGAATCATAGAAAAATTAATTCTCATCACTAAAATACCCAAGTTAAATGAATTATACATGCTAGTCCTATAAAGCTTCAATATACTTAACGAATTACGTAACCGTGTTATGAACAGTCGATATATACAAATAATATAATAGTTAAATAAATGAACATACCACACAAAATATTTACCAGTTAAGTGAAAATTACCACAATAATATAATAACAGCTGACTGTAAGTATAAGGGAATGTAATTTCTACCACTTTGAAAAGTTTATTTACAATAGATACTAACTTAGTTACCTTGCGTATCTGGGATATCAACAATACAAAAAACTCGGTTTAAATCTATCAGACTATTTATAGTAAATATTTGTGAATGTTCGGTTTTTCTGACGTGGATTTTACCTTGACGAGTCCAAACAAACCGCCATCCTTGTCCACGAGCTAATTCGCGAGCTTTAGCCAGTATAATACGGTTGGTTTTTGTAAGGCGCTCGTTGATGTGTACGGGTTTTGGGGTGTGAGAGGGAAGTCCGAGGTCCCCTGTGTTCGTGTGCCGGCGCACGCGCGCCTCCCGCAGTAGTTGGTCGCGTACAGTGCGGCGCACTAGACGCACGACGATAGGACGAGGTCTCGCAGGTTGACTCGACGCTGCCTCACCCGTGCGCCGTCGGAGCCCGACGGATATAGGACTTTTTAGTTAGTATGAAAAGCCTTATTCCTTGAGTTCACAATGTGAAATTTTGTGTAAAGATTCTTTCAATGGGTATCCGGTTGTATTATGGACTTTCTGAAATCCACAATAAAGGATAGTTTAGCGCGTACGAAGTTGCGGGAAAAACCTTGTTTTATTATAAAGTTAGACGGTCCCCGCAGCTCCACCTGCATTACTCCCGTTCCCGTGGAAACTTCGAAATAAAATATAGCCTATAGCCTTCCTCGATTAATAGAGTACCTACCTATTCAACGCAAAAATTATATTTGAAATCGGAGCAGTAATTCCTGGGAGAAACTCTTGAGCTAAAAACATAGAATGTGCCAGCTGCTTCTCTTCCCGGGCATACTGTAAAAGTCAGTTAAGAGACCGAGGTGTTATGGGAGGCTTTTTAGTGGGCGATAGGCTGATTTCCTGTCACTGCAATAGTCTCTCTTCACTATTATAACGCCTCGAAATTAACCTCTGGTGTTCTGCCTACCCCATAAGGGATACAGGCGTGAAGTTATGTATGTAGTCTTGAGCTATATATAAGTATGGATATGGGTACTGACGCGGAAGATCCTGGGCAGGTCTCGCTTGGTGGCGTGGATGACGTCGGCGGGCCGCACGCCGGTCACCGCGAAGGCCGCGTCGCGCATGTCCACTACCAGCGACGCCGACACGCCCGGCGCCAAGCTTCTAGAACAATACACAACGTGATCATATTTACAACATTACTAATTAACAAAGACGTGTGGCACTCGGAAATCATCACAAAGTACGTTGTCTTACATGTTTTTACACCAGAGTCTTAGCTCTTATAAAAACTATAAAATAAATTACTCCAAATATTGTCTTAAATTTTCACGATTCATAATCTAAAATCAAACAGGTTTAAAACGGATTTATATACGTATAGAATCATCACAAAGTACGTTCGTTGTTTGTTAAAATCATATTAATTTGCTTTGATATAGAGTCTATATAAAAGTTTTTGTTGTTTAGCTAGGATTCATTAATTTTGTATTTGTTGTAATGGAACTCTAGGTCTTTTTGTATTTTAGTTCGCATTGTAATTAGAATAAGACTGTATGTTTCCTGAATAAACGAAAATAAAATTTCTGTTTTACATTTGACTCCGTGTAGCACAATAGTCTTCATCCGCACTTTCCATCAGGTGGCATGGAAGACAAACGTCCTATTCTTATAATTACCTAATATAAAAAAAAAGACGTGTGGCACTCGGAGACTGCCGCGGTAAAACTATTGCATAGCATTTTTTATCAACTTATGCAATTATAATTATTTATTTATTTTATTAATGCAGTAATGTTTGATCTAATATGAAGTTCCTCAAGTTCCTAGTAGATGGCGCTGATTGTTTATTAAAGCCCGCATGTAAAGTTATGAAATCAAAGTATCACCGCTGTGCCGGTCGGAGAGGGGGGTGTTAGGTTTTTTTCGTTACGAAATTTCTGGATTCGGTCCCCACGCTCAAAGCCCGCGATAGAAGCTATGCAATAGCTTAAAAAAATCGCTTCCCTGCGTGACTGGGAGATAAAGAAAAACATAGAATGAACAGAAGGCAGAAGATCAAGCCTACAAACTTGTAAAATTTCCCCAGCCAATTTTTAACTTAATACGAGGGTCTATGTTTAGATTCAATAACAAATTTTTGAAAGATTTGTAATGCTTGATCTGCAACCTTCTGTACCAGCCGCTTCTCTTGCCGAGCATACTGTAAAAGTTAGTTAAAGGCAAAGGTTTTATTGGCATTTTTCCCCTGTCCCTGCAATAGTCTCTCCATCAATGTTATACCTCAAAATTTATCAAACGTGACATGAGATGGTTTAATAGCCTCTAGTGTTCTGCCTACCCCATAAAGGATACAGGCGTGAAGTTATGTATGTTCAATAGAATCTTCACCTGACCAGGTGACATAGTTCTAGCTAGGAAACACACTTCATTAAAGAGTCACGCCAAATATGACCATTTTCGGCAGAAATGTGTTCCTAAAATACAATATGAGGTTCCTTCTTATACGCGAGTACCACATTCGATCTGATTGGCACCCACTATCATCTCATATAAGTCAGACAATACATACTCTAAAGTAAAACTTTAGATCAAACCACCACGCGATACTTTAAAATATAATTATAGGGTCCTCATATAATAGTCAATAATATTTTAATAGCACATTAAGACTGATGAGTGGGCAATAATTAGGATTTTTTTTTTAAATTTTTTTGCATAATTTAAAATTTCAAAATTAAAAAAATTCAAAAAGTTTTATTCATCTTAGGAATTTCACAAAACACTTGATGAAGTCAGTCATCATATACTTCGGCTTTAACTAGTTGTTGATAGTTGTTAAATAAGATATTATAGTAGACCAAGAGACAAAAAAAGCCGGCGGAAAAAAACTCTTGGCACTCTTTTTCAGTCAGAATTATCAAATTAATACAAATAGGTACAGTACAAATTGACCGTGACATGAAAAAAAAAAACAAACACAAGACAGCTGATTGTGAGAGCCAGTGTCATGCCACAACCAAATTGCTTACATAGCAGATGCAATGAGCTATGGATGCACAATACGAACATGACAAACTGGGACCAGAGTATTATTCCAAGTCATCAAAATTTAAATTAGATCTTTAGTTTATGGGTATAAAAAAATATTTTTATCTAATTGTATGTAGTCATAAAATGTAGATTAATCTTAAATTTTACTCACAGAGAAGAATTTTGAAATATTAACTAATGAAAAATATTTAAAAAAAAATTTTTTTTCTACATTCGGATCCACTCATCATTCCTAATCTGTTATTAAAATATAACTGAGTATTATAAGCGGACCCTGTATCACAGGCGGCAATTTCGTTTATATTTGTTTCCTCTTAGAAAGGCATACACTCAAGCGTACCACAACATTCCATTTTTACAATATTAATTGAATGTTCATCTTAGTCCTTATTACCAACGACATAAGGTAACGTGTTTCGTGACTCACTTGTCTTGCGCGATGTCGTATAGAAACAGCTTGAAATCGCAGACAACCACGAACTGTCGGATCCAGCCTTTCTTCACGCCGCCCGGCTTCGGCACCTGGATACGAATAGAAACAACTGTTGGTCAACCAAGTGTTTTGTTATGATAAAAGAGATATTCTTAAGTTCCGAGAAAAAAAGCTTAGATCTCTGATCAATAAAGATCGTACTATAACTTTTATGTTAGTCAAACATAAGTTAAAAGAAAATCTATTAAAGTAAATTTTTAAATTCATTCATTTTTTGGATATTTTTCTGATTCGTAGGTCTAGTAATGCAATCGATTGAAAAATGAGGTTATTCAACTAGGCACTAAAAACAATATCACGGGTAAACTTGCTATGACAGGGCGCTATGATCAAAAGCATTAGTTCAATTCTTTGTAGAAATTAATACTTTTTACGATATGGTTTGTAGGTAGTGGGCATTCGAAGTACCATTAGTGGGCGCAAGTTTTTCGGCTAAATCAGCCTCTTGGGCAACATCTTCTGGTGTTTCACTATCTGTATTTGATGCTGTAGAGAGGGTTGGTAGGATTCAGATGAACTAATAACTGATTCTGAAGGTGATTGTGTGCGGGATAGAGTTTAGGCAGTAGTATTTTGGGAATGAACATGTGCAAGGGCCCGCCTGGTCAGTGGGCTGTAGCTCTGAGTATCTGCAGCACTTACTCAGAGGCTGAGCAGTTATTTGCGATCCGGTGTCCCCCCAGAATACATGGGACAGCCTGAGCTGGAAGGCTCAGGGCGGGATTCGCCACCGCTAGGAGCACTGGGACCCGCCTGAGGTAGTTTATTTCCGCTTCTAGTGCTCCGTTGGTTATTGGTATGTATTTGGCTTAATAAGCTGCCAATATCCGCTGCTCACGTAACCTCCAATGTTCGGGTCGGACGCTTAGTTGGATTTGTGAGGAGCTTATTATTATTACCTTGACGTATCCTTCGAGCGCAGTGAAATACTAGTCACTTGACCATAACTGTTATTACAATTGCATTATGAATCTATACTTTATTTCTTACCAGCTACACAGCACATTACCTTGACGTATCCTTCGAGCGCAGAGTGGGGCAACTCGGCACACACGCGGTCAACTCTGCACCTAGTGTATACGGCACTAGGGTCCACTACAGCGGCACACGTTACCTTGACGTATCCCTCGAGCGCGGCGCCGCAGTTCTACACCTAGTGTATACGGCACTAGGGTCCACTACAGCGGCACACGTTACCTTGACGTATCCCTCGAGCGCGGCGCCGCAGCTCTACACCTAGTGTATACGGCACTAGGGTCCACTACAGCGGCACACGTTACCTTGACGTATCCCTCGAGCGCGGCGCCGCAGCTCTACACCTAGTGTATACGGCACTAGGGTCCACTACAGCGGCACACGTTACCTTGACGTATCCCTCGAGCGCGGTGCCGCCGGCGTGCGGCGGCGCGGGGCGCGGCGCGGCGCCGCAGCGCGGGGGCAGGCCGGCGCAGCACCACGTGTGCACGCACACGCCGCACGTCTCGCACACCACGCCCTGCCGCGTCAGCCCGATCTGTGCACGGGAAGGTGCTCGTGAGATAAATAAACTATTGTGCGTTAAGGGTCGGCTTACAATAGTCCTACAGCCCCTGCATAAGCATGTGAAAGGCGACTAATTCCTCCGCTTGATGTAAAATCCTGTGAAGGTCAGGCTGCCTAGCGACTACCCTACATATAAAACCTGCCGCCAAATATTGCCGCTCCGACGATGATGTGTTCCGGCAATATTTTATGAAAAGCTAGTTCATTCCTAGATCGACCATTTTCGACGACCACTTTGGCGATGGGGTAAACCTGTCTGCCTCAGACGCCAGTGGTTGCGGCATCGATTCCCACACGGAACATGAAAAAAAAATATTCCGTGTCTGGGTGGTGTATATTCTAGGTCGCTACATGGTATCCCAAAACACAAGCTAGGCTAGCTAGGCTTAGGCCTGGGGCCATGTAGTTGATGAGTTCATCTGGAGATTTGATTTTATTAATTACAACAATTAAAGTAAGCGTAGTTTGTGATATGGGACATCATATAACGAACTAGTGAGGAAATTAGAATATAAACACATATAACACTCACGACACATTTTTTGTTTCGTGTGGGAATCGAACCCGCAACCTCACGATTTGCAACTCCGTCTCAAAACACTGCGTCACGGAGGTCATCAATAGATAGGTTTGTGATATACTGATTGACTACCATTAAACAAGGATATTAGGGTTGAGACTGACTTACGAAGATACTGTTCCGCAGCCCTAAAGCCCGTATTATTTGACAGCCTGTCAACTTTAAATGATCATGTGAAATCACACGTGAGTTGCATTATTTAGTTCAGTGTAACTTATATCAACTTCAGAATTAAAAATCATTATTAATACGTATTTTAAACATGTCGCTCTTGCTATTAGCTGAATGCGAATATTGATAGATTCATTCGATCAATAGATGAACTGTACAGACAGCATGTGATAAAAAAGTAAAAATACAATAATTGTTTCAATTCTGCTGCGTTTCCGTGTAATCGGAAATGGTTTTTACTTTAGGAATGCATGACTCAAAGCTTTCAAATATTCAGATGGCCTTTATTTCGTAAGTATTTAAATACATTTGAAATAAGTCAAACAATTGACAAATTGAACTGAATCTACCACCACTTCGGAAAGTCGATCTGTTGAGAAGAAGTGGCAAGAAACTCAACAGCAATCGTCTTTTAAAAATACACAATAACAATTTACAACCAGGGAATCCCATCTTCTAGCATTCGGATATCTTATAGTAAAACTTTTTAAAATAACACTTATCCTTAAATCCAGTACCGAGCCGGGTACTTTCTTTTGTAGTTTAAATATCTCAAAGTGTAGACAATAGTCGTTAAAAGTTCATTTAAATAGCTAAAGTTCTCAAAATTTATTTAACTTGCATTAACTAATTTTTTTAAATATTTTTCCTTTCTAAATCAGTAATAAATTCCTCTGAAACTTTTCTTTCTTTTAGCCATTTTGGCCCTTCCCACCAAATCTCACAGTTCTATAATCCGACACAAAAACCACAAAAAGCTCTCAGAAACCACAAGCCATTTTTCTTGAGAAATGTTGTCTGTGATTTCTATAACACGGTTCGCTATGAACTGCTTCCAACGCGATGGCTCTATACATAGCCAGCATAATACTATTGTGGAATCAGTCCATGCATATACATTTGTTATTTGTTAAAGGGATTCTCGTAGCCTTTGCAGTGTGTTTAAGCAGTTTCGAAAGCAAAACGGCACCACATAGTTCGAGTCTGGGAAGGGAGACTGTTCGTACAGTCTTCTTCATATAATAAAGAAAATATATATAATTAAAGGATCCCAAGTGTTGGTCTTGATATTTAAAGTATTAATGCTCGGTTGTGGCTGGCTGACTGTACATTAATCTTCCTAAGTAAAAATAATCTTTTGAGAAGAGAATTGACTATGATTCTTCTATTTAGGTAGCGCCGTTTCAGCGTCTCCCAAGCTATTGCGTAGTTAATATCCGTCACACGTACATACAAGTTTAAAAAGTGCTTCAGCTTCGCCCGTGCCCCGCTAAGCCGGCAGATTAGGTGGGTTCGTAGGGTTAAACCAAAAAAAGAATAACTTGGGTTTAACAGTTATTTAATTACTTTCCTCAGCTCGTGGTTGTTAGATTGGGTAATAATGTTAACGGAGCACTGGCCTGTTGTTCGAAGCTAGGCCGGTGTGTTGCTCCAGGCGCGTCCCTTTTAATTATAGTTCTATCGGCTATGCAGGTTCTTCACGGTAGTAATTCTGCACGTAGGATTGGGCAGGGTTGTAACTGCTCCTCACGTGCTTGTTAACTCGGCATGCAGGATTATATCATCCGCTTTAAGTTTTACTCGTGTAGTCTCCTCCTTGAACCCGGTAGACGGGATAAACTATGTAGAAAAATTTAAGTGCGTTCGCTTCTAAGTTGAACAAGAAATTGGTCGAGGCTGAGGCGCCCGCGGGGAGGGGAAGAAACGAGTTAGTTGTCAGGTAGCGTTGCGTTCATTCACCATAGTGAATCTAAAGTATTTTAAAGTTATTCAACAGGCAAAGAATTAAGCTATTAAGTATGCAGATTGCTACAGTTTCATTCACCATAGTGAATGTAATGTATTTTAAAGTTATTCAACAGGCAAAGAATTAAGCTATTAAGTATGCAGATTGCTACAGTTTCATTCACCATAGTGAATGTAATGTATTTTAAAGTTATTCAACAGGCAAAGAATTAAGCTATTAAGTATGCAGATTGCTACAGTTTCATTCACCATAGTGAATGTAATGTATTTTAAAGTTATTCAACAGGCAAAGAATTAAGCTATTAAGTATGCAGATTGCTACACCCGCTATACTAGTCTTTAAGTAATTAAGTTTTTGAACGTCAGATAATGATGTATTGTTATGCACTAAACTGATCAATAAGTCTTGATAAGTCGGCCAGTCTTCATAGCTACCCGAGTAGGTAGGTAGTTCAATCCTAACTTGACCTAAGTAATTATCCGACCTGTCACTCTTCGTCTGTTGTTGTGCCATAGTAGGCAGCGACTCTAATTGCGAAAGCGTATCTTGAGTATCGCCCTTGATTCACAAATACACACCTGTGCACACCTCAGGCGATAACTGAAAATCAGTGGTTTGTCTCAAAGCAAACGATTCACTGAGATATCGCCATTTTGCATCGGCATACTTAGGTGCTTTGGGTTGCAAACTTGCAAATTTTATTTAACAATTGTGAATATGTTATCTTCGGTTTTGTTTTGTTTTTTTTTTTTCAATTTTATTTGTTATTTTTTTTTCTAATGTGTGTAATTTCCTGTATTTTTTTTCTCTTTATGTCTCTTTGTTTTCGTTTTGTAACTCTTATTTTACACCTATTGTCTGATGCAAATAAATGTTTTATCTAAATATAAGTCTTCAAATGTACTGAATTCATCATTTGCGAAATATGGAATATCATTTAATTTATCACGTGGAGTCAATTTCAATAAACTTTGATGTGTTGACGTAAATGCGTTCCAGTAATCGTCTATGCATCGTAATCTCGCAGTTAAATAACCTATAGTTAATCTCACTTTAGCACATTTTTTGAGGTTAATTTGTGCTTTCTTCAACAAGCTTGCCAATCTTCAAGTAATAGACATAGACATAAACTTTATTCGATATTTCTGCACATCAATACAAAAAGACACATTTAAACAGATATTGATATATACAAACATTAGTACCTACATAATAATAATTTAAGAATTAAAAAGGTTAACAAATACTTGAAATATAAATACAACATAAAGTTTACAAACAGAAGAAATTTTAAATGCTACATGTAGGCATACAATTTATAAAAATGGGCTTTGTGCCTCATCGTGCAAACGTGCAGAACTAGCGAAAGGGCACTGACTCAGCTGTGATGTTGCCAATAATGCAACACTGATCTTCCGTCAGCTCCCGAGCGTCCTGTGACGTGACGCGCATTGCACATCGACTACGACAGTCAATGTGTCAGTTTCTACGTGAAGTTTGTGTGACTTTGAGTGTGTGTGTTTGTTTGTTGCTATGAAAGAATTTCTGTGATGTTAGATTAGTGAATAGATAGATAAGTAAATATTAAAATTGAGTAAATGTAAATATATGATACTAGATATAATAAAATAAATATAAAGGTAGAAGATGGGTAAGTTTTATTTCTTATTTAAGAATATCGCCACAATTAAAGAAATAACAGTTTTTGCTGCGAAAGTAAATAATTCCGATATTTATTTTTAAAAGTTATTCTATTTATGAGCAATCTGAACGGTGGTGGAATGTTATTCCAGCACTTAGTGGCGTTATAAGAAAAACTGCCTCGGAATGCTACAGTTTTGTGAGAACAGTAAGTAAGGGGCTTCGTGCAGGGTCGTGTACTATATTTTAGCTTCTTATCTTTGCGCCAGTTTAACTTGTTGTAGAGGTACTCAGGGTCCTTGGTGTTGATGATGTCAAAAAGTAAGGTAGCTAAATAGAGATCTTGTCTGAAATTCATACAGAGTAAGTTGGATTTGTTTATGAAGGGGGTTACATGACACCGTGGAGGTACGTTAAAACAAAACCTAGCACAAGCATTTTGTACCCGTTGTAAGAGTTTCTGATCTTTGCTAAATAGTCTAGGGCCAAATATTATGAGTCCGTAGTTTATTTTTGAAAGTACAAGTGCTTCACAGAGCGAAACTCTCAGCCCCACACTTATGTACTCTCTGATCTTATATAGCACCTTGAGTCGATAGAGGGCATCGCGGACGACGGTGGCAACGTGATTTGTGAATCTTAAGGTATCATCTATAAGAAGACCCAGTGTACGGTGGGTGTTAGAGGAGACAAGTTAAACAACCGAAATCTGGATCATAACTGAGTTTATTAGGATAAGTCAACGATTATATATTATAGATATGATTCACCTACTACATCTCCCATGCGGAAGAAAAAAAAATGATTAACATTACAATACATTTTTTTTTTTTTTTTTACAACACTATACCTTTATATGATTCTTATTACTAGACAGTTACAGATCTAAAATATATTTATTTATTGATTAGGAGTATATAATTTTGTTCTATTTTTATGCACTAATTCTATTTTTCCATTTTTAAGTATTTCTATGTTAGGTGATACATCTTTTATCACTTTATATGGTCCACAAAATATAGGATCTAATTTATTACCTACTTCATTTTTAATTAAAACTAAGTCATCAATATTATACTTAATAGGATTAATACATTTGTCATACATAATTTTCCTTTTTTCCTTTGATTTAAGCAAATTGTCTCTCGCTTCTTTTTGCGCTAATTGTAAGCGATATCTTAACTCACAGGGATATGAGTCATAATTGTACAGTGGTTCTACTTGTTTTGTTAAATTACTTGGAAGTGAACATCTTTTCCCAAACACAAGTTCATACGGTGTGAAATGTGTTTCGGAATGAACAGTGGTATTATAAGAGAATGACCAATATGGTAGCCACTTACTCCATGTCTCTGGATGGTTATCCGTCTGAATCCGTAGAAAAGAATTTAAATTCTTATGTGAGACTTCCAAAGCTCCAATCGACTGATGGTGATAGGCTGTTGAAGATATTTGTTTTATTTCTAATAATTTACATACCTCTTGGAAGGTTGTTGCCATGAACTCCTTTCCTCGATCAGTAGCAATTACTTTCGGCATTCCATATCTAAGGATAAAATTATTAACTAAGCATTTTGCTACTTCTTCAGCCGTCTTGGATATCAATGGATAGGCTTCGACATATTTCGTTAGCTCGCATTGTAACGTTAACGCATATGAATAATTATTACTATCAGTTTCTATAGGACCAATAAGATCTAGAAATATTTTTTCAAATGCAGTATTGGCTGTAGTAGTTAAATTCATTGGTTCCTTAACAGGTAAAGAGTGCTTTTGGCGCTGACATTTATCGCAACGGCGCACATATTCTCTTACATCACTATCAATACCTGGCCAATAAAAATATTTTTTAATATTATTAGACATCCTTCTCATGCCAGCATGGCCACTACTAGGCAAGAGATGGAAGTCATTTAGAATAACTTTTTTATCATCTTTATTATCTATAACTTCAACATTATTTATAATACATAGACGTGGTCCGGATCTATTCATATTCTTTATTTGTTCCACTAACTTTTTAATAAATATCGCATTATCGCTTTTCTTTATTATACATACTTCACTAACATTTACAGACTTACAAAACGTATCTAGCTCACACACGAATTCGCATCGCGACATTTGTGACTCTGAGTCTAAATATTTAATGTAAATTACTCTATTTTTTGGAACATAACATAGTATTTTACTCTCTTTACTTATATCATTATTTTTCCTTAGTTTATTTAACTCTTCTCTACTCTTAAGAAATTTTAGCTCAACTGATTCTGTCGGTTTGATATATGAACTCACAACTTTCGGCTGATCAGACCTCAAGTTCGTTTGCTCAATATTTCCCGAAGAATCGTCATTATTTAATTTTCTTGTTTGCGCTCGAGTAAGTACTGTTATTGCATTTTCATGCAACTCTTTCAGTTCATTTGATGTTATACAGATTCGAGATAAGGCATCTGCAGCTGCATTATCTGAACCTTTTACGTATTCTATTTCAAAATTATACTCTTCTAATAAGAGTCTAAACTTTAAAAGTCTGCTCGAAGGATCTTTCATACCGAAAAGGTAAACTAATGGCTTGTGGTCAGTTTTAATTTTAAAATGTTGTCCATACAGATACGGTCGGAAATATTTAACTGCCCAAACTATTGCTAGCAATTCTTTTTGTATTACCGGATAGTTAGATTCAGCTTTATTAAGAGTTCTACTTGCGAAAGCTATTGGTTTATTATTTTTATTGGATAATATTGCACCTAATGCTTTATTTGATGCATCTGTCTGTAGTATGAAATAATTATTATCCGAAAAATCTGGATACTGTAAAATTGGAGGTGACATAATACACTCTTTTAAAGTTTCAAATGACTGTTGACACCTATTATCCCAAACAAAAGGTACATTTTTCTTGCAAAGATAATTTAAAGGTAAAGCTATTTTAGCAAAATTTGAAATGAATTTCCTGTAATAACCGATAAATGCAACGAATCTTTTGACCTCATCTGCATTTTCAGGTTGTGGGTAATTTTTAACCACTTTTAATTTATCTGGATCCGGTGAAATACCTTCACTAGAAATCAAGTGACCTAAATATAAAATTTCTTTCTTCAAAAAACAACATTTTGACGCATTTAATTTTAAATTAACTTTTCTAAGTCTTTCAAAAACATCTAATAAATTCCTATTGTGAGATTCTAAATTTCTACCAAATATTATTAAATCGTCTTGATATATTAGGCACTTTTCATGATTTAATCCAGACATTGCCAAGGTCATCATGCGTGAAAATGAACTAGGACTTGTTTTAAGGCCCATAGGCATCCTAGTCATTTGGTATTGACCCGAATAGAAAGCTGTGTATTTTCGAGACTGTTTTTCTAAATTCACATTATAATAACCTTGATAAAGATCTAAGTGCGTAAAATAAAGACTACCAGAAAGTGATTCCAATATTTCTGTGATGTCAGGGAGTGGAAATTTGTCATCTTCAATCACATTATTTAATTTACGGTAATCCACTACTAAACGCCATTTCTTTTCACCTGTAGCATCACTCTTTTTCGGCACTAATAATAATGGACTAGACCAGTTACTTTTGCTTGGTTCAATTACTCCATCCTGTAATAACTTATCGATTTGCTTCTTAATTTCATTTTTCTGACTATGAGGTATTCTATATTGTTTTGAAAAAATAGGGTTGTTATTATTTTTTACTGAAATCTGATGTGTGTAGATATCAGTTGTACACAACTTATCTCCTGGCAAATAAAAAATATCCGCGTATTTAGCGCATATCTTTTGAATACTTGAATGCTCTTCGCAATTTAAATTATTAAGTTGCAATAAAGAAAATAATTTCTTAACCCTTTTTGAATTCATATTAGATTGATCAAAAACGCAAAGTTCGTAATCGCTAAGCTTATGTATAATTGGAATTAATTCTGTATGCCATGCAAGGATGTTAGGTGGAGCCGAAATAATACACGACTGTGTAGGTTCAAAGTAGACTGTATATTTCAGCCTGACGGGCTCCTCAGTAACGTTTAAAATTTTAATTGGAATTTTCCCTTTAATAGGTTTTGCCAAAGAATTCGCTAAAAACACACCATTTTGTATTTCAGTTGAACAAACTAAACAATCTTCACGAATATCGGTTTCAATAAAATGAATTGATTCACATCGCGGTGAAATCTCAAAAATATCAGTGCTTAAGTAACTTGACTTATTATTAAAGTTCTTCGACAATGGTAACAAAATATTGTTACTTAAACCTGAATTAAAAGTTAAAGTATTTAAATTAAAATCCAATTGACACTTAAATCGATTTAAAAAGTCTCGACCTAAAATCCCATTCACTTTAATTGGTAGCGAATTAAAAACAAATACTTTATGAGTAATGATATCATTTCCAATCAAAAAAGGTAAGTATATGAATCCACTAGTTTCAACTTTGCCCCCGATTCCATTTATGAAAATGTTTTCTTTATAAACATGTAATCTAAGCTCTCTGACGCACGAAAGTTTTAGGGCGGATAATGATGCCCCCGAATCTAATAAAAATGAATACGTTACCTTACTTGGAACTATCGGTAAATGAATAAAACAATCACTATCACTCGCTAAAATTGAATGATTCATATCGTTAGTCACGAAAAAATGTTTCAAACTTTGGTTCATTTTCTGTACGCATATGGTTTTCCGATTCGCTAATAGTATTAACATTATGCCTGCTTATCCTTTGATTTCCACGCTGCCTATTATAGTACGTACCTCTATTAGCACGTCTCTGGGTCGTTTGACCTCGCTGCAACGAACGATCCCCAAATCCTCGTTGCTGGTGACCAGAATAACCCCAATTTCGTCCACGATTAGGATTTGTGCGTCCGGAAAAACCTATACGTGAACCTCTAAAATTTCCATGAAAATTACGTGAATTAGAAAAATATCTTTTACTCATACCCATTATTTCTCCACTGGTGGACGCTCCGGAAACCTCCTCGTCCTGGGCGGCTTGCACGGCGTCCTTCAAAGAGCTATAATTCCTAGCCGAAATAATGGTGCTTAAACGACGATTTCGCAACCCGTCGGAAAACTGTTTAATTGCTAACTTTTCATTTATAGGTTTTAATATATTATAAGACTGTGTGTTTCCGTCAGCTTGCGATATCGTTAAATCTACAAATAATTCAGTAATTTCCTTCCCAAAATCAGCTATAGATTTCTCATGCTGTTTTACTCGCTGCAATTTATTTTGTATTGCAGTTGCCCCCTTTTTAGGTAGCAATTCCCTAGTCATATCGGTAATTAACTCACTGATAGAATTATACTCGTCCCTTAATTTTAATTTAGAAGCTTGAGATAATCTGCTTTTTAATATAAACTTCAACAAATTCATTTTACACTCAGGTTTATTAAGAATTGAATCGTAATACTCAATATTATCAATTAACTGTTTAATACTACTTTCACTATCGGTCATTACCGGCAATAAAGTTAAAGCCGTTTTTAAATCAAAACAATCCATGTTTGATTGACTTACAATTTCTTCTTTGCACAATAATAAAATCTCAGAATGAAGTTTCTCAAAATCCTTACACAATTTCTTTATTAATAATAAATCGTCACTTTTTATCTTTCCCTTATCTAAATCTTTCTCTAATTCTAATAACCAGCTAGAATAACTATTAAATATAGCATTAGCTTCCGTAGATTTACTTTGCAAAATACGACCTTTTCGTCTTTCTGAACCGATTTTAATTAAATAAGTTCTTATTTCTTTTAATTCTAAAAATAACTTTTCTAAAACAATAGACATGACTTACCAACAAACTGTAGATTAGAATACATTTTCATAAAATACCTTATAACTCACCAACGTTCACTTTTTATTTATGATTACGTAGACACCTGTACTTTTACTATTTAACTAAAACATAAAATATATCGTATAAAAACTTAATCGTAGGTTCAAAAACGCGGTGTCACATTTTTAAAAATATAGTTAGGTATCTACATATAAAACTAATACGTAAGTACGAACGAGTAACCACTTATTGTTTCTATTTATGACACATAGTTATTAAGACGATTAGGTATATTGTACATAGATACGCGTTTAAAATACACTTCACAACACTTTACACTACATATTTTGCACTTTGTTGACCTTCAGCGGTATTCATTAAGCCAGCTGGTGGCTGTGGTTGTCGACGAAAAATAGACCTTCGTATGGCATTCCGGTGTATCTCCTCTGCTATCCACTTTTTGTGGCACTTTTTATACATTCGGTATGCAGCAAATGTAATTATCAAAAGAAAACTTGTCAAAATGGTTATTAGCAGAATATTAGTTACGCTCAAATGATAGCGAATTTCTTCAACCGAAGAATTATTTCCAGCAGCCGCATTCTGAATTATTAGGGTTTCCTCCTTACTTTGTTGTTTGCCCATTTTTCGCGTTAATAATTAGTTCTTTCACCAAATGTACTCACTCGTAAAAGTCTTAAAACCGAATACATTTTTATATTGAATTCAAAGTTATTACTCACTTAGTCTTAATCATTGTTTAAAATGTTCCACACTATATATGGGAGAGCGTATCGGATTCGCGACGCGCGCCTGCTCGAGCAGCGCGCGGTGGCAGGGTCGCCATGTACGGTGGGTGTTAGAGGAGACAAGTTAAACAACCGAAATCTGGATCATAACTGAGTTTATTAGGATAAGTCAACGATTATATATTATAGATATGATTCACCTACTACACCAGATTACGAGACTCAGTCACCCGTTCAACAGGAACACCCATGAGGTTGATCTGTGGATCGTTGGACAGAACGCTAGAGATTTGATTTTTCGAACCTAGGACTAGAAATTTCGATTTATTTGGATTAAGGGATAGGCTGTTTTTTGCTGACCAAGATGAGATCGCAGCTAGGTCTTGATTCATTTTTGACACTGCGTCCGCGATATTATTTTTATTTGTGGAGATGTACAATTGCAGGTCGTCAGCATAGAGATGGTAGTTGCAAAATTTTATGTTATTTACGAGCGTTTACCCGCGACTTCGTACACGCATAAACTCAAAAGTCCTATATTTTCCGTTCCCGTGGGAATTTCGGGAAGTCCTTTCATAAAACAACCAGTCACTATTTGAAAAACCTTTATGCTAAGTATCGTATCCGTACACTCAAGGAATAAGATTTTTCATACAAATTAAAATGTCCAATAATTCCCGTTACCGTGGGAATTTCGGGAATTCCTTCCTTAGTGCACCCCTACATCCCCTAAAGAATGTATGTTCCAAATTTCAGCTCTCTACGCCCAGTAGTTACGGCTGTAGGTTGTCTGTCAGTCACTCAGTCACTCAGTACCTCAGTCACTCAGTACCTCAGTACCTCAGTCACTCAGTCAGTAACGGAACAGTTTTATATATATTGATGATTAAGTCGGCTGTGTAAATAATAAAGAGGAGTGGTCCTAGGATCGATCCCTGCGGAACACCTCGTGTTACTTGCAACACTCCTCCTGGTGGTATGGAACTATTTGTGATAACTACTTTTTGCGATCGACCGCTCAGGTAACTAGAGAACCAAGAAACTGCCTGCGCTTCAAAACCATAGTAGCTCAGTTTTGAAAGAAGAAGGTTTATATTTATGCAGTCAAAAGCGCGGGAGTAGTCTAGTAGGGTCAGGATAGTGGTATCACCTTTATCACAACTCAGAAGAGCATTGTCAATAACATCCAACAGCGCAGTGGTAGTGCTGCGTCTTTTGCAGAACCCTGACTGCTTGGTTGGTAAGATTTTATGTGTCTCACAAAAGCTGCTGAGTTGTATGTGAACTATTCTCTCCAACAGTTTTGATAAAAAACATAGTATGCTAATTGGTCTTAGGTCCTTGAATGTTAGGGGGTTGTTGATTTTAGGTATCGGCCGTATGAGAGCAGTTTTCCACATACACGGGAATGTTGCTGTGTTAATTGACTTGTTGATTATAGCAGTAATAAGGTCAAGAGTATAAGGTAAGGTCAAAAGAATCATGTCCAAACTTATTTTGTCAGCACCTTCTGCGTTTGATTTTATAGACATGATTGCCCTGAGTACTGACGAAGAAGAGACTTCACGAAGCTTAAAGACTCCTTCACCATAACGATTGAATTCATAAAATGATAGGTATTGTTCCACTGTAGACAAGTTTTGTACTTAAAGTAACTTTTTATTTGTTAGCTAACAAAGTCATAAACACCACCAGTTTATATTCGCAATTCATTCATAGTTTTTGATAAACCATAAGTTTAGTCCAAATGCCGTAAACAACTTTTTTTGTATGGAGATATCTTCCCTTCGAATATCTTAAATAAATATAAATATTCCTGACACTCACACAACATTATCTAGCCCAAATTAAGTTTCTTAAAGAACTTGTGTTATGGATACTAGATAACTGATATACTTAAGAAATGTATAAACATACATATTGAATAAATACATATTTTTTATTAGAATAAACTTTATCTGTGTTTATTCGAACCCAGGACCTCTGGCATAGAAGGCAATGTTGTTACCGTTACACCAGCCGGTCGTATCTTGTAATATTAATCCGGCTCGATAACGACTATGTTGTATTGTGACTTAAGTTGGCATTAATTATAGATTTGTATGTTTGAGCGTAAGAAATCACAACACTTAGTATTAACCCAAGTTTGCTGAAGGCTTTGCTTATCAATTCTTCTACGTGTAAGTTAAGTTAATGTTTGTTCTAAAATAAACAGGTTTGCATACGTACTATGGAAATTAAATAAAATAACAAAGAAAAAACGGCCCTTACAGCGTATCATGGATACGTCGCATCCATTTTAAGGTATGGTATTCTGCTTTGGGGCCACTCGGTCAAAATAAATAAAGCTTTCATATCTCAAAAGCAATGTGTTCGTGCTATTGCTGATGTTGATTCGTGGACAACATGTAAGCCTTTATTTAAAAGTATGAAACTTCTAACCGTGTCCCAAGCATGTATATCTACGAAACAGCGTTATTTGTGAAAAGGTTTCCTGAATTTTTTGTAACAAAAAAGATGTATTGTGTTTTAGCACTAGATTTCCAAACAGACTATGTCTTCCGAATATCAAAACTGAAATATGTCGTAGAAATAGCCCAATACGCTGCCACTTAATAAATTTAAATACGTCTTACGACCAACGCTAATTAATTAATGTTTTTATGACATTAATGATTTTTTGAAACTGTAAATTTGACATAGACAAGAATGTAAATAATTATGACATGGAATGTTATGAGTATTATAATTTTTTTCTAAATAATAATATTGTAATAGTTATAATATATGAATACATTGTAAATAAATGCATAAGATAACAATATTGCATGCTGTAATACAGTAAAGTATGTGCTCATACAATAATGTGTACCATCAAATATTACCAAGTTTCCGCAATAAATTGATTTGATTTGATTAAGTTGAAGTTTTGAGTCAAGGCATATTCCTAGATGCAGTCACAAGTTTCAATATCCGTGCTTGGAGACTATAGTTAACGAGTGAAGGGTTGTGCTTTCTAGAGGAAGTAATAGTGTAACATTTGTTAGGGTTTAGTATCAATTGGTTTTGGGCACAATATTCGATAAGTTTTCCAGGTCAGATTATAATCAGTTTTATATTTATTACACGAGAGTTAAATCCACAACTTACCATGAGCGAAGTGCAGTGGTTACACTTGGTAGGGCTGCTAAAGGTTCTGACTAGGAACTGATGCACCTTCGGTTTGCCGCCCATGTTGGGTCCTAGCGAGGCGTCCTGTCGACAAAAGTAGCGGTGGTTAGATTGACTTTCACTATCGCTAAGCATAATCTCAAATACCAAAGTTGTGGTATGGGTATTGAAAACAGAAAAAGTCAAAAGAATGTTTATTTCGTAAGTATTCAAATACATTTGAAATAAGTCAAACAATTTACAAATTGAACTGAATCTAATCTACCACTATGGAAAATCGATCTGTTGAGAATTTACAGCCTTCTTATATTATCTTATAGTAAACCTTTTATAGTAAACCTTTTCACATAACTTTTATCCTTAAATCTATCGAAGGGTTAATCTTAATGATTTTGGAATTTTATTATAAAAGCGTATACCCATGAACCTATGAACGAGTTGGTGATCTTCTGGAGTCTACTATTATATTTATACATTAGGCAATCAAGTACTAGACAGAAACGTAGACATAGATATAGAGGTAAAGATAGATGCAGAGATAGACGTAGCGATAGAGGTGAGAGAGAATACTGATAATGTGGATGGAGATGAGGATAGTCGTGGACAGAGACGGGACACAAACACGGACGTGGTCATGGAAAGTCTAAGTCAAATTCAAAAAAGTAACATAGTCATAAAGTCTTCAGCAAAACGACCTGGCACCGCTAGTAGCACCCGTTCACGAGTATAACTGCAGAACGACATCGATATTGTGATATCGATTTTATAACAGACATACATATGCTCGGACTGAATCTATCGGCGATCAACCTTGAAGTACATGCATTTGCTTTGTCTATGTAGATGTATGTCTGTGGTATTGCTGCAGTATTATGTTACTAGGTAGACACTGAATGCTGTACTTGTATATTATTTTTGCCTCTTTTGTGATAAATAAACATATGAATACAAACGGTTTGAAAGTCTTTGCTATAAGGCAGTCTTTTGGCGCGGAGGTTTCTAATTTAGAAAATAGTACGCTTTTCCCAAAGAGTTGTAATTGATGACGATGATAAGATGTAAAGTTACATATAAGGATATTGTGTAAATGTGCCAGGCCAGGTGCAGCCGCGACTGCACTCAATCCAGATAGACTCCATATTAGCCCGAAATGAAAAATATTATGGAATGAAAAATATTTGTTCATCATAAGACCATCAAATGTCCGCTTAATGACGTCACAATTTTGTACTTCGGCTTTAACAAGGTGTTGATAGTTATTGAATAAGATATTACAGTAAGATATTAAGATAAACCCTTGGCGCTCTTTTTCAGTCAGGATTATACGAATTAATACAAATAGGTACAGAACATATTGACATGAAAAAACAACAAACACAAGACAGCTAATTGTGAGAGCCAATGTCATGCCACAAACAAATTACTTACATAGTAGGTGCATTGAGCTATGGATGCACAACGTGAACATGACAAACTTGTCGGACATCTCCGACAATAACGTGAAAGTGTAAGCCGTATAACAAACAATGTAGGTAAGGTATGAACGTGTTAATAAATAGATAGATGTGTTCACTCACCGTGGACACCTCACTGAGGGAGCTCTTGCTGGACGCGGGCGAGGACGCGGCGCGCGGCTCGTCCTGCGAGTGCCGTCATATGTTATAGATGTGTTCACTCACCGTGGACACCTCACTGAGGGAGCTCTTGCTGGACGCGGGCGAGGACGCGGCGCGCGGCTCGTCCTGCGAGTGCCGTCATATGTTATAGATGTGTTCACTCACCGTGGACACCTCACTGAGGGAGCTCTTGCTGGACGCGGGCGAGGACGCGGCGCGCGGCTCGTCCTGCGAGTGCCGTCATATGTTATAGATGTGTTCACTCACCGTGGACACCTCACTGAGGGAGCTCTTGCTGGACGCGGGCGAGGACGCGGCGCGCGGCTCGTCCTGCGAGTGCCGTCATATGTTATAGATGTGTTCACTCACCGTGGACACCTCACTGAGGGAGCTCTTGCTGGACGCGGGCGAGGACGCGGCGCGCGGCTCGTCCTGCGAGTGCCGTCATATGTTATAGATGTGTTCACTCACCGTGGACACCTCACTGAGGGAGCTCTTGCTGGACGCGGGCGAGGACGCGGCGCGCGGCTCGTCCTGCGAGTGCCGTCATATGTTATAGATGTGTTCACTCACCGTGGACACCTCACTGAGGGAGCTCTTGCTGGACGCGGGCGAGGACGCGGCGCGCGGCTCGTCCTGCGAGTGCCGTCATATGTTATAGATGTGTTCACTCACCGTGGACACCTCACTGAGGGAGCTCTTGCTGGACGCGGGCGAGGACGCGGCGCGCGGCTCGTCCTGCGAGTGCCGTCATATGTTATAGATGTGTTCACTCACCGTGGACACCTCACTGAGGGAGCTCTTGCTGGACGCGGGCGAGGACGCGGCGCGCGGCTCGTCCTGCGAGTGCCGTCATATGTTATAGATGTGTTCACTCACCGTGGACACCTCACTGAGGGAGCTCTTGCTGGACGCGGGCGAGGACGCGGCGCGCGGCTCGTCCTGCGAGTGCCGTCATATGTTATAGATGTGTTCACTCACCGTGGACACCTCACTGAGGGAGCTCTTGCTGGACGCGGGCGAGGACGCGGCGCGCGGCTCGTCCTGCGAGTGCTGCGACGCCGACATCGCGGTGGACTGCTGCGACCCGAACATGTGCTGTGGGCGGCATCATATGTTATAGTCTATGTTATTCTTGGGCCGCTTTTTAATTGAGTTCCGAGGTTAATAAACGTCACGTACGAGAGGAACGTACTTACTATCGGTAAGTAGTTCACAGCAGAGTTATTACGGACTCGGGTCACTATTTGGATGTCAAGTTTCAAATATTGTTCATTTTGTTTGTTCGTGCGTTTAAAATGATTTAAGTTCTAATTAATCTCTCAATACGAAATCCAACCTTCAAAGCAAGAGGGTGATGATAGGTGATTGGATGATAAAATTAAAATCGAAATATCCTTTTTGGGATATGAGAAAGTATTTAATTTAAATAGGTAAAAAAATCGATTTTTATACGAAATTTTCAAGTATTACCTTAACACCACTTTAGTTTTGTATTATTTCAATAACAAATACAGACGAATAATATCAGAAACAAAAGTATAATCGAAAAGTTCATAAAAAGTATATCTAATGGATTCATATAGACTACGTCAAAGTTATTGATTGATATTCAGTAGCTCAAGAGATATTGACAAAAATACTCAAAGACTCAATTGGCAACGGCTCGTCGAATGTCGTCGGTACAGATAGAAAAAAAGTTTATGTGACTGTATTAAAACAGATCGTTGTGTTCATGCGGTTATTGACCACTAAGAAATATAGTGAAAAAATAGTAGAAAGAAACTTTTCAGACCTAGAAATCTTAGCAGTGAACTATGTATTTTATTATAAACGAACAGCTCCAATGAAGTAAGAGAGAGCTTAAACTGAAGTAAATAAAAAAGGTATACCTATTACAAATCGTGTAAATATATAGTATTACATAGATAAAATAAAGAATCAAGAAAACAGCTTGAAGCATAACTCTTTAGAGGACGAAATATTGCAAATAAAGACTTTATATACCATATTAAAACCATCACCATAAGCGAAAGCTAACGTGCAAAAACATAATAAAAATAAAACCAAAAATACCTGCGCATCGCAACAACGCTGGGTATTTCTGTAGCGATACGGTGGCGACATCTGTGCGACAGAGAAAAAACATATGTGCAAATAAAAGTTAAAGCGTGACGGAAACACAACACACAGACATTGAGATTGGCAGACAGTACTACAGAAACCGAGACTCGTCTGTGATGTAAGAATAAAATTTTATTTATTACTTTTGATATGTTTTTGAGATTAAGATCAAACATAGTTATTTTTGTAAATTTTCAATGAGTCAAATTGTAAGCAAAAAAAATTAACCTTCAGAATTAATTATTGGGTCCGGTAGGCGATTTACTAAAGATTGAAATTGAAAAAATATATATTTGCCAGAAACATAATTCACAAAAAAAAAAGCTGTGTCGAAGCAACTATTTCTGATCAATTTTAAAGAATTAGAAAAAAAAAACCTTTTTATCCACTATTAATTAAGACTATTTTGTGATTATAATTTTTTTTAATACGAACAAAAATGATCCTCCTAGTCACCTAATTTAAAGTGAATATGAATCACTATCCACTATATTACTTTGGCGTATAACACGGATTCATTCAAATCAATCCGAGCTAGATGTATTAACCATCTAGTCAATCTCATAGTTTTGTAGTTTGAGAATGTTGTACCTTATCACAATGACACATGAAATATATTAGAAGTAAGATGACCTGAAACTAGTAACGGATGGTGGTGATAGTATGTTTACGTGTGTAATTTGTGTATTATTGCAAAGCATTTATTATGTTGCTGGTTATACATGATGAGAAATAATTTTATCACTTGTTAGAAAATTTTGAAATATCATTTGTTAGAAGATCAAGGGCGTCGATCGATGGTAGAGTGGACTAGTCGCCGTGGATTGATTGTTCTGGTAACACCCTTACCGCTGCCTACAGCAAATATAAACTGTAAACCTTACCTTTTGCTCGTTATTCATCGAAGAGACGTTATCATAGAGCCTCTCCGTTGCCGATTCTTTGAGAAACTGATCCAGGTAACTCATCTGCGACGTGGGCCGGTCCATAACTGAAAGAATAAAAACACATGACAACTGGGCACCCTGTATAGTTTCAAGTTTAGATTATTGTCAGACGCAACACGTAAACCAATCCCAACCGCAACCACATTAAATAGAAAACTGAAAATAACTGACAAACAGATGTATGCGCAAAATCGGAACCAGGATATTCTTTACAAACGTACTTTTTACAGAATCTTTATCAATTTTGACATATAATTAGCTGGATTAGTAATACAAGTTGGCTGTCAAAACTAAATTCATTATAACAATGATCAGTCTTATAACCAATCCCGTCTCCGATTTAACAATATTTAGGCAAAATCCAGGGAAAGACATGCACATATATGTTGGACGTTTACAAAACTAACATCTCAGTACAGACACAACATTCACTTATCAACAAGTGTTCTCAAAACTTGTCACTTGGTTCATATTTGAATGTGTAAATGTCAATTTGTGAATACAGGTATATCTACAACAGTTTTATTGGGCACCAAGAAGCTAGAAATTCTCTAAATGATACGTTAAATTAATTTACATATAGCGACATATTATGTATATGCAGATGACGAGAAAAGGATCCCTATTGAAACAAAAAATTAATTTGCCATTTACACAAATAATAAACAAAGTTGTCCGTCGAATCTATTTGTCCGTCTGCCTAAAAGAACTGAGTGGGGTTTCAAACAGTTTAGATCTATAGACGAAGTAATACCGGACGGAGTTTTATTAACCTACTGTTAAGTTGTAATAACTCATTAGGGTTTGGTGAAAATTGGCTAAAATATATAATTAATTATACTAACTTTGTTACCGTTACCCTAGTTTTGGTTTTACCCAGCCACCCTTAGGTTCTCTATGTACTTCTAATTTCAGATATATTTTCCTCAACAAAACAGCTTCATTATTTTAGTAGAATTGAAATACTATCTATTTTAGTGGCATTGAATCTATTTAAATATAATAGCATGACAAAATTATATTAGTTTAGTGAATTACTACTTTTGTAGTAAATATGGTTTGATAGAATATTTTTTTTCACTTAATACTGACATAAATGAAATCATCTATGAACTTCCAGGTCTACATTGAGCTCAATTCGACATGACACTGTCTATTTTTAGACCTCACTTATGTTAGATTGGAGGACTGCATACTCTACAGTTGCTAACAAAAGCTGATACTATTGTAGCATAAACTCCGGTTTCTCTTCTCAGAACAAAACGTATTCATGTTTCTTTTAATTTAATCTAAGTTTCCAGCTTCTTGCGCCGCGCAGTTCATACACAGGGAAAGACTTTACAATCGATTAGTCAACCTACACTAATACAAACAAGTGTTAAAGAAAATCATGAAAAAAAAAAAAACCAATTCGCTTAGCGTTATTGTGTTTACGGTGTGCCAGAAACAGTCACATTCCGATGTATGCTGAAGCAAAAAAAGCAATGGTATATTCGACAATGACAAATGAAACAGGTTTGAGCTCTCGTCACTGTTCCAAAGTTACTTTTTTACAAAATTACTTTAAAATGGTTAGTCACGTGTTTATTTTATATACAATAAGTGAGGCGCCTATTATTGAGGAAGTTAAAAAGTTGTTTACACGTATCGATAAAATTTACGATTAAGAAAAGCACCTCTCGTAACAGTAACACTGCTCCGTGGAAATAAATCAAAATTTTCCTTTACACTTGCTCGTATTTACATAAACATGGAATTAAAAAAATATAATACTACTCCTTACGTATTTTTTATAGGAAAAACACAAATCAAACCCTATAAATGGGCGGGGCTATAAACTGAAATAAGAATCTTCTTGACCCGTTCGTCTAATATCAAAAAGCTATTTGTATTCAACTTTATCGTTGGCTCATTCGCTTGAAAATTACAATTCACAGAAGTGATGATAATTCTGACGAGATATTAGACATTTTGACAACCGTCCAGCAACGTTACGGTCTGCTTAAAAACCATTTTAATACTACTCGAACTTGATTTTAGGTCGATTTCAGGTCAAAAGTAAATAAATGCTATAAAAGAATGTAATCTCTCTCAACAATGATTTAATTAAAGTTAAGTTCTCCTTAGAATTCGTAATTTCATTTTTACTAATAAGGAGAATGAAAATATCTCATACGCGATAAATTCAATAAATAATTAGTCGATTTTATAACAAAACAGGATATATCTATTATATTGAACAAAAAAGTGGGTGAAACACAAAAACGCACAATCACATACGTAAAACTACCTCTAAACACTAAAAGGTACAAACACTAGTATGGCTGCATAACACAGTCAACGAAACACACTTAAAACTCTAATTACTTAATGTTTAAGTTCGTGATTTGGTAAACCTTAATCTCCCATGACTCTGAATACATATCCCAACAATGCACCTTACTTTAAAAATTTCCTACATGGAAGATAATTCAACATACTATAGACATTTTAGGATATTTAGGATTGCGCATAAATATTTCACGTGTTCCAATGCACCTATCAATTAATTGTCGCCACAAGGAACTAGGTCAATTTTGAACGATCAGTAAGTACAAGACACTAAGGGCGGGTTGTATCACAACTACTTTACGTGTCTGTCAACGTTAAAAATGGCGTTAACCACTGTCAAGCTAGAAAACGGGTTGTTTCACCTATAACGGACGTCAAAAATTAACGATTACGTTGACCGTCCATCCACCCACTGGTTAACGTAACTTTCTAGTGAAAACTGAGTTGACAGGCAGGACATCTTTGGTTGAAAGCTTTTAACATTATGGATTCTGTTTTATTTTCATATATTTTAAATGATAATGATGATGATTCAATTGTGGAAAGGAAGAGAAAAGACATTGACGAACAGTTTTTTTTGTGATGAAACAACGCTTTGTATTTGACGTACGTTAAACATCTGATGTAATCGTCAAAAAGTTACGTACGTATGATACGATAACCAACCGTTTGATACAACCCGCCCTTACTGTAATAAATTACATGTTGTGGACGGACAGACGTTAAGGACGAAAAGCGAGAAGCTAAGCAATTATAAATCGTGTCTAAAATGTAACCTATGTATTTTAAGTGCGTTTCGTTGTCTCTATTACATTAAATACATATAAATTCATATAATACACAAAAGTAACGAACCATTCTCTTCTTTGCCACTCCAGTAGGTGGAAGATTTTGTTGATCCTTGCCTCGCTGCTTGCGTACAACTTACAATTTTAATACCACAGTGATAAAGTTGAAAATAAAACAATATGAATACATAACAAAAAAATGAAATTTAATATTTACCTATGTACAAATGCAATTATATCATAAAGTAAAATATACTAATATATATTTTAAAAACAAAAAGTATATAAAAAAAAACAAATATTTAAATGCGATATAAATGTTCTTGTGAATAAAATAAAGCAATTGCTACGTATATGTAATGTTTAACCAAGTAAACATAAATAATACTACTTATAGGTAACATGAAATAACAAGAAATACTAAACAAGAAAACATAAGCTAGAGAGAGATTCTAAACTGATCTTACTATTCACTTAGACTAAAGTCTATTTTAAAAAAGAACTCGTTTGTTCTAATCTTTTCTAATGCTTCAACAGTTACAAGAGTGTTGTCCCTCACAGACTTGAATATCCATGCAATTAATTATAAGGGACAAAACATTGAGTCAAAACAAGAGCTACTGAGTCATTAATAAAATATTATGAATAGGGCGGTTCAAATAATATAAAACATCGATATATTTTCCTTTTCAATACAAAAGGAGTACATCACATGCTCTAACTAAACCTTAAATTCTTGTTGTGATATAAGAACTGATCTGAAGAAAAAACAAAAGGAAATGATGCAGCATATATCGATGTTTAATCAAATGATAAAAATAAATAAGAAACAATAAAAATTAATCCTGCATTGCGATTAAAAACTATAATTAAAATTTCATTTTCAGCGAAATTATGACAAAAACACACGTTTTAAAACACTACGGGGCCCAGTTAACGCAAACTATCACACATTAATCAAGATTGGTATCTCGTTCACGAGAACTGTAGAAGCATCATAACGATAATGAACTTAGCTTTACAACAAAATAACAAAAGCTGCCAAGTAGTAGACGCCCGTCGTGATATTGAGTCCGTCTTCAAAATAATACATATATTTTGCGGTTTAAAAAGAAATGGTGCGAAAATAACGCAAACGTAAATTACGTTGTAAATTTAAGGGCAATCAAACTTTTGATTTTAAATCAAACACATATTGAGCAAGTAAATGCTTAAAGCTGAGTTATAAATATACACAAAAGACAACAGCACAACATCAAATAATAAAAAAAAAAACAATAACAAAAATTATCACACTTTTAAATTTCAATGACTAGTTCGACAAGTTGAGATTCTTTGGCACAATTTTGAGACTAGATTTCTCCGATTTTTCAATCAAATTCACAGGCGTTTTGACATCTGACCTTTAACTATACCTATAATAAAATAAACAAATGATTCAAGAAATGACATTAAAAAAAAAATATAGAAGGTTGTCAAAAAAAAATGTGAAAATACGTCACATTGACGATAAATTATATTTTATCAATAAAAAGCAAGAAATTCTTTGGTAGGAAAAGATAAGGTTGACTAAAGTCTTAAATTAAGCGATATTTTATATCAATCATCGTACATCTGTTGGTAAACTAAAAATAGCACTCCCCAAAAGCAAGACGTCACACCAACTACCCAGGGAACAAAAGGCCTCAACTTGCCGCGAACTGTCATTAAAACATTACAATGCAGGATTAAATGATAAAAAATAAAAGGCGTTTGACGCCAAAAGGTTAAAAAAACGTTTAAATTAGTAAATGCGACAATACAAGATAACATTATACAATAAAAACAACGGAATCATATTCATTTTTCGAAACCAAACAAAACGGTTCAAAATATACAGTTTACAAATTTAGAATTTATGCGGAATAACAAAATTTCATAATCACAGAACCGAATGTAACATAAAAAGTCGTATAGAGTCCATAAACATATCAAACGCAGTTTAAAAACCCAATCGTGCATCGGATGCATTTTGTTTTTGTTATTTCCGTTTTTTTCGGCGCGGACGACGTTGGACTTTTGATGTGGGATTGCAACGAACGTATCCGTTTGACGTTTATGTTGACAGTTGACAGGTCGGTTGGCAATAAGGACGGTTTCGTACCACAGAGCGGAATATTTGTGCATGGGATGGGGTTGGTGCGACATGTAACCAAAATAAAAAGAAAAGGTGCACTAAATAAACATAGAAATGTTGCGTAGACATAGCTGGAATGCAAAATTTATAAATAAAATAATAATGATACACAAATACAAGTTAAAAAGTGTCAATTTTTAGTTCTTAGTCCTGACAATTCCTTCTAGGATCCCAATGCGTTACTAAATAATAAAAAAACTAACATTATGTGCAAACTAAGTAGTACAGAAGGTAGCAGATCAAGGGTTCCAAACCTGTCAAAAAATTGTAATTGAATCTGAACTCTATGTACTCGACATTAAGTAAAAAATTGGTTGCGGAAATTTGACAAGTTTGTAACGCTTGATTTGCTGCATTTTGTACATATACCGTGTTAAACATAAATCATAAATTTGGCAGTTTTTTTGTTTCTTTGGCAGTATTTAAAATAAAATAGGCAATTTCTATGCACATACTCTAGAAGCAAACGATTTATTGAAAATATTTTTTTAAACTCTAACATTATAGTCACCCTAAAGGTTGAGTAATAAATCTGAATAACAATGCTTCGTCTACAGTAAGAAATATATATTTCTGCTTAAAACTTATGTTTCACCGTGTATATTATGAGTGATAAGCGTTGGTACCAGAATTTAAATATCTGAGGACAAATCCCAAGTGCCACAGTAACAGCGGTTGGTTTTTCGATTAAAATGATTTCGGCTCTTACCATATCTACAACGTGTAACAAAATGGAGAGATAAAACTTAAGTGTTAGCTTCTATACCATACGTAGAATATACAGTAACAAAATTAACATGATCAGTGTTGGTATAGACTTTCGGACAAATTTATTTAATTATTTCCCAACAACATATTTTGACAACCCTAGCCAATATAATAAGCTAAGACAAAACTTGTGCCGCAGCCAGTGACCTTATGATCTTTCCCGCACCGGCCGAACTTTGTAGTATTTGTCTTAGTTACCCATCACTATATTTTTACGCCATCTGTTATCGAATAGATTTCATCAAAAGCTAACAGCTGTTTTTAGGGTTGACACTTATATATTCTATTTCGATATTCTGATCTAAACTTGGAACTTGTTTTTCGGCCGAACCGTAAGGATAACAAATTCATGTTACTGTTACTTATAAACTACATCACCAAATGTACAATTCCCTTAAGTATTATCTCTTCATTATGTTACATGTTGTATAGATCGCGCCTAACATCTAGTCCGCTCTGAAGTAGTTGCGAGTCGTTTCACGCAGGTTATTTGTAAGTACGACAACTGCTCAAAACGCCTTGCAACAACTTCAGAGGGGACTACGTGTTTTGCGCGATCTATAACCTCATTAAAAGTAAATGAGTACTGTTTAAAATTGGGCAAGCTTGGCCAGTTATAGCAAATTTAAGATCGTTTCTCAGTTCAAACTGGCTGATGTTCAACGACCTACTTTTAACTCTTTGTAATAGAATTCTGAATCCTAAATGCAGATTTGAATAAAAAAAAGTTGGTCGTGACCAGATGATAGTTTTTACCGATTGATACTAATACAAATAATTCAAATACATTGTGTGTGACCTCAGACCAAGTAAATTGAAATTTTTTGTAGAAATACAACGTTTCGAATGAAAAGGAGCCAAGTAAAAATAACCATTATAGAAATATATCTTACTTGGTAAAATAATACCAGATCACATGTCAATTTATACAACATGTTTGTGAAAGAAAGCATAACATATTATTAATGCATAAAAATTATGTAAATTACTAAAGAAAATTTTCGCGGATTAAATACTAAGGCATTTTGCTATTGCTTGTTTTCTTGCAAGTAAAAAGTGTATGGTATTTCTTCCATGCTGGACTGGGAGCGAAAGAACAACATAGAATGTGCCAGCTGCTTCTCTTCTCGGGCATACCTACTCTAGATGTCAGTTAGGAGCAGAGGTTTCATAGGCGTTTTTTGTGGGCGTGAGCTGCTCTCTCTAGCATTATAATATCTCCAAAGTCAAACGTGACATCAAATTATTTTATAGCCTCTGTGTTCTGACTACTTCATAAGGGATAACAGGCGTGAAATTAGTTATCTATACTAATATATAAAGCTAAAGAGTTTGTTTTTTGTTTGTTTGTTTGAACGCGCTAATCTCAGAAACTACAAGTGGGATTTGAAAAATTCTTTTTGCATTTGATAGCCCAACTCTTGAGGAAGGTTATTTTATCCCGAAATTCCCACGGGATCAAAAGTTACGCGGGTAAAACCGCGCGTGATGGTTAGTGTATGTATGTATGTGGAATACGTACTCGTTGTATTCCAGTGGCTGGTAATATTTTATTGACAAGACAGTTACTTTCGAATAAAGAGCCTTCAAAATTGTCCGATAGGCTTTTGGTATTTTCAAGAGTGATCATAAAAAAATATATAAATAAAAATAAATAATCTTTTTTTATTTTATTTTAATTTGTTATTATTGTATTATACAAGCCTCCGCCTCATCACTGACCCTGATCCGAGTTCACAGTATTTACGCGGGATTTAGTACAACATTGCCGTATCGCTTTGCCGCCATAGTTTCCATTCTAATTGGTCTGAGATCACAGTAATGTAACATCGTATATAAATAATAATAATAAATAAAATCTCCAGACAATAACACCAACTACATGGCCCCAAACTAAGCAAAGCTTATAATATGGGATACCATGCAGCGCACTAGGGGAGAACCTTGAATATAAATGCACATATAGATAAACACCCAGACACGGAACATTTTTTTTTTCGTGCGGTAATCGAACCCGCAACCACTGGCGTCTAAGGCAGATAGGTTTACCCGATCGTCTATAATTTACATGTAGTCGTATAGTTATATTATTGATAGTTATAAGCTAAAGGTACTCACACGAGGCGGGCGCGGCGGGGGTATCCAGCTTAGTCTGAAGCTCTCGCAGCGCTAGCTCTTTGCGCTTGTTGTCGTGCGCGAGAGCTTCCATGCGGGCGCGGGTTTCGTGGAGCTCTCTGTAATGGGATGTTTGAGTGTTGAGTTCATATAAAAGGAATCAAACTCAACTTATATGTGTTGGTTGTGTGCAATAATAACACATAACGGAATGTTATTTTTAACGGATGATACAGAATTATATATGACTTATAGGTTATACAACAAATGCTTTAGGGTTTATGCTATTATTCATATTATAAACAGTGTCATCACCGGTTTTTATAATGAGAACACTGCATTGGTTTTTCCCTGAGTGACGAGGAGGTTTTTAAGGCCATAAATGAGTCACTTCATATTCTAGGCTAGACAATTTTATTGTACTAATCAACTAATCATGACGGTAAAAGTCGTGGACAAAAGTAGGCCGGAGAAATAAATCTTGATTATATAATATAAGGACGGGAATAGCTGTTGACGACTTATTTCACCTTGGTGAAATATCTTTGTCAAACTGAGCTTCGCTATAGTAGGAACATTTTCAATCGATATGCGTAACAATTCAAACTTGACAATATTTGTGATGTTGCCGCGATGTTATTGTTCGATTTTCAGTTTGAATTTTAGACATGTCGAATTGGTTTGTAAAATATAGGATCGTCGTTCATGTGGGTTTCAATATCGAATCTTAATCTAAAATTCAAATTTTTTTCATACAAGAACAAATCCGGATTATGGTTGTCATGGCAACTCCCATATTTTAAAGTGTTTAAGAAGAATCAAGACACATAATTTGAATTAAGACACAATATTAAAACCCACCATTAATGGTGTCAATCCCTATTTTATTTTCAAATTTTATTAACATAGTAGTAGTGTAATATTGGGGCTTCTGCATCACTCACCTCGCTTCGCTCGGTTCGCGATGCGGAGCGCCCCAATATTATTTCTAATGCATAGCATCGTAAGATTTGAAATAGAGCTTCAACAATAATTTACTTATCGACTCATGGTCGTTATTATACAATAGTAATATTGGAGCACAAAAATATCGTTTCTACAAAACATGATTCAGTATAAACAACATTCTCAAGTTCGAGCGGCAGCGCGACGTTGATGCGCCGCCGCGCGCACATCTCATGTTTGCCCAGCTTATTGATAAATTCGTACTGAATTAGGTATACCTATAACATGATCTATGACGATGAAAATAATGCAGCAAGTCTATGTTATATTTAACGTTAATCATGCATATTGATATTAATATGCATGATCATAGTAATATTAAGATTCATAATGCGATTACCATATTATCATTGTTATTAGGACATTGTTTATTTCTTAAAACACACTTTTAAAATGGATACAAAAATAATACATAACTAATAAACCTACTTACCTACTTAATAAATCGAAATATTTATCTTTTTTCAAACTTGCAATGAACTTAATAATTAGGTAGTACGTTTTGTAAATAGATATAAGTATTAGGAAATATTTATTTTCGGTACTTTAATTTACGCAGCTATGAATTAGATCAATGTTTTTGTTTGTTTGACGACCTGTACTGCGACGCGGCGGCGGCGGCAGCGGATAAGGCGTCAGCCTCACGACACTGTTGATTAGAAGGCTGCGGGTTCGATTCCCGCGCGGATCAGTATAAAAAAATTCTAGGTCTGGGTATTTATCTAGTTATGTACATTTATCCTAGGATCCTTAGGTTCACTACATAGCTTTGCTTTCTTTGAGGCCTAGTAGTAGGTGCGATTGTTTGGGAATTTTATTTCCTTTTGAATTAAGCATTTAATTGAAATTTAGTTCATGAGGACTCGGTTTCAAATCCTAAGTTGGAAAAACTGTTAAGAAGTGTTTTTCATGTATTTTATTTATTTAAAATAACAGTGGAGAGTTGAAACTCTATGGTTTATATATCGTTCTCACACATTATCTGCCCTAATATTATAAAGCTGAAGTGTTTGTTTGGTTAAATGCGTTAATCTCAGAAACTAGCAGTCCGATTTGAAAAATTCTTTTTGCGTTAGATAGCCCAACTTTGAGGAAGGTTATAAGCAGATCATTCTACGGGATCAAAAGTTAGGGGGGTAAAACCGAGTGCGGTCGGCTAGTTCTTTATAATCCTATCTTTTTTGGAAACGATATGCTTTTAAGGAAGTGTACCCCGAATGTCTTGAATTTTGAATTTGAAATATGTTGTTTTCAATATTGGAATTTAAAAACTTGACTGACAATTTGTTAGATGAAATAGTTAAAGAAAGAACCCTAGTGGTTGAAGACAGGCTGTGCGGCTGGAGCGGCGGTGGGTTCGATCCCCTCACGGAACAAAAATATTTATATGTATGTCTGCTATAGAACCCCTCTAATTCGCTACATGGTATTCTATAACACAAACAGTTGCTTATTTTTAGGCTATTTAGTTGCTGTAATTGTTTAGGGATTTTTATTATTATGTATTAATGAGTAAAGGTTTTTTGTTAGAAATTACAATAGGTACCTACGCTTATGCTTAAATTGATAGGTTTCGAGTTATTTTCGGAAGCGGCTTTTAACTAAATTTGATAAACGTTTATGATGTTAAGTTAATATTAATATGAAAACATAGTATTTAATATATTGATAAAGGTTTTTATGTTTAATGCATTGGAATTATAATAACTAAATATGTAAGATATTCAGTTATTTTGGTTAACTGTAGGTAATCGTTAACTACCAGTCTAAAGGGACGCTCTTCATAGATCGGTGACGCTCCGCCAAACATGGCACGTTTTCCTTTTTAGAATTTCGTCTCATATGTCTGCGACGAAGCGTCGCCACATCCAAATAAAGGAAACGTCGGGGTGTGTACGTAGTAACTAAATAGTAGAGAGAAGAATAGATCTTACGATAGGAGTGTGTAAAATATAATTTCCAAAAATTTATATTTGTAAAACTTTCGACAACGTTAGCAAAAAATAATAAAATCACTACCTTAGATTTACGAGTATATAAATGAGCCGATTGCTCTTCTGCCAATAATTACATTTAGTATTTGATTAATTATTGTGAATACAGTTTTTACGTGACGAATACCTACAGTGTAACATTTTAAAGTGAACCAGCAACTTATTGAAGCAAATATGTAAGTACGTATTACATTTTTATGAACAATTTTATAACTTGATGGTTGGATCCTTTTTGAATAGTAACTACAAGACTCGCAATGGTTCAATTGGTCACCTTTCCACTACACCATCGTGTCACCTTTGAGGGTTCGATTCCCAAATGGAAAAATAATTGTATTTGGGGAGATATTCCTAGTCCATAGTTGTGTTTTTTATAACAGTAGTTATTTACAGAAGAGCGGGTTCGATTCCCGCACGGAAAAAAAAATGAATACATTGACACCAAACGCTAGTCTTCGATTTATTATTTACATTCTAGTCATATATATTTTGATAGTCTCTACAATTTAAGTTTAATTTTTTAATTTTACTAGAAATCATAATATCTACAGAAGAGTTATGGGTTCGAATCCCAGTATTTAACGTTACTTACTTAAAGTTCTCTAATTATAATTCCCTCAACCGTTTTTTATCGAAATTTTATTATAAGAAACTTATTTAGATTTTGAAGTTTTAGTTGACAACATAACACTGTGCTAAGTATGTGGTTTAACTAATTTAAAGAAAATTAAAATGAATCATTCAAATTTATAGCTGCTCCTTCTTTTCAGGTCAAGTTCCACGAATCCTTTCGAGTCCGACGTAGAGTCGCATCTTAATACACCTTCCACGTCTCAAAAACCAAAACAACCTAAAAAAACGAAAAAGGATTTGAAAAATAAGACCGAGACTAAAAAGCCAAAGAAAACTGCTCTGAAAGACCTCTTTGGAAGCGACTCGGACTCGGAAACTGATACTCCAGTAATAAAGCGGGCGAAAACAACCAAACATAGCCGACTGATTGAATCTTCGGTAAGTTTAAAACCTTGATTTTTCTATATTATGTAATATTATTTTACTGATTTTCTGTATTAATTAATTGTCTAGGACCTTCACCTAATTAATCAATTAATGTGGTACGATACAATATATTATTTATTAATTTTATTAACGACCTCCTCCTCGGTAGATCAATTTTTAGTTAACGAAAGGTTGCGGGTTCGATTCCAGCTCAAGCCAGGATTTTTATTTTTTGAGTTTTTGATAATTTTTTGAATATGGTTTAATGTTATGATTTAATTCAATTTTATTTCAATATTACAGGACGACGAGGGAGATCTTCAACCGCTGAAGGTATCTGCTCTGCGTTCGTCCCTGTCCAGAAGAACAGCCAGTGGAAACTCCTACCAGCAGGACCTTACGCGCAGCGGCGATTATTATGTCGAACTTCGTATATACAATCACAGAGAGGCTGAACGGCTAGGGAAGGATCGGTGGAAACAAACGCTTCTCTCTTATAGAGGCTCTGTGAGCACGAACTCGCCGACTTGGAGGGCTGTTGCCAATCTAGTGTCTGCAGCTAAAGCAGAATTTAGAGGTGTACAGCCTATTTTATACCCGAATAACAATATTTAATGTATTTTATATTTATAATACTGTTGTGGGTTTATATTCAGCATTAAAACCATTTATTCTTATCTATATTCCTGCCTTTGAATTAGATAATGTCTGGGTATCCTATTTTTAATAATTTAATTTTTTATTACAATAAACATATGTAGTTATTTTTGTGGTTTATTTACAGGAAACTTAACAAGGATTTTATCCTAAATACCTAGATTCAAAGATAAACTCGATACCAAGATAAACTCGATTCCAAGATAAACTCGATTCCAAGATAAACTCTTTTAAGAAGATTCGATTTAAATATCTTTTTATAGTAGAACTTTCTTTACTTTATAAAACATTACATTGCTTACAAAAAAGTAATAATTAAAGATATAGGTGCCTATATACCTACATTTAATAAAATTAATCATGTTTTTTTGTGAAGTTTGTAACTTAGAAGTGTCAAAATATTCTGCACATAAGAAAACTAATATACACAAATCGAATTGCCTATTGCAGACAACGTTTGACAACGTTCGTATAATAGCCACAGCCTTTCAAAACCGAATAATTAGTTATAGAGTGAATCCATACGAGGTTATCGATACGCCTGAAATATTTTTGACACAGATTTCACAAAAAGTTTGTTATCTTATCAAAGAATTATTGAAAAAACATGATTGTATTAAAGTTAATTTTGAATTGTTTGTTTGGTATACATTGCCGAAAAATGATGAAAAGTCTTTAAAATCGTTTAACACAAAATATAATATAGTATTGCAAAATACAGACATCTCAGACCTATATAAATTATTTTGTGAGAAGCTTATTTGTAAATGTACTGAATTTCAACTTTCAGAGTCAGGCTGGACAATTGAGTCCCTCAGTCATTTGGAAATTAATATCGTAAAATATAATCCTTTGCGAGGTGGTTCTTACTTACAATTGCCTAAACGTATTGCTAATACTAAATCATGTTTAAATATAAAAAATTATGATCAACATTGTTTTCTTTGGTGTATCATAGCTGAAATATTTCCGACAAAGATTAATCCAAACAGAACTTCTTCATATCCACATTATTCCGACATACTAGATATTTCTAACATGAGCTTTCCTCCCAGTTTTAAGGATATTCAGTGCTTTGAAATAAATAATCCTGATATTAGTATTAATATTTATGGTTTAGATACTAATGATAAAGTTACAGGTCCCTTGTATAAAACAAAATCACGTCGTTTATACCACATCAATTTGCTTTATATTACAGAAAATAGTAGAAGTCATTTCTGTTTAATTAAAAGTTTTGAAAAACTTGTGCATAAACAGTTAACCAAACACAAGAGTAGAATATTTTTATGTGATGAATGTTTTATTTATTTTAACACTGAAGAGAAGTTAAACTCTCATGAATGCTCCGGAATTCAAACTATTTTACCCGAGACAGGAAGTAAAATAAGTTTTTCGAATTATGAGAGAACGCAAGTAGTCCCTATAGTGATATACGGAGATTTTGAAAGTTTATTGCGTGAATATTCTGACAAAAATAAGTCCACATATGTTGAAAATATACAAGTTCATGAGGCTACATGTTTCGCTTATTATATTTGTTGTAAAGCAAATCCGAAGTTAAATGATTTTGTTTCTTATAGAGGGCCTGATTGTTCTAAAAAATTTGTTAAATCTCTAACTAATGATGGAAAACGATTATTTAAAATATTATTAGAGAGCAAACAAATGTTGCCGTTAACTGACACTGAGCGATTAAGTTTCATAAGCAGCACGCAATGTCATATTTGTAAAAAAAAGTTTTCGTGTAATGATACTATTGTTAAGGACCATGATCACTTTACTGGCAAATATAGAGGAGCTGCTCATAATGCATGCAATTTAAATGCCAAACAATGTACTTTTATACCAATAGTGTTTCACAACTTATCCGGCTATGATTGTCATTTATTCATAAAAGAACTTTCCAATATTAGCGGTCGAATTCATCTTATTCCGAGAAATAAAGAGAAATATATTTCTTTCACAAAATTTATAACAGTCAATGCAACAAATGCTGTACAATTGAAGTTTATTGATTCATTTAATTTTTTAAGCTCTAGTATGGACAAACTTGTCACAACTATGAACCCTGAGGATTTCAAAAATTTAAAATATTTTTTTACCGATAATAAATTATTTGACATTGCTCGAAGAAAAGGAATATATTGTTATGACTACATAAACTCTTGGGAAAGATATGATGAGATCGAATTACCATCACCATCACATTTTTTTAACAAACTTACAATGGAGTCTATATCTGATAAAGACTATGAACATGCTTTAAAGGTTTGGAAAACTTTTAAAATAAAAAATTTGGGTGAATATACAGATTTGTACCTAAAATGTGATGTATTACTTCTATGTGATGTTTTTGAAAAATTTAGAACTATGAGTTTGAATCACTATGGTTTAGATCCTTGCTATTACGTTTCATCACCTTCATTAAGCTGGGACGCTATGCTTTTGTATACTAAAATCAATTTAGAACTTATCTCTGACGTAGAAATGTATCAAATGATAGAAAAAGGAATAAGAGGCGGACTTGCTCAGTGTTCACTTAGATATGCGAAGGCAAATAATGAATATCTTTCTGACTACAATAACAAAGAGCCTGATTGTTTTCTTATTTACCTTGATTGTGTTAATTTGTATGGATATGCTATGATGCAAAAACTTCCAGTAGGTGGTTTTAGCTTTTTGACTGAGGATGAAATTTTAAAGTTTGATGCCTTAAGTGTTTCAACCGATTCTGATACAGGATTTATACTAGAAGTAGATCTTCATTACCCTGACTACTTGCATGATGATCATTCCGATTTGCCATTTGCACCTGAAAAATTTGTTCCTTTCTGTAGCCGAAACGATAAACTTGTTGCTAATCTTTTTGATAAATATAAATATATTATTCATTACATTCACTTAAAGGAATGCTTAAAAAATGGTCTGCAATTATTAAAAATACACAGAATACTTGCATTTCAACAAAGTAATTTCTTAGAATCTTATATTTCGTTAAATACCGCGCTTAGACAAAATGCAGAATCTAATTTTGAAAGAGACTTTTTTAAGAAACAAAATAATTCTATATTTGGTAAAACCATTGAAAATAAAAGAAAACAAGTGGATGTTAAACTTGTAAATATATGGAGAGATGATTCAAACCAAACTAAAAAATTCTGCGGTGCTGAAAAATATATCAGTGCACCTAATTTCAAGAACTTTTCTGTTATATCGGAGTCCTTAGTATCAATCCAAATGAATCAAACAAAAATAACTTTAGATCGTCCGATCTACATAGGTTTTAGTATCTTAGAAATAGCGAAATGCCATTTGTATAGGTTTCACTACTCTATCATGAAGAAATATTATGAAAATAAGTTGAAACTTTGCTACACAGACACTGATAGTCTTTTATATTTAATACGCACTAAAGATTTTTACAAAGACATGAAATTAAATTTAAAATATTTCGATACTAGCAACTTCGAAAAAAGTAATGAATATTCTATGCCAATTGTTAATGCTAAGGTACCTGGTTACTTCAAAGATGAAATGGGTGGCGAAATCGTATCGGAATTTGTAGGCTTAGGAGCCAAATCGTACTGTATAACTACAAAAAAATCAACTTTAAAAAAAGCTAAAGGTGCTAAAAAATGTATTACAAGAAAACTTAACATACAAAAATACAAAAATGTTTTGATGAAGAACGAAATTCTGAGAGATCATATGTGTATTATTAAGTCTAAAAATCATAGAATTTTTACTCAAAAGATAAATAAAATTGTATTGTCAAAAAAAGATGACAAGCGTCAAATAATGAATGATAAAATAACAACTTTGCCATGGGGACATTACAAAACAATATTTTAATAAGAAATAATACGTATTAGATATATTAAGTTTTATATTACTAAGTTTATTGTAATAATATTAAGTTTTATTGGTTTTGTACACCTACGAGTATATCAATTTATTTTAATGTAATGTTTAATCAATGTGATGATAATCTTATATTATAGCAAAGTTTTGTTTTGTTTGTTTTTAAATACAATAAATATTTGATGATATGATATAATACTATGAAATAAAATGCAAATATCAAAATAACAATTGTTTATTTTAAAAACCATATCCCATACCATAAGAATAATCAAAACAATAATATGTTAAAAGAAAGATATAAAATATTACATGCTGGATTTGCCTAATTTTTTTACAATTTTACATACTAAATGATCAGTTTCATTCATAATATCGTCATAATCACTAGTTACTAAATACTGCACATTCACACTAGCATTATCAAGTTCAATATCCTCCATATTACGACCATCCACATCAAGTACAATTATTTTTATTATATGACTAACATGTTCAGGCTCCTTACGTATGACAAAGGATTTATTGTTCAAAGTATTCGATTTTCTTTTTTTCATTTCTAAAGATTGTTCTTCAGCTTTCCGTTTTTGATGCTCCTCACATGATTTTGCTGCTACTTCATTATACCAGCTTTCTCTATCTTGAGCGTAGTAAAAAGGATTCATTATTGGGTCTGAGTCTTCCATCAAATTCTGAAACAAGAACAAGTTAGAAATAAATAATACAAAATATTTTAATTCATAAAATTTAAAAGACCTTGACTTATTACTCACCCCACGTAAATTCTCCGCCATGTCTGTAACCGGACTGTAAGAAGGTGACTGTGACATGATTCTGTAAGAAATAATACAATTAAGTATATCTAAATAATTCAACATATAAAATGAATGACAAGATGAGGTTTATCAAGCGATTTTACATATTTTAATTAATTTTAATAATTTATTATATTAATTAAAATAACACTTACCTTGAGAATAAAAAGTTATAAATCCAACCTGCTTATCCAAAAACCACATGCGAAGTGATGGTTTATTCTATCATAAATACAAAAGTTATTTGATGCACGATGCGTAATATGAGTCAATAGCTAGCTCATATTTAATCTGGAAAAGGAGAATAGAATCATTCCTGTAGTGACAAGTCTATGCAGTGATAAGTTAGATCCAAAATAAAGTATATATGTCCATGTTAGGTAAAAATTAATTTATTAGACAAGATGAAGTTGATCAAACAACCCATATCACTTAACGTTAAAAATATAAATCTTGGCGAGTCTCCTCATAAGATTAGACACAGCGCTTTGTTGCCAAATACGATTCGTTGTATAATATGTGGTCCCTCAAATTGTGGTAAAACAAACGTTGTGATCAGTTTGTTGTTGCATGAAAATGGGCTGAAGTTTAAAAATCTTTACCTTTACTCAAAGACTAATTTTCAACCAAAGTATTGTTTTTTGCGAGAAGTATTAAGACGAGTACCTCAGATAAAATTCTATGAGTTCAATGACGATAAAGATGTCATATCTCCGAGTGAAGCTTTACCAAATTCTGTATTTATATTTGATGACGTTGTATGTGAAAATCAAATAAACATCCGTAATTATTTCTGTATGGGTAGACATAAGCAACTTGACTGCTTTTACTTATCGCAAACCTACTCAAAAATCCCAAAACAGCTGTTACGCGATAATGCTAATTTTCTTATAATATTTAAACAAGATGATGTGAATTTAAAGCACATTTATGAAGAACATATCAACTCTGATCTACCATGGAATCAGTTCAAAGATGTTTGTAAAACTGTTTGGAGTAATCCTTATAACTTTCTTCTAATTAATAAAGAATCATCATTAAATAATGGAAGGTACAGACAGAATTTTGATATATTTTTTAAATTTGATATATAGATACATGCATATTTAAATGAATTCTATACAAAACATTGCTAGTGTTATTTCTTTCTTAGTTGAACGCAGTTGTGGTTACGTGACATGGAGAAAAATATAAAAATAGAATTAATGAAGTCTGTTGATTCAATAAAAAATAAAATAAAACAAATGAAATCTCAGGAACATACAATGAATTTGTCACTTGACAAAATGCTAAAACCGGTGACAGATCCTCTTAAAACTCTAGTTGATTCAAGTAGTTCTACAGAAAAAATAAAAAATAAAGAAAATACAACTTTGACTACTTTTGAAGAAATTGAATCTGATGGAAATAATGCTAGCTTACCTGCAAAGTTCAGTGATTATAATGAACCGAAATTTAATTCTGCACAACCGTCGGAACTAAATTCTAAAAGAGGATTGACAGATAATTTTGAAATTTTATTAGAAGGTGATGACATCCATGATATATACGATGGTGTTAATATACCGTTTGGACTAAGAAGTGAACACAAAAAGTTGCTTATGGGTAACTCAGTTGTATCATTTACTACAGTTGAAAGTTTAAATAATGATAATATAACTTTGATTAAAATCGGAGATAAAAATAATAGTAAATCTTATAATTTGACCCCTGGCTTGAAAGAACTTTTACTACGCAGAAAACCCGACTTAAAGTTAATATCAAACAAAGATAAACTTGTCTATAAGGATATGTTACATTATACAAACGCGCACAAAAGAGATTTTGATCCTAGAGGTCAAATAAGAGGTGATAAAGGAATAAAATATCGTGAAATAATCAAACCATTATTTTCTGAAACTTTAAATGATAAAAGTGAGATTAAACTTGGTGGTAACTTACCAAAACTAAAAAAGTATAAAAGCAACACTGATTTAGTATACTGGGATGATCCCAATGAATTGGTTGAGCGATTAAAGTTATTAGTAGCTTCGAGAGATGCTGGCAACACAAATCACGATAATGAAATTTTATCTATAATTGAAGAATTAAAAGAAGCTAACATAATTAAGTAATATATAGTGGCAGTGACAAGATTCTGATTTAGTGTAACAGATTTATTCATCATGAGCATTGGCAAAACTCATTAGTGTATTAGATTAAAAACGTTTAATTATACTTTTTTGTAAAACTCGCAAGTTGAAGAGATTGTAAATAACAAGAGTTGCAAAAATATCAACATGAGCAAAGCAGATGTGGTAAATGAAATTCATAAAAACGCAAGAGTGAACTTTCCACGAAGGCGTGTTATTATGAGAGACATAGATGATCTATGGCAAGCAGATTTAATTGATATGCAATCTATTGCCTTAGAAAATAAGAATTTTAGGTATATTCTTGTTATTATCGATACATTTTCAAAGTATGGTTGGGCCTTTCCTCTTAAAACCAAATCCAAGGATAGTGTGTGTGACACTTTTAAGATGTTGCTGGACAAGGGTCGCGTGCCTAAGAATTTGCAAACTGATAATGGGACAGAATTTTACAATAATAAATTTAATAAACTCATGGAATGCTTTCGCATCAATCATTATTCAACCTACTCAACAAAAAAAGCCTCAATAGTTGAACGATTCATCAGAACATTGAAGTCTAAGTTGTACAAAGAATTTAGTATGAAAGGTAACTTCAACTGGATTAATAATACTCTTTATGACATTATTTATAAATACAATCATACGCATCATCGAACAATTGATGAAAAACCAGCAAATGTGAATAATATTAATAAAAAACTAATATTAGAAAAATATGTGAATACAGAAAAAAAAGTCATCTCAAAAAGTAAGTTTAAAGTGGGTGATTATGTACGTATCAGTAAATACAAAGGAACATTTGAAAAGGGCTATACTCCAAATTGGTCGACAGAAATATTTAAAATTCGAAAAATACAGAATACAACTCCTATAACTTACTTAATTGAAGATGTTATCCGAAATCAGCCTATTTTAGGAGCATTTTATGTACAAGAGCTTCAAAAAACAAAATGTCCTACTGTATATTTGGTTGAAAAAGTTCTTAGACGGAAAGGAAATAAGGTTTTAGTAAAATGGCTAGGATTTTCATCCGCTGAAAATAGCTGGATTGATAAGTCTAATATATTATAACAAAGAAATTAAATGTTAACATTTCTTATTTATTACCAAAAATTGCTATATTTATTATGTGTTCAATCTATAATTGGTCAGTCATACGATGTGTATTGGAGAGAGTAGTCTTCTCAATTGGCTTATTAATCATTTACCGTTTGAATTACATTTTCCTGGATATAATTATTGTGGTCCCGGCACAAATCTGATTAAAAGACTTACGCGCGGAGACAAAGGTGTGAACAAATTAGACGAATATTGTAAAGAACACGATATTGCCTATCATAAATCGAAAAGCTTAAGGGATCGACATAAGGCAGATTTAGTCTTATTACAAATGGCAAAAGAGCGGACAATAGCCCCTGATGCAAGTGTAGGAGAAAAGTTCGCAGCACATCTAGTAAGCAAAGCTATGTTAACGAAAGTTAAAACTGGAGCGGGCTTACAAAATCGTACCCGAAATAAAAAATGTTTGAAACAAGTAACGTCTGGCAATGGTTTTAAAAAAAAATTAAAAAATGTTATTAATAAAACAAAAAGACGCATACAGAAATTGAAACCAAAAGGCAAAAAAATGGCAATAGAGTTAGCTATGGCTGCTGCAAGAGAATTAGTAAATGATTCATCTATAAAACTTCCGCGAGTTATTCCTATACCAAAAACTGGCGGCTTTCTACCTTTGATTCCTATTTTTGCGGGGCTATCAGCGGCTGGAGCTTTAGCAGGAGGTGCTGCTGGAATAGCTAAAACCATAAATGAATTCAAAATGGCAAAAAAGAGTTATGATGAATTAAAGCGACACAATGAAAAAATGGAAGCTGTTTGCATTGGAAGGGGATTACACCTTAAACCTCATAAAAATGGTCTTGGAATATTTGTTTCGAAAGAAAAAAACTAATATACCGGCTACCCAAACGAGCATTAACTAACATTGACATTCTGAAGTATGGTAATAATATTCCTTATTTTAGAGGTGTCTTTATGAGAGATGAACTCCCTAAAAAACCTTTCAAAATTGAGTGTGGAGTAATAAATTTAGATGATTCTAGAAATCCTGGTTCACATTGGGTAGCCTATGTAAAATACAATGATTACATAGAATATTTTGACAGCTATGGAGATCTTAAACCTCCGAAAGAATTTATAAAATACCTAGGTACTAAAGTTCACTATAATTATGATAATATACAACGCGAACACCCTTTTAATTGTGGACATCTTTGTTTAAAGTTTTTAACCAATTTTTGGTCTGGTCAAGGAATAAAATAAACAGTATCGTTCAGAAGTGTCCAGTATGCAAGCATGTCTTTAACGGTTACCATCTCTGGAAATAAATCAGAACTGCATTCATACTTTCAACCACCTCTTAGTTTATCCGGTGCATACGGATGCGGATTACTATATTTTTCAGTATTAAACTCAATACCAGGAGGGCGCAGTAACAGCAACATTTTACCCGTCGTTAGAATTGAATGTGATCTAGTCCATGGTTCATACTCCAACGGATTACCGACCCATGTTATTCACGAATTCATATCTAATTCTGAGACCGGTAATCAGTACATAGAAAAACCGCAAAACGTTATTTACTTTCCCGTGAACAAAAATATAATACCATCTATATCTATTAAGATTGTTGATCAATTTGGTTATTGCATTAACTTCAGAGAAGCGTGTATTCAATTACAACTTCATTTAAAAAAAGCGATATGATATCGTACAATAAAAACCCTACAGTTAATGTAAAGCACTTTATTTCGTCTAAGACCGCTAAAGTGCAAAGACGTAAGAAAAAAGTTAAGAAATTGACTAAAACAAATAAAGATTTTCTTAAAGCCTTAGGTTTTAAAGTATGAATATGCTACAGATTAGCGAGTCTCCACACTTCGATACTTCGATTGAAAGTTATGAAGTTCATTCTTACAATCCGTACAACAATAGCTTCAGAGAAAATGATGAAATCAGAATACCAATTAACCAGCAAGACATATACGTACTACCAACAGCCAGTTCAATTTACATCGAAGGTCAGGCAAAACTCTTCGGAAAAGATGGAACTCCGATTAAGAAAACTATTACGTTCAGTAATAATCCTGTTATGTTCTTGTTTCAAGATATCAGATACGAAATAAACGGTATTGAAATAGATCGTATTAAAAATTCTGGAATAACATCAACAATAAAGGCATACGTATCAATGAATGAAGGTGAAAATAAAGTTGCTGCCTTATGGGGCTGGAATATGAGTGGATTTCAAAGTGATGGTCGTTTTAGTGCTATCATACCTCTAAATAAGATTTTAGGGTTTGCAGAGGATTACAATAAAATTGTGATAAATTGTAAACATGAGTTAATACTAAATAGAAGTAACTCTAATTTAAACAGCATCATATTAACTGATGATGTCACTCATTTTCAAATAGATGTACAAAGAATACAATGGCGTGTACCACAGATAAAAGTCTCAGACCGTGAACGATTGGTACTTCTAAAACATTTAGAAAGAGATAAACCTATACAGATTGCGTTTAGAAATTGGGATTTATACGAGTATCCATTGCTTCCTAAAACTACAAAGCATTCATGGTCAGTTAAGACTGCATCTCAATTAGAAAAACCGCGATACGTGATTTTTTGCTTACAAACTAATAGAAAAAATAATAAATCCAAAGACAGTTCGTTATTTGATCATTGTGGAGTAACAAATATAACATTATTTTTGAATTCACAGTATTATCCGTACGAGCCTTTGGGGTTAAAGTTTGCTGAGAACAAATATAATATATTATACGAGATGTATGTGAAATTTCGTCAGTCGTATTATAACTTTCCTGCGGATCCGTTGCTTGATATAACAGATTTCAAGGAGAAGGCTCCTCTCTTTATTATAGACTGTTCAAGGCAAAACGATAGTTTGAAATCTGGTCCCGTAGATGTACGGCTGGAAATTGAATGTTCTGCACCAATACCAGATAATACAACTGGATATTGTTTAATAATTAACGATCGACTTTTGGAATATAAGCCTTTGAGTAACATAGTACGAAAATTGTCATGACTGCTATTGTAGATATTCAAGGTTTTAAAACAGAAACAAATGAATTCATTGTAAAGGAAATCGCAATTTTGTGCGATGATAAATTACAGGTGCTATTGATCAAACCTCCTTTTCCATATCATGAATTGACAAAAAAAGAAAGAAAGCAAGTAAATTGGATTGAACGTAATAGAAAGATATATTGGAGTGAAGGAGTTGTATCCTATTCAGGTTATAAGAAATTAATCAGAGATATTGTAAAAGATAAATTTATCTACGTCAAAGGTGTTGAAAAAGTTTTATGGTTACAATATATTTTAGAAAATAATGATATAATATATAATTTAGAAGACAAAAATTGTCCTAGTTTGTTAAGTCTTTATGATCAATATTTACACTCTCCAGATTTGTATAGTTGTATTTATCATGAAAAAATATGTGCTTTAAAAAATGTTTTGTGTTTAAAAAAATGGATTTTTAAGAATAAATGTTTTAAATGAAATATTTAGTATTTTATTCCACACAAACATATTGTTAAAGTTTGCACTACTGACCCTCCCTCTCTGCCCAAACCTCCTAAAGCATCAAATGAATGTGTATATAAATTGTTAGCAACATAATACGGCTTCATTATATTTTCATTAACATTGGTTTGAACTACCTACTTAATGCAATATAAAAATGTTTAAAGAAAACTACAATCCTCGATATGATATGTATCATACGCATGAAATGCGCGTACATTCATTTGGTTATTATTGGGCAACCACTGACTCTCAGAAAAGGCTGGTGATGGAAATGGCTGATGCGGGATTTTTTTATGGTGGTAATGGAATTAATGACAGAGCAGTATGTTTCTCATGTGGAGGTGTTATTGAAGGTTGGGAGATTTACGACGATCCTTGGATGCAACATGCTTTAAACTTTCCTCAATGTTTTTATTTGAATGCTGTGAAAGGAATAGATTATATAAAAAGTGTCTGAGACAGAAATCTAAATATTATAAACCTTAGGTACAGACGAAATATAATCTATACTAATATGAAGGAGCAAATTTCTGTGTATCTGAGATCGTATATCTGTGTATCTGAGATCGTATAGAAACATAGTAGCTATGCATTAGAAATAATATTGGGGCGCTCCGCATCGCGAACCGAGCGAAGCGAGGTGAGTGATGCAGAAGCCCCAATATTACACTACTCATAGTTTTTATCGTTAAACGTGCCAATTGGCATGTTATAAGTTGATCCGTATAGCGCTGGTTTCGGCGCACGGCGCACGGCTGTATCTCACCTCATGGCAGTGTGCAGGTCCGCGCGGGTGCCGGTGAGCTCCTCCTGCGTGTGCGCCTTGGCCTGGATCTCGGCGTGCAGCGCGGCCTGCAGCGTGAGGATCTCCATCTTGTCCAGCTTCTGCGAGCGCCGGTTGCGCCAGCCGCGGGGCGCGGGGCTGTATCTCACCTCATGGCAGTGTGCAGGTCCGCGCGGGTGCCGGTGAGCTCCTCCTGCGTGTGCGCCTTGGCCTGGATCTCGGCGTGCAGCGCGGCCTGCAGCGTGAGGATCTCCATCTTGTCCAGCTTCTGCGAGCGCCGGTTGCGCCAGCCGCGGGGCGCACGGCTGTATCTCACCTCATGGCAGTGTGCAGGTCCGCGCGGGTGCCGGTGAGCTCCTCCTGCGTGTGCGCCTTGGCCTGGATCTCGGCGTGCAGCGCGGCCTGCAGCGTGAGGATCTCCATCTTGTCCAGCTTCTGCGAGCGCCGGTTGCGCCAGCCGCGGGGCGCACGGCTGTATCTCACCTCATGGCAGTGTGCAGGTCCGCGCGGGTGCCGGTGAGCTCCTCCTGCGTGTGCGCCTTGGCCTGGATCTCGGCGTGCAGCGCGGCCTGCAGCGTGAGGATCTCCATCTTGTCCAGCTTCTGCGAGCGCCGGTTGCGCCAGCCGCGGGGCGCGGGGCTGTATCTCACCTCATGGCAGTGTGCAGGTCCGCGCGGGTGCCGGTGAGCTCCTCCTGCGTGTGCGCCTTGGCCTGGATCTCGGCGTGCAGCGCGGCCTGCAGCGTGAGGATCTCCATCTTGTCCAGCTTCTGCGAGCGCCGGTTGCGCCAGCCGCCCGGCGCGGGGCTGGCGGCGGCGGGCAGCGCGGGCGCCACGGCCGGCGGGCTCGACGCGCTCGGCGGGGACCCGGGGGACCCGTGCGCTGCCACAACATCACACACTATTACATTATGAATCCCCCAGACAATCACACCAACTACATGGCCTCGAAGTAAGCAAAGCTTGTGTTATGAGATACCATGTAGCGAACTAAGAGAAAACCTGAAATATAAAATACATAGATAGATAAACGCCCAGACACGGATTTTTTTTATCTTGTTCCGTACGAATAATCGAACCCGCAACCAATGGCGTCTGAGGCAAAAAGGTTTACCCCATCGCCAAAGTAGTTATGTTTATGTTTTTACAACGTGATATTAAACTCTTTAATGTAAACAAATCATATAAAAAACACAAAAGAAAATAATAACAGATTAAGTTAAAGTAAAATAGACTGTCTTATCAATTAATAATTTTTTTTTGTGAACTCAAGAATGGATAAAAATAATTATAATAGTGATGTCAAAACCAACCTCTCTTGGCTGAGAATTTCGCCCTTTCGAAATAATAATAAACACTAATAATAAAACACGAATAATAATTGCACAACTATACAACATACAATGTGTTTAGACAAACAAATCTTAAAGTACAATAAGATAGCCTTATCGCTAAAAAGCGATCTTTTCCAGACAGTCTACAAAGCACCAATCAATACCAAAGGTGCTCTGGTACAATAGAACGTATGTATAAAGGAATACGTATACGGGAATAAATGCGATTAAATTGACAAAGTAAATTTAAATATTCACGTGATTCGCAACGCATTCATAATAGTTCAGTTACAGGATACTATCAATGTGGAAATGTTTTTATAGGTACAAGGCGTTGTTATTATGACTGAGATTAAGAGTTAATAGGTGGCACAAAAAATAAAAAATTATAACAATTGTATAGCCTAATTCCCAATTCAATACTTTCTTTATGCTATTTTTTATTACTGATGATAAATACTCAAATTTAATTTTACTTGGAAAACATGTGTTTCGTTTACTTTAAAAATATAGGGTATTGAACTGCATATAAAATAAAAACAAATGATATGATACGCGCGTTCGGTACGGACGTGGCCGCGTGCGCTCCGAGCGTGCGTGCCAATTCAGTCGCAACGCTCCGTGGAACGTGTCACACGCGCGTATGAAAATGAGCTTTGATACAGAGCGACTGAATTTTAAAACAAATTCCCCACACAGCAACCTCTATTCCATAAACGGACTAATTGGATCTCTTTTTTTAATTTTAAACGACGCGACGTTTAGTCAAGTAGTAAAAAATTATACTCCAATGACACGACTGTAAAAGGACACTTATAAAATTGTACTAGCAACGATACGTTCCGCGTTCGAACGCGCGTACCGTACGCATGATACGGGTGATATGATACGGACGTATGGTGACGAACGCAAAACGCAGCGTTGGCATTTATATTCGAAACATTTAAAAAAAACACAATGTCATGACTTTTTTTACATTGAATTTACGGGGTGACTGTTGGGTCACTTTAAAAATTTGATGACTTGATAGTTTGAGATTATATATAAAAAGAAAAATAAATATGAATTATTTACTCAGTAAACTTAACCGAAAGTAAAAGAATCCATTACAAAATGCATGGTTACACTAGTACGGACGAACGCACGGCGCTATCAACACAGAATAGGCAGGTAGGTATAGACGGCTTCACGAACGGTTGTCGACCTAGTAAAACTATTTATTTATTTGGAATTCCTTCTTTTGTTACATAATTATGATCAGCAGTGTGAACACTGAACTTTATCGGCTCGAATGTTCGCGAATGTACGCTTGGTATGGAGACGGATACTTGTAAGCAATAATATAACTCGTTCGTGCGCAGTATCTCAGAATATTGTTCAATAGTATGGAGACCTCACTACGCGACGCATTCTCTGAAATAAAACGTATACAGAAAAGGTTCGTGCGACATTTACAAGTTCCTAATGGTGTAACTAAAAAAAAAAAACATCTTATCTTAGGCGTATGAGACACTACCGGATGATTTCCTTAGAAGCGCTACGAACACTACCGTATGAACACTACCGTATGAATCACAAATAAAATTGGTTGTCCCCAATTACTAAATACTAGAATAGACAATCAGAGTACCAGTAAGGCTTCCAAGGAATAAAATAACCCCTCTATATCCAGACAGTGTTTGGGTGTAACTCCCCTGTTCCACGAATTTGCAGGTTGGTAAATCAGTACAGCGATCTCATAGACGTCCATGTAGCACAAACAAGATTCGATCAGTATTACTCTCTTGTCCTACATTTCAATAATATATTTATAGAAAATATATAATATATTTTCTACTCTTCTGGTAATTTTTTTTTATACTTATATATCATCTTTTTTACTGTATTTCCCTAACTTTTAAGCAGAAAAATATAATAGCAGTTCTTACCAAATAGTTTTTTTTTTTTAAATATTGCATGATGTATTCGCCTATAAGTGTTTTTTACACCTAGCTAGTAAGTTTATTGTGATATATACCCATTTATATGTAATGTTGTAAACAAACGTTGGTGGATCAATAAATAAATAAATAAATTGAAATCTATCCATTGCCGCACGGCTAGCTTAAAGTGTGCTTTGTTAATTTTGAATGTTTGTAAACATGATGGTACTAATTTGTAAAATAAGGTAAGTCCACCTCATAAGGCTGCAAACTGTATGGCAGCGATTTCCGCGACACGATAGAAAGTATTGAGTTTGTATTGCACCGCGACAAATCGTTCTCACGCCCGCTGGCGTCGAGAACGGCCCAGACTTCCCGCGTCGCTGCCGTCCAGTTTGCAGCCTGCGCGATACAGGCGTGAAGTGATGTATGTATGTATGTGTGTATATATCAGGTTACCGTGCTGCAGGCAGTGCAGCTCCGCGCTGAGCTTCGTAGCGAGCGCTTGAAGATAGTGGCGCGCCTGCTTCTCGTCGTCCACCCAGCGCACCACGTCTTGGAGCTGCGACAGTTGGCCCTGCAAGGCGCGGCGTTCCGCGCCCCAGCGACGACCGCTTTCCGCCATCTGAAACCAATCCATGTATATAGAAACTGCCTTTGAAACATAACAGTAAAATATATCAAAAAAAGTAGACTAGCTTAACGTCTATATCATGAAATCATCCTGAAAACAAAACAATCTCGTATACGATGTTTAAAACCCAGTTATATTAGGTACACTGTCCCCATACTCGAGTGTAGGTATCCGTCAGAATGGCGCGGGACCAAATCATTAATTTATAGGTCTGTGAGTATGGGTAATGCCAGCAATCTACAACCTTAGTACCTTTCATTAAATAGTTGATACCTAAGTATTTTAAAAGTTTTCTTCGTTTTAATGTGGCCCGCCATTCTAACGTCAGGATGGCGGTACCATGTAAAATTAAGTATAATCCTTTGTTATTTACGACAATATTTTGAGTTCATAAATTAATACCTCGTTAAACCTTTTACATTTTTGTCTCAAGGCTCTAGCTTTACGCATTACTTATAAATCGATTAAAAAAAATTAGTCTAAAAGACTTTGTTCAGCGCTGCCCTGGCTCCAGGATATCTAAATGGAGAACAATTATTTATTGCATATTTTATTAAAATAATTACCTATTTCTATATCGAACGGACCATTTGCTACCCAAAACGTAGATTTTAAAAGTATTTTCTAGACAAACTTCAAATCCGCCTACATCTTGTTATTTAAAACGAAGTTACTGACATCACAAAACTTTCGTTAGGGATGAATTACTATTTTTAAGAACGACTGATTGCATCGATTATACCATTTCACCTTAGCATTTAAAAAAAAAGGAATATTTCCTTATGGTTAGCCTCAGAAAAATACATATCGAAACAACTATTTATTTTAAAACACTGAAGCCGAATGGCGGAAATAAATGATATTCCGATTCAAACAAATTTTACAAAACGTTTTTAGTTTGGAAAGTCAAAAGCTTACCTAGACCATGTGTTCGGAACCATTTAAAATTTTATTGTAATAAACAAATAAACAACAGATAAATCAATTCATTAATTTATTAACTAAAGCCAAATAATCGGACCTCACAACAACAAGCAAAGTTTTTTCTGACTGTACAAGGAAAGTTGAAGCTTAGAATTCCTGTAAATGTACGAATGCAAAATCGTTAACTTAAGTGCACCCTTAGGACCCATGGACTTAATACTGTTTTTTGTGACACTCTATAGGTATATAATTAAATTATTATTTATTTAATTTATTGTCTGTAATAATGAGTATTTACAATATTTTCGAATCAAAAAATAAATTTTAGTGCTCTGCGATAACGGATTTATTTTATAGAATTGAGTATACATTTTGTGTCAATTGTGGCTCTGCTAGCGGATCCATGATATTGATAAAAAATAAATAAAAAAAGTCATAAAACCAAAAACAAAATGAAAGCAAACTAGTTATTTCTTTTTTTTTTAAAAGTGAACCGCATTCAAAAAACCAACCCACTAAAAATGTTTAAATAATTTTTATAAACGCCATCCTATTCCTGTTTCTATTCCATCCATATTACTACCCCGTATAGTAAATTTCTGCCAAAAATTAATTAATATTAATGAATGTAATAAGAACATTAACAATAATTTATCTGGGTAGGTATTTACATAGTTTTTGAAGTCGGTACCAAACCAAATTTTTAGGACCACAAAGCACACTGCATCAGAAGTACTAACATAGTACAGTGAACCTGCATCGCCACAAATCTATGATAATATACAGGGTGTAAAAAGACCGCGACCTTTAACTTTAGGGTATGATTATACTACGTATACTGATTACGGAAAAGTAGTTTTTTTTCAAATCTGAGACCTTTTTTTTGGACATTTTTTAATTATTTTTTTTACATTTTTCATGCTTGGACACGTATAAATAAACGTATTATCGAAGAATTTTAATGAAATTCGCAATTTGATTTTTTTCAAAACTTCCGGCAATGTATCGCGTACAAGTATTTTTGTCGAACCACGCGCGCTCCGAAACCATTGAATCGTGCGGGCAGGCTGAGCGCCCCTCCACAACCGTAGTATGCATGGCACCCCGCGCCCTTCCCGCGCCCCAGCTGGCCAGAGGGCGCGAAAAAAGTTCAAACAACGTACGAAGCGAACATCATCACGGTCGTTCATTGCACTAGTCAGGGTTTCTCGTATGTTACAAAATAATCATTTGGTCATGCCTCATCATGTGTCAAAGCCGTGGTTTACATTAATTTCATCAACGTATGAGTATTGAACTCGTTCCCATTGAAAACCGTGATTAGAAAACTACGGACAACAGCAGCTGGTCAAAGTAGCTACAAACGAAATCATTTTAGATAGGTACCTAGGTAGGTAGATAGATTATTGTTAAAATAAGATCTCATTCGAATTATCGAAATGTTACTCATAGTGTAGTAACGTAAATACCGAATCCAGTGTGGAGATCAAATTCACACCTTTTTTATCAAAAAAAATGGCCACGCGCACGTTATACCTATCTTCACACCATCATCGGAAACAAGGTATAAAAGGTTCCAAAATTAGGTACCTTCTTATGTTGCGAAAAAAGTCAAGTTAGGTAGGTAGGTATAATTTAAAAAGTATCTTGAAAAAAAAAATGTTATCCATATCTCAATGTCCAATCTTTACCAAAAACTTATCTGTTAAAACATAACTACAAAGTAGGTACGTAGGTTGTTTGTGTACAGGGATTCGGTGAAAATACGTAAAAAGAACTCTTTAATTTTTTAGCACAATTAATAAAAAATGTTTTTGCTATACGGGCCATGAACCCATTTGTCAAACAGACGCTCTTCCATTTAAGTTGCCAAGTCACCTAACGTAGTAGCAGTAAGTACTTATCCATTGTCTGGGTCGGAGTCAAGCATTTTACCCGCGTTTATTTCGATCCCAGGATAAAACTATACATCTAATTGTTGTTCACGCTTTATCCTAGATTTGTGTTAAATTTCTTCCTTCTTCAAAAGAAGTTACAACTACATTTAATCCCGGGTATTATCGAGCCGGTTAAAATGAGAAAAAGTCGAAGCACTTGATTTTGCATATTCTACCTAGGTAGTTAATAACGTGTAAAACCTTTAAAGTTTATTGAGTTTGAAAATAGTCGTCATGCAACTTAACGCCCAAGATGGTGGGTATCTTCTACCTACCTAATTACCTATCTTTACCAAAAAAACGTATCTACTCTATTCAAGTAACTATGAAGTTCTTTGTGTGCGTGAATATTTCGGTAATAGGTACCTACCTATGCAACACAAACTTTTTCAATTCATATTAAATAAAATATCCAGTAACACGATATTAATTTAAATATTCATTTTATCAAAATATGACGATAATTCCTATTGAAAACCTTGAATAGAAGACTAGCATAAATAACGACTATTAAATTAGTTTTAAAAGTACATAAGTACTTTCTTCGTTGTGTTATACGCACAAACCAAATGAGTAGGTATTGAAAGTCATCCAACTCAACAACAACGTTTTATTACGCACTTCACGATATACTTACCTACCTTTTTTTAGAAATAAGTTTTAAATTACTTTGTAAAAGACCCATTTTCTCTAAATCCGTCTAAGCAAAGGTTCTAAAGGTACCTAAGTTGTAAAATAATTTTAACGCATTCAAAACTACGATTTAATGACGTAAACAAAATGTCATGTAGGTACCTCTTGCCTTTTTGCCCAATTATGTAACCTAACCAAAAAGCCATAAGTACCTACTCTGTCCACGTAACTACAAAGTGCCTACTTGATGTACGGGAATGCGACGGAAATTTGCAACATAAACACTTACAACTTCATAACAAAAGTAATAAAAAACAAGTGCCCATTTGCCTGTGTGGCAGGTCCCATGCAGGGATCTCCTGTCTAGCAGCCAACCTTCATAATGAATATGCCACCAAATGTCACCGCACCAGTGGTCATGTGTTCTGGCATGATTATTAAGGAGGCCTCATTGCTAAGCCCGTGTAGCTAAACCGTGTCATCTTCACAAGGTCAGCATGAGGTCAAACGTGGGTTTAGTTTATCTAAATCCTGTAGGAGTATCGGGATATAAAAAAAAATGCTTCATTGGTGCTAAATAAAGCACCCTTCGGGTTATTCTAGGCTTTTTCCTACCTTAGATCAAAATTTCAACTGAATCCGTTTAGTCACTTCAGCATGGAAGAGTAACAAAAAAACCACCATCCAAAAAAACTTTTACGTTTATAATTTTAATTTCCTACCTTAGATCAAATTTTACATGTATTAATCAAGTAGAATATGTAATAGCTATTATGGCCTTGAAATAGTCAGGTAGGCAGGTACGTAAATAAAATGAAATATCTCACGTTTCAAACTAACACAAATCGCAAAACATGCAAATACAACTAAATATGTGTAAGCTTATAATTAGCTTTTAAGATACAACTATTGCTAAATAAGTTTTGTAAGAACAGCTGTCAGCTTTCCAAATAAATACATCATTTTGTTAATCATACAACTTAGTTTTAATACATGAGAATGAATTTAGGCACCTAGGTAGGTAAGCATGATGTTGTGATTTTTTTCTGAAAACCATAGTAAAGATCCAGCGAAACAAAGGTAGGTACTTTCTAATTTCTTTTCAGGACTCAGTCACTTAGCGCCGTTTTAATAAGCGATTGCGTTAAGATAAAAGTTTAATTTACTTCAAGCACTTTACTTTGGAACATCTACTACCTAATTATTTGAAAAAAATTATACAGTGGCTATGGTGGTAAGGTATCTCGTAAACCCCTTATGTAACGAAAAACCTTAACCTTACCTACCGTTAATAAAGCGTTTAACAATTAAAAATGTGTTGTGTCTAGTCTACCTTTAAAGTTTTACAGCAATTATTTCGGGAAAGACTAACAAATATCCCAAGTTCCATCCAAATTAATTTAAGTCATTTAATCAAATAATAAAATCGAAATCAATAAATACATTTTATTCACTGTGGCATACTTATACTAAATGAACGTCAGAAATTACCACATTCACAACCTCAGTAGGCCACTAAAAATGAATATTCTGAAATAAGAGCTAGGTTAGCCTCGGATGTGCCACAGTCTTATTATGACTAAGATGTGCTTTGAACTTGCGAACTCTCGTTCACTCGACTAGTGCTCCTCCAACTCCAACGAATGTTACCTATGCTACTTGGGCTACAACGATACTTCAACTTCGAACCAACCTAAACTGTTAAAAAATACTTTTTATTTTTAATTCTTTAAATGTACTTGTTAACCTACCTTATTTTCGTAGTCAATTCATCGCACAAAACATTCTCTCACACTAGTAGAACACAACACACACTAAAACAATTTATCACTACACGATAACACTCACTTCGAACGCATGCACTACCCCGCCGCGCCACCACCTCCATTAAAAATCAGCAGTAAACTAAAATCTATTTTCAATATTTAAAACAATAATATACCTAATGCCTATCATTTCGTTCGCTCGCCGTCGTCGCCGCGTCGTCGTCGTCGTCGACGCGAAAGTCCACAATTCGGCGGATGCCTTGTCGGCGTGTTTAGCGGAGTTGTTTGATGTTAACGTACTAATACTACTTTGCTCGACTTTCGGCTCTTTAACCCTTAATTTGACGTTGTACGGTGGAGCGGACACAATCTTCAAAAAACCTGTGTGTGCTATAAATGTTTTTATTTTTTATTTTTCACGATTACTTTTTATGAAAATCTCTCAAAATATGGGTAGGAAATAAAATTTTATATTGACAACACTTACCCTCTTACTCATAATCGCACGATAAACCTATTTTAGTTTAAACATTGTTTAAATATGCTAGCTCTAAACTAAACACTTTATGTTTCTAACCTTTAACTTTACATTTCATTATGCATAAGGGGGTATATCTACAAATAATTATCTGCAATTGTTTCGATTCCATCTTCACCCACCCATCTTACTGCTAGTTCTAACTAGATCCATACCAAATAATTTTTTATGTTACTTTTTGGTAAATATTAATTTTATACTAACTTTATATTTTTTACCAAAAGAAAACAATTTGTCGGCCAATTTGTTCTGAATTTTGTGATTTTTAATATTAAAATAAATCTCAAATTAAGTTTGATGTATTATCAGGACACGACTTTTCCCAACTATGGAAAAAGATTAAATTTTTTAGGAGTTTTTAGCATACCCTTGATGATTAAAAGGTATCAAAATAATGCTTGCTTGAAAAAATGTCGTTGTCAAATTAAGGGTTAAAGTAAATTTTTAAAAATCTGCAAAATGTAGGCCTCGGTCAGTCAGTCAGTTCCTTGTTTGCCGCGCTGTCATACAAGTGACGCTATCGCCGCGCCGTGTAATTCGTGTTAATTCTTTTGTTTCTTGTTTAATTTCTATTATTTAAGTGTTTGTAAATTAGTGTTAATTTTTGTTAATAATCTAGTGTAAGTTTTTACTTTTATAATTGTTTATACCTGTTTTGTGTTTAATCAAAAATGCCTTCTTCATATGTGTACAGCCCACGGGAATATGGCATGATGTTGATGTGCTTAGGAGAAGCATGTGGGAATGCCGCTAATGCTTTAAGGTATCTACCTATTCTAATAATTTAATGTGAAAACATAAATGTCATGTATTACACACCTCTCGTCTCAATGCCCAAGTAGGTAGGTATAAGTAGCAAAAAAGATATTTCTTCTATTTACTCAACAACAAACTACATACCTACCTACTTAATAAACGGAAAACGATAGAAAAACGCAGTACATAGGTACACTTTACTTTAATCACAGCGGCCACAAGGGACTGGCTGACCAGGCTGACTGACTGATCAAGCAGATTCGCGCGCGGTTATGGATGCATAGTTCACACAGACAGAACCTTCGAATAAGTATGAAGTTATCGATGATTTGATTATGCTTTGATTCACGTCATCATCATCAGCTGAAAGCAGCCCACTACTGGACAACCACTTCCACTAAAGAAAATCTTCACGTTGTCACTCGTTCTAGCATTTGTAAATATCTAAAACGCATGTAAAGATAAATAGTTTAAAGTTCTAAGTTGTATGAACGCATTTCGTTGACTATTGCATGAAAACAAACCTCGGCAAGACATCCGCCGAGCGGCTGAGCGGCTCCGGACTTTTGAGTCGACGATTCTTGTTGAGAATTGATAGGTACCTACTAGATAATCGATAGAATAGTTGTTTTGTTATATTACAATTATTTTTGAAAATAGATTTTAGCTTTCCGCTATTTTAAAAGGAGGTGGCGAAGCGGCTAAGTGTTTTGCGTTCAGATTGAGAGTGTTATCGTTAGAATGAAAATGTAGGTCCTTTTGGATTATTGTGTGGTTTTGTGACTATGTTTTGTGTTCAACTAGTGTGAGTGAGCGCCATTGAGTTACTATGTACTAACGTAAGTTTTTTGCGAGGCACGGGCTACCAAAATAAGATTAACAAGTAAATTTAATATTCTGAGAAAGGATTAAGTTCTCCGTTTCCTATTCTTTTTAAAGACGGTTAGAGCTATTTTAACAGTATTTTATTTTGTGGAGCAGTGATGATCACGGTGATTGGAGGTTAATGTGTGATTAATAGAATGTTATACCTGTATGAGTGCATTATTGCGATAAACAAACTACGATAGCCAGGTAGGTATCTAATACGAGACACATGTTATGTTATGTACAACTAATTGATACTAGTTTGGTGTAGGTAGCTAGTTTACCCTTTGAACTATGTTGCAATTAAGTTTTATGTATTCAACCGCCGCCGACTATTCGCGAGGTGATAGGTAGGTACCTAAGTAGGTATGTCATGGAACGTACTTTTTAAGGACGTAAAGACAGTCATGCTGGATCTTTAGTTAGATAACTGATTCAGTTCTTTCACAACATAGGTAAGTTCCTTACTTCATACGTAATTCTTTAAAAAATAATGCAAAGCGTTAAAAAACCGACTTTGTATTAAATTATTTTATAACTTACACACTATGATTTGAACCTTGTGATTAAGAAACACTTTAATCTCAATTTAAAAACTGCTGTACATAATAAGATGAATTTAAACCAAAACTAATCAACTAAAAATATGTTAGGTATACACTCAAACTTATAATTTTCGAGATATGCATGGACAAACATACCTACATAGGTACACTTATGTTTGGCATAAGTATCTATGTGTTTGGAAGCTGTTCGAGGCTAAGAAATTTTAATACAAAAACTGATAAAACAACTCACTTACGGGATAGATTTCTTTTTTGAAGTCGGTTAATAAAGATGTGTTTTCATTGGCTCATTCATTTGTCGTTTTAGTGTCAAGTGAGTGTTTTTTTTAAATAATGTACAAACTACGGATGTTAGTTATCAGGTTATACTTACGGGGTTTTTGAACTATACATGTACTATAATACCTAACTAATACCGTTTTGTACTTTAAAATACCATCTTATTTCACTATAAAAAACGATAAACTTTGTGACGATGGATTTTTATTATTCTTTTACGTTGAAGTGGCTAAAAGGATGCAGCTTAAATTTTAAGGATTACACATATGAATATGATATGTACCTAGGTAGATACTTTTAATCTGATCTTATCTCGGCATTGGGATCGGCTTTAGAACCCGTACGGGGGAAACGGCTATAGTTAAATGTTTGTGTTTTTGAAAGTTTAAAAGTGTTTGGGTTGCGTACTGTAACGTAGTAGTTTTTGTGGGTTATAAAAAATTAAAACTCGCGACCTTAGAATTTTGAGATTGGCAACATTATTTTTTTTCTTCAAGACGGACGGAACGCACCGCTGCTGTCAAGATGTGAAATCTTTTTTTTGGGCCGGCTTTGCTGGCTAGATGTTGTGATCGTCCCATTTAAAAAACCTTAAATTTAATAAGGTGAAATACGTATAATATGTAGTCGCCGCAGTTTGTGTTAGAAATAAATTTTAGCCCATATTGGAAACCATATGGTAAGTCACATTGTCAAATCTTCACGTCTGATGTTAATCCTATTAGTTTGAACGAATATTCAGCTAGATATCTTTTTAAGGCTCCATCACAAATGTTGGTAATTGTCGTTTCTTAAATTATTCCAAATTGAAGCCTATAAAAAAAAACATAACCTAGATCTGACCATCTCGGGTAATCAAGTTTATAATTCTTTCCAGGGTGCTTTGCAGGAGTAACTCTGGTGGAGTTTTCATTGTTTTTAAATGTGGCTGAAGCTGTTTGTTACATGATTTAACACAAGAGCATGAAATCCTCATGGTAACATGCAGATTTGCTTTAGTAAAATGTTGACCGAGGAGTTATAAGGTAATCTTTTATCTACTTACAACTATAAAATCAAGAAAGAAAGTACCTGTGGTGATATTGGATATTGATATTGGATATTGGATATTGAAACTGGATATTAGTTATTGTAGTGACATTAAGAGATAGAATATTCTTTAATTATTGTTTTAAAAGATAATCCTTGCGGTTAGTTTTTAAGTAGACTTAAGCACTAACCTTAGTTTATTAATTATTTTGTTAATTTAGCTTCATGGTAATTTAAAGTACCTATATAAATTGTTCTTTTTATGTATAACAGAGACGGTGAGGTGATTTAGTATGGTGAACTCCCTCTCCTGAGCTAGTTAAACTTTTTTCTCACCGCTCTCTGTGTAAAGATACTCAGGACTCGCCTTGAACTATTACACAATAAAATCTGTGATATTTATCAGTATTAACATCTTTTATTTTATATCACAAGACCTGTTAAGTAGGACCTACCCCGCTATATCTTGGATAAGTAGGATCGAGGGTGAGTCTAGGGTGTTTACGCTCAGAGTATCTTTATTTTGTGACCTGTGTTTTGGTAGGAGTGTCTGGTTACTTACAACTTAAGCAATCTTCACTCCGGGCACAAACTGAACACTCCCCCCAATCCACAACGTTACAGTACAGAAAGTAGGAAGGTACTTTGAGGTTACGTGGATAGAATACGCATGGCTTTTTGGCTAAGTTACCTTACTGGGCGAAAAAGCAAGAGGTTAATGTCATTATTTTCTCAGATAGGTAGGTACCTACTTCGCAGTCGTCGTTTTGAATGAGTCAAAATTCTTTTACAACATTACCTATGTTTACCTAACTTTGGGACGACAATTTCGAGATAAAAAGTAGCCTATGTCCATCCTTAGGGTCAGGTCTATCTCTGTATCAAATTTTATTCAAACCGGATCAGTACTTTAAGCGTGTCAGTACTTAAGGTAGATAATAAATAATAATAAATAAATAAATCCCCAGACAATCACACCGACTGCACGGTCCCAAAGTAAGCTAAAAATTATCTATCTAAAAATAACTTCGTTTTAAGCTGCTTTGATCAGCTGCTGTTGTCCGTAGCTTTTCCGTAGTCATACGTTGATGAAATTAATGTAAACTACGGCTTTGACACATGATGAGGCATAACAAAATGCTAATTTTGAAAACATACGAGCTACCCTGCTGAGTGCCATGGATCGTGGTTGATGCTCAGTGTTCACTACGTTTCGTTCGTTGAACTTTGAGACGGCGGCGCGGCGGCACAGCTGGGCGCGCGCGCTGGCCGGGCGGGGCGCGGGAAGGGCGCGGGGTGCCATGCATACTACGGTTGTGGAGGGGCGCTCAGCCCGCAGGATTCAATGGTATGCGGAGCGCGCGTGGTTCGACAAAAATACTTGTACGCGATACATTGCCGGTAGTTTTGAAAAAATAAAATTGCGAATTTCATTAAAATTCTTCGATAATACCTTTATTTATTCGTGTCCAAGCATGAAAAATGTAAAAAAACTATTTAAAAAATGTCCAAAAAAAAGGTCTCAGATTTGAAAAAAAACTACTTTTCCGTAATCAGTATACGTAGTATAATCATACCCTAAAGTTAAAGGTCGTGGTCTTTTTACACCCTGTATAAAGCTGAAGAGTTTTTTTTTTGTTGTTTATTTGTTTGTTTGAACGCGCTAATCTCAGAAACTACAAGTGGGATTTGAAAAATTCTTTTTGCATTTGATAGCCCAGCTTTTGAGGAACGTTATAGGCTATATTTTATCCCGAAATTCCCACGGTATCAAAAGTTACGCGGGTAAAACCGCGCGCGGTGGCTAGTCAACCCTATAAAACTAAAATAAATAATGAAATAATGAAGTCTCACCGCTTCGAGATCCTTGGTGAGTTTTCTGTTTTCGTTGATCAGCATCTGCTTATCATCGCCGTCTGACATCTGCTCGCGCCGCCAGCTCTCCAACTTGTCTTTAGATGTTTGCAGCTAAGGACAAACAAATATAAACAAATATAAATATGTCGCTCGTGACCACGGGGTCTGCAAAGACATCGAAACGTCGAGTTAAAATTTATAATGTAAATATACGCGATAAATCCGGTTAAAAAGTGTTTTATTTAATAGTATGAATCGCGAAAACTTAAGACAATATTAAATATAAACGTTAAATTACAACCAATAATTCCTTGTTTGATACAATCACCAAGGTTTAGAATGAACTTTCTGCGTCTTTTTCCTGATATTAGTCCTGGTACTTTGCAGCGTCGAGTGAATAGGTTTCTCGTGAAGGACGTGTACCACCTTAGTCTTCATATTATCTAACCACCAAGTGTCAACATAGAAAAGTCCCATTCTTATTTCATACTATTTTATACGTTCCGCCTAAATGTCGATTCTTGATTTTTCATGTTACATACATACATACATAGCTTCACGCCTGTATCTCTTACGGGGTAGACAGAACACCAGAGGCTATGAAACCATCTGAGGTCTCGTTTGACAAATTTAGAGGTATTATAATGATGGAGAGACTATTGCAGTGACAGGGGGTCAGCCTATCGCCCGCAAAACTGTCAATAAAACCTCTGTCCCTTAACTGACTTTTACGGTATGCCCGGGAAGAGAAGCAGCTGGCACATTCTATGTTTTTCTTTCACTCCCAGTCCAGCGTGGAAGAATTTTTCATGTTATTATGATGCCTATTTAATTTCATTATATTTTTACTTATTCTAACGTAAGTTATATTTTTATTGACGACTGCTGTACTCGCGACTTGTGCCCGGCATGCGCGTGAGCTGCGCGCGGTACTGGACAGTACTTGGATATCGCAAAATTAGGTACCTTGTTTCTAAAATAAAACATTTTTTCTTAAATAAACGTAGCCTAAGTTACTCCTTATTACATCAGCTACCTGCCAATAAATGCCCGAATGAGATTGAGTTTGAAGAATGGAGTGGTGGCCGTTACAAAAAAAAGCTGCGTTTTCGGTTTATTTGACTATAACTAACAGATTATAAACTGTCTGTTCTTAGCTCATTCAATTTAGCTCAAGTAAACTTAAGTTTCTTACGAGTAAAACAAAGAAATAGTATTGTCCTAAGTTTTCACGGTGCATAATCTCCGCGTCTGTTTCTACGCAGGGAGTTAGGGGCATTTGTATTGGGAAGAAAGCTCCTCCATCAGTAAAGATGTTCGAATTGCAAGATCAATAATGCTACAGCTGAAAAGCTAAGCTAAGACATAATAATAAAACACTTGTCAACCGTACTTTATCGCGTATAATTTATATCTATATATTTTTATATATATAATATGTAACACGACGTTTCCGTATCTTTGCCAACCTCGTTGTTTTATTTAAAAAGAAACAAAAACAACGTATTTAAATGAATTACCTCTCTGGCGAGCACATTCCTCAAGGCATCATTCTCTTGCAACTGTTCCCGTAGAGACGTGATCTCCGCGTGGTAGCGAGCTTGTTGCGCTGTTAGCGCCTCCTGGTATTGAACCTACGAACAAAATGGATGAGTGAGTATTGCACGTAAACTACATATTATAAATAAATAAATTACCCAAAAAGACTCACAAAATATGTGAACTCAAAGTAAGTTTTTATATTAGGTAATGTTATGGTGACTACACAGTGTAAGAAGGTAGATATCGACACGACACGAGCCAGTCTAGAAAGTTTCTTTTCCTGAATGTGGCCGCGGCCTCTCCCGCCGCAGCCCCGCACTAACATCGCGGAGACCGTCAGCGTATATTCATAGAGCGCTTTGTAGCCGTAACATGGGAAGATAGCTTGTATTTTTGGTACAAGTCAAATTATGACACGTAGTTTTGGAATTATTATGCGACCGGCTGGTGTAGTGGTAACATACATTGCCTTCAATGCCAGAGGTCCTGGGTTCGAATCCTGGCGGCGGCGGATATTTGTGTGATGAACACAGATATTAGTTGTCAAGTCATGGATGTTTATTTAAGTTTATTCTAATAAAAATATGTATTTATTAAATATGTATGTTTATATATTTCTTAAGTATATCAGTTATCTAGTATCCATAACACAAGTTCTTTAAGAAACTTAAATTGGGCTAGATAATGTTGTGTGAGTGTCAGAAATATTTATTTATTTATATTTATTTATTATTTATATATATGGTAAATAAGGATAAAACACCAACACAATCACATATATGAAAGGAAATGTTTGCATTCTGAGAAGATTGAAGCCCGACCACTTGCATCTGAGACAGATAGTGTTAATCCCTATAGATAGATAGAACATTTATTCGCATCTGACACACAATGACTTTAATAAAGAAAATAAAAAAATAAGGTATTATAGATATTTTATCACACATTAGAAAAAAAAGGAAAAAGGAAAAAATGAAAACAGAAATTACCAACTGTCGCAATTAAATTTGCAAGTTTGCAACCCAAAGTAAGTAATACTATGCTGATGCAAAACGGCGATAACTCAGTGTATAGTTTGCTTTGAGACAAACCACTGAATTCCAGTTATCGCCAGATACAATGAGTTCAATGATTCTCTACATCTGTGCTATACACCTTGTATGAAATACACCCTGGGTCAAGCAAACCTAATTAACTGTCGTAATTAAGATGAATAAGTTTAGATGCTTGCCGAAATCGAATGCCCCGGGGCTCTGGATTTATCAATAACCATATCAAATTAGGTAATAGAAATGGACACCAACCTTTGGACATCCAACTTGGTGAGCCTTTCTTAGAATGGTTGATTTCACAAAGTTCAGAATAGTGTCTACACAAACACAGCACTAGTTGAAAATATAGTTATATTTAATTTTGTAAGAAACTTAGATTTCGCTCCCGATACCTTGTCGTTGCGAACTACGTTGATAGTGCCGTGTGTGTGGCGCCATCTTGAGCGCCCTCTGGCGGGAGGATTTGCAAACTCCCGCGCCAGCCAATAGGGCCTCGGTATGTCCGTTTTGCGTTTTGAAAACGCTTTACTTTTGATTGCTCCATTACTGACCGATAACTGTATATTAGATCTCGGCAAAGCAAAAGTTAAACGGAACGTGATTTTGAAAATGAAGTAAATGAATGAATACGTAACACACCTTGTAAACCTTGTTTCCAGTTTATTAGGTACGAGGGTGGATTGAAAAGTTCGCGGCCTAGTCAAGAAAACAGAATAAAGTACATACAAAAATATTTTTATTTTTCGACGTAATCTCCATTTAGCTCTATGCACTTCTTCCATCTGCTTTCCAGAGCTTCCATACCTGTTTTAAAAAAAGATTCCTCAAGGTCTTCAAAATACAGGTTAACAGCGGCTTCGTCCTCTTCATTCGTTAAAAATTTCTGCCCACCGAGGTGTTTTTTCAGGTTTGGAAACAGATGAAAGTCCGAAGGTGCCAAATCAGGAGAATAAGCTGGATGTGGCAACAATTCGAAACCACAATCACGAATTTGAGCCATAGACTCGACAGACGTGTGGACTCGGGCGTTGTCCTGGTGAAACAACACTTTCTTTCTCAGTAATTCTGGGCGTTTCTGTTTAATTTCTTCACGTAAACGGCGCAGAAGGGTGCTATAGTACGCAGAGTTTATTGTTTCGCCTTTTGGAAGGTAGTCCACCATAATGACACCCTTAGCATCCCAAAAAACCGATGCCATCACCTTTCCAGCCGACAGAATTGCCTTTGCTTTTTTCGGAGTTGGTTCACCTGATTTTTTCCATTGTTTGGATTGTTGTTTTGATTCTGGGGTAAAGTGGTGAACCCAGGTTTCATCCATTGTCACAAATCTGTCAAGAAAACCTTGTGGATCAGCCTCGAACATCTCCAAACAGTCGCGAGAAATCGTGAGTCGAATTCGCTTTTGCTCTACTGAAAGCAATCTGGGGACCCACCTAGCCGAAACCTTAGAAAAGCCGAGTTCATGGACAATGATGTTTTGCGTTCTTTCATATGAGATGCCTATAGTGTCTGCAATTTCTCTGATAGTCAATCTACGGTCTTTCAATATGAGATCACACACTTTATTGATGTTTTCTTCGGTCGTAGACGTCATTGGCCTGCCGGAGCGAGGGTCATCTTCGATGTTCTCTCGTCCACGTTTAAATTCTGCAACCCATTTTTTCACAGTGGTATAAGACGGGGCAGATTCCCCTAATGTTGTTTGCATGTCATCATGGATCTCCTTTGGTGTTAATCTTTTTTTAAACAAATATTTAATCACAGCACGTTGTTCAAATTTCTCCATTAGTGAAAATTTGTTCTACACACGTATTTATATTGTTCGTAAAATTTTATTTAAACAAGATATCAAATTGAAAATTTCTCGGGCTGACAATTGAATAATGACAGTTCAAAATGACAGCAGAAAAAATAACAAAAGTTTTTTTTTAATGGCCAGGCCGCGAACTTTCCAACCAATGTAGTAATAGTATATTATGTAACAAGTGAGCGAAGTTGCTAATTACAGTCGAGGCTGTGATTTGAGCCCGAGCCGCAGGCGAGGGCTTAATAATGAGCCGAGACTGTAATTAGCAATGCTCACGAGTTATATACGACGTTTTTCAACACACTTGTGAGTAAAAGACAGACATACGTGGTCATAAAATAACAAACACACTTGATAACAAAGCTGTGAATTGTGATTGAAAAATGGCGCCGAACTTCGCGCATGCGCGTAGGTTTTTTTTCCGCCAAATGTGTCAATGGCTGTATAGCATATACAGCCTATTTTACATGAAAATATTTAATTTGGAGTGGTAAATCCAAATATTTTAATATTTTGTAACAAATTATTGTAAATTGTGAATAATTTGTTTGATATACAATTTTGTTTAACTAATATAAGGCGTAAACATTTAAAAATGTATATGGATTTGAAGTGGTATAAAACCTCTTTGTTGTTTCTGAAAAAAAATAATGTATAACCCGGATCAATAAAATATGCTCTGTTTACTCGCATTTAATTTGCACAAAGGTACAATTCAACTTTGTAGGATTCATTATATTATGCACTAGGGTATAATATATTATGCACGCGTGACTTATAGCCCAGTTTATAGTTCTAAATTCAATAGAATAAGGCTTACTTTACGAGCAAGTGTGTTGAAAATAGTATTATTTGAGTATAAACTTAGATTAAGATTACCTCGAGAGCGTCACCCTGTGGCGCGGTGGCGGCCTCGCCGGCGGCCGGCGGAACTAACCCACCGCGCAGAGATTCTTCGCGAAGCTTCCGCTCCTGAAATTACAAAATATGCACTTTATTAATACTGTCTTAACTTATGATGATTCATTATTTAAAATAAAACATTTTTTGACCGGATTTTACCGTAAAAATAAATAATAGGTGGACATATTTCCACACAGCGCTATCTAGTCGTTATCGACACCTTATTAATGTGCTTTTCCCATGAGATACACAGATATTTGCTTCGTATGAGGATCGAAACCGGGATCTCTGGCGTCTGAGGCGCATAGTGTTACCTCATCTCCATTGTATTGGTCAATTGAATCAAACGGTACTTTTCAATTTATTTAAACAGTTATTTTAAATCTTGCATCACTAGCGATTCTGAGTAGCTCAATTAACAAGGTAGCGTTATCGTTGCTGTTATGATAATTAGTTCCGTTCTCGTCGTATTCCCAGCTCGCCGTATTTGACATTATCGAAATGTCACGAACAACGAAATATACAAAAAAGTTGATCAACAATGAATCCTCTAATTATTGAGTACCGGTCCATCAAGAATAAATTTTGTTTCATTATTTCATTTTATGCATTAAAATTAACAAAATTTGTACTAAGGAAAGTTTCGTGTACAAATATTTTTATTTCAACTTGTTAATTTTTTTTTTTGATCGTATGAACTTGACAATGTTTCACGCATAGACTACGTCAAGTTATAAACACGACGCGTATGAACCAAATCATTATAACACTTGCTTTATGAACCTGGAAGAATGTAATGAACGTATTAAACACGATTATCTATAATTAGGCAAGAGAAACCGTGCGAAGCTGCTATAATAAAAGATACATTAATGATATTTTAAGGTTTTTGCATTTAAAATGTTTAATTACTCTTGAATAAATGAAAAAATGTATTAAATAAAAATCACCCGACCAGGACTCGAACCTGGGACCTCTCGTTTGCTGGACGAGTGCTCTCCCACTGAGAGAGCTTTTTTTTAATTAATTTTTTGCATTTAATTAATTAAACGCAAAAACTTTAAAATATCATTAAACATTGCAATGCTTCACTTTAACTGAGATTCACAATTTCTGTAAAGAAATTGGTCTCGGGTGGTCTTAGCTGCAAAGCTATCCATAAGATGGAGCTACGTTAGCAATATAACGTAAAAACAAAAATGAGTTAAGTAATTTCGAGGCGTACCGCCAGGTCCCGGTAGCTCAGTGGGAGAACACTCGTCCGGCAAACGAGAGGTCCCAGGTTCGAGTCCTGGTCGGGTGATTTTTATTTAACACAATTTTTCATTTATTTAAAAGATACATTTCATGATTTATTATTAACATTTTGTATTTTAATAATACCTTACTAAAGCTAAAGCTTAGTAGCCTCAGTGAGCGCAGAGTCTAGTCTCTGCTCTAGCTCGCATATAGCTTTGTCTGCCTTACGAATGTCGGACCGCAGTAAGTCTATCTATTGCGTCTTTGTTCCGGCAATATTATATGAAGAACCCGTTCCTTCCAAAACTTGCCATCAGGTGAGATAAGGTTCAAATGTGGGTTACCGTTACAAATGAACCATATTCATCAAATAGCATTAGCATGTTAAAACCCGCTTAAACTAACTTAAAAAAATTAATTTAAGCATCCGGCACATCATTTCGTTTCATCATTAAATTATTGCAGAATCAACAGTTATAAAAGGAAAGCCGTACAATGAATGAAAAATAAAAAAACATATTTTATGATAATTATATTATTCCTAACTGTTCCACTCAGTTTTACCCACGCAATCCATCCGGCTAAAAGTCTATGTGTTACTCCAGACTGTACACTATCACTATGCCAGATGCATTTTGCCTTGCTTGGTGGTAGGATCCCTTCTGGGTCCGCCTGGCTAGCGACCACCCTTTATATAAAGTCTGCCGCCAAATGTTACCGCTCCGGCGGTAATGTGTTCCGGCAATATTGTATAAAGAGCCAGTTCCTTCCTAAACCCGTGTGCTTTCATCTTCGACCTCATCGTCACTTACCATCAGGTGAGATTGAGGTCAAACGCGGGTTTAGTCACTTATAAAAAAAAAAAAAAAAGGAACAAACATCCATCCATACGTCCATTCAAACTTTCGAGTTTATAATATTAGTAATATATTACCTTGGTAGCCTCAGTGAGCGCAGAGTCTAGTCTCTGCTCTAGCTCGCGCCTGGCTTTGTCTGCCTTGCGGATGTCGGACCGCAGTAAGTCTATCTTCTGCATCGCTACTTCTAACTCTTCTTCTTTGTCTCGCACCTGGAAATAAATAAATTGACAGACTTTATGAAAAATATTTCTTATTCAAAATAAAATAATACAACTAGTAGACACGTAGTTGAGGAATTAAGGAACATTCAGAGGCGTGTGAAATACAGAACTTTTCAATTTAGAATATTTATAGATTTAACGTGAGTAGCATGAACCAAATTCTTATACGCCGCAAAAATGGTTGCTGTATCACTTAAATGTTGTTCTAATATTAAAAATAATTAATGAAAGCGATTGTTGCGTCAAAATTGGGGTTGAAACAAGGATATTTTAGGGACTTACAATAAGCTTAAATATCGTCGAGACAAAATAATACTTTTTTTGCCATTTTATATTAAATAACGTACCTATCTATAAGGCTTTTAATTTTGTGAAGAAAAATTAGGGAATGTGCAACCTAAACTTTTCAGATGTGAGAAACAACTAAATTAAAACTTGAAATATTTATTTATTTTTATTTATTTACAAATTTTTAGGAAAACTTACAGCTAGACACATAATAAACAGAAAATATAGGAAAATTATAGCCAATTAAAAGTTTCCACATATAGTTGACAAAATAAATAAAGAATGAACAATCACAAAACTAAAATCACAAAATTAAAATTGCACACGGTAAAATTAAAATATAAAAATTTACAAATTAAAGAAAAAAAAAAATAATGGAGAGATAAAAATACACAAAACTAAAATCAAAAAATTAAAATTCCACTAGGTAAATATAATGGAAAATTGAAATGAAAACATACAAATAAACATTTTAAAATACGTACATATGGAGAGGGTAAAAAATAAAACATTATAAAACAGATATTGGTACCTAATACATCAGTTAAATGAAAAATGATTTAGAAAGGGCCGCTTTAATACTTCGTATGCTGCTAAAGAATAAGTCAAATTCGTCCAGTTCAAGGTTAACCTTGTTTATCAATCTACAGGACCGAGTTATAAAAGAGTTTTGTCTGTAATTGGTACTTGCGCTAGGTACGTGTAGAAGGTTCGGATTCCTATACAACTTGGTGTGTGCGCAAATACCAATCACATTCAAAAGCTCTGGTACGTCTATCACATTGTTTAAAATTTTTATGATATAATATATTCATATGTGTTGTATCCGTCGGCAAATCTATATCTCATTCTCATTATTTCTTTCGACTCCATGACCACATTTTTTTTCTCTTTTATCTTTCTACCACTGCACACATAAATAACTAAATAACTAGTAATTACCTGTCGTGATAGTTTCTGCTTCTGTTGCCTCAACTCTGCGAGTCTCTCGGTGACCTCATTGTACTCCGTCATCGCTAGTTTGCGCTGCGATAATGCGTCTTGTAGTTCTTTGTCCTGCAGATCATAAGTAATTAATGAAACACTTTATTTAAATTATACTTTCATTAACTGAATCCCGCGACTTCAACCCTGTACTTGAAGACTGTGATCACCCATTAGGGGGTGAAATTCCAAAATACAAGTAACCTTAGTCCTTATAACGTTACTTAAAGTTAGTACTTATATTTGTTTAGAATGTATTGGTATAGAACTTTATAAGAAACTTTAATCAAAACAGCTTAGGTCCATTTTAAATAATACGCTTACACTACATTTTTTTATGTGGTTACAGACTTAACCTTTGACGTCCCCATGTCGCGATATAGGGTCCGCGGGAAAGTATCCTCTGCGTCCCAAAGTCGCGATATCGAGTCCTTCATGCACTTTTTGCTTTATTTCTATTCACGGAAGGTCTATTTTAGTTTGTATTGTATAAGAACGAATAGGCAAGAATACGAGCTTTCTATTGTTGTACGGTACTCTTCACAGATTGGTAGAAATTCAAAGTTATAACCTGTTAAATTCAGTCGTTCATTGACATACGTAAGTCGGGTACGATTGGGAACGTGCACAACAACGGTGCTGTCAGCTAGCGTCGCAAATACGCAAGTTGTGCTCCGTAATAATACTAGCTGTGGTATTTAAGTTTACGAAATATTGTTACTAGCGATACTAATTTGTAAAACGACGGCTGTTTAATTTCAATGTCTTGTATAATAAGAAAAACTAGTTGGAGTCACGCTTATTTTTCACAAAATAAAGCGTCTAGATGCCCTTAAATACTGTTAAAAATAAACTTTTTTCCTTAGAAAATTACATCAAAAAAACAGTTATTTGCCAATTTTTTTTCTTTGCTGTTAGTTACTTTATTCTTTTGTCTTTCAAATAACACTAATATTAAGCTCTTATAAGACGTTCCTAGTTTTTTAAATTTAGGTAAATATTTGTCATAGCGAGGTAAGGGTTCTTTTTGGACAACAATACCTAGTTCTTAAACTGTAAGACCGCGAGCAATGATTATTACACCAATTTGTTTAACAACTCAAATCTTTTAATAATATAATGAAAAAATACGGGTTTACAGTGTAGTTTTAGCATAATTTTAGAATATAGGGAACGTACGAAACGACGGATCGGCTGACTGATGACTCAAATCAGAAATTAGTACTCTTGCTCTAGAATTGAAATTACTAGCGATACATTGCAGCATAAATATATATCATCATCATCACCACAACTCTTTCTAACTAACCCACTGCAGGGCATGAGTCTCTCCCCTGGGTGACGAGGAGGTATAGGCCATAATCCACCAAGCTGGCCCAGTGCTGGGTGGTGAATGTCAGAATTTTCAGGGCGCCGAAATGGCTTCTGACAAACCCTAACGACTACTGCATACAAGTATACAGCACCCGGGACCGACTTCTTAACGTGCCCTCCGAAGCACGGAAGTCGTCGTGAGAAATGAATGTCACCACCCATCCAAGTACCGACCGCGCCGAACGTTGCTTTACCTGTGATATCGTATGATACACACAGTAACCGCGGCGCCACGACGACTTCTATAAACTACTTCTTAAATATATATATTTGCTATCAATTATTTTTCATCTTGTCAGTCAATGATTCTCCTAAAGTAGCTGTGGAAATATCCTGTGATTCTATCTATTTCATGAAATTATGTTTTTACCATGACCCAATCATTACAGATGCGATGGCGTATCCCACTTTTACTTTAAGATATCCGGATGCAAGAAGTTGGTATTCCCTGGCTGTAAATTGTTATTATGTATTTTTTTCTCTTATTTTTAAAAGATATTATTTATCTTATTTTGTTGAGTTTCTTGCCACTTCTTCTCAACAGATCGATTTTCCGAAGTGGTGGTAGATTCAGTTCAATTTGTAAATTGTTTGACTTATTTCAAATGTATTTAAATACTTACGAAATAAAGAATTTTTGATTTTGAGTTTGAGTTTGACTGTAATCTTGCTTTTCAGACAACTTATTTATAGTTGAATTCTCTTCATGTGGTTTTTGTGACAGTTCAAAATTGTCAATCTTTGTGACGTTGACGTAATGAAATTGTTCGATCTTCCATTCGATGGCTTTGACGTATCGAATCAGTTGGTGAAAAAAATGTATACAAACTTCCGATTACAAGATGGCCGCTCATATTCATCGATTCAATGTCGATTCAGTAGGTGTCAATCACTATCAACTGAACGTTCCGTTTCTTTGAATCTGTCTATTTAAGATGAATATTTTTATGACATTTACTTAATTTATTTACAGTTAATAATAACAATTACACTTTATTAATAGTTCAATTTATAATTTTAAAATAAACAATTTTATTGACATATTTTGTTTTCTTAACGCGCCAATTTGTATTTTATTAGTTGTAAATAGTTTGCGCGTAATAGAAAATGAGAACTGTCACGAAAATCATTCGAAAACAATTCAACTATAATGAAGGTGGAGGTAGCGAAAGAGGTATGTCTGGATCGTAGCCGTTGGCGTTCCTTAGTGTCTGCCTACCCGAAGGGAGACAGGCGTGAGGTATACGCGCATATGTATGTACAACTCATTTACAAGAGTGAAGGCAACTCACCTGAAGCTTCAACTTCTCGAGCGTGTCAGTTTTATCTTTCAACAGTTCTTCCTTCTCGGCGATCACAGTGGACAGCTTCAGTTCGAGATCGCGGATGCGGCCCATAGCGTCTGGCGGCCCGTCCTGACAACAAATTAGGGAATTTTATTAATAACGTAGTTTGATTTATTAACATTAATCTATCAATCGGTCCTAGTCGTGTTATATGAGCCAATTTATAAAGAAACTTTATAATTGTTTTAAGTCTTCACGACTCATAATCTAAAATAGAACAGTTCTTAACCGGATTTATCTATATTTACATATTTTCAACTTGAAATTATCTTCCATGCTGGACTGGGAAACATAGAATGTGCTAGATGCTTCTCTTCCCGGGCATACTGTAAAAGTCAGTAAAGGGACAGAGGTTTTATTGGAGTTTTTGTGGGCGATAGGCTGACCCCCTGTCGCTGCAATAGTCTCTCTCCATCATTATAATATCGCCAAATTTGTCAAACGTGACATCAGATGGTTTTATAGACTCTGGTGTTCTGTCTACCCCATAAGGGATACAGGCGTGAAGTTATTTATGTATGTATTAAAATTATATGCGATAAATCCGGTTTAAAAGTGCATATTTTAGAAAATTTAAGATTTATACACCTATAAACCTTCATCATTGCAAGCGCTTATCACGTTTAGGTCGATTACACAAGGTTTTCATTTATAATAGTTGTCCATTTCAGTCAGAATATCAGCACTAAAGTAATTTTCTGAAAGCACTTTATACTGATAGTTGTGAAGCTCTCTTTAAAACACTGCCGTAGCATGTGCAACGACAGACGAAAAATACTCATTCCTCACTCACACACACACGTACATAAACACACACACACACATATACAGTGTGTCCCGTCACGACCTAGCGATCATTTAAGGTTACAAAATATACCTAATTTCATCGACAAAAACACCCATATATGGGGGTCTACACCCCCTCCTGTCGGAATGGCCGCCATTTAATTTTTTTTCATTCTTATAGATACCTCTGCTGAAAGATGCCGATTTCTCTGGACAGAAAGGTCCTAGAGATGTAAAAAAAATGTTGTTTTAAAGGTAGAAATAGCAACTATCAAATAAAAATAAACATTATGGAAAATTTTCCCTAAAAAATATCTTAAAACATTTACAATGCTAATTTCAGTGAAAAAAATTTACTGTTTTTTATTTTTCTTAACATATTTCAAAAACTAGAACATTGATACTAATTTTTTAATACTGTCCTAATACTTAAGGATATTACTTACAAATTGACGTTAAGATTATTGTTCTTAATTGCATAACTGCTTTCTGTAATACAGGAATACCTAGTTCAGGAAGCAGGGAAACATTGCAATTGGGTAAACATAGTTTGACGACCGGCTGGTGTAGCGGTAACATACTTTGCCTTCTATGCCAGAGGTCATGGGTTCGAATCCCGGCGGCGGCGGATATTTGTGTAATGAACACAGATATTAGTCGTCAAATCATGGATGTTTATATGTTTATTTAAGTTTATTCTAATAAAAAAAAATTATTTATTCAATATGTATGTTTATATATTTCTTGAGTATATCAGTTATCTAGTATCCATAACACAAGTTCTTTAAGAAACTTAATTTGGGCTAGATAATGTTGTGTGAGTGTCAGAAATATGTATTTATTTATAGTGTTAATAATAAATATTTTTTTCATTTTTCATTTCGTACTGAGAGGGATAAATACCCCTTTTTTGCACCTCAATCAGCACATGTTATGCATAATATTTTGTGAATTACACGTACAAGTACTCGCAACTTCTATTTGTTGAAAATAAGTGTTATACTTATTCTATTCCATTTTATTTATGTTAACTGTGTATTTTAGATATATTTTAATGATGTCTGTGAATAAACCTTTGAATAAAGTAACTCGGCATAAAGAACACTTCAGACATATCCGCTATAATCATTTATATTCACATGGTCAACAATTACAACAATAGCTTTATGATTGTAGTTCACGTTGTCACGTTAAATAATAGCTTTGTCCTGTACATGTGGTTTTATTTAGCATATTTTTTCAATTATTAAACAATAATGGAGCATTATTAAATGCAACAACTTTGTAAAACTTGAAACGAACCTGTGTAATGGCAGAGTCGGTCTGGTCGTAGCATTTGAGCTGAGCCTCTAACTCTGCGTTCTTCTTCGCTAGCACTGCCAACTCTTCTGTCAGTTGCGATACTTCCTCTGAAATATTGTGAATAAGGATGTTAAATTTTATTCTACAATTGATAGTCTGGCTATATGGTTTTTGCCCTAAACCTATGTATCTTTAACTTAATAAGTGTCATTTGGTGATTTGCATGAATCCTATCATTACTTTTAAGAATCATTATGAGGTCAATGATGGGCATGTCAATAAATCAATGTCAAATACTATATGAATTGCAAATAAATATCAGATATTAATTTTCGTTTAGGTCAAAATCGCGATAAACAAAACTCGACAGCGTTAAGTTTTATTCGAGTTTCCTTTTATATTAATTCCTTTGCATTTTAAGAGCTCCATTTGAGCTCCAATTTCAATTGATTACCTGTTTTACCATACATACAAGGAAAACAATTTAGATTTCATTGGGTGTGCACTATATTTCACATAGTTTTTAAGGTGTTTCATGACAAATCAATAAATAAAACCAGCTATCCTCACCGTTGGACCCCTGCGTCCGGAGTTCTGCGATGGTGCTCGCTAGAAGCGCATTTTCCCTTTCGAGGGCTTTCAACGCCGCTTTCTCGCTGCTGCCCGTCTGTAAAGAGATCATATATTTCAATGTCTGACCCGTTGTGGCGTCCTCCGACGTGACCCAGAGAGAATCAATATATTATTTCCTATTCATCAAACGTGCTTGATAAAATCAATACCAAGATAAAATCAAATATTGTTAACTTAATTATGCACGTACATCTTACTATATAAACTATTTCTATTTGTTAATAAATGGTCACTCAAGATGTAATCGTGTCTTACTTCAAAACACTTTTCCTGGTCGTAATACCCGTCATATAGTAATAAAACTTTAGGAACTTTAATTATAAAACTATTTTGTCGAGAAAAATATTCAATTCTAAAATCCTAACAGTCTGCAGTGACTTTCGTACTTTAGCAAAATTCTTAATGTTTAAAACCACGGCGGTTATATTATCTGTATTGTAGGGGCTAAATGTTGATGTTCTTTTACAAAACTAGTTAATACCATAAAAGATCCAGCAAAAATGTATTTCTTTTTTGTTTTTAGAAGGGAGAGTTTATTCTTTATCTATTCATAAGAACTACAAAAGCAGGCAGGAAGTGTTATTAAGAGACGTCAATAGAGATAAAAGGAGAGCAGTATTACCCATTTTAAATGAACCTGATCCGTTTTTTACAAATAAATAAAAATATGTTTCACAATAAAACGAGTGTAAAAAAAAAACAATGTCGTGCAAACGGGCTGCTTTTTTTCATCTTATTTGAAGGTTCAATTCCATGTTGTCTTTCCGAAGGGTTTAGTTTGATTTGAAAAACAATTCCACTTAATTCAACTGTATACATGTACAGTTTGGCCGCAAGAGTCTTTTAACAGAATTGCATAATATTATGTTTATTATGAATTTTTGTAAGATAATAAAATGAAATGAGAAATGGGAAAATGGGTGTTCAGCTGTTTCTCACTTTTGATTCTGTTTAAAGACCTCTGCTGCCTACAAAATAATGACTATTTTAATACAGTTGGTCAAAAAGTGGCGTATTGCAGGGATGTATAGCATTCGAGATGTGGTTTATTACACACTCGTGCTTTTTCTTTACGTTTTCGAACTCGTACGTTCTCTTTTCCAACTGTCAAAATAATGACTATAAAAAGAAAAAACAAAAACCAACCACGAAGTATTTACTATAAAAATGATTCAGCCAATTATTTGTAAAAAGAAGCTAACCTAACCTAAAGATTGAATGATTCTATTCATTGAGTTAGGTTGGGTTACATCTCATTACATATCAATAAAAGAAAATATTTTGAAGACTTGGCTGTATGGGCATATTTCTTAGCCTACCCAGAATGGGTGAAACACCCTTTTGTTTATTGTTGAGTTTATTTTTATGTATTTTATAATATTGATTAATTTTTTCGCAACTTTATCAAAAATAGTCGTTCAGTACACATGGGGAACCGTCATTGCAACTTGTTCCGACTGCCAACCCTCACCTTCGGCTGCAGCTCGGCTCGGGTAGATTGTTTGCAATGACGGCTTCCGCAGTCGTAGTGACATACAGTAGCTAGTGTGACGTAATGACATACATACCTGGTTCTTGGCGGGGCTGAGCGGGCGCGCGGCCAGGCTGGCGAGGCGGCTGCCCGCGGTGTGCGTGAACCCCACGAAGGGCAGCTGCCGCCCGGAGAACGCCGCGCTGCCCGCCGGAGGGGGCGCCGCCTCCGACAGCCTGCAGCCACACACGGTAACATACTATACACGTAATGACATACATACCTGGTTCTTGGCGGGGCTGAGCGGGCGCGCGGCCAGGCTGGCGAGGCGGCTGCCCGCGGTGTGCGTGAACCCCACGAAGGGCAGCTGCCGCCCGGAGAACGCCGCGCTGCCCGCCGGAGGGGGCGCCGCCTCCGACAGCCTGCAGCCACACACGGTAACATACTATACACGTAATGACATACATACCTGGTTCTTGGCGGGGCTGAGCGGGCGCGCGGCCAGGCTGGCGAGGCGGCTGCCCGCGGTGTGCGTGAACCCCACGAAGGGCAGCTGCCGCCCGGAGAACGCCGCGCTGCCCGCCGGAGGGGGCGCCGCCTCCGACAGCCTGCAGCCACACACGGTAACATACTATACACGTAATGACATACATACCTGGTTCTTGGCGGGGCTGAGCGGGCGCGCGGCCAGGCTGGCGAGGCGGCTGCCCGCGGTGTGCGTGAACCCCACGAAGGGCAGCTGCCGCCCGGAGAACGCCGCGCTGCCCGCCGGAGGGGGCGCCGCCTCCGACAGCCTGCAGCCACACACGGTAACATACTATACACGTAATGACATACATACCTGGTTCTTGGCGGGGCTGAGCGGGCGCGCGGCCAGGCTGGCGAGGCGGCTGCCCGCGGTGTGCGTGAACCCCACGAAGGGCAGCTGCCGCCCGGAGAACGCCGCGCTGCCCGCCGGAGGGGGCGCCGCCTCCGACAGCCTGCAGCCACACACGGTAACATACTATACACGTAATGACATACATACCTGGTTCTTGGCGGGGCTGAGCGGGCGCGCGGCCAGGCTGGCGAGGCGGCTGCCCGCGGTGTGCGTGAACCCCACGAAGGGCAGCTGCCGCCCGGAGAACGCCGCGCTGCCCGCCGGAGGGGGCGCCGCCTCCGACAGCCTGCAGCCACACACGGTAACATACTATACACGTAATGACATACATACCTGGTTCTTGGCGGGGCTGAGCGGGCGCGCGGCCAGGCTGGCGAGGCGGCTGCCCGCGGTGTGCGTGAACCCCACGAAGGGCAGCTGCCGCCCGGAGAACGCCGCGCTGCCCGCCGGAGGGGGCGCCGCCTCCGACAGCCTGCAGCCACACACGGTAACATACTATACACGTAATGACATACATACCTGGTTCTTGGCGGGGCTGAGCGGGCGCGCGGCCAGGCTGGCGAGGCGGCTGCCCGCGGTGTGCGTGAACCCCACGAAGGGCAGCTGCCGCCCGGAGAACGCCGCGCTGCCCGCCGGAGGGGGCGCCGCCTCCGACAGCCTGCAGCCACACACGGTAACATACTATACACGTAATGACATACATACCTGGTTCTTGGCGGGGCTGAGCGGGCGCGCGGCCAGGCTGGCGAGGCGGCTGCCCGCGGTGTGCGTGAACCCCACGAAGGGCAGCTGCCGCCCGGAGAACGCCGCGCTGCCCGCCGGAGGGGGCGCCGCCTCCGACAGCCTGCAGCCACACACGGTAACATACTATACACGTAATGACATACATACCTGGTTCTTGGCGGGGCTGAGCGGGCGCGCGGCCAGGCTGGCGAGGCGGCTGCCCGCGGTGTGCGTGAACCCCACGAAGGGCAGCTGCCGCCCGGAGAACGCCGCGCTGCCCGCCGGAGGGGGCGCCGCCTCCGACAGCTTGCAGCCACACACGGTAACATACTATACACGTAATGACATACATACCTGGTTCTTGGCGGGGCTGAGCGGGCGCGCGGCCAGGCTGGCGAGGCGGCTGCCCGCGGTGTGCGTGAACCCCACGAAGGGCAGCTGCCGCCCGGAGAACGCCGCGCTGCCCGCCGGAGGGGGCGCCGCCTCCGACAGCCTGCAGCCACACACGGTAACATACTATACACGTAATGACATACATACCTGGTTCTTGGCGGGGCTGAGCGGGCGCGCGGCCAGGCTGGCGAGGCGGCTGCCCGCGGTGTGCGTGAACCCCACGAAGGGCAGCTGCCGCCCGGAGAACGCCGCGCTGCCCGCCGGAGGGGGCGCCGCCTCCGACAGCCTGCAGCCACACACGGTAACATACTATACACGTAATGACATACATACCTGGTTCTTGGCGGGGCTGAGCGGGCGCGCGGCCAGGCTGGCGAGGCGGCTGCCCGCGGTGTGCGTGAACCCCACGAAGGGCAGCTGCCGCCCGGAGAACGCCGCGCTGCCCGCCGGAGGGGGCGCCGCCTCCGACAGCCTGCAGCCACACACGGTAACATACTATACACGTAATGACATACATACCTGGTTCTTGGCGGGGCTGAGCGGGCGCGCGGCCAGGCTGGCGAGGCGGCTGCCCGCGGTGTGCGTGAACCCCACGAAGGGCAGCTGCCGCCCGGAGAACGCCGCGCTGCCCGCCGGAGGGGGCGCCGCCTCCGACAGCCTGCAGCCACACACGGTAACATACTATACACGTAATGACATACATACCTGGTTCTTGGCGGGGCTGAGCGGGCGCGCGGCCAGGCTGGCGAGGCGGCTGCCCGCGGTGTGCGTGAACCCCACGAAGGGCAGCTGCCGCCCGGAGAACGCCGCGCTGCCCGCCGGAGGGGGCGCCGCCTCCGACAGCCTGCAGCCACACACGGTAACATACTATACACGTAATGACATACATACCTGGTTCTTGGCGGGGCTGAGCGGGCGCGCGGCCAGGCTGGCGAGGCGGCTGCCCGCGGTGTGCGTGAACCCCACGAAGGGCAGCTGCCGCCCGGAGAACGCCGCGCTGCCCGCCGGAGGGGGCGCCGCCTCCGACAGCCTGCAGCCACACACGGTAACATACTATACACGTAATGACATACATACCTGGTTCTTGGCGGGGCTGAGCGGGCGCGCGGCCAGGCTGGCGAGGCGGCTGCCCGCGGTGTGCGTGAACCCCACGAAGGGCAGCTGCCGCCCGGAGAACGCCGCGCTGCCCGCCGGAGGGGGCGCCGCCTCCGACAGCCTGCAGCCACACACGGTAACATACTATACACGTAATGACATACATACCTGGTTCTTGGCGGGGCTGAGCGGGCGCGCGGCCAGGCTGGCGAGGCGGCTGCCCGCGGTGTGCGTGAACCCCACGAAGGGCAGCTGCCGCCCGGAGAACGCCGCGCTGCCCGCCGGAGGGGGCGCCGCCTCCGACAGCCTGCAGCCACACACGGTAACATACTATACACGTAATGACATACATACCTGGTTCTTGGCGGGGCTGAGCGGGCGCGCGGCCAGGCTGGCGAGGCGGCTGCCCGCGGTGTGCGTGAACCCCACGAAGGGCAGCTGCCGCCCGGAGAACGCCGCGCTGCCCGCCGGAGGGGGCGCCGCCTCCGACAGCCTGCAGCCACACACGGTAACATACTATACACGTAATGACATACATACCTGGTTCTTGGCGGGGCTGAGCGGGCGCGCGGCCAGGCTGGCGAGGCGGCTGCCCGCGGTGTGCGTGAACCCCACGAAGGGCAGCTGCCGCCCGGAGAACGCCGCGCTGCCCGCCGGAGGGGGCGCCGCCTCCGACAGCCTGCAGCCACACACGGTAACATACTATACACGTAATGACATACATACCTGGTTCTTGGCGGGGCTGAGCGGGCGCGCGGCCAGGCTGGCGAGGCGGCTGCCCGCGGTGTGCGTGAACCCCACGAAGGGCAGCTGCCGCCCGGAGAACGCCGCGCTGCCCGCCGGAGGGGGCGCCGCCTCCGACAGCCTGCAGCCACACACGGTAACATACTATACACGTAATGACATACATACCTGGTTCTTGGCGGGGCTGAGCGGGCGCGCGGCCAGGCTGGCGAGGCGGCTGCCCGCGGTGTGCGTGAACCCCACGAAGGGCAGCTGCCGCCCGGAGAACGCCGCGCTGCCCGCCGGAGGGGGCGCCGCCTCCGACAGCCTGCAGCCACACACGGTAACATACTATACACGTAATGACATACATACCTGGTTCTTGGCGGGGCTGAGCGGGCGCGCGGCCAGGCTGGCGAGGCGGCTGCCCGCGGTGTGCGTGAACCCCACGAAGGGCAGCTGCCGCCCGGAGAACGCCGCGCTGCCCGCCGGAGGGGGCGCCGCCTCCGACAGCCTGCAGCCACACACGGTAACATACTATACACGTAATGACATACATACCTGGTTCTTGGCGGGGCTGAGCGGGCGCGCGGCCAGGCTGGCGAGGCGGCTGCCCGCGGTGTGCGTGAACCCCACGAAGGGCAGCTGCCGCCCGGAGAACGCCGCGCTGCCCGCCGGAGGGGGCGCCGCCTCCGACAGCCTGCAGCCACACACGGTAACATACTATACACGTAATGACATACATACCTGGTTCTTGGCGGGGCTGAGCGGGCGCGCGGCCAGGCTGGCGAGGCGGCTGCCCGCGGTGTGCGTGAACCCCACGAAGGGCAGCTGCCGCCCGGAGAACGCCGCGCTGCCCGCCGGAGGGGGCGCCGCCTCCGACAGCCTGCAGCCACACACGGTAACATACTATACACGTAATGACATACATACCTGGTTCTTGGCGGGGCTGAGCGGGCGCGCGGCCAGGCTGGCGAGGCGGCTGCCCGCGGTGTGCGTGAACCCCACGAAGGGCAGCTGCCGCCCGGAGAACGCCGCGCTGCCCGCCGGAGGGGGCGCCGCCTCCGACAGCCTGCAGCCACACACGGTAACATACTATACACGTAATGACATACATACCTGGTTCTTGGCGGGGCTGAGCGGGCGCGCGGCCAGGCTGGCGAGGCGGCTGCCCGCGGTGTGCGTGAACCCCACGAAGGGCAGCTGCCGCCCGGAGAACGCCGCGCTGCCCGCCGGAGGGGGCGCCGCCTCCGACAGCCTGCAGCCACACACGGGGTCACAAACTATACTCTGGCAAACGACTCAATGCAGTCAACCGACAGTTCCACATGACAAATACAAAAATAATGATACCAGTTAAAAACTAGCCTAGAATGACAATGAATGAAAATGTACGAATGAGTCTTTGTCATTCGTTTTGCATAAAATTTTAACGCAATTTATAAATAATTGAATTCTCGTTCGTTCGTTCGCACTGAAATCGCTGCGTAAAATTAATTAATTATTTCCCGAGTTAAAGTTTAACAATTTACCTTAGCATATTATGTGAAAAACATTCGTGAGTGCATACACTTCATTGTCCGAACTAGAAAGTGCCGAAAACTCTGTGTATTGACGTTAATCTCAACATTATAATTATCGCAAGTGCTTCGTTAACAACTTGAAGCGGGTATTTCAAAATTATTTAAACACATTTTCGCACAAATTGCCGGTGCTGAATTGACGATCTGCAGTGAAAACACATCCGCCATTTATATTTCACATTGTTTATGTTTTGTTCGAGGTTAACAGTAAGAGATATTTTTGACGATCAAACGAACTTGCAAAGTGAAGTTCGATTGAAATTATGTGACAGCTTCATTCGACGCGATTTGAGTTTACATATTGTAGTATGCGGTGCCACGCATCAGCCTTCGCACGGTGATTGAGAGAACTAATTAATTTTTTTTTTATTGTTGGCAACACTAACCACACCCTCCACGGTCCTTCCCACCAAGATCCATCCTTCTTAGTGTACTCCGACTCATTTGTTAAAAGCTAAATAAACACATTCCTGAATATATTCACTTTCTAATTTTTAGGGTAGGGTGTTCAGTATAATATACTTACAAATTTATTAAGGGTGGGTGTAAGCTGTCACATAATTTCAATCGAACTTCACTTTGCAAGTTCGTTTGATCGTCAATTATGTTTCCAGCTTCATTCTTTGCGATTTGAGTTTACATATTGTAGGATGTTCAAAGCGATAAAGTGAGTCGGAGTACACCAAGAAGGATGGATCTTGGTGGGAAGGACCGTGGAGGGTGTGGTTAGTGTTGGCAACAATAAAAAAAAATTAGTTCTCACAATCACCGTGCGAAGGCTGATGCGTGGCACCGCATACTACAATATGTAAACTCAAATCGCAAAGAATGACGCTGGAAACATAATATATTTTACTTTGACATTTGAGCCCGACAGTTACGTTTGCGATAGTCTTTCAATAGTGTAATTGAGTTGCGTTCCGTGATAACATTTAGCATTTGACTCAACACCATTGCCTTATTATTATTATTTTACTTACCGATATAACAATACAAAAATTCTAAAACTATATTAATTAAAGGAGAATGCTTCGTCACGGCTGTAATTCTACGCTCAAGGAAAATAATTATTTGAAATGCAATGGCTGCAAATCCGAATATTGCTATGAGTGTCTTAACTAACGATACTAGCCAGGTTATTAGCCAAGAAAAAATTAAATCTTTAAGTTGTCCCTACTGTCGAAATATAACACAGCAAACAAACATAGACGATACACCCTGCCGCCAGAGATGGCAAAAAAGTTATATGCAGTCGATGAATGAGTCCATGCATATTTCTTTTGGCGATGTGACTCACGATAATGCTGCCCAAAATAGTGATGGGAACTCCGAGGGCATTACTGATTTAGCGAACGTATCGGTTACGATAGTATGAGCAAATTATTTGACTTAAAACTAGCGCCGAATTCAACAATCATGAGAAATTTCAGAGCTCTTAATAAGATATTGAAAAAATGGTGGCTGTGCACGTGAACCGAGCTATAAAGAACTTGAAGGATGACTTTTCTTCCAACACGGTTTTTTTGGCGGCAGAACAAGCAGATTCGAGATCTGAGATAAAGACAACTTAGCCAAACAGTTGCAAACTGATCTATCAAAATACCAGAACTCACTTGCTAAAATTCAATCACGAGTACAATCCATAGAGAAAATCTCACGTGAAATGAATCTTGAAATACACGAAGTGCCAGAAAACAAAAATTTAAATTTATCCGGCATATTCAAGAAACTGTGCTAGTGTCTACAAATCGATATTCCGTCGAGTATCTAAAATGACTCTAACATCTAACAGACCTCCCAATATACTCGTTTCTCTCTCATCGCAAAAATTACGTGACTTGTTTTTATCATCAGCGACTCGTTTTAAAAAAGCTCATCCGAAAATAAACTCGCCACTACTCATATTGGCTTCACAGGCGAAACTCGCAGGATTTATGTAGCAGAACATCTTTCTCCCGAAGTTAAAGAAATTCATACCGCAGCACGAAAATATTGTAGAGACAATGATTTCAAGTTTTTGTGGGTTCGCTTCGGCCAAATATATATCCGTAGAAACGAACAAAGTCCTGCTAATCATATTAAATCTACTGAGTGTCTAAACAAGATCCTTTGAGAATTGTTTCTCCTTTACACATTAAAATAGTTTTTGTATACAGAATCAAATAAACTTACATCATGATTAGTATGTATTCATCATCATCACAACTCCGTGTAATGGGCCAACTGCAGGGCATGAGTCTCTCCTCTGGGTGCGAGGAGGTTTAGGCCATAATCCACCGAGCTGGCCCAGTGCTGGGTGGTGGATGTCAGAATTTCAGGGTGCCGATATGGCTTCTGACAAACCCTAACGACTACTGTATACAAGTATACAGCACCCGGGACCGACATCTTAACGTGCCCTCCGAAGCACGGAAGTCGCCGTGAGAAACGAATGGTCGGCGGTCACCCATCCAAGTACCGACCACGCCGAACGTTGCTTAACCTGTGATATCGTAAGATACACACAGTAACCACGGCGCCACGACGACTTCGACTAGTATGTATTACCAGAATATTAATGGCATGCGCACTAAATTACCACAATCCTACCAAAACATTTTAAACAGTAATTACGACCTTGTATGCCTGACGGAAACCAACTTAAATAATAGCATTTTTGTTGGAGAGATTGCTGACCCTCGCTATAACATTTATAGAAAAGATCGCGATGTTAGTACTTCCTCAAAAGATGATGGTGGAGGTGTCCTCATTGCGGTAAAAAAATCTTCCACGTTGTTCGACAGGCACATTGGGAAAGTAATTTTGAGAATGTCTGGATAACTATCATACCACAAAATTGTAACTTTTCTAAAATAAAATCAAATCAAATCAAATCATTTATTGCATTCCACAATGGTATATGATAAGGTGTTAACAAGGTATTAAAAGAACATACATTATGGACCCTGTTGGGCACAGCAACTTGAAAAAGGACAGAGGAGGGTTTCATGATTTTTTATTTTTTATATTCCTATTTACATTATATCATTATTATAAAAGTCAAGGAAGTCTTTCATAATCTCACGTATGCGGCCCTAGCATCGTGTAGTTACGCAAATACATAAATTATTATTTGTTCATTATACATATTCAAATTTGCAATTTTTCCTTATTACCATAGCTTTAAAAAGGCTCTTACAACAATTTTATATGGAAATATTAGATATCTTACTTTAACTTCAAATGTTTATTTGTTTTGATTTTAATTTTTATTTATAATAAGAAAACATTATATATTTTTTATATAGGTATTATAATGTTTTTTTTTTTAAAGCAAATGTTATTTCATTTAATGTTTGTTTGCTTTGGTTTAAATTTTTATACAAATTAGGAAAACATTATTATTATTTTAATGCATTAATTAAATTATGTAAAAACAAATGTAATTTTGATTTTAAATTTTTATTTTATTATAAATTTATATTAATTATATTTATTTAAATACGAATTACAATTTGTTTCGATATTGAATTTTAAACTATTTAGATTTGTTATGTTTCAGCTTAGTTTGTCTTCAAAATATTCATTAATTGTATAGTAACATTTATTATGTAGTAATTGTTTTAATTTTTGAACGAATTCTTTATCGGTTTCAATGTTTTTTATTGGGTCTGGAAGTTTATTGTATATTTTTATTGACATTACATAGGGGCTCTTGGCATGTAAACATATGCATTTGTTATCTTCCTCCCGACATGAACTGTTCCAGGAGGGATGAATTTTATTCTAATTGTTAAAATATTATATTAAATTAATGCCATTAAAACAATAGGCGCGGTTGTGGGAGATTTTAACTCACCCGAGTATTCCCCTTTCTTACTTGATATTGACGGGTCATCACATGCCCAGAACTCTAAAAGATTACTATTATTACAGGAATTAATTTCACTATGTAACCTTCATCAGAGCAATATAATTCCTAATCAAAAAGGTAGATTTCTCGATTTGGTACTCTCATCTCTCAGTACTTTGAAAGTTATTGAAGCTGATGCGTTATGTTTAAAGGATAGACATCATCCCGCTTTAGAATTCGAGTTTCCCCTTGACCATAATACCCCTGTAGCTACCCTAGCAACTAGCTGCTACTACCCGACTACGGCGCAACAGCGAGGATATGTGTGTGCGAGCGAGATAGACGCACCTATCTCGCTCTGCGAGAGTTTCGAATGAAATAGCTGATTGTTTATTATTTCTTTCTAACACCTGTATATATTAAGCTTTATCAATTTATTAAATCATTATTTTACTAATCATCAAAATGATCGTTTAATTTCAACCTCAAGTAAGCCGGAGTTATAGTGGTGACCCGACCTCAGAACAATGGAAGAAAAACAAGAAGTTGGCAGCATCGCGCTATCCATGCGCATTCCACCCTTTTGGCGCGACCGACCGCGATTGTGGTTTATAACATTTGAAGCAGCCACCAACGATCTCAAGAAAAGTCAAGCTCAGCTCGCTCTAATGGTCATCGCTCAACTAGACAAGCCAGACGTCGAACAAATCAGCGATCTTCTTTACAAGCCATCTCAAGAAAATCAATACAATTTAATAAAGGACCGGCTCATATCAGTTTACGAAGAAAGCGAAGGCAGACAGTTCCAGAAACTCCTATCAGAAATGGAGCTCGGCGACCAACGGCCATCGCAGTTGCTTAGAAAAATGCGAGATCTTGCGAGAAACAAAGTTCCCGACTCTACTCTTCAAATGATGTGGATGAACCACTTGCCTGCACACGTTCGCTCGGTACTAGTCGTCAGCGATACATTTTCAACGAAGGCTCAGTTAGAAGATCTATCTTTATTAGCCGACAAATTAATAGAGCAAAGCCGAGAAGTAAACGCCGTCTCAACCGTTCCAGAAACTTCAGCTTCGTGCAGCCATCGACACGCAAATGAAAATCTGCTACTTATTGAAGAAATAAGAAAATTAACATTAGAAGTCGCCGCTTTAAAAACACAACATCAAACATACGGGCGCGGCCGTCGTCCATACATCGCGCGAGAGAGAGACAGAAGATATCGTTCTCGCAGCCGCTCTTCAACACCGTCGCCGTACTGTTTTTATCACCGACGCTTCGGAAAAAGCGCGCGAAAATGTACAGCACCCTGCAGATTTTTGAGTGAAAATTCGGAAAACTAAATTCAGCGCTGGCAGCGGCGGATACCAGCGTTCATCTACAATCAAACCGCCTTTTCGTAAGGGACAAGAACTCAAAACTACAATTTTTGGTAGATACCGGTGCAAATATATCGGTTATACCGAAAATAAAAGGAACATCTTATCAGCAACTTACGTTCAAACTATACGCCGCCAACAACACTGCCATACCTACATACGGTGAAAAAACGCTGGAACTGGACCTCGGACTACGACGTCCGTACAAATGGAAATTTATAGTCGCCGGAGTTAACAAGCCGATACTTGGAGCAGATTTTTTAAACTACCACCAACTATTAGTGGATCTGAAAAATCGAAAGTTAATCGACAACGTCACAAGCTTAGCTGTCTCCGCGGCTGCATACAAATGTGCAACGCCAACTATAAGAAGCATAGATCAACAACAACCATTTCACGATATACTAGCGAAGTATCCCGGAACAACGCGACTCACTTCTATGAATTTGAACCCGAAGATTACAGTCGAACATTTTATAGAAACAAGCGGACCGCCAGTCAACTCCCGTGCCAGACCAATACCGCCGCATAGATACGAATCTGTGAAGAAAGAATTCGAGTCCATGATTGAACAAGGCCTATGCCGCCCTAGCAAAAGTCCATGGGCGAGTCCATTACACGTCGTACCGAAAAAGAACGGCGATTTACGCATTGTTGGAGATTATCGTCGCTTAAATGCCGCGACTAAGCCAGACCGCTACCCGATACCACGTCTTCGAGACTTCAACCATCTACTCTACGGCAAGACGATCTTTTCTACACTCGATCTAAATAGAGCCTACGGACAATTGAGCGTGCACGAGAGGGATATAGAGAAGACTGCCATCATAACGCCTTTCGGTTTATTCGAATTTCCTCGAATGTGCCCTGGTTTACGCAATGCGGGGCAGACTTTTCAACGCTTTATTCACGACGTGCTAAGAGGATTAGACTTCATTTTCCCATTCATCGACGACGCACTGATAGCTTCTACGAATGAGGAAGAGCACCGTCAGCACCTACACATAGTACTACAACGATTCGAAGAAAACGGAATAACAATAAATCCAGCCAAATGTGTTTTCGGCGCGGAAGAAGTGAAATTCTTAGGCTACACTGTGAACTGCGACGGAATCAAGCCACCTAAAGAAAAAATTGCTGCTTTGAAAACCTATCCGAAGCCTAAAACCATTCAAGAGCTAAGAAGATTCCTCGGTATGATAAACTTCTATAGAGAGCACATACCTAACGCCGCGAAAACGCAATCGCCACTCACTGCGTTTATGCATAACTCGAAGAAAAACGATAAAACTCAAATTAAATGGACAAATGAGGCTGAGTCGGCTTTCAACGAATGCAAGAAAGAGATAGAAAACGCCGCTCTACTAGCTCATCCGCATCACTCCGTCCCGCTCGCACTCATGTGCGACGCTTCTAATACTTCAGTGGGCGCAGTACTACAACAACGAGTTAATAACGTTTGGCAACCGCTCGGGTACTTTTCAAAGAAATTATTACCCGCTCAAGTAAACTACAGCACCTACGATCGCGAGCTTTTAGCGATTTATATGGCTATGAAGCACTTTAGAAAAACCTACGAAGGCCGCCATCTGATAGTATTCACAGACCACAAACCTCTTATCTACATGTTTACCAAGACACGCTGCGACACAGAAACACCGCGAAGAATGAGACAGATTATGTTCATCAGTGAATTTACTACGGATATACGACATATCGACGGGAGCTCTAATATCGTTGCAGACGCACTTTCACGCGTCGAGACGATTACATTTCCCAGCCCGATAAACTACAAAGAAATATCCAAGGCTCAAGAGCAAGACAGCGAACTACAAACATTACTACGGCAAGACAGAGACAACATATACCTAAAGAAAATTTACATGCCCGAATTCGACGCTGAAATATACTGCGAATGTTCAACATCTCAAGCTCGACCCTATATTCCAGCGCAGTACAGAAAGCAAGTTTTCCAACAGTTACATAACATAAGCCACCCTGGTATAAGAACTTCACGCTTACTAGTTAAAATCACGATATTTTTGGCCACAAATGAACATCGACGTTGGTATTTGGGCGAAAACCTGCATATCTTGTCAACGTGTGAAAATACAACGGCATACGAAGAGTGAGACAGCACTGTTTACACCGCAGTCAGTCGAAAGATTCGCACATGTGCACATTGATATCATCGGACCGTTGCCTACATCGAGTGATGGCTACAGATATTGTGTAACGATGATAGACCGCTGTACACGATGGCCGGAAGCAACACCTGTGCAAGATATCACGGCGGAGACAGTAGCGAAGACTTTTTATAATACTTGGGTTGCTCGCTATGGATGCCCACATATTATAACTACCGACCAAGGGCGACAGTTTGAGAGCAATTTATTCACGCTACTCTCGGAACTACTTGGCATTAAACGACAACGCACAACATCTTACCACCCGGAGAGCAACGGCGTCGTAGAAAGATGGCACCGCACAATGAAAACAGCGCTCAGTACGAGATTAATGATGAAAAACAATTGGATCGACGAGCTACCTACTACAATGTTGGGACTTCGCGCCGCTATACGAACCGACAGCGGAATCAGCGCCTCACAGTTTGCATTTGGTCGATCTATACGACTACCAGGCGAACTGTTTGAAAATAATAACGAAAATACGCTACGAGTCACGGACTACGACTACGTAAACCGGCTACAGAGCGCCATGAAAGAACTAAAACCAATAATAGCTCCGCACGCAAACAAGCGCAGTATTTTCATACATCCAGATTTGTCATCGTGCGATCATGTTTTTATAAGATGCGACGCAGTGAAGAAGCCACTCACACCGGCATATGAAGGCCCGTTTCGTGTACTAAAACGGAACGGTAAAGTTTTCACCATAAAGTTACCGACTCGTGAAACAACTATATCCATCGATAGACTGAAACCGGCGTACATTATCGCACCACCACCGCCGCCTGACAACGTAGTAGCCCCGACCGCAGTACCACACAGCAGTACTTCGCAGCAGACGACAATACGCACTACCCGAAGTGGACGTGTAGTCAAACCAGTACGCTTCGCTTGAGGGGGAGCACTGTAGCTACCCTAGCAACTAGCTGCTACTACCCGACTACGGCGCAACAGCGAGGATATGTGTGTGCGAGCGAGATAGACGCACCTATCTCGCTCTGCGAGAGTTTCGAATGAAATAGCTGATTGTTTATTATTTCTTTCTAACACCTGTATATATTAAGCTTTATCAATTTATTAAATCATTATTTTACTAATCATCAAAATGATCGTTTAATTTCAACCTCAAGTAAGCCGGAGCTATACCCCCAAAAATTTAAAAACAAATAAAACCTAGCGATATAACTTTGCAAGGTGCAATTATGATAGCTTACGAAATGATTTGGATTTGATTGACTGGTATATTCTTTTAGCGAACTCTGATGTAAATCTATGCGTAGAAATATTTTATGACAAACTTTTTGAAATTATAAAGAAAACTTTAATAAAGTGTATCGAGAAAAAGAATAAATTCCATAAATTATTTAAATAATTCAAGAACCCATGTGATTATGAAGATTCTCCCTGCTACGTGCTAGATCTAAAAAAAATATTGATCAATGTTATAAAGATTATATTGCATCGATAGAACACTCAATGAAATATAATATAAAACCGTTTTGGTATTTTGTAAACAACAGAAAGGGTCATGTTGCAATCCCAAATGTTATAAGTTTTGGAAACTGCTCGTCTTCAACTGGGCAGGGTGTCTGTGATCTGTTTTTGGACTAGTTCGCCTCAGTGTTCGCATAAGATCATACAGGGGATTTGCCCCCGGACGATCATCAGACATTTGAGAATAGCCCTATGGACTCGATGTCATGTCCATATAACTGACACAGCCATTTTGACAAAAATCAAGAATCTTGATACAAGTAAAGGTCCGGGTCCAGACCAAATACCGCCATCTTTTGTTAAGCGTTGTAGAAAAGAGTTATGTACACCTTTAAGAATAATATTTAATAAATCTCTCTCTAGTGGAATCTTTCCCAATCGTTGGAAAATTGCTCATATCATTCCTATTTTCAAGAGCGGTGACAAGTCTCAGTGCGAAAATTATAGACCTTTAAGTATTTTGTCGTGCTTGGCAAAGCTTTTGATAATTCTGACTGAAAAAGAGTGCCAAGAGTTTTATTTGTCTCTTGGTCTACTGGAATATCATATTTAACAACCATCAACAACTAGTTAAAGCCGAAGTAAGCTCGAGAGGTCCCACGGCGCTAAGGACCTTGGAATTGTTTTTGGAAATAAACTCACATTTCGACAACATTAACAGTCCATAGTATTGAAAGTAAATCAACTGCTAGGGTTTATTCTCAGATCAACCGAAGACTTCAAATCATCCCGTTCTTTTCTTCACTTGTTTAACACACTAGTAAGAAGTGTGTTGAAATACGGTAGTCCAATATGGTCTCCACACTACAACGTTCACATCGATAACATAGAGCGAGTTCAGAAAAAGTGCCTAAGAATGTTATGCTATCGTCAAAACTTGGGGCGCGCCACGCCTAACTATGACGCTCGTTTGATTAAAATTAACGTTCAGAAGCTGGAAGCACGTAGGCTATATTTTGATCTCCTACATTTTTATAAAATAATTCACCCTGTATTAGACTTTCCTGATTTACTATCAAAAATATTTTTTAATATTCGTTTTAGTGCTCGTAGGTTTATTCAAACAGGACTTTTTGTATTGCATACATTTAGAAACAATACTTCCTTTTACAATCCCTTGGTAGGGATGGCTCGTCAGTGCAACGTAATCGCCAAGGAAAACCCGGCATTCGAAATTTTATTACCTAAACTAGAACTGTTTACTAAAACCCTTAAAGATATAGTTATCTTTAAGAGCTTACAACTGAGCCTAGAATTAATAGTATAGCATATCTTATGATATTTTCGCATTTATTATTTTTATTTTTGTACTCTAGATAATTTAAAAGCAGGTCAACGAATGGGTAGCTAATATCGTTTAATTTGCTCTTGTAAAGTATATTACCTAAGGTTAATGGTATTTTTAATATTTAATTTAATTTTTATATTATATACTCATCTAACAGTCAGTGTTATTTTATATTTTCTCTATACACATTCTTGTGGAATGCAACCTAGACTAAGTTTTAAGCTTGTTACAGTTGTTATTTAAAGTTGTATTCTGTTTTGAGTATTAAATAAATAAAAAAAAAACTAAAATCACAATGAAAAAAGAAATGTCTTTGAAGCAAAAATAGTGTTTTTTTCCATACATTAAGATATCATCATCATCATCCATCATAAAAAATAATTACTTTCTGAATGAATCTTACATCACTTAACCGCATCACTATTTTTTTCACTTATTTTTTTCTTCAGTGGGCACACCGGAACTGTCATTTTACTGCAATAAATTATTTGCCAGAGTATATATGTATAGATGTAAGGAGAAAAACGAAGCACTCATGATAATAAACTACCCGTGCAAATATTAACAGGAAAACTTTGGGCTGTAATATGAAAAAGCGTTTTGAAACATTGTTCAATTACTGCTAACATTAAAATCATTTATTTTTTTTAATTAACTTCACCGTTAAATAGTGTGGAAAACATCCTCACTCAGTTTATGTACTTTTAATACAATTGATAACTTTACCTTAGAGAAACACAATCTTAAAATTTTATAATTTAGTCTGGTGCTTGGCTGAATGTAACAAAAACTATTTTTTTATTATTGTAACACATTCCAGAAAATAAATATTCTGAATTTGAATCTATCGAATTAATTATTAGAACATCTCCTATTTTGAAGATATGTATGTAGGGACTAGGGACACATGCCTGTGTAAAATGAGCTTCCTGCGCAAATTTCTCTTAACCATTATAGTCTTGGTAATTTTATGCGTCACGTTTCGAATAGGTTTCTCATGAATATAAGTTTAAAACCTTGGTCTTCAAAATAAACTTATAAAAAAACGCAACAGCCAGGAGTTCAGACACTTATCATAATCTTTTAAACAGCAAAACTATTCAGTGGATGTTCCGTTATCTTCACTATTGTATTAGAACCCCTAAGGCATAATTTTTGTCCTGGCTTTTAAGCCCAAACTATAAAAATAATCAAAAGATTAAAATACATAAATGTTAATTCATGAAATGAATATTGCGTAAGTTTTGTTGTGTAATCGGTAAATCCAAATAAATAAAACAAACTGATAAATCAACTGATTAATAGTAGATGCCGGCTGAAAGATTTTCATTCCTTTGTTACTGCTTTGTGATTACATGGTGCTCTGTTGTTACATGGTGGATAATTCCAACGATGTTTCTTAACACGAAATCAATAGTGACATTACTTTTTCAGCTTATTATACTATCAAAAAAATAATAAAAGAATCAACTTTATATGGTGGGCGTAAAAGCCAGGCAATGTATAAACACTGGGATGAACCCTTTACCTGATGTCAGTATCATCCACATCAAAGTTGGAAGTATCCGTGGGACTGGCCACGTCGGGCACGAAGGGCGCCGCCATCTCACGCAGAGATTCCCACTCCAGCCCCGAAAACCAGGGGTGGCTCTGCAAGAGATAAACAAGATCTTACTAATATTTAAAATATGAAACTTTAGATGTATGTATGTATGTTTGTTCCTCAATCACGGCAGCAAAGCTCAACGGATTTGAATGAAAGAAAAAAGTAAAATTAAAAATTTTAAAAACCCCCCGACACAAAAAAAGACCTTAAAAACTAACAAATAATATTTTAAACCTATTCTAATTATTATCGTCCCATATATAATTGACTGTAAGACTTGTACTTTAAAATATTTTTATTTTCCGAGCTTCGTCGCCGCGTCGGGGACCGCTCAAGTATATAAAGTATTAAGCCAACAACAGCTAATTTATTATTACATTTAGGTATGAGCGATCTTAAGTTTCATGCATAGTCTACGCTCTACGTAATGCCGCGCGCGGCGAGCTCGGTGTGCGGCTTGCGGCGCGGGGGTGGGCGTCACCAAGTGCGGCGACCCGAACGGGCAGACACGTGAGGGCAGACGACGTTGACGGTTGTGTCGATTTTACGAATTTTTCGGAGTGAATTCTTTTGATGCAATCTGCAACTGACAACTGTTTTTCTCACTTAGCGGTCCCCCGACGCGGCGACGACGCTTGGAAAATAAAAATATTTTAAAGTACAAGTCTTACAGTCAATTATATATGGGACGATAATAATTAGAATAGGTTTAAAATATTATTTGTTAGTTTTTAAGGTCTTTTTTTGTGTCGGGGGGTTTTTAAAATTTTTAATTTTACTTTTATTTTGTACTTTTTAAAGTAGGTTTTAATATTAGGAAGATGGAAGTCAGATCCCCTCATCAACAATAAGAGAGCTGATGATCTTCAAACGGCTGATCAGGTCATTGTAACCTTATCATACACTTTCAATTTCATTGAAGTAATACGGTACCAAATTTCAAATCGATAGGATATATGGAAAGTAGTCAGATCCTCTCATCAAATATTAAAGAGCTGATGATCTTAAACGGCTGATCAGGTCATAGTTCCCTTACCATATACTTTCAATGTAATTGTAGTAATACGGCACCAAATTTCGAATCAATACGACGTATGGAAGCTATTCAGATCCCCTCATCAACTATTAGAGAGCTGATGATCTTTAATTGGCTGATCAGGTCATGGTTACCTTACCATATACTTTTAATATCATTGTTGTAATACGGCATCAAATTTAGAATCGATACGACATATGGAAGTTAGTCAGATCACCTCATCAACTATTAGAGAGCTGATGACCTTCACACGGCTGATCAGGTCATGGTTCCCTTACCATATACATTCAATATAATTGTAGTAATACGGCACCAAATTTCGAATCAATACGACATATGGAAGCTATTCAGATCCCCTCATCAACTATTAGAGAGCTGATGATCTTCAATTGGCTGATCAGGTCATGGTTAGCTTACCATATACTTTTAATATCATTTTTGTAATACGGCACCAAATTTCGAATCGATACGACATATGGAATTTAGTCAGATCCCCTCATCAACTATTAGAGAGCTGATGACCTTCAAACGGCTGATCAGGTCATGGTTACCTTACCATATACTATCAATATCATTGTTGTAATACGGCACCAAATTTCGAATCGATACGACATATGGAATTTAGTCAGATCCCCTCATCAACTGTTAGAGAGCTGATGACCTTCAAACGGCTGATCAGGTCATGGTTACCTTACCATATACTTTCAATATAATTGAAGCAATACGGTACCAAATTTCGCATCGAAAGGACATATGGAAGGTAGTCAGATCCCCTCATCAACTAGAAAAGAGCTGATGATCTTCAAACGGCTGAACAGATTTTCATGAAACATAGCTAAGAACACTCGGGATAAAATTATCTATAACATAAAAAAAACTAAACGAAAATCGGTTCATCCGTTTGGGCGCTACGATACCACAGACAGATACACAGATACACAGATACACAGATACACAGACACGTTAAACTTATAACACCCCTCTCGTTTTGCGTCGGGGGTTAAAAAAGGCGGATCCTAAGTTACTTGAAATAACGAGCGTTTAGAAATCTAATCTTCGATAGATTTAAGCATAAGTGTTATATAAAGTTTTACTACAAGATATCCGGATGCAAGAAGATTGTTAATTTTCATTGTGTATTTTTAAAAGATGATTGCTGTTGAGTTTCTTGCCACTTCTTCTCAACAGATCGACTTTCCGAAGTGGTGGTAGATTCAGTTCAATTTGTAAATTGTGTGACTTATTTCAAATGTATTTAAATACTTACGAAATAAAGATTCTTTTGACTTTGACTTTTTAATCATCATTCTATAACTACGATTTTTTAACACATTGGTTTAAAATATATTTATTTGTAAATGTGTATGATTTTTACATGAACTGTTTTTTTCGTACATACCATAAATCCAGACCAACGTAAGCAAACATGTTCACCGACACAAATATTTTCATGCGCGGATTGAACCGCTAACCACTGGAGTGTTGAGGCAGACATTGTTAACTAGTACACTACCAGTAAATAGAGAATATTATTTATTCGAAACATACAGCCTTTATTATAAATGTAAATAAAAGTAAACAACACAAAATATCTTAAATAAACATGGATTTTTTTTGAAGAAATAAACACTTTTTTTAACCTATTTACACTTAAACTCGATATTTTGCTGTCTTTACAGAACGCGTGGTCTGTCGCTCGTAACCAAGTTTAAAAAACGGTTTTATTTAAGATTATTAATTGTGAATACCTGAGACAAAACATGGATTGTAATTTAAAACAAAGGGAAGCTGTTTGTTTTACTTTCATGCCTAATTGTTCTCAAATCAACATCACGATATTATTCTATTCATCATTATTCTATTACCAAGACTTCTTCTAAGATGCCTTGTGTATTTTAATTTAGCTAAGTTCAGTTTTGTTTATTCAGTAATGAACTTTAAATTTCGCTAGCTCCTGCAGCTTCTATTATCAGACTAATAGCAATGGACATTGTTCATTTTTTTACCTATTATTTTCAACCGACTTCCAAAAAAGGAGGTTCTCAATTCGTCTGTATTTTTTTGTGTCTTTGTTACACGATATTTCAGAAAATTTATGAATCTATTTTGAAAATTCTTGTTTCATACTTCATAGTTGGTCCCATATAAATTTCATTGAAATTGGTTGAGTACTTCATTGAAAATTTCAATTTTTTTAAACAATATGTATTATTTCGGATAATGTTTACGTGGATGACACTCTAATATCCCGTTCACACATGATCCGTTTTACTGGATAACTTTTTAGAATAAGAATAAGAATTTATTTATTTGCCAGAATGTGGTATAAAAAGATCTTAATAGGTAGGTATACATACAGTATTATAATACAGTATTATTTTAAAGTACACACATTCACTCGGTCTGAGCATGCAAACTTATTTTATTACAAAATTTAATGATTACTATTTAATATTATTATATCACTGTTTAATTAATATTTTGTCATTTAAATTAAAAAATTACAATTTATAAATTGGTTACTATGTTTATTATTTAAATTAAAATTACAAAAAAAAATTAATGTCATAATGAGAAATGTCAAAGAACAATAATTAAAAGTAAATAAACAAAATGTCAAGTAGAATTAAAAATGTCAGAATGCAACTTATGTTCTAAGAATAACATGCCAATGTAAATATCAACTAGAAGATCATGTATTCATGAACACTATAGAAACAATTTTGTACCAACCATGATTTTAGTTTACGTTTAAAATAACTTAATGGAAGGCTCTTCATATCATCAGGTAATTTATTAAAAATTCGTATGGCCATTGAACGACAATTTTTGGCACGCATAGCTGTGTGGACTTTTGGCATTACTAGACGGTTTGGTCTCCTACAGCTACGGATTCTCGGAGTGTCATACAAAGATTCAAACAATTTTGGATGACATCTAACAAAAACACATATTTCATATATGTATAAAGAAGGGACTGTTAAAATCTTGAGCTGTTTAAATAAAGATCGACATGAGACAGTATTTTCAACGTCACATATTGCACGTATGCATGCTTTTTGAGCAATAAAAACTCCATTAAGGTGGCTACAATTACCCCATAATATTATACCATATCTAAGAATGGAGCCGATATTTCCATGGTAGGATTGTAATGCAGTTTCTTTACTCGCAGTTTTACTAAGTTTCCATAAAACGTAAGTGAAAGAATTTATTTTATTACATAGCTTAGATGTATGCTGTTCCCAAGGGCACCTATCATCTAATATTAAGCCTAAGAAAGGGACGCTATTTGTCTCGAGTATTTGGTCATCTTTATGTCTTATAACTAATTTATTTTTATTTCCATTTTTGTTTATAAATTGTACATATTTTGTTTTATTTATATTTACATTAAGATTATTTTGTTCTAGCCACCAAACAACAGATTGCAATGTCTCATTAAGTTCTCTATTATAGTCATTTATATTTTTATTTTCACAAGGTACTATCACCGATATATCGTCTGCAAATAGAACGCAGGGGTACTTAATATTGTCAGGGAGGTCATTTATGTAAATTAAGAATAGAAGTGGACCAAGGATACTGCCCTGTGGCACACCAAAGCTATTTATCTTTATCTGTGATGAAAAAGTTACAGCCGTTTGACGTTCATCTAAGTTTGGGACTTTAACATATTGTTTTCGGTTAAACAAAAAAGATTTCATCCAGTCATATGCAAGACCTCTAACTCCATAACGTTGACATTTGAGAAGAAGTAATTTATGCGAAACATGGTCGAACGCTTTGCTCATGTCAAAAAAACATTGTAGTTACCGGTACGCGGTTGTCCATGCATTCAATAATTTGGTCAATTAGTAAAAATGAAGCTAATGTTGTAGATTTCCCCTTTTGAAATCCATTTTGTTCCTTTTTTATGATATTATATTTATTAATAAAACTTAGTAACCTAGATTGCATTGCCTTTTCGAATATTTTTGACCATATTATTATCAAGGATATGGGCCTAAAGTTAGATGCTTCGTTTTTATCACCCTTCTTAAAAATAGGCTTAACTACAGAAATTTTTAACGCTTCTGGAAATAATCCTGAAGTAAAAGAAAGGTTGATCAAGTAACATAATACTTCTGCTATTTCCTCTGTAACGTACTTGATAACTTTTGTAGTAATATGGTCGTACCCGGTCGAATTTGTCAAGCTTAAGGAGTTAATAATTTTTTTTATTTCATAAATGTCAATAGGATGCAAAAACATAGTAGAATTATTGAATGGGATATTATTAGGCAATGAGTTGTCAATATTAATATTTTTGTTAGAAGTCAAGTTTATAAAGTAGTCATTAAAATAATTTGCAATGTCCAATGGGTTATCCAAAGTTTTGTTATTTTTAGGTTTTTGTATCGTAAATACTATATTACGATACAAAATGTGTGTGCTTAATGTGAAGTCGCCCGTACAAATCCATGCGCCATCGATGAAAAAATTACGTATCCGGTAAAATGTATACAGTAAAAAACGGACCATGTGTGAACGGGCTGTAAGTTGGCCAAAGTTTTGACGTGAAGTCGGTTTTTTAATGCTCTGCATTCGTTGATTATTATTGTGTTATATTAATCTTTAACCTATTTTGAGAGACTAATTTGAACAGTGTTATTTTTAAGTGTTTCTATGAATTTATATTGATTTTATTAAATGAGTACGTAATGACGTTATCAGTAACATTAATTTTATAAACATGTGTCAGTCAGTAAAAAACATTAACTGTGTCTGTGTGCTAAAGTTATATAGTGTCACCAAATATATTGTAAACATAAACATTTCAAAAATTGATTCAAATCAACATCTTAAGCGGCTATTTTCCCTTTGTTTCTTTTCTTTGTAGTTTGTATAAATAATCTATAATCTCTCCCTGATTTTCACGGGCTTTTGCTGACCTTCAATATTAATGATGAAGTTACTTTATAATGTAAACAAACAACCATACAGCTATAAAGTTTCTTTTAAGTTTGATGATTTTTTAGATAGCTTTAATGGCATAATACTTCGTCTATTTGATGCCAGCAAGGTTAAGTAAAGGTCAAATATATTTTGTTAAAAATCTATAAAATCCCAACGTTTTTAAATGTAGTCGATTAAATTAATCAGAAACCTTATTCCTCGAAACGGTTTTTCATATGAAGCAAATAAAAAAATGAACAATGCCCAAAGAATAATAAAATTTAATGGCATATCAAAATAAATCTTACCTTAAAATCTTGTAAACCATTCTTTCCTAATCTATTTTCCGAGTCACAAATCAGTCTGCAAATCAAATCTTTGGCTTCTTCGGACACCTGAAAAAGAATTTGATTTTTTAATAAAAAAGTACAATTTGTTAACGCTGCGCAAGAAATTCTGTGTTACCATTTTCCAAAATCTATTCATATTTATATTATTAATAATCAGCGACTTCTTTGTTAACTTTATTTTTGCATTTTATAATGTTTAAATATAATTTTATACATTAAAATAACAATTAAAATCGATCCCGGCTGGGACTCGAACTCCTGATCTAGCGGGTAAATAAAATAGTGAATTTGTTTTAAAAATTTTGTTTACATAGAATGAAAATGTCTCCATTATCCAATATTGGAAAAGTAAAAGTAAATATAAAAATTCTATACTATTTCTAGCTCAAGTGACAGATTTAACACATGATGTTATGGGAATTTCTATGGTTCTTGTTACTTCACTTTTCGGTAAATGATTGAAACGGGCTGTTGTATATGTGGGTAGCTACAAGTTACGAGGGCTGCGTCCCCGCTGCGCGACGATAGGTACATATAAGAAGGTGATTTTGGAGTAAAGACAGCAGTGTGCTACTAGCTATCGAGTTTCATTGACGTCCCTTGCGATACCTATTCAACACGGGCCATGTGTCATGTTTCATACATACCTGCACGAGCGGCTCGGGCGGGCAGTGGAAGCAGCGCGCGTGGTTCATTATCTTCCCGTATGTTTCCACGAGCGACTCCGCGTAGAACGGCGTCTCGCCGAACAACATCTCGTACATGCACACGCCTGCAATTGAAGAAAACGAAAACCTCTAAATACATGTCGCTTCATGCGCTTCACTAACTATCAAATGAACAAATTGTAATCGAAATTGCTTGTTCTGTGTTCTATTTTGGGGTAAACCTATAGAATAATGTAAGCACATGTATCAAAATATGAAAAACTAGCGGATTCTCGCGGTTTTACCCGCGTAACTTCTCAACCGACTTCCAAAAGGAGGAGGTTCTCAATTCGTATGTATGCCTATATGTTTTTTGTGTGTCTTTGTTACACGATTTTTTGGACATTTATGAATCGACTAGCCACCGCGCGCGGTTTACCCGCGTAACTTTTGATCCCGTGGGAATTTCGGGATAAAATATAGCCTATATCCTCAAGAGTTGGGCTATCAAAAGAATTTTTCAAACCCCACTTGTAGTTTGTGAGATTAGCGCGTTCAAACAAACAAACAAAAAAACAAACTCTTCAGCTTTATATATTAGTATAGATAGATGTGGACCGTAATATGTACATTTCCACAAAAGTTTAAATCAAGTAACATTCACAAGTTCCGCATGTGTATATCGTATATCCTCAGAGAAACAGTGGTATCCATTTTCTATAAAACTTATGACTACGCAATGATGCATTTCTAATGTTTTGATCAAAATCACTGTAAAACTAACTTTTACTATGGAATTTGACAGTTGTTATGGGTCAAGCGTAATCAGCGCCTCTAGTGGAATAAGAAGGCAGTTTTCTACCCCATTATATCATGAGGTTATTCATTTATTCATAGCACCTGAGACTCATACACATAATAGTAAATAAATGAAATCAAGGGCGTACAAGGCCAATCTCCTAAATGGCTCATTCGAAGGTGAGGAGGAATTTGTGTTCCTATATTCTTGCAACATGATTAATCGTTATTTTACTGGAATTCACATAAAATATGATTTTGTTCTAACTTCTAACATTTATTATATGCTTGAGACATATCAATGTTACCCGGGCGCCACACTTAGTTTCAAAGATTTGCACAAATGTTTGACGACTTTGCAAAGTCATTTGAACACATATTGACGTAACCTGCCAGACTTGCTTCGCAAACACTTTTCTCCACAGTATGCTAGTAGACAACAAACAAGATGGACAACGATTTTGTAGACTCGGTTAGCCTGTATTATTTGTGTGCATGTAATTATATTTTTTTTGTTTGTTATTTTTCGGGTTCCATGTACATAGTTGCCCCTGTAACAACTCTACAAATTCCAGAACGCACTCGCTGCCCCAGTCCATTACATGGCCGCATGCAGTGTAACATGCACACAACCGTCCCGCTCAACAACGCTCGAGCAACTGGACACTGAACAAGTGTGGCAGGCCACGCAAACATTTGCACAAATACAACTTTGAACACTTTGATGTGTGGAAAAAGACCGACACCGGATGGCAAAGTGCAAAGCTTTGTGCAAACGTTGAATACATATGCAAAGTCCAGCGCCACACATTTGTGCAAACATTTGTTCAAACATTTGTTCAAACATTTGAAGCTAAGTGTAGCGCCGGCATCACAATATGCCTATTTGAATCCTAATGCTTCCCGATGAAATGAGAGAAAAGAATCAAATATGACACCCAGTTATATGATAAAAATAATATGGATTATTACACGAGCAACCACCAAAATTAATTCATTTAGTGTCTTTTACGGAAATTTTAACTTCCAAGAACCAGGTTGTTACAAACTCCTTTGTAAACAGATTTAGTCTCTCTCCACTATTGTAATACCTCCAAATTAGTCAAACGTAACATCAGATGGTTTTATCACCTCTGGTGTTCTGCCTACCCCATAAGGGATACAGGCGTGAAGTTATGTATGTATATACTTAATTACATTTTTCACTAAACCATTATATACAGTCTATATCGTCCACAATACAGGTATATAATTTGGCCATGCCTGTTGCAAATCAAATGTATATGATCAGCTAGTACCCACCTAACGACCACCAGTCACACTCGGGACCGTACCGACCCTGTCCGTCTTCCATCGCCTGAAAAACAAACATATCATTAATTAATTATTAATAATAACAAGTGCAATGCGAATCTTAACACACGAGATAATATTTTGTGACAATCTCCGTGGTGCAGTGGGTATCTATCTATGTATTTATATTCTAGGTTCCCCCTAGTTCGCTACATAGTATCCCATGACACAAGCTATGCTTTTTTGGGGCCATGTAGTTGGTGTGATTGTCGGGGGTTTTAATTTATTTATAGATGCTACAGAGCCAATCGGGCGCGGGTTCCAATATTATTCTCGATAGTACTTTATCGTTAAGTAAGTTCGATAGTACTCTATGGAAATGTTGCGACAAAGACTATATTCTCTATGACGCATTATGATGAATTTTCTGTTTTCAAATTTATTTCTAATTAGTATATACAGAAAAAATATTAAAAGGAATGAAAATGTTCAATGAAAGAATTACTAAATCCTGATTATTTAAAACAACAATATACCTAAGTATGGATTTTTTAAATTATTTTCCTTGGCACGCACTCTATCGATTCGTAATATTGAAAGGTCAAGGATTTTTTATATCTTCTTCATCTGTCTCCGATTTGTAACACTTAAATACACTTCAAGTACTTACCCTTAATATTTCCGGTGATATATAGTCTGGAGTCCCGACGGCCACATTACTTTGGACCTGCAAGAAATATAAATAACACGTTAAACAGGCGATAAATAATCTTCTGTATATGCGGTTAAAGTAGAGTTAAGCTGAGGTTCATGTTGGAATTGTATTTTAGATGTTTTATGAAAATTGGAAATATTTTACTTTGCACGAGCCCACTGCTTTTCAACCTGAAGTATTATTACTTAAGAAACTTGAATAATAAAATGCTAATCAGAATCCAAGATATTACACAATGGACATTTTTCTTAACAATTTTGACAAATGTCATCAATAATTATCTTAAATTTTCAAGATTCATTTAAAGACATTTTTTTACCAAAATAATCCTGGTCAGTTTATAAAAATACCGTTAATTCTAATTAAAAACAAAAAATAATGCGGTTGACAACATCTTATATTTAAACGTTTTTCTCAAACATGCTTGGTTTGCGCATTATGTTGACAACCTTCTTCGAGATAAATCAAACTTGCTGTACTGGTCGAGCAGCGGCCGGCAATACTTGTATGAAAATCCATATCTGTCGTGTTTAGCGGCCAAATAAATTACTATGTAAAATCATATTTGTCGTGTAATTTAAAAAAGGAACGATCTTCTACTTCGCAACAATGCGACCAAAGAGGTAACTTATCAAAGGTTTTATTTTTTCGAACTGGCTTGTACATAGAAAAAATAAATACTTTGGCGCCTAAAAATTTTTTGTTATTAGTTGTTCGTCAACTTTGTCATTGATTTTAAATACTTTTGTATTTGACAAAATGAGTTCAAGTGAAGACAATGAGTGTGATGAAATTATTTTAAATTTTAAGAATTGTACATTAAATAATTGTATTTTCAAATAAAAGTTCTGAATTTTACTACTTAGTTTAATTTCCACTCATTATTTGATAAAAGTAGTACACAAATGGCCGCAACTAGGCATTGATGGACTTACGTATGTATGGGCCCACATTCACACGTTCGTCCATCGATGCCCTTCTAGCCGGCCACTGCAGTAATGTACTATTTAGTAACAAAGTCATACCTTGCCGTCTTCGCCCAATCGGAGGCACGACCCGAAATCCGCCAGCCGTATGTGTCCGCTCGCGTCCAATAGCACGTTATCTGGTTTTATATCACTGAAAAGAACGAAATATAAATTATTATTTATCAATAAAATAGGCGACAAATGAGCCGAGTTCTGACTTGATACAGTATTTTAGAAAAGGTAAAGAAACGTGGATATGTTTTGACATTAGCTACAGGTTTTTGATAATTTTCACATTCACACGACATTATCTAGCCAAAATTAAGTTTCACTAAGAACTTGTATCATAGATACTACACATCGAATAAATGAAATTAGGCTATTCTCTTCTGTACAAAGGCGTGTAAATGCTGAGCATCAATTTATGCCTAATAATATTTTAAAGTTTTGTTTCGCATCGAAAATGCTCAATTAGGTATTCTTAAATAACTGAAAAAATATGTAAAATAAAAATAAAATTCAGTTATTCAAGAATATTTGAGATTTTAAATGGAAAAAACACTCAGAAATATTATTAAACATTGCAATGCTTCACTTTAACTAAGATTCACAATTTCTGAAAAAAAAATTGATCTCGGCAAACGACAGGTCCCGAGTTTCGAGGTCAGGGGCCTTACTCCCGACGCGATCGAGAATCAAATCAACTCGATCTCAAGGATTTTCACACTCCCGAAACCGATACTAGCATCGAATCGAGCGGTGGCTCAAATTGTACCATAGATTTGGTCATTTGTTACAAGCTATAAACAGTCATATTCGATCCTGATTAGTTACAATTTGAGCCACCGCTTAGTTACAATTTGATTCGGCGCTAGTATCGGTTTCGAAATGCTTGAGATCGAGTTGATTTGTTTCTCGATCGCGTCGGGAGTAAGGCCCCTGGTCTGGTATTTATCAATTTATGCCACACACAGCAACGATGACTAAATGTCGAAAATAGCGCTATCATCGTGGTATCGCAAGTCACTAAATATAGAAGTACCCGACCACAATCTTTTCACGAGATTTTATAACTATTATATTATTAGGTTTACAGTATGAGCAATAGTACGAGATCCGGCTGCAGGATTAGTGCGTTCATCTGTTTTTTGCAGAAAACCGAAATTTTATGTATTTTTATAATTAGGAGAATATATATTTATCAGGTTGCCTATCAAAATTTGGCCGCCAGTATTTTTGATTAAATTATTTTTAATTGATTTTTGGGAAAAAATTTCGTTCACTTGTTTTTTAAATAAAATAACGTCTACATCACGGCAATTTATATGAAGATTCAAAAAAATCACGGTTGCCGTTGCGCACTTGGCCGCACCTCTTCGCAGCCATGTGTAAACAGGTATGATTTCTATACATTTATACGTTCATAACGTTTATTCATTAATTATATATCAAATTAAAGGTAATTTTTTTCTATTTATTATAATAAATATGGTTGCCTAATTAAAACTACCAGCAAATAAGGGTTGCTGGCTTTTAAAAATTACAAATATTTAAGGTAGAGCGAAAGAGAGTTAGCGCGTAACATTATTTGTCAGACGAGGATAGCGATTGCCAGCTGTGCGACGCTTTTAAACCATTGTGCATGCGTCGAATGTTAGTGTTCTCAACCACCGAGGAGTGATAGAGACGACTTAATAAATACTCCAAAAAAATATGTCTTCCTTTTCTTTTCCTTTCCTTGTCTTCCAAAATGACAAATTTAAAAATCACAAAAAAAAATATAATATTAATTTAATATATTTAATATTGAATTCATACTGATTAGGCAACCATATATTATAATAAATAGAAAAAAAATAGCTTTGATATATAATTAATGAATAAACGTTATAAAAGTATAAATGTATCGAAATCATACACATGGCTGCGAAGAGGTGCGGCCAAGTGCGCAACGGCAACCGTGATTTTTTTGAATCTTCATATAAATTGCCGTGATGTAGACGTTATCTTATTTAAAAAACAAGTGAACGAAATTTTTTCCCAAAAATCAATTAAAAATAATTTAATTAAAAATACTGGCGGCCAAATTTTGATAGGCAACCTGATAAATATATATTCTCCTAATTATAAAAATACATAAAAATTCGGTTTTCTGCAAAAAACAGATGAACGCACTAATCCTGCAGCCGGATCTTAGACTACAAGGTGAACTCACCGATGCACATATCTGAGCTCGTGTACGCTCTGTATAGCCAACACCATCTCCGCGATGTAGAACCGCGCCATGTCTTCCGGCAGACGGTCTTCGAACTTTGACAAGAGAGTGAGCAGGTCTCCGCCGCAGTAATAGTCCATTACTAGGTACTGAAATATAATAGATTATAGTTACAATTGATGGACAGTTTCCCTTCTTATGGTGAATTTCTATAGTGAACCTCAATTAATCCAAAACCCTTGTATGTAAAGAGTTGAATTTAGTTCAGGTGAAAAAAAATTAGTACAGTTACGTCATATTTACAATAATAGTAGATTAGGAGTCTTTTTGACAATGAATAACCTGTAATAGGGGATGCTTTAACCCACACCGCGCTTTACGGACACGCCTGTGTCTATAAGGTTTTTCTGCCGCCATAATGAAATGTGATTATATTGCGTGATTACTTAATTAAGTACAACATAATTATATATGGTTATGAAGGTAGAAAATTAAATAATGAAAAAATAATTTCATACATACATACATATCTTCACATCTGTATACCTTATGGGGTAGGCAGAATACCAAAGGCTACAAAACCCGTCTGATGTCACGTTTGACCAATTTGGAGGTATTATAATGATGGAGAGAGGCTATTGCAGTAACAGGTCACCCTATGGCCCACAAAAAACGCCAATAAAAACTCTGTCCCTTAACTGACTTTTACAGTATGCCCAGGAAGAGAAGCAGCTGGCACATTCTACGTTTTTCTTTCACTCCCAGTACAGCATGGGAGACAATAAAATATTATAACATATATTTGTACACCTAGGTGAGCTAAAAGAACTTAAGGTATATTGAGCTGGCGCTTCAGGGGGTAAAGACCCATATTTCCAAATGAAATATGAAATGAGCGTGCCGCTATAAACTCACGAGGTTGTTGTCGTCCTGGAAGGCGTAGTGCAGGTTGGTGATCCAGTATATACTCACGAGGTTGTTGTCGTCCTGGAAGGCGTAGTGCAGGTTGGTGATCCAGTATATACTCACGAGGTTGTTGTCGTCCTGGAAGGCGTAGTGCAGGTTGGTGATCCAGTATATACTCACGAGGTTGTTGTCGTCCTGGAAGGCGTAGTGCAGGTTGGTGATCCAGTATATACTCACGAGGTTGTTGTCGTCCTGGAAGGCGTAGTGCAGGTTGGTGATCCAGTATATACTCACGAGGTTGTTGTCGTCCTGGAAGGCGTAGTGCAGGTTGGTGATCCAGTATATACTCACGAGGTTGTTGTCGTCCTGGAAGGCGTAGTGCAGGTTGGTGATCCAGCGCCGGTCGCCGAACACTAAAACGTCGCGCTCCTCCTGGAAGCACGCCGTCTCCGCGCGCTGTAAACAACCACAACTTGTTCACGACTGTACACAAACACAAGGCAATACGTATCCCTTATGGGAGAGGCAGAACACCAGAGGTTATAAGACCATTTGATATCAAAGGATCCGTTGCATTCCTGGCCACAATCTGTGCCAAATTTTAGGATTGTGGAAATTATTCACGAATCAAACAAAAATAACACATTTAAAGTTAAATCAGTAATTTAGGTGTACAAATGAGAAAGCAAAATGACGTTATTGCCATAAATCTCCACAGTTAAATAAAATGGCCGTAAATACGTACTGTATGTACGAACTATCTATCAATAAAATGTAACTTATAAAGTTTTTTCTTTTGTTCTTAGAATGCATAAAAAAAAATAACAAAAACTTGAAAAATTTATAATTACTTCGAAGCATATGAAACAAAAAGTTATCAGTTTATGAGAGATAATCCTGAAAGGTAACATAATGTAGGCAAGTGACATTTCAACACTACTACTACTTATCTATAAAAAATATACAATATTTTATTGAATTCATAAAATATTGTATATTATTTTATAGATATAGTTTGTTTTTCTAGTATTTTTTAATGAAAACATATTTTACGTCCAGGCAGAAATCAAAAATATAGGAATTTCAGTGAAAATATAACTTCAATATGGCGTCGTGAGTCACCTGCGGTCATTTTCGATTCAAGTAGTGTTTCTTAATGTACACGAAAAGTAACTAACGATTTAATTAACAGTTATTTTAAGTGTTTTCATAATGGTATTCCACAACTATTTTATTTGGAACAGGTGCTGGCCAGACGTCCATTCTAAAATAAAACATGTTATTTGACTTTGGAGATATGATAATGATGGACAGAGACTACTGCCATTAAAAGAGGGCCAGCTTACAAAAACGTCTGCCTTTACTGACTATTACAGTATGCCCGGGAAGAGACCAGAATGGAACAAATACATATAGACAAAAATGTATCTTGCTAATATTAAAAATGCGAAAATTTGAATAGATGTATGGTAAGACATTAGTTCCTCAATCACGGCAGAGCGGCTCAACGAATCTGACAGTGTACAGCACATACTTGTTCTCCTGAAAAATGAATGGTTATTACGGGAGAGATAAGAAAAAAAAAATGTCGCACCTTGCCATGAACTATAATTAATTAGATAGCAAACTACGTTAACTTTTAAAATTACGATGTTTTATTCAAGATTAACACTTTGATTGCCACTGCACAAGATACCGTGTGTTAGTTATCCTGCAGCAGTGGCCAAAACAGGATACCGTAGTTGTCTTACAATAATTTGCGTCGGCCTTTTCATTATTAATTATATTTAAACGTGGCCCTTTTGAACAGTCGTTAATTATTTCAATTACAAATAAAACTCATACAACAAAAAGTCGCTCCCAAGCATTGTCCAATTAAAATATCAAGGCCCTTTTGGTAGAAAATGACCGTTGCTCCATGGCAATGAACGTGTCAATTAACTACGAATAAAATTCCTTTGTATCAGATTGTTTCCAAGTAAATTGAAATTAAAATAACTAGTAACAAAAAATACATGTACTTTTCTGAAGACATTATTACTTTATATTCCAACGGATTAAGCAGGACCTTAACCGCATAGAATAGCCTTTAGAACTTTGGCGATGAGGTAAACCTGTCTGCCTCAGACGCCAGTGGTCGCGGGTTCGATTCCCGCACGAAATAAGAAAAAAAAAGTTTCGTGTCTGGGTGTTTATCTATTCATGTATTTATATTCTAGTTCGCTATATGGTATTCCATAACACAAGCTATGCTTACTTTGGGGTGTGATTGTCAGGGTTTTTTTTTCTATTTATTTATTCTGCACCTGGATACGTCGTCTCAAAAGGCGACAAATCCGAGTGGTCCCATTTGGTGGTAGGAACTCGTCAGGATCCGTCTGGCTAGCGACCAGCCCTTATATAAAGTCTGAGGGCTTTACGGTCTTATTCATAATCTACTTCTTATACTTGCACCAACTACATGGCCCCAAAGTAAGCATAGCTTGTGATATGGAATACCATGCAGCGAACTAGGGGGGAACCTAGAATATAATACATTTACAGATAAACACCCAGACACGAAACATTTTCTTTACTTGTTCCGTGAGGGAATCGAACCCGCGACCACAGGCGTCTGCGGCAGACAAAGTTACCACATCGTCAAAATGTAGTTTCAAACAAGGCATCCGCGTTACCTTGAGCATCTCCCACTTGTTGAGTATCTTCATGGCGTAGACGCGTTCCCCAGTCGTGGCCGAGATCGTGCCGCCCGTTGTCAGCATGTTCGCGCCTATGTCTGCGCCCTGGAATCATACAATACATACAGATTGATTTGTAGTTATCGGCCAAATTTTTCACTCTAAATTACTATTAAAATAAAGACAACTACGCGCTACTACAAAACATCTTGTAGTACTACGTCGTAGTATTATCAAAGCAATGCTGCGTCGTAGTAGCTATGTTCATCAACAGCGACTATTTGCATAAAAGTTTGTGGTGCCATATCTTTATTTTTTTGTACTGAGCTTTACTAAAATAAATATGCAGGTGCGTGTGTATCGTATCAAAAAAACTAACATTTAAATTTGGCTGGTGACTACAAATCAACCCTGTATATATCGACGGTAAAAAGCGAACCTGCTGTAACCCACGGAATGAAAAACGCTTAAAAGAGCCCAAAAACTTTTTGAATATTCTAAAAAACAACATATTTCTTAAAGAGTTTTTGGGCTTTTTTAAGCGTTTTGTGGGTTGCAGCTGGGTCGCTTTTTACCGTCGATATGTATAATGCAGTTTATTTTACAGTTATAAGGAATGTCTAGATTAAATCTTACTAATATTATAAATGTGAATGTTTGGATGGATGAATGAATGTTGGATGTATTTGTTCCTCAATCACGGCAAAACGGCTCAACGAATTTGAATGAAATGTGGCATAGTGATTAGAGTACAATCTGAAATAGGTTTCATATTTATCCCAAAATTCCTGCTAATAGTAGACAAAATTAAAAGAGCTAGAATATCCGGGAAAACCAACATCACGCCAAAACTTTGGCTGCAGTATAAGGTCGTCAAGGTATTTTTTTTCATAGGGGCCATCTCCGAAGTATCCTCTATATTAAAATCGATTCATAATTGTCCAATAAATCGTGTAAAAAAGACACACGAATTGAGAACCTCCTCCCTTTGGGAGCCGGTTGAAAACAACTTGTATGAGTAATTATCGAAATTACAGCTTAACCCTCCAGTTTTATTATAAGAGTCTTAATATGTCCTAGATATTATTTTAATTTGACTGGTCCCAAACAGAACAACAGGCAAGCTTTTGACTGGATTATACTTTAATTCAAGTGAAGTGCCCTTAACCCACTTCACTTGAATTAAAGTGAAGCCGTAATTAAAGCCCGTAAGGCTCCTCTGGCCGTACTTGAGGGAGTTTTGCCACCAACACTCATCATACATAGTGAATCTTGGGTGTGCCAAAGAGACATGAAAGCAGGATTAATATGCTGTGGAGACGAGAGCGTTGAGGAGCATGTGTGGACTGAAATTGAGTGATAGGGTGCGCAACAGTGAAATAAGAAAGAGATGCGGATTGAAAGAAAATGCGGAGACTAGGGATGAGTAAAAGTAGATTTACGAAAGAAGTGTACAGAGCAAGAATGGATGGTGTTGTCGGAAGGGGCCGCCCTAGGCGAACGTATACCGATCAAATTGGCGATATTTTGAAAAAGGGCCTAGTCAAAAGTGCCCGTAATCGGCGAGCATGTATGAAAAGATTGATGAACGTGGAGGAAGCGAAAGAGGTATGTCTGGATCGAAGCAATTGGTGTTCCCTTGTCTCTGCCTACCCCAAAGGGAGACAGGCGTGAGGTTATGTATGTATACTTTAATTTTATTTTACTGCTTTTCGTTTCGGTGTCGTAACAGATAACAGAGTGAGTGAGATCAGTATCTGTAAAGACACTTTAACATCGAGTTAAATATAAATCAAAATTAAACGCATTAAACCCGTACAACCCATACTTTACTTAAAATATCTACACTTTTTATACAAAAACAATAGTAAATTCTCGTGTACCTGCAGAAATGAAGCCCTGACAACGCAGACCTCCCCGAAAGCGCCTCGCCCGATCACTTTGACGAGTTCGAAGTCTTCGCGACATAAACGGAGCTTCTTTAGGGCGGTCGCAACGGGTTTCACTGGAAATTATAAGACAGTAGTTACGTTTATAAATTGTTGAAAAGTTCACAAAGCACCATTTAAAGTCACAGGATAAGCGTGTTGTAAAAGCGACTAACTCCAGAAGATCACCAACTCGTTCATGGGTCAATGTGTACGCTTTTATAATAAAATTCTAAAATAATTAAGATTAACCCTTCAATCGATTTAAGGATAAGTATTATATAAAGTTTTACTATAAGATATCCAGATGCAAGAAGATGGGATTCCCTGGTTGTTATTTGTTATTGTGTATTTTTAAAAGATGATTGCTGTTGAGTTTCTTGCCACTTCTTCTCAACAGATCGACATTCCGAAGTGGTGGTAGACTCAGTTCAATTTGTAAATTGTGACTTATTTCAAATGTATTTAATTTCTTACGAAATAAAGATTCTTTTGACTTTGACCCGAGTGGTGGTAGGAGTCCTTTTGAGTTCGCCTGACTTGCAAACACCCTTAATTAGCCGTAAAGAATAAATACTCCGGCGGAGATGTGTTCTGACAATGTTTCATGAAGGGCCAGTTCTCTTTTAAGCACGTAACCTGACCAACTTTTCCTTCATCTTCACTTATCATCAGATGAGAATGTGGTCAAATGCGGGTATAGGTCACCGAAAAAAAAAACCAAGGGAAGTGTCGGAATTTATAGACGGACGTCTGGTTTGTCTAGCGTTAGAATCATTGCCTTTTATTCCAGAATGATATCTGTTTCGAATCAATGTGTTGGATATTTGAGTTATATACCCTCAAGTCATGTGTTAATTAACTTGTCCAATATTTAAATATTCAATATGTATGTTAGTATATTTCTTCTAATTATTTATGATAGATAGATAGATATTTATTTTATTCACATCAAACACACATACATTATAATCAAGCACAAGCACAAATAACACATACATATTGATAAACAAAATCAAAAAAAAAAACAAGAAATCACAAAATAATGAAAATAAAGTAAATTTTTCAGCGAGTAAAACAGTAAATTAAATTGGTTAAGTAGAAATGTATTCTGATGCAAAATGGCGATAACTCATTCAGACGTTTGCATTTAAGCAAACCACCGATTTTCAGTTACCGCCAGAGAGGTTTGCGCAGAGGTGCATGTAACTATACCGACGCATAATAGTATTAAATGATTATATATAATTTACATTGATTAATATCGAATTGAATAAGTACCACAATAGTCGTGAATTGCTCAGTTAAATTACAATAAGCACAGTATAATTGAGTCAAATAAATTAATATAAAATAAAATAGAATAAATAACATTGAGACTATAAGTTACAATTCGGGAAAAAAACAACAAAAATGAATGAGGAAAATCATTATTATTATAGGTACATCCAGGACTTGTCTATGTGTTATCTTGTTTACAACACAAGTTCTTTAATGGACCAAACTGCGCGACGCGGTTGCATTGAGAAGTATCCCGTGTAAGTCACAAGTTTCAATATGGAAACGCGCCCGCGTAATCCTCTTTTAGCCCTAAAAAACTTAATTTGGGCTAAATGTAAGAAATGTTTATTTCGTAAGGAAGCTTACTTTATCTTGCGTATTCGTCGGCGTTTAGCTACGCTCAGTTTTAATGACCCCAACATTAGTAATACTCACCAAAGCTAATAAAATCGGACAGCGCCTTCTCCCGCCTCAGGCTACTCGCGCAGCACTCGTCATACAAAACCTGCAGAGTGTCGATAAGGGTTTCAATGCTCATGGAGCGCGGGCCCTGCGCGCGACCAGATGTGAACATCGCCTCCATCTGCTTGATGCGTTTCAGCCCCATCACTGGAAACGAGATTAATCAAATTAAATTATATTTCTGCGCCAATGTATGGTACAAAAAGGTGGTTCCATTATGATACATTCCTTATACAAAACTGTCTTGCTTACTGCAGTAATCAAGGTTGAGAAAGTATGAAAGGAAAGATATCTAATAAACTTTTTTTGAATTGATTCACGTCGGGCACTATGTGTTACGTACTCATGACGCATAGTGATTTCTTACTAACGAAGAATATAAAGTTTTAAGTGTTTTGGGTTTTGTGAAGTCTTTAGAGCTACACATCGAAAATCGAAGAGCCCTTGAGGCTTTGGTTATTTCACATTATAAATGAGCTTCAAACAATAGCTTACAGTCATGAATAACGCCAAGTTCTCTTCATATTATCTTCTTAGGTAAGTAGAAAGATCGAAAACTAATCCAAATATATAACAGTGTTCAAGGAGAGAATCGCTCGACAGTCATCATCTAATTTTGCTCTATAGACGACAATTATCGTTAACATTACTAAGAGTTTGTGTGTTGAACAACTATCGGTCCAATTTGATAACTTTTTTCACATAAAACATTAAATAACTACAAATTTGAACTAGCGAAGAGTTTTTACATTTTTTTTTCTCGCCGCAAAGCTATAAATACCGCGTAGTGAATTACTGAAACAACCTAGGGAAATACTGTTTTATATAACCGATATTTTTGTTCTCAAATTCAAATTCATAGTTATTTACAAGATTCGTAAAACATTTTGTAAAAAAAATTCATTCGAAATGGTTCGCATTAATAGACTTATACCTACCTATATCAAAAATATTTGTAATCATCGCGTAGAAAGTTATATTATTATGAATAAGTTCTATTATTTATTATGTACAAATTTTGATATTATATAAGTATTTATTTTCCGCGAATACTAAAATGCATAGCAGTACAGAATTAAATAGGCGAATTTATACCTCATCCACGCCTTGAAACGAAATTACGTTTATCTGCTGTTATTAGCACTTGGACAATAAAAAAAGCATTAACATTTTTATGACTATGTAAGAATAACAAATAAAAGGAGACTTAAGTTTTCACAACCATGACGTAAAATTATAAATGATTCGACAACAAGAGCATTTACTGCATAACGTAAAAGAAGCCCACAGTTCGCAAATATTGCAACTAATATTTTGTTCACAACCCAAAGCAGTCTTTATTTATTTAAATTCAAAGTCAAAAAAGATATAACAAAGGAAATAAAACATAATGAACAAATCGGCCTTATCGCTAGAAAGCGATTTCTTTCTACAAAGATATTTGTGACAGTCTGGATTTTGATTGTTATTGGTTCAATTCAATCATGATGGCAATCACGTTGAGTCCCGTACTTGCCTCCAAACGATCACCTTTCCGTTCAAAAACGCGCAACCTATGTCGGGCCGCATCACAATACAAAAATAAATAAATCAAAATCTCAAAACAATCACACCAACAAGAGTGACACAAAAGGACTTTTGCCGGATTTGTGCGCTGCAGTGCAGCCCTTTATTGCACAACATAGCTCTCGAGCTGACTTCAAAAGACTTTAATCCTTCCTTGATTAGAATTCAGTTAACTTTAAATTCTGAGGCATTTACGGTAAAAAAAATATCAAAGTGTAAGTTAAAAATAAGAGCACTATCTTTCGCAAAGGTACGCAAGACAGCAGTTATTAAAAAGAAAATTAATTCGAAAAATGAAACACTTTTTAACCGGATTTATCGAAAATATTTTAAATTTTGCCTCGACGTTTCAACAGTCGCTCGTGACCACGGGATCTGCAGACACCGAAACGTCGAGTTATAATGTATAATATAAATCATTCGCGACAAATCCGGTTAAAAAATGGTTCATTAAAATATGAATGGTGAAAACTTAAGACAATATTAATTCGAAAATTATAGGTACATCTTTTGTTAGTGATATCTACTTTTTTCAGATATTAAGTTTTAATTTAATTTTGCTGTATTAGGGTTGGCTGTGGGACTCCCTCAGTTCGCCTGCCTGAGGAGTCCCACAGCAAGGTCTGCCAACATGAACACCCTTCATACAAGGTCTGCCGCAAAATATCACCGCACCAGCGGTAATGAATGAAATGTGCTACGAAAATATTTTATGAAGATTGAGTTTATCCTAAACCCATGTACTTTTTTAACCCCTGTGTTTCGGCCACAAATTCACATACAATCAGGTGAAATTGCGGTTAAACGTTGGTAAGTTACATTTAAAAATAAACAATTTATAATCATAAAACTAAATGACTATATCAAAGACAATCTACATGACGAGATTCGTTATTCTCATTACTCTCCATATTTCTTTTTCTTTTATATAAAATACGGATGGGACGTTTGTCTTCCATGACACTGATGGTAAGTGAACATGAAGACTAAGCCCCGATTTCACCAATTTCCTTATGATCCTAGATTAACAAAACTTGGATTTGACTAAAGAAAAAATGAAGGCGGAACTCGTTTTAACGCGTAAACCGAGTTCAACTCGAATTGATCGCGTTTTATCAACCCTTTTCGCCAACCCTTATCAAAAAGGAACTGTCAAAGAGCCTAGTTTGACTTTTTCGAATATCTACCACATACGGATGGAAGTTTTTCGATTGTAAAAGGGTGAGGGTTCGATTTGTCCAAACAGAGCACTCGCGCACTCCCCAAAATGTACATGGATAAACAGGCAACCTTTCGACGATGCTTTAGGGTCTGCAATTTTTTGGCTGTAAGGTTGACGTTGTTTATAACTCATACTGCAATCCAATATCTTTAGAAAGCTATTCGTTTTTTAAATTTCATGGCAACCTAAGAGCGTTAAGACGAGACAATAAAAATCACAATGAATATTTTATGTTAAAACTTGTCACAATTCAACAAAGCTAACAGGAAACATTTTGTTCCAGTCCACAATTGTGGTGAAGTTGTTAAAGTAGAACATTCTAGAAACAGAGAGATTATAATTGGATTTAATTTAACAAATGATGTAACTGCCATTGACTGTGTTAGTGTCCACCGTGTCTATACCTAATCATATATAGTGTTAATGGAAAATAGTCAAAGCTGATAAATCAGAACTGTATTTTTTGTTAGGTTCTATAGTCTGTTATAAACTGATAGTTAAATTTTGATCTCCGTTAACTAACATATTCTGAGGATTACAATTTTTCTTCAAAGTATGCACAATTACGAAAAAGTGTATTTTAAGCATACGTCCGATACCTGATGTTTACATAAAAGTACTTTGAGTATCACTTTTAAATAAGTCCCTCCTGACTCCACACATTACAAGCATACAAGCTTAATTGAGGTGACAAACGGTGCAAATAAACTGTAGCTTTGTGTATTACAGCCGAAAACTCTTTCTCACTCAGAGATGAATGGTGCAGTTTACATTGTTTCTTGACAAGGGTTGTGATATTGATGTACGGAGTGGAACATTGAGAGAGCTACAATAAGAACAAGAGAGGATATTCAAGATTTCCTTCACAAGGCCAGTCTGGTAGTTGTCTAATATCTGTGTATAATTCACAGATATAATATCTGTGTACTAAGAAGGCATTTTTTTAAGTAAGCAAGAAGAGCCCATTCTTTCCTGAACCTATGTAGCTTAACATGATCTTTGACAAAATAAATAAAGATAGTGGCTAGCATAGAAGGGACCACAAAATTGCTTTCACTGAATAGTAAAAATGGAAAACTGTACATCAAATAAATCTGATTTTTTTATATTTTGGCTCAGTCCAAAGAAAACAAGAAAAACCCATTTCCAACAAAATGTAAGCAACAAAATGCTTCTACTACAGAAACAATCTTCACAAGCTTGACCAAATAGAAAATGGTGTTATTGTCCATAATACCATTTTCTTGATAAATGTTTTTCTAAATAGAGCATAGGATTGTAAGTATGGTATGAAACATAGAACAGTGTTGATGATTCCTACTTTGATAAACTGAGTCGCTTTGGAATTGGACCAACATAGAAGTACCATCATATTTAGGATTTGATTATATAAATAAAATAAAATCCCCAGACAACCACACCAACTACATGACCCCAAAGTAAGCATAGCTTGTGTTATGGGATACCATGTAACGAACTAGGGTGGAACCTAGAATATAAATACATAAATAGACAAACACCCAGACACGGAACATTTTTTTTTCTTCTTACGTGCGGGAATCGAACCTGAGTCTGAGGCATGTTTACCCCATCACCACAGTGGTCGTCAATTTGATTATGAAATATTCTAATCGGATTTTATACATCATTAATGAAGTACATTACTAAACAAACTCATTTCCTATTTGCAGTTGATGATGACTAATTAATTATTATTTATATTACATACTCGTTAATCATATATTAATTGTATAATATTTTATATTAATTAACTAATATTGTGTATTTTCTTTCATGCTACTATCATTTGGGTCACACTTCAACAGAAAGCCTCGAGGGTACAAACAAATAAGGAATGGTTTTAAGAAACCTCAGGTATACAGAGGTAAAGAGCAAGCTTTTCTAATGTGGTTACCATGCAACAGTCATTTTGTGTATGTTCTGAAAACCACTTTAACTATACCAAGGCTTTACAGATAAAAGGATAAAAGCATACAGACAAAAGTCAAGTTCCTACGATGCCAGGCCTCAGTTAGAAAATTTAATTTGATAAAATAAAATAAACTATGCAGTACAAGTTATTGATAATGAACCTGGATTTTATAAATAAATATAATTACTACTTAAATGCATTCTTAAACCAGAATCTTTTTGATAAAAAAATATAGAAAACTAAACGAGTTTAAAAAATCTAATTCAAGCAGAACTTTTTCCACCTGAAATACTGCAATTATAACTTCACAGCTCGGTCATAACTCCTAATTGTATTTACTACTGATAAGTTTCCATGTTTCCATGGATTATTTAACTAATTGGTTAAATTTGTACCAAGGCTGGTTGAGCACAACTATTTACACATGTATGCTAAATGAAATTCAATTTTTATAACAGTGTTGATGTTTAATTAACAGTAAATATGGCTAATAGTGAACTGAATTTATCTTATGTTTCAATGTGTTGAGATTAAATAACTAGTTTTTTTATATAAAAGTTAAATGTGAAAACAATAAGATAATACTATTTTGTACTAACATAACAAAGATTAAAAGTACTAATTATGTAAAAAGTTGGAGAACTACTGGAAAGTGTTAACTGCTAGAAACAGTTGTACATTTGAAGTCTAAAATCTGCATATACAATTATTCTCGTTTGCACTTTAAGCTCATTCAATGATAACTTTTCTGTCTTTGAGTTTTCTCCAACACATGATACTGGCTGTAATAGTTTGTAGTGTAGTAGCACCGGCTGGTTGCCATGAATATAAAACTGAACTGAACTTATACAATTACATGTTTACACTTACATATTTTGTGTTGAGTAATAGATTGATTATTCAGAACGCAAATTAAATACCCACCTTGTGTGTTATTTGTTGGCACCAGCTCCCTCTCGGGGGATGAATCTTCTTCATCAGACATTGTGCTTGTTTCTGCCACACTCACATAGAACAGAACACTGGAGTATATTGTCAATTCATATCTATACACCCACTTGCACTATTCACTTGTGAATTTTAGGAAAGCCTAAGTTAAATAATCCATAGGCTGTTCATTGTTCTTGTTGTTAATTCCATTATAATATGATCTGAAAAAATAATTGAAGCAAAACATTTTATAATAATTTCATCAAATTAATCTTGAGATCAGTTAATTTGTTAGATCCTGTCTTGGAAATAAACAAGATAACCATATCTACAGAAACATCGATATTGTACTGTTTTTTGTAAACTGTTAGTCATCATTCATCTTTTTACCATGAGAAAATGATTGTTTACAATACATTATAAAATAGACTGCAGACTTAGGATGAAGTTTTTTTACTAATACAGGAAGTATAGGAATTTCACCATTGTCTCCAATTTTAAGCGGTTCGAAAGCTTTCTATTCTGTTACAAGGTTGCGATTGTCACTCGATATTTTGTTCTGCTTTCGCAATCGTTAGATTAGAACTTTATTTGGATATCACTCCATCGCACAAAAATCACGTTTCATACTGGAACTATACTTACAAGGGAATAAAATCTGTACAGCGAGCTGTAAATTATATTTGCGTATCCTAAGAATAGCTTCCAGTTGCCTTATTTTCAGATATTTTTATTTTAAAAGTAATCGGAATACAATAGCCCAATTCTTAACCTATATTTACACTATCGATTGTTATGCAAAAACACACAGGACACATACTGATCACTTATTAATAAACGCCAAATATGGAACTGAAATAAAGTCACCTTAGATATGATAATTTTCACTAGGGTTTGCAAAAACCTAACAAATCGCTAAAATAAACTTCGATTTCGAACAAGTCAAAGCAGACATTTTTCTTCACGCTTTTTTTTTTAAACGTTTGTTGGCTTTGGTTTGAATGAATTGTGTTGCCATAAAAAAATACTATGAATAATCGAAACGTATTGAAGATTCTCACTGACCTCTATATTTACCACTGGACTGGCGGCTGTCAAAGTGCTTTTGTGCCCGTTTGATAATCGCCATTTTGGCGCTGTCGGACGTAGCGAGCAGTAACGAGTGTCCGTGGTACTAAAACTAGTCGCTTACACATATGTCACATGTCCTCATTCTTGATAACTTTTATATAATGCTTATAACAATAACAACATAAAATTCGAATTAATATTTAAAAAATATAAAATCACTTAACAATAAGCTAGCACTTCTCTGGCGGCCACTTGCAATATACGTCAAAATTTGTTCTGCGGACACTCGCTACTCGCTAGTGGCGCTTCAAATAGGCACAAAAAAATAGCTGTCAAACTTACGGAACAGCCAGTCCAGTGGTAAATATAGAGGTCAGTGAAGATTCTATATCATAGAGAAATATTATACTTAGGAATAGAGAGCCCTCTTGCAGATTTTTTGGGATCCCATTTGCTACTAACGCTTACTATAAATCGGCCCCAAACTAATGTATCTATATGGAGATCTCCGTATAGATACGTACAAATATGTAGGCAATGGGCCGTATTCGACATTGCATTCTCTAATTTCAAGTCCTTCTAAAGTCTGATTCGAAGACTTCTAACTCAAAATTTTCTAAGAAATATTGATTTTGAAGTCTTCGACTTTATGGAATATAAAAATCACTATGAAACTCAGGAATAAACACAAAACAGCAACAGAAACTACAGACACTTGCGTACGCAGATAGCAGTCGCCATATTGTGTTGTGGTGGTTTTGAAATTAAACAAACACACCTGACGTTGACAAGGCTTCATTCATAGCTTGAAATTCATTCAAATTTTTGTTTTGAAAATAAAAATATACGAATTTACACCAGCACACTAAAATATACAAAAACTCTTCGACGGTGGGGGACGACGAAGTAATAGACCAGGACACTTTGTTTCAATGTTCAGTATATTTCCTTTTAGATATCACTAATACATTTTAATAATAGATTTATAAAAAATACATCATAACAGTTTGATCATTTTACGAGAAGTGATTTCACAACAACAAACTATTTGTTATGACATTCTAAATACATTTCAAGATTCTGCTTAATATGTGTCAAGTGTTGCCTGCCAATGCTTATGAGTACTAAAAAGGATACAACCACAGATACAGCCAAATTCAAACTCCAACACACCCCCTCAACACTTGCACACATGTAACACCCTGTAGTTTTACAATATACCAACATACATTAAAAATCTTTCAAACAACAACCATAGTATCTCTATCTTATCTTCAATCCTTACTCTACTCCAACAATAGTCCAACTCCTAGAACCTTAAACTCCTACTCAACTTTTTCTCCAACATGAACTTCCTTCGTTCACTTAAAACCTTAAACTCCTACTCGACTGCTTCTCCAACATGAACTTCCTTTGTTCACTTAAAAACACAAACTCCCACTCGAATCCTCTCCGACATGAACATCCATTGTTCACCTGAAAACACAAACTCCCAGTCGAATCCTTCTCCGACATGAACTTCCATTGTTCACCTGAAAACATAAACTCCTACTCGAATCCTCTCCGACATGAACATCCATTGTTCACCTGAAAACACAAACTCCCACTCGAATCCTCTCCGACATGAACATCCATTGTTCACCTGAAAACATAAACTCCCACTCGAATCCTTCTCCAACATGATTGTCTCTGAGTTTATTCATAAACTTAAAAACTCCTCCTCAACTCTCTGCAACATAAGTTAAATTTTCCTTTGATACCTGAAACTCGAAAACATAAGTACTCTTATTAAGTATTACCATTCCTATTCAAATTAGTCAACCTCAATTACGATATCATACCATAACTCATTTGAATTCAAAAACACTTTTCTTCAATTTTCTCACTGCTTGTCACATGTTTACAATTTAATTATTTTATTATAAAATCAAAATTAAACATCCTAAGGACTAAAGCAAAATAACAATAAAACAAAACTATAAAAGACATAAAAGAATATTAAAAAATAAATGCCTACTCCTTTGCTGTTGTGTATTATTTAAAGTTCCATTAATAAACAATTATATCCTTACGTTCACCCCCTTAATTGTTTATTTTTATTAAAAGACAGACATCCTTCTAATTGTTGAATTAAGTATCTTTGTCTGGTTTTCATCTAATTTTTCTTTTCTGTAGTAATGTGCTTTCTTCTAGAATTATTACGCCGCTCCATTATCAACAACTTCTTCAAATACATTAATTCCATGACAATAATTACTTCCTCGAATAACATCTTCTCAAACTTCATAAACTCTCCAGTACTAGTACCCCATATAACCTTCTCGAATTTCATTTACTTCCAGTACTAATACTCCTTCCATTTTCTGCCGTTCGACCTTCCTCAATTTCTACATTATTACTTCCATTTTCACTAAATAATCTTCTGAAACTCCATCATTAATGGGAAGTCACATCGTCACGATTATATTCATTTATGTTTTAGTTTTTTTAGCATCCATGTTGTTGGTAACTATGATAAATAATTTCGTTGCTATGCTTATTATTTGGTTTTTTAAATGGTTATCTTATTTTATAAAGATTGTCAATAATTAAAACAAAATAAATCCTTCTATTCTTCTTCACTCCTGGTCTTTTATTTGCCCATAACCTCTTCCTGGTGGGGGACGACGAAGTAAAAGAGACTTTGTTTCAATGTTCAGTATATTTCCTTTTAGATATCACTAATACATTTTAATAATAGATTTATAAAAAATACATCATAACAGTTTGATCATTTTACGAGAAGTGATTTCACAACAACAAACTATTTGTTATGACATTCTAAATACATTTCAAGATTCTGCTTAGTATGTGTCAAGTGATGCCTGCCAATGCTTGTCAATATATAGGGTCAATTTATAATACACTATAAAACTTTTACAGCAGGTTAAGAATCATGAGTAGGTTTAACTTACGAAAAAAAAATTTTTTTTTATATAAATATTTTTCTTAAATTAAAATTTCAAAATTCTTATAAGTCCATAAACTTCAATCGCCTTTAATCTGTAATCTACGACTACAGCAAGAAATAAAAAAACGTTTCCATTTATTTTAAAAAAAATAAGTTATTAATTTCATTACCAAATAATACCTATACCTTCTTACGCGGCACAATCAAACGAGCCGAAAGTCAAATTCGAGCCGCCCGCCGCGCCGCCACCGGCGCCTACGTCACGCTATTGGTTAGTCGCGCGGCAGCCACGGCTTCCATGTTTGAAACCTACAGGACGCCCTCCGCTCGCTCGCCAGTCTGTCTAAAGATACGCGAGCGCGATTAGAAGATTAAAGTAACCAAAATGCCGAATTACGCGTACAGTAATCAAGAATATTTAGAAATGGCTCTGTGGAATGTGGAATGCTCTCAGGAATGTGCGTGAATACATGTCTCAAGAGTACGGTGAGCGATGGATAGGACGCGGAGGGCCAGTGAGCTGGCCACCTAGATCACCTGACCTTACACCTGTAGACTTTTTTTTTTTTTTTTTTTGGGGTCGAATTAAAGACTTGGTGTATGGTCGGGACGGTCATACGATTCAAAGTGCGGACGAACTTAAAAGTAGAATAACTGACGCCTTTGCTGTCGTCAGAACTGAGGACAGTTTACTAAGAGTGAAAATGAATGTACTGAAACGGGCAAGACTGTGTATACAGCAGCAAGGATGGAGTCTGGCGGGAACTCTTAAAACGACGAGAAGTTTTTTTTCAATTTTCTTGAAAGTTAATTTTTATTTTCGCCGAATACGAGAAAATTCAAGCAATTGAGTAAGTTTTTACTTATATTATGGACGGGGACGAGGACCCGGGCCCTAGTGGCACCGGGCCCCCGCCCAAGCGAAAAATAATTGAAACTGTCTCCAATGAGGAGGATCCTCATACACCATATCTAAAAAAGGGTTATAAAAGACTATACCCAGATAACTCTCTGCATACTAGCTTCCAAGTATTTGTGGAAAGCCAAAATGTTAAAGAAAAGCTAGGAAATAAAAGTCCAATTTATTTAAATCATATATTTTCAAACGAAATAAAAGGAATACATAGTCTACATAGAGTGAATGCTACAAAAATTTCAGTTATATTCAACCAACTCAACTATGCAAACAATTTTCTTCTTAACACCAACTTTTTAGAAAAGTATAATATGAAAGCGTACATCCCAGCTAAAGAAATTGAAAAAACCGGAATAATTAGATTTGTGCCCACAAATATATCAAATAAGGATCTCTACAATAAACTTTCATCCAAATTTGACATCATAGCCATAAGAAGATTTACTAAAAGAATTGGTAATGAACGAGTGGCCTTACAGACAGTTAGTATAACATTTCTATCTAACACTTTGCCTGATAATGTACAATATGACTTATTTTCATATAGAGTATTTGAATATATACCTCCACTTCTACAATGTTTTAAATGTTTTAAATTTAATCACTCGGCAAAAATTTGTAATAATAAACAAAGATGTTCTATATGTGCTGGTGAGCATTTATTTAAAGAATGTGACAAACCTAATTCATTGAATTGTATAAATTGTGGCGGTCCACACCTTGCAATTTCGAAGTCATGTCCAATTAAAGTTAAAAAGATACTAGAAAAGAAAAATAAAATTACTTATGCTGATATCAGCAAAACAACTATGAATGAATTTCCCCAACTGATAAATAAGAATGATTTTCCTCACAAAAATACACAAAATGTAAATAATAATGTATATAACAAACAAACTACAAAGTCTCCTGTAGTTTCTTCTGTAAATAAATCTGTAAATAAACCTGTAAATATAACTAACAAAAAAGTAAATTTGGAAGACATTGCCAATAATGATATTATTATAAATGCAATAGTCAAATCTTTACTATTTTTAGCCAACTCTGGTAATGAACCTATAACTACTAACAGGATTAAAGATGTTTTTCTTTCTAATCTAACTTAACATGGATTATAACATTCCCATACAATCTTTAGATACCGACGCCAAGACATACTTAACTATAGCACAATTCAACATCCAAAGTGTCAATAACAAAAAACCCCTATTAGTAGATTTTATTTTTAATAATGATGTTGATATTTGTTTATTAAATGAAACTTTTTTCAAAGAGACAAGCAACCTTAATGTTCCAGGTTTTGACATTATAAAACAAAATGGTCCCAAAGGCCATGGAGGTGTAGCTATCTTGATCAAAAATACATTTAAATTCAAAGTAGTTCAGACTATGTACTATGACTTTATGCAAACAGCTGCAGTCACTGTTCAAACTAATATGGGAACTTTATCTATACTATGTGTTTATAGTCCCCCTAGAGGTGGCCGATTTAAAACTAGGAAACTGAAGCAAATCATTGACAAATTACCCAAACCAATCATGCTATCAGGTGACCTAAATGCACATCATGTTGCATTCGGCTGTCTATCAACCAATTCCAGAGGTAGTGATGTATATAACTTGCTAGATGAATGTGATTTGTGTATTCTTAATACTGGATCCCTAACAACTGTAGGAACAGCTCATCATATTCCGTCAGCTATAGACATATCATGCATCAGTCCCAATGTAGCTCCACTTTGTGAATGGAAAGTACATGATGATCCTATGGGAAGTTATCATTTCCCCACTATAATAAATATTCAGGTGTCTATTGAAAAATATTTGACAGCTCCTTCCTCTGAACGTTTCATATATAGCAGAGCAAACTGGACCCAGTATCATTCTGAAAGTAAGCACATATTCGACAATTTAAATTTTGATTCTGAAAACTCCCAAAATATATATGACAACTTTTGTGATATTCTTAATAATTTAAAGCTTAAATGTATACCAAAAAAAGTTAATAAAACTCCATTTAAAATGAAAAAGCCAGTTCCTTGGTGGGATAATGAATGCTCTACAGCAGTTAACAATAGTAAATCTGCTCTCAAACACTATAGATTGTACCCCACAGTAGAAAACTACATTGAGTATAAAAAGACTGATGCAATTAAAAAGAGGTTAATTTCTGACAAAAAGAAACAATCTTGGACAAAATTGTGTGATTCATTTAACAGATATACACCTATAAGCATGATTTGGAACTACATTCGCAGATTCAAACGCATAACATGTAGGAAAGCTTCAAAAAATGATGAGTGGATTCCCTCATTCCTTGACAAATATGCACCTATCTCTCCTCCTGAAAAAGAAATAGATACAGATAAATTAAATGAAATTTTTCAACTGACTGGAAACATAAATAGTTGCTTTCTCTCTGAACCATTTACTATGAATGAACTTAAAATGGCTCTTAAACCTAGAAAAGACACTAAGCCAGGTCTTGATGACATAACCTATAAATTAATTCAGAACCTTCATCCTAGAGCTCAGAGTATTTTGTTAAAAATATATAACCTGTTATGGTTATCAGAAACCATACCCGAAAGTTGGAAAACACAATGTGTAATTCCAATACTCAAACCTGACAAAGATGTTAATGATTGTAATTCTTACAGGCCAATATCACTTTCTTCATGTATTGGTAAACTTTTTGAATCCATGTTAAAATTTAGATTAGAATATTATAGTGAAAGAAATAACATTTTACCTGAACAGCAGTTTGGTTTCCGTAGAGGCAAAAGTGCCCATGATAGCTTCATGTCTCTCATTTCAGATATAAAAAAATCCTTTCATAACCATTCATATACAGGTTGTGCATTTCTCGATGTTAATGGTGCATTTGATAATGTTAATCCCTCACTATTGATTGAAATTCTCAGTAATTTAGGCATACCAGGTAAAGTTTGCAAATGGATATTCACATTTTTATACAACAGAACTATGTTTGTCAGATTTAATAACATTTTGCATGGACCAAGAACAGTATACAAGGGAACAATGCAAGGTTCCACAATTTCTCCTTTATTATTTAACTTGTATACATCACAAATTAATAAATATTTGACAGATACTTCTGTAAAATGTTTGTTGTTTGCTGATGATATTGTTGTATATACTATAAATAAAAATGTAAATAGTGCTGTTAGACTTTTGAACAATGGATTAACTCAAATTCATAAATTTTATAGTGACCTTAAACTAGATATTAATGTTAATAAGAGTGGTACTATACTTTTTAGCAAAAAAGATTGTTATCAAAACGAGATTGCTCCAATTAAATACAACTGTAATCCATTAAGTTGGTTTTCAGAAAAGAAATTTCTAGGGATATATTTAGATACAAAATTAAAATTTGAAAAACACATCAATTATATTATTAAAAATGCATCTAAGGGACTTAATATTTTACGATCCTTGGCTGGTGTTCATTGGGGATCAGATCCAAAAGTACTATCGATGCTATATAAAAGTATTGTTAGAAGTCACTTTGATTACAGCTGTTTGGCATATATGAACACTAATGTTTGTCAACTTAGAAAGTTGGATGTTATTCAGAACAAAGCTTTAAGAATAATAACAGGAGCTATGTGCTCCACTCCAATAAATGCTATGGAATCAGAAACTGGTATAATTCCACTCAAACTAAGACGTTTACAAATTGCTAACAACTTCAGTACCAAATTGTTGGCTACTAACAATATTTTTGTTTTAAATAGAATTTTACCTAATGAAGACCTTCCTCAAAGTCTGTTAAATAATATACAAATCACAGCAGAACAACTGTTATCTGAACATATCCCAGAAATTTTAACCATAACCCTAAATTTAAAAACCTTATTTAAAAATATGTACATATCACATACTTTACCCATATATAATGTTGATTTTAAATGTTATACAGATAATTTAATGTTTGTTGATACAGAGAGCATTAACAATCAATTTGAGTTCTCACAATATGTAAATAGTCAACCTAATACCTATAAATTGTACACAGATGGTTCTAAAGACACCAATAAAGTCACTGCAGCATACTATGACCCACAAGTAAAACAAACTAAATGCTTTAACTTGGATCCACAATGTTCAATATTTACAGCTGAATGTTATGCAATTTATAGAGCATTGATATATGTAAATAGTGTAAATAGTTCTGAATTTTTAGTGATTTCAGATAGCAAAAGTTGTTTATTATCTCTAAGTAATATTTCCATTAAATATAAGTCAAATTATATTTTGTTTAACATAAGAACAGCAATACTTGTATTACATAGTAAAGGCAAAAATGTTAGATTTAAATGGGTCCCTTCGCACAGCAATATCACTGGTAATGAAGTTGTGGATAAGGCCACTCGAGGAATTTATGATGAAGATCACACCATGCTGTTAAAAGTTCCTTTCACTGATTATCATGAACAACTGGAAAAAACAATGAAAACATTATGGCACAAATATTGGAAAATTATAAGTAAAAATAAAGGAAAATGGTACAGTAAAATTCAAGACACCCCGCCGCACATACCTTGGTATCATAAAAATAAAGATGCAAATTGCAGAAATTTCATCACAACCATTAATCGCCTTAGATTCGGCCATTGTAGAACTCCAGCTCATTTAGCAAGACTTAAGATAATTCCTGAATCAGAAAGAAATTGCAAACATTGTACAAGTGGTGAGATCTTTGACCTCGAACACATGATCATGAAATGTCAAAAATTTAATATACAGCGATTGACATTGGCGTCTGAGTTACAAGAAGTTTCAAGTGATGAAGTGCCGCTACAAATACAAGAACTTTTAGCTAAACCAATATTTTTCAAAAGTTTATATAAATTTATAGTTAACAGTGTTGAGAAAATTTAATTAATGTTATTTTATAAATAAGATAGGCTTAAGGACCTGTATCCATGCCGTTAATAAATTAAAAAAAAAAAAAAAAAGCAGCAAGGATGGTATGTGCAGCAGTTGCTTTGAATTGGTTGTCAGTGATTACGAGTATCGGATCTAACATCAACGACAGGACGCAATGTAAAAACGTAAGTTATTTTTGAACATACCTACTCTGTTAATTATAATAGTTGTAAATAAGGTGATTCAACACGTCATTCTAACATTAAATTAATTGTAAAATAAATTTACTAGTTTAAACAAAGAGTTCAAGCACTAATGCTTTATTTTATTTTTAATTTAATGAAAATCAAAACTAAAACAGTATTTACAATTAGTTTAACGTGAAATTGATTGTAAAAAGCCTGTAACAGTAGTGTGATGGGACATTAGAATCACCTTTTATCCTGATGTTTGACGTAATTACAGCTGATTCCGCGCTAAGTAGGTAACTGGGTCACGCAAACACACGGGCGCGCGTCAACGACCTTCGCTTGGATGCGTAGGTACTATTCGCGTAAGATTATTGTTTTGGTGAAGTGATTTACTTAAAAGAACTAGATGGAAATGTTTGATTTTTTTTTGGAAATGTTTGATCCTAGTCATAAATTGTAGATTAAACTTAAATTTTATTCACAAAATTATTTTCAAATTTTAATTTATAATTTTTTTTTTATTTGACTTCGTAATTTAAACCCACTTATGATTCTTAACCCAATTTTAAAGTTTTATAGTACCTATATTATAAATTGACCCTGTATATAAAACTGTTCCGTTACTGAGTGACTGACAGACAACGTACAGCCGTAACTACTGGGCGTAGACAAATAAAATTTGGAACATACATTCTTTAGGGGATGTAGGGGTGCACTAAGGAAGGAATTCCCGAAATTCCCACAGGAACCGGAATTATTGGACTTTTTAGTTTGTATGAAAAATCTTATTCCTTGAGTGCACCGATGTGAAACTTGGTGAAAAGGTTTTTCAATGTGTGTCTGGTTGTGTTATGAAGGAATTCCCGAAATTCCCACGGGAACGGGAAATATACGATGTTTTAGTTTGTATGAAAAAATATTATTCCTTGAGTGCACGAATGTGTACACGAATGGATACTTGGTTCCTCAATAAGGGTCTGTTTGTATTATGTAAGGAATTCCCGAAATTCCCACGGGAAGGGGTTGGACTTTTTAGTTTGTATGAAAAATCTTATTCCTTGAGTGCACGGTTGTGATACTTGGCATGAAGGTTCTTCAAAGAGTGCCTGTTTGTGCTATGAAAATAATTCCCGAAATTCCCACGGGAACGGGAAATATTCAAAAATGATTCCATGAGTGCACAGATGTGATACTTAGTATAAAGGTTCCTCAGTGAGTGAATGTTTGTGTTGTGAAAGAAGTTCCCGACATTCCCACGGGAACACGAAATATTGGAATTTTTAGTTTGTATGAAAAATCTTATTCCTTGAGAGGACCGATGTGAAACTTGGTGTGAAGGTTTTACAATGCGTGTCTGGTTGTGTTATGAAAGGAATTCCCGAAATTCCCACGGGAACGAGAAATACATGATGTTTTAGTTGTATGAAAAAATCCCATCCCTTAAGTGCACGGATATGATACTTGATATAAAGGTTCCTCAATAAGTGTCTGTTTGTATTATGAAAGGAATTCCCGAAAGTCCCACGGGAAGGGGTTGGAATTTTTAGTTTGTATGAAAAATCTTATTCCTTGAGTGTACGGATGTAATACTTGGCATAAAGGTTCTTCAATGACTGGTTGTGTTAAATATAAACAATGTTTATGCGCGTACGAAGTTGCGGGCAAAAGCAAGTAAGTACTAAAAAGGACACAACCACAGATACAGCCAACTTCAAACTCCAACAAAAACCACATTTGAAAAACCGGTATTCCTTTATTTACAAAACAAAGTTATTTATTTTTTTCATAATATAATGAATGTGAGAAGTAGCGTCATCTAGCGTCAAGTAGTATTACTATAAAAGTTCAGGGCCTACCGTTAGATAGAGTCACTATCTTAGAAGAAACTGAGCTAATAAGCTTTTGTCCTTCCCTGTTCTAAATTCTTCTTTAGATCATAGACATTTTTTTTTGGTTAGTTTCGTCCTGATCAGCCATAACAGATCGAAGCCCATACAGCCATGTCTTTTGGATTAGATCATAGACAATCACACAACCATATCTGTCAGTTCATTTACTTCCGGAACTTAAGATTTTTCATAACTTTTTCTTTATATTTGTATTAACATAAGGTAAATATTGCTTTAAAATTATTGTTTCAATAGAATTTTAAATTTAAAAACCAACTTGTAAAATATTCAAAAACACCAAACAAATCGCTGCATTTAAAAGATAGTCAGTAGTTACAGCGTCATTGTACGTAATGGAGTCGGAATTTCGTGTGATGTGATTTGAACGATCAAATATTTCAGTTTTTCAAACAATTTCTATATAAATAGTGCATTTTTGGATGTAATAAACCTACATTATCATATATATGTCTATTAAGGATCGAACAGGAAAATGAACCTCAATTTTAACGCATCATTGGTATGTATGCCATCAAAATATTTTGGAAAGTTCATGAAAATATAAGTTACACTGTCAAATCAAACTATTTCTTGAATCAAAACTTGTAAAATAGTCAATTACAATCCTTAACCAAACTCTAGAAAGTCGTTAAATCATCAAAAATTGAAGAATATTCGATGGCTTTGTCATCCGCGTAACTGAGTAGCTGGTATGCAGGTAATCGAAAGGTCATGAGTTTAAAACTTGTGTTTTTGTTTCAGATAAATAACATTGTTAGTGTCCATTTGATACAGAAACAAATCTTTACTAAGTGATAAGTCTGATTCATGGTTTTGCGCGGGCGACTCGACTGTTTACCATCCGATGAAGGTATGGCATCAGATCAGCCCGTTAAAAAGAAGCAGCGAATCGACGCTCCTGACATCAACGATGTTAGTGATAGATCGGCAGAGGATGGCCTCACTGATATATTTAATTCAGAGACGCCTCCTACTGAGACAACTGAAGAATTTTCCACAAGAAATGGAGAATCCCCAGATAGTGGTACAGTGAGTGAAGATGCCGTAGATTGCTCCTCTATCCTGAGGCTGCCTAATGAAAATACTGAAATAATACCATCTTGTTCCAATTCAACTCCTCATTGGACTTCTGAAGATGATAAGTTACTTGGTGAGCTGCGTACATTACAAGATGTTTTAGTTGGACAGTGCCTTTGCAGGTTAGAAGAAAATGTTGTAAATCAAATGTTTGACAGGCAGATAAATATTGCTGCAATGAATGTAACATGTGCGCTTTCTTACATGTCCACAATGCAACTTATGTTTGATATTTATCTAAGACAGAACAGCTCTGGTACAATATGCTCACGGTTGATGTATGCTTGTGATATATTTGTGAGGAACAGACATGACTGGATAACTGAGGTGATAGAGTTAGCTGATCATAAAAGCAAGTTTGTAACATTTGTGGCTAGTAGAGTTTTGGCCAGTTTTCTTATAGTTGCTAAAGATACTGTGGATGAAAATTGGTTACAACAGCTGACAGAGAATATTTACTTATTTGATAGGATCAATAGAATAACAGTTCAGAAAATTAACTTTAGCCTGGACATAATCAAAAGGATTGTGGAATGGAAGGATGTAGAGCAGCATCCCTTAGAGGATAGCAATTATATCAACACAGCCAGTTCCACATTTGTGCAGGAAGACAATCCATTTAGGGTTAACAGCAACAATCACCAATCATCAAGTGCAAATACTGAGAACTTGCAGAATGCCTTCTCTAATCTACAAACACAAGGAGTTTCCTCGTCATCCAGTAGAGACTCTGAGGACAATAATACACCTACATTCAAGCTACAGGACCCAGTGCTGAAGCTAAACAGTCAAGATACTGCTCCGGTTGAGAGAGAGGAATCTCCAGAGCCTCCTGTTTCAAGGCTGGAAAGGGTGAATGAAAATGGATGTGTTACGGTTATTTTAACTGACTCTGAATCTTTTGACACATCTCATATTAAATGTTTAACAATAAAAACCCTAGAGCAGCATTGGAGCTTATTAGTAAAAAACATGAAGCTGCTGCTGTTGCGGTACCTGAACCTGCCCAACTCTGAGAACTGCATACTGACATTTTTCTCCTTGTGGGAGAACATTATTAGTGTGAAAGCAAATCTTTCTGTGATAGACACTAAACCATTTTATGCAGATTTACAGAGTTTTGTGGATTTGTTACGCAACACAACACTGCCAAGTATGATATACTCTCATTTGTTAAGTTTATTTAATGAAGTCCTTTGCTATGGATCAACATTGGCTTTGCAAGATATCCTACCTGAAGAAATTTGCAGCCTAGCACACTCCATAGTGAGGTTTGTTAAGGACTTCAGGTTACTAAGTGATATAAGAATGCAAAATAGCAGAGCTGGGTTTGGATTTTTGGGGCATGACTGTACAGTACTGAACGACTATTCCTTAGGAAGTGAAGTAGCACCATTATCTTCAAGCATTCAGTTGGTGGATCAAAATTATGGAGATGATGATAATTTTGACCAGTCAGGATCAAGTAGTGAGGTGGACAAAACCATGTTGCAGAGAATATCTTTGCTTGTATTAAAATCAGTTGCTGTCACAGTGAAAGAAATGAGGTGTGATTCTTCTGACAGTTCAATAGATTCCTCGGATTATAATGCTATACAAGATATGCAGATAGTTGAAAGATCAATACGAGATGTTCTTAAGAAGCTTGATTTATTTATAAGGAATTCTTTAGAGTTTCATCCAGAGACACCATTTACTAAAATGCTAATACATCTCTTTAGTGAGCAAGATGATTACTTGATTGAATCAATGGTGTGTACATTGGATATAACTGTTGGTATTGTTTATAGGAACTCTGTGTATCCAGATTTGATGCCGATGTTGAATCCAATATCATCATTTGTCGAGTTTCTTAAGGTAGTTTCACATGACAGTGATGTGTTGTTAGACTACCTAGTCAGCAATGAGACATGTTTTCTGTTGTATTTATTGAGATTCCTGAAGTATGTGCGCAGGAATTGGGCCAAGTTCTTAGAAACCTGCCAGCAGAGTGACGCTGGAGGTGTTAGGGGTCTTGATGATACCATGAGGGTTTTAATACGACTAAGATTACAAATCAGCAGATTAGTTTCGAAATCTCTGTTCCCATACAACATCAGCCCAGTACTACGGTTATTAGAAGTCTGTGAGAGTCTTTATGAGGGTAATGAATTTAGTTGAATTAATCAAATACATAAAATATCCTGAAATCAACTTGTTGTAAAGTTAACAAATAATGAGCTGTATTATAAGATACTATATTTTCCGTACTTTAAATGTGTTTTGTACAAATTTCTGTATTATTACTTTTTTGGCTAAACATATAGTTTTAAGAAGGAAATGCGAAGACTGCAAAAAACAAATCTACATTCCATGGTTTATATATTATTAATAGTTAAGAGTAACCTTAATTTAAACCACATTATTATAATAGTAATATAAGATAATTTTACTTTAATAGAAGGTATAGTCTTCCTTAATTTAAATAACTTTACATGATAGGTTGTTTTACTAATTAATAGTATTTTAAATTGAACTGTCTGTAGGATAGATTAACTAAATAAACATATTTATAACAATGTGCCTTACTGTAGTTTAAATAAATAAGGTGCTTGTAATGTAAAGTTGTTACTAAAAATGTTTTTGCACAAATATATTTGTAACAAGATGTCTTAGCTCAATAAATTTCACTTTGACTATTTTTTTTTGATGATTTTCACGATTCAAATTGACACTGAAAAATTGTATACTTGACCATGTTTTTCCAATGTGTATAATTGATTTTGATTTAATGGAAACTGTTAGCTTCATTATTATCTCCTAATGTAATAGAATAGTAACTTTGCCTTTACCATCTGTACAGTTTTTCCACATTTGATTGCAGTAATATGGTTAATATTTTAATAATTTAGCACAATAATCAATTATTATTTTTAGTTTTTTTATTTATTTTATGAAGGTTGTATAAATTAGTTGGTTCTAGTTTAAGTTTTGCATATTTTAATGCGGGTCAACATTTATTTCTTTTACTTGTAATAATGTAACTAAATGCCACAGTGTAAATATATCGCCATCAATTACCATATTTTTAGGAACTATAATCAGTATTAATATTATCATAGCATGCATTTTTGTCTTTGAAACTGATGTTTTCATCTATTGATTTCCGTCACAATCTAGTATTTGTATTGATTAATATTGAGGAGAGAGACGGATTGTGTCAGATCGAAAGAATTCTACACAAGTATTTTTTATAGTTTGATATTTATAAAAATCTTTGGTAAATCCCTTTCAGCTTGACAACTATGTTATTGATAAAGTAGAAAATTAAAGAACATAAATATGTACTTATTTATAATTTATATTTTTACTGTTCATTGAAGAGTTATGTTATAAATATATTTTGTATTGTTTTTAAGCAATCTGCCCAAACGGTTTTATAAAATTTCGATACTGTTTTGAATCTCATGAAACCATAACCTAAAACAGTAAATGTCAACCATAGTCTTGCCATAGTTATTAAACTAAATATATAGCTGATGTATCAGTTTCAAATATTCAGTTAATTTTGTTTATTTGTTTATTTTATTGTGCATTATTGACATAAAAATCAGCATGTATAACAACACTTACTTAAAAATTCTATTTTAACTATACATTTAGAATTCAACTGTTGTCAACTTGTTAATAACTTTATTTAATTTTAGAAACAATATTAAAAATGAAATATATTTTGTACATGATGATAAAAAGTATTTTTATTAATGAAATCTACCTACATATTTATAATACTACATTTTACTTTGGCCATATCACTGCACCCAGGACTGAACTTCAAAGTGAAACCCTGATCATCCACTCCATCATCCATCTAAGATGGTGCAACTGTGCTATTTTCATGAATAGGTACCGGACTCTTCTGTAAGTAACCCTGCTGCGGCTCGATCCTCAGTAAAACCATCTGATGTCACGTTTGGAGGAATTATGTTGATGGAGAGTGACTTGCAATGACGTGGGGTCAAACTGTCACCTACAAAAACGTCAATAAAACCTCTGGCCCTTAACTGACTTTTACGGTATGCCCGGGAAGAGAAGCAGCTGGTACATTCTATGTTTTTCCATCTCCCAGTCCAGCATGAACCACTTAAAACATATCTAGCCTACCTTGGATAAGCGTGTCGTAAAAGGCAACTAATGGGGCCCTTCAGAGTTTTCCAGGGCCCTGTTTAATAAAATAAAGCTTACAATTTGACATATATGTCAAAAACCGACATAATTGTAGAATGGTCACGCTTAGGCTGTTTAATAAACGTGACAAATATGTCAAAAATCGACAGGGGAAATCTTGACATATGTCGTTGTACAAAGCGTTTAATAAAACTCGACATTTGTCAAAAAACCACAGTCGAATTGTGACAAATTTAAGAATTGTCGCTGACAATTGTCGGATTGTCGTGACAAATATGTCGACTTTTGACATATTTGCTAATAATTTTATTTTATGAAGCTTAATGTGGATAAAATAGAAAATAAATTTAATAATAGAAAATAAATAAAATTGTCGCGACAATCCGACATACTTATTTGTAAATTTTCCACCATGACAATTTTGTCACCTGTCGGTTTTATTAAACAAAAGAATTGTCGACTTGTCTGATTGTCAGCTTTATTAAACAGGACCCTGGCTAGCGACCTCCCTTGACTTAAAAACTGCCGCCAAATATCACCGCTGACTTTCAGCAATGTTTTAGGAAGAGCAACTTCTTTTCTAAACCGATGAGCTACCTTCTCAACTTTACTGTCATTTACCATCAGGTGATGTTGAGGTCAAACGCAGCTACAATTTAGCAGGAATTACCGAATTTTGACACTAGGTATGTGCCATGGCATATTTACCACAGACTTCAAAAAAAGAAGGAGGTACTCAATTCGTCTGTATGTTTTTTTTATGTTTGTTAGCTCATAACTATTGACTGAGTGAACCGATTTTGATGATTCTTGTTTCATATGATAGAGGATATTTTTTGTTTGGTCCCATATAAATTTCATCGAAATCAATTGTGTACTTCATGAAAAATTAATTTTTTTTTTCAAATATGTACCTACGAATTCCGAGATCGTTTACCTTGACGAACTTACTTCAGCGAAAGTTTTGACGTTAAGTCGGTTTTTTAATGCTCTGCATTCGTTGATTATGATATAATAAGATATTCTACAGGTCCTTGGCTCATGTTAATGAACCCACTGCCTGTCTGTACGCCGCGTCCCCGCCACCGCCGCCGCCGCCCGCTCCGCTTAAACTTAATAAAGGACACATTGAAATTCATGCTCCAAGTTATTCTCATGAAGTTTTTCCGAACAATCGGAATAAAAGTCTCAGTTTCCATTGAAATGCAAAACTTTGAAATTCAAAAGTTGCCGCGACCGTGTATTACTTCTACAATCAGAAGATCTGAACTTTGAAAAAACCTTATTGTGGAGGTGGCTGACTTTGCCTGGACTTGTAAAGTTAGGAAGAAACTTAAGTTACCTAGGTAAGTCTTGTATTGCGCACTGGCTATCGTAAAAGGAATAGCTTTTAGAATTGACGCTATCTCGGTTATGGGATTTAATAACTTTAAATAAAAAAAAAAAGTTGAACTGAGAGAGCGTCACACTTTACATGGGTATACACCTACCTACTAGAATTACTAGGATACGCATTAGTTTCCCTGTGACTATAATACTTATACTGTACTGGCAAACTATGAAATAGATATATTTTCGAATTCGATTCAGAAATTTAGGACTGGCATTGGTCTGACACTCTGTTCCCCGCTTAATATTCTTTGTCTAAAGTTCAAATATAACATAGGTAATATAAATAGTAAGTTTTATTATTTCATTTTTTTTCCTTACTTTAGTGATTGAAAGTTCTTGGTGAAATTTTATGTTCTTAACTTTATGATGTTAAATCCTAATTGTGATATAGGTACTTAATTTAATTTAATTTATTTATCAATATCATTTTAATTTAATTAGGACATAGACTGTACAATATAATTCAATTAGGGCAATATAATTAAATTTATTTATTGGTATGATTTTAATTTGATTCATTTATACCCACGACGGAACGGAGACGGTATATGCGTTTGGGGTGAGGTGAGAGGATGTTTGTGCAAACCAATGTTACCATTTATCTCCAGAACCACTGGTCCAATTTTAATGCGGTTTTCAGTAATCGTTTTGGATTTGATTGGTGCATGTTCTTAGATAGGTGTAGCGGTAACAACTCACCAGGGGGCGCTGCAGTAAACATTTGTTTGTAAAAGCCAATGTTACCGTTTATCTGCAAAACCATTGGTCTGATTTAGATGTTGTTTTCAGTGATCGCTTTGGATTTAATTAGCACATGTTCTGAGATAGGTGTTACGGTAACAACTCACCAGGGGGCGCTGCAGTAAATATTTGTTTGCAAACCATTGGTCCGATTTAAATGCCGTACCTACCTACATTAAGAAGAAACTGTAACAACCTGTGAACATTGGAGTAAAATGCATAATTCTCTAAGAAATTATTTCCGAATCAACAATCGTTTCAACAGTACTACACACAACCCTCCATTTACAATTCGATATGAGCAAGGAACACATGTGAAACTCGATGAAGTTTATAACGGTTAGAGTTAGCTATAAGTAGCGGTATGACATCGACAACCGTCAATGGTCCCACAGCGGCCATGTGCGAACGATCACGCAGACTGGCAGAAATCGCTCCCCAAGGACCCTGCAGTGGGATAGTGGGGCTACTTCGGAGGGAGTTTGGGTATTGTGCGGGATGTAAACTACTTATTAACAGTTTTAGATTTGAACATAAATTTAGGTAGGTACTTAGGTATCATATACAACTAGATTTTGTGATATATTTGGTAGATATCTATAAAAGCAAGAAATTAAATTATTTCTTGAATCAAATCTTTCCTGTAAGAACCATATAATGCAGATACAAAGTAGGTAGTGGCGTAGCGCGTGGTCTAGATGCTACTACGCCAATCGTGAGGTCGTATTCCGGCACGGAACAGAAAAATCTTCCTGCAGGGCTAGCATGCAACCATCAATAAATAGTCGAATCGACAAGATAAATATTATTTTGTTATTTTATCCTATTATGTAAGCTAATATGCGCACCATAATAGACAGAATTACTCGATTTGATACCATGATTAAGACCACAGACCATACAGACAGACAGACATACCATATTCTAAGAAAATATCGATAAAAGGCCCGATTTATCGTTGTCGACGGTAGCATGCTAGCCCCGCTGGTCTGTGTGTTTATCTATACATATAATATGTATTTATATTCTAGGTACCTATTATAATTCGTTACATGGTAGCTCATAACACAAGCTTTGCTTAATTTGAGGTCATGCAGTTGTTGTGATTGTCTGGGGATTTTGCTTTTTATTTAGAAGTAAGATTATTTAGCCTCCGAGTAGGGAAGTATCACATTTATAATAAGTTGTCCTATCTACTATGACGAGCTTTTCTGCTAAATTCAAAAAAGCACTCATTTACAATTATTTCTTGTATGTTTTTTTAAGTGTCATGCTCTGATATACCTACTTACCTAACGTTACAACTTTTTGAGTAGTACGTAGTTTAAATTCAGAAGATAGTTACTAGCTTTAGCGCCTTTATGCGGCCATTGTGCTAAGTAATTTAATTTTCACCGTTAGCCTTCCGTAAACAAAGTTTTCATTAAATTGAACGTATAACTCATTCTCATTGTGCGAACCTAATAAACAGCTCAATGATAAGTCCGATAACATTTAAAACAAAAGCCATTATTTCGTTAGCATAGCCTTAAAACATTTATTTTAACGGGAAGCTAAATAAACTGTGGAATCAAGCGCGATAAATTATCATTATTTAGTACAAAAGCCGAAAACAAATGCCTGTTCAAGCGCGTTTAGCAAATTGTAGCGGGAGCGCCATTGCTATACATAATTTTACAGGCGTTTTACGTCAAAAGCTTTTGTTTTATTTATTTTAATTTCTTTTCGCCCGATCTCGTCACTGATAAAGGGTACTGTTTTGCCATCGTTTGTACTTAGTTTAGGGGGCTTTATAGATTTATTTTCCAGGAAATATTAATGAAATTCTTCATAGATACAATTAGGAACTAGAGGAAACCAATTGTTAAATAATTTAAAACAATGTTAATTCAAACAGAAACCCCGGGTGCTGCTAATTTGCCGTTGTTGTCAACCAACAATAGAACAGCTAGCTGGTTTCCGATAAAGGAAGCTTTGTTTATTAAATATTCAGAGGTTTTCTCCAGTGCTATCATTGTTTTGGTTTTTCATTGTATTTCAATAATTGAATAAATATATAATATATAATAATGATATAATCGCCTTTATGTTGACTGTGTAAGTGTGAGTTTATATAAAATAATTGTACATTCAACATAAAGTTGATTATATCATAATGGTTACAATATTGGCAGTAGGTCACACAGTTTTGGTTTGTCCTCTAGAAAGGAAGGAATCTTTCTAATCTAATATATAAAATTCTCGTGTCACAGTTTTCGTTGCCATACTCCTACGAAACGGCTTGATTTTGATGAAATTTTTTGTGTTTATCCGGTTTCTATGAGAATCGGCCATCTATTTTTTTTTATATGACAAAACAACGTTTGCCGGGTCAGCTAGTATTATATAATTGTGAAATTTTGGATGGACGGATGGATAGATTTTTGTTTCTCGATTGCGTCAGAACAGCACACCTCAACGGATTTGGATGAAATTTGGCATAGTGATAGTGTAAATTACAGCTAGTAGTAGGTATTAAATTAGGTAACAAGTAAATTACGTTTATGGTTGCCATGGCAATTCTCAAACATGTAGGTGATGAGAAGTCGACTAAGTATTGAGTTGATTAGGTTTCGAAATACATAAATAATCTGCCTTTTGAGTATGTCTCAAGTCTCCAATGACGCAGTCGTCTCCACTCGGCACTTCACCGCACTGAGACTTGTGTGTGATTGCAATCACTGCGGGCGTCACACACAGGCACTATAAATGCCGCCGAGTGTCGCACGAGAGAGACTTGACCTAGTGGGTGTGCAACACGTTGGGACAGTAAAAAGGGGCTGGTTCATGTTTCTTTCATGTTTTTTTCAAAACGACTTTTAGAAACAATAATGTTATATGCATTTTTTTTTGACGACCGGCTAGTGTAGCGGTAACATTACATTGCCTTCTATGCCAGAGGTCCTGGGTTCGAATCCCGGCGGCGGCGGATATTTGTGTGATGAACACACATACTAGTCGTCAAGTCATGAATGTTTATATGTTTATTTAAGTTTATTCTAATACAAAATATGTATTTATTCAATATGTATGTTTATATATTTCTTAAGTATATCAGTTATTTAGTAATGATACAATATACAGGGTTGATTTGTAGTCACCAGCCAAATTTAAATGTTAGTTTCTTTATATACGATATAAACGTACCTGCATATCTATTTTAGCGTCGCTCAGTACAAAAAAGGAGAAATATGAAACCACAAACTTTAAAAAAATTGTCGCTGTTGATGAACCTACCTACTACGAAGCGGCATTTCATTGATAATACTACGACGTTTATTTTAATGGTAATTGAGAGAGACCATGGTTTGCTTAATATGTTAGCGGATATACTATTATTTCTTTGTAAAAAAAAACTTTTTCTTGCAAAAATAGTTTCTATAAATGATAATTATCGTGTAAAAAAAATTTGGCTGGTGACTACAAATCAACCCTGTATAGATAATGTTGAGTGAGTGTCAGAAATATTTATTGTATTTATTTATTTATCATACATAAGTTTTCACTAAGTATAGGATAAGTGTTTCGTAGATGGCGACTAATTCGAGTGATTTAGCTTGGTGGTAGGACCTTTTGAGGGCCCACCTGAATAGCGACATCCTTCATATAAAATCTGTCGCCAAATGTCACCGCTATTTCTTCCTGTTAAATTGAAAGCTTTTATTAAAGGGTTTCATTTTGCTATATGTTCCACCAAGAGTGACTTTGAATAGTGACTTCACTCGTTCTCAATGTTTAATCGTGAAAACCTACGACACTATTACATTGTCCAGCCCTGTAATGCCGAACTCCGAGAGTAATGCGAGGGCCAGTGAACAGCCCTCCTCGATGCATGTGTAGCGAGGAAACACTACGAGGTATATTTGATTAATATCTTCTACTGAGAGTCATTATTTCGACGACCGGCTGGTGTAGCGGTAACATACATTGCTTTTTATGCTAGAGGTCCTGGGTTCGAATCCCGGCGACGCGACGGCGGATATTTGAGTGATGAACACAGATATTAGTCGTCAAGTCATGGATGTTTTTATGTTTATTTAAGTTTGTTCTAATTAAAAATATATATTTATTTAATATGTATGTTTATATATTTCTTAAGTATATCAGTTATCTAGTATCCATAACACAAGTTCTTTAAGAAACTTAATTTGGGCTAGATAATGTTGTGTGAGTGTCAGAAATATTTATATATTTTATTGATTTATTATGAAACTGATAAGAGTTATTTAAAAGCTTTGTAAATTGAAAAAAGAAGTGAATTTACTTAATTGTATCAAGTTTTCATGATTCATACATTTAAATAAAACGCTAAACACAAACAACTCATAGCCACGGGGTCTGCAAAGACACCAAAATGTCAAGTTAAAGAAGCTTGTTCCAAAATTTTTACCATAAAACCGGAGGTTATAATTAATTGCTGTAGGAGTCAATGTTTGTTTGTATGAGTGTAAGCCTGCGTTTGCTCTCAATCGCACGTGACGCTAAGTGACGATGAGGAAGATGATGACTGCACACGGATTTAGGAATGATTTGGCTTGTACATATTTAAATTAATTATTTTTATTTAAATTAATTGCCTTTTTTAAACTAATAAATAACTCCGTCTTTGACATCAATCTCACCTGATGGTAAATGAAAACGAGGTCGAAGATGGCAACACACGGGACTAGGAAAGAACTGACTCTGCCAAAAAATATTGCCGGAACACATCACCGCCGGAGCGGTAATATTTGGCGGATAATTTTATATGAAAATGTTTCTTTTAGACCACAGCTACTTACATTTTTCAGGAACTTTGGCCAATTATCGATGATATGAATATCACTATCAATAGAAACTAGACACTGCAATAAGTTACACAGCAATGGAAAAAATGAATTTATTGTAGACCAAATTATTTGCATGGTCCGTAATAGGTTGCCTTCTTGCCACCCAGGAAAGAGCGTCATAGCTCTGCACGGGGCTCATTACAAAGAGTTGATAAAAAGGTTGGCAATACAAGAACAATCCATATTCGACCAATAACGACATGCTCAGTAATGGAATATAAACAAATGTCCACAGTTTTATTATACGAAGCTCAAAAATAAAATATCTTGCTATGTAAAGCAGCAATTGAAAAGCATGAACATCCGCCATCGAGCACGCATCACGGGAATGAAGCGGCACCACTGAATTATAGACCCGCGCGTTAACTGCTGCACAATAGAGGGTTGCTCCTAGTTGACATGTGCTGTTCTGACAGATTTTGTCAAAAAATATATCATACTTAAGTTTTTAAACTATCATGGTAATCAAATCTGTCAAAAATATTACTTGAAACTGAACTTTATGCCCTCGAAATTAAGTTTAAATTGTTTGGGGAAATTTGACAGATAATGTAACGCTTGATCTGCTGGTTTCTGTAATTTTTTTTTATCTGTGTTCCTGATATTTCAGGCTATGTTGCTAGCACCATGAAGCGGCTACGATACTCAATAGTGTCACCAGTAATAACAATATTGTCTGGTAATTTCTCAAACATCCTATTCTTATTGTCTCCATTTTGGGTAAGTAGGTGAAGTCAAAATGTAAAATATAATTTATTCATTGTTATTAAAATTAAATTATTACTAGCTATGATTGCTTCAGGAAATTACATCTAACACACTAAAAGGCGTGTATGTAAGTTTAATGTTCCACTCCATCTTTAAATTATCAAGTTTGAATCGCACATTTTTCATACGAAACCTGTTACGCTTGAGCATTGATCTAAATTACAGACCAGAACTTGCTGACTCTGCGACTAAATAATAGAAAGTTCTACAGGATTCAGGACACGTTCGTTCCAATAGGTACCGTCTTGCTCTCGTAATTTATCGGGGCGCTCTTATATAAATCCATTGCTTTTCTTTTATTGACGACTAATTCATCAAAGGTGTAGGTAATAATGTAACGAGTTCCAATATTAAGGACGACAAACCGAGCTCTAACGAAAGGACTGCCTCTTAACAAAATTTGCCGGAACATTGAACAAGAGATATGTTAGAGTCTTGAAGCGGGGTACACTCCACCAAGGCAGCTTTTACCAGACGCTTATCAGGGGTTGTAGGTTTATTCTTAATCAACCGCACGCGGTCAATGTTCAGTCAGATGAAAGCAGAAAATTACGAAGTTGGTTAGAACTAGGCAGTTAGAACAGAGAAAGTTCAAATAAACATCCTATGTACCTTGCATAATTTCACATTTTATTGTTAGCAGGATTCTATCAACTGATAATTACCCGATTGCACACTAGCGCCGCACGGCGGGCGGCGGGGACGGCACGGGAAGCGTGCATCGAATAGCCAATCACAAATTAAAAACGATGCGACACCGCACACCGAGTTATTCTATTGGGCAATGTCACGGTGCGGCGCAGCAAAGGTTTGTGCAGTAAGCTATAATAGTCTACACTACTTCCTTTAGTATGTTTTTTTTTTATGGACAGGGACAATAATTAAGTAAAATGATACTTGGTATCTGTTCAAACAGGAACTAAAATTTTATAGATGCGACGGACTGCAGTAAAATAATGAGAGGTATAAAATTAGAATATAAAAAATACAAAAATGTTTTGAAAAAGCTTTAGTCACGGAGCTTTACCTACTAAATTTTGAATACGTGTATGAAATTATCCTTAAAATAAATAAAGTTCTATCAAACAAAGCGCCTGGTTGGACAGTTCCTTTCTGCTTCGGGTTGCCAAGTTGCGGAAAGAACTGCCTGCGCCTGTTATTGCTGACCACTACGTTGTGTCAAGTGAATAGGTTTCTCGCGGATGGACGTGTACCATCGTAGTCCTCTTGTTTACTGTCCACCAAGTGGCATGGAGGACGAAAGTCCCAACGTTCTTAAATAAAAAAAGTTCATTGGTAGTTTCATAGATTACTGTGTTGAAAACAAACGCTTCATGACGGCTCAGTAAAAAGGGTAAGCTTATTTTCTTACTGTCACTTCTTCTACTGCACTCATTGTTCTATAACAAAGTTAGTGAAAGTCATCAAATTACAGGCTCTCTAATTGGCACTGAAATCTGAGTCTGACTGTACCGCACCAAACTTTCAACTCTCAACACTATTACAGCTACAATAGAGTTAAAATTATCGTGTCATGCGGGAAGTTTTCGGGGCTCTCGACGGCAATTATTGACACAGGATTTACATAAATTATTTGGACGTTGATATATGGTTGTCTGCCGTCGCGTGATCCCGGGGGATGCGGCTGTCATCGCGGCGAGGTTGTGCGCCGTGATTCCACAATCACCATTTATGATAAACAGTTTATAGTAGGTCATCGTAGGAATTCGTCAAACAAATATCTAGCTTTTATGATCAAAATCGGTGAAATGCGATCAAACTCGTGTACCGAGGGTTGAACAAAAATTGCCACCTGTTGAGTTTTTTTCGTTTCTTTGTATCTATTGTAAGTTCTAGCTTCATGCCAAATCAGGCGCGGGCCCAGGGGTGGGGGTCACAGGGAATATGATAGACCTAGGTCACCGGGAGGTTTCTTAAATATGTGGGATAGCGGGGCATAAACAGGAAATCTTAAATAAATGAAAAAATGTGTTTAATAAAAATCACCCGACCAGGACTCGAACCTGGGACCTCTCATTTGCCGGTTAGTTATTAAGCATTTTAAATGCAAAAACTTTAAAATATTATATATTTTAAATATTATATAGTATTGTTATCTTCCATGCTGGACTGGGAGCGAAAGAAAAACGTAGAAGGTGCCAGGTAGCTTCTCTTCCCGGGCATACTGAAAAGTCAGTTAAGGGACAGAGGTTTTGGACGATAGGCTGACCCTCTGTCACTACAATAGTCTCTTTCCATCTTAATAATACCTCCAAATTTGTCAAACGTGACATCAGATGGTCTTGTAACCTCTGATGTTCTGCCTACTCCATAAGGGATACAGGCGTGACGTTACGTATTGTATGTATTATATCTTAAATTCGTTGACTCTGAAGTTTGCTTTTTCTCTGCTCCAAGGATTGTATTTGATATTAATTTCAACTTGAGGTCCACGCGTTCCTGATTACACGGGCCTTGACACGTGGACAGCCAGGCAGCATATGATCATTCAGGCCAGCAGCAATTATTCCATTCTTTTTCTTTTGAGGTTTGGAAACTTACTGTACGCTTGAAAGTTCATTCTAGGTTTAATCTGAAAACCTTACGCAATCTAGATTTGAAGCAGTCCTAATTCCAATTTTAAACCTTTTGCTACTCGTGAACCAATCGGTTTAAGATTGAAATTGAGTTAACCTCGAGCATAAATATGGAGGATTTGAAGTTCAATCGAGAGATAAATAGCAAGTAGGTTTTGAAACTAACTACTCAACAACTATAAATAAATAACCGAAAAAATGTGATACTTTGTGATACTTTGATACTTTGGTCTTAGCTGCAAAGCTATAACCATTAGATGCGGCTACGTTAGCAATATAACGTAAAAATAAAAATGTGGTAAGTAATTTCGAGGCGTACCGCCAGGCCCCGCTAGCTCAGTGGAAGAGCAGTCATCTGGCAAACGAGGAGTCCCAGGTTCGAATCCTGGCCACATAATTTTTATTTATCACATTTTTCGGTTATTTAAGAATAATTGAGCATTATAAATGCAAAAACTTAAAAACATTAACTATAAATAACTTTGAACTATATTTTTATTAACTCAAACTGACTCATGAACCATGTGCCTCATAGCTTTTGTATCATGAGGTTGTGTTACGGTGACCTCGCAGCAGAACTGAAGGGTTCCCTGGTGTGCACCTAGACCCGTACCAGTTTGCATATTGTACAGTCGCGTGTAATAAGATGTACCTGTACATTTTAATTGGAATTTGAACCTTATGCCAATTGAATAAGTTGCGAAGTGTTTACATCTTATTAGACGTGACTGTGAATATAAAGAGCACTTTTGACAAAAGCGTGCCGAGATTTTTTTTCCGCCGGCTTTATCGTCTCGTCTACTGTAATATCTTATTCAACAACTATCAACAACTAGATAAAGCCGAAATATATGATGACGTCATTAAGTGAATTGTAAAATTATTAAGATTAATAAAATTTCCTAGTGTTCTAATTTAATTTCGTTTTGTGAAACCGCAGAAGTTGGCGGTCATCATCTTCATGAGCCGAGAGACGCACACTGCTGGACGGAGTCCTCCCGGAGGATTGTTCACGTCGCCCGGACCTTCGCCGCCCTCATCTACCGTTTGACTGTCGCTAAGTAAGAAATTATTTTGCCAACAGTGAATAAAACTTTTTTGATTTTGAAAGCCTGTGTCTTAAAGTGACCGTATTAGGATTCGAACCCAGTAATTCTCGTGTCGCAGCCGAACATTTGTCCAATGCGACATCAATGTATTATAATGTTTAGTTATTTTTTTTTGAGTCTACTTCATTTGCAAGCGCTTTTATCACGTGATGCTTTGACTTTTCTTTAGCAACTGATTTTTTTTCAGGGTAAGTATTAAGTTTCGTACTGGGAGACGCAGCGTAAGTAGGTCCCCCGCAAGGTGGGCTGACTATCTGGTCAAGGTCGTCAATAAACGCTGGATGAGGGCGGCGTCTATGTCCTATGGAGACCTATGTCCAGCAGTGGGCCTTACCAGGCTAATGATGATGATTGAGTTCCGCTGAGTTGCATCTAATCATACTAGAAAATTAAGAATAGTCTTAATGCTGCGGAAAGGTCACGCCCTGTCCTACAACGTCCCAAAATTTGTTTTTTGTAAAACTCACCAGTTTTAGGACATCTTAAAACTCGACTTACCATCAAGTAACACATTCCTTTAAGTTTCTTAGTTTTGTTCTTCCTGTTTAAATACCCTTTCATCGTAAGTACGTTACATCTCAACTCAAATAGTGTACGAGACGGCATACGTTAATAGTTTTTAACATTTGTTTTCTAGAAACGTTGCAATTTGTTTTATGATTAGGAACAAAGAGTTTTATGATTAGGAATTTTTTGCGCCTTTGGAAAGTTGTACGAAGGGACGCTCTATTGTGTACAGATGTATCGTTTTTAAGAAACGTAGAAAGCAGTTTGTTAGGGTTTTATGATTATGTCCTTTTCTATTGTCTTAAAAAGGTAATTTCCGCGCCCTTAGACAACTGTAGTGTTGTAAAATGTATTGATTTAAACAAAATATTATTGTAAATTAGAAAACAGCCGTCTATTGTATAAAGGGAAACGGCAGTCTATGGGATTCTGGAATGTTCGTGATTCCCACGCAGATTTATACTATAAAAGCTACGTAGTTTTGTTTACGAGAGCAGTTCAGTTTATACAGCTCAGCTTATAGTACGCCACTGTCAAGTCCAGCCACAGCTGCCCTAGTAATAAAGGAGGAAAAATACAAGCAAGAAGTCTCTCATTTATTCAGGCTCTCTAATCCCAGCAATAGCGAATGTACAACCGCGTACATTTAATGGTCCTTCGAGCCGGATCGAAGCCTGAAGATAGAAGACTGAAGTTTGAAGATCCGAAGATCATTTGAAGAATAGAAAACAGAAACCGGAAGATCCGAAGATCATCTGAAGTATATAATAAATTGAAGAATCAAGCCTTCCTCAGCAACCCACCATGCCAGTCACACGCTCCGTGGAAAAAGCGAACGTTCAGCGCGCACAGTCGTCGCCTGAGAACCCGTCTTCGTCCGAAGGAACTACAGAAACAATAGAATACACAGCGACGACGATGACCACGGCCACCACGGAGACGGAAACCTCTGAAGCGGCTGGATCATTAGCCGAATCCGCCGTCACAGAGAAGGGTGGCGCCACAACGAGGACAGCTGCTAGGGACACTACCACGACATCTTCAACTGCCCATCTCGCGCCCGCGACGCGAATAGTACCTACGGAGAAGGGCACGAAGCACAAATCTGTACTGAATCCATGCGAGGAACGCATGTCGCCGCCGGACCTGCCGCCCCGAAGTGCAGTTAGGTCCCCGTGTTCCAAATTGAAGGCGCAGAAGATAGCGAGAGCGAAAGAAGAACTTCTGCGCATTCAAGCCCAGCTAGCTGCTGCCACGCTAGCTCGAATAGAAGCCGCGGACACTGACGATGAAAACGACGATGGAGACACCTCCATCTTCGAGTCTGAGGTCAACGTCAGAGTTACGGAGCCCGCAATAGACCCGATCGCCGCAAACGAAGATAATAGCGCCCCGCCGAGACATATAGAGGAACCACTGCTGCAGACTGCAGGACCTACACCGGCGGGAGTCAACCTGGAGAAGGACATCAGCGCCCCGTCGAAGCCTATAGTCCAAGCACTGCTGCAGCCTGCAGTGTCCACACCGGCGGGAGTCACCTTAGAAAAAACCCTCTCCAGCCTATCAGCAGCGATCACCAACGCCATCAAAGCGGGACAGAAACCAAAGTTCCTAGAGTTGCCTGAATTCAGCGGATCTCACAAGGAATGGCTGCAGTTTCGAGCAGCCTACAAGGAAACTGAAGATGTCTACACAAAAGTTGAGAACGTCAACCGACTACGAAAGGTCTTGAAGGGGAAAGCCAAGGAAGCCGTGCAGAATCTGCTCATCAATGACGCACACCCAACAAAGATCATGGAGACTCTGGAAACTAGATTCGGACGACCGGAAGCAATGGCCAAGCTGGAGATGGACACACTTCGGGCCCTGCCGCGCCTTAATGACTCACCGAGGGAGATATGCGTGTTCTCTACTCACGTCACGAACGCAGTGTCCACTTTAGAATCTTTAGACTGCATCCACTATCTTCACAATCCAGAAGTCTTCACGGTCTTGCTGGAGAAGCTCACCCCATCGATGCGCCTCAAGTTCTACGACTTTGCAGACACTCAGCCGAGGAAAGATCCGGCCTTACAAAAGCTTGAGAAATTTATGAAGAGGCAAGCTGAAATATGCGCACCATACGCATTACCGGAGAACCTAGAGCCACAGAATCAAGAACTACTTGCAGCTCTCGACGAGTATCAAACAGATCAAGCCACAGAGCTTTATAGATCAGAGGAGCAACGGGAACGAGTTCTTGGCCTTATATGGAAACCGAAGACAGATGAACTGACGTTCAATCTCAACCTCAGTCGTATCTCATCATCGCTCATCGAAGGAAAGACTCCAACGAAGAGGGAAGCTTTGAGAATAGTTATGTCGCTATTTGATCCACTCGGCTTCGCTTCGCCAGTGACAATAGAAGCTAAGCAAATACTTCAAGAAGTGTGGCGCCGTGGGACACCGTGGGATGAGGAAATACCAGAAGATCTCGCTGAGCAATGGAAAATTTGGATGGATCATCTACGAAATCTCAGTCAAGTGACCATCCCGAGGAGATATATCGGCTACAGCGATTCTACATCGCTACAGCTACACGTGTTCACTGACGCCAGCGAGTCTTCCTACGCGACTGTGCTCTTCTGGAGAGCAACCACGCCCAACGGAGAAATTAACGTCTCGCTCATCGCAGCGAAAGCGAAGGTCGCGCCACTGAAGCTCACGTCCATCCCAAGATTAGAACTGCAAGCGGCAGTGATGGGAACGCGCCTAGCCGAAGCTGTTATAGAAGAACACGATCGAAAACCTGACTTCAAGACGTTCTGGACCGATAGCAAAACAGTGCTTTCTTGGATCAAGACAGGGTCACGATCATACAAGCCGTATGTGGCCCATCGCCTCGCAGCTATCGAGGAAAGCACAACAGTCAAGGAATGGCGTTGGATACCAACAAAGCAGAACGTAGCCGACGACGCAACGAGACATGTCCCACCAGGTTTCGATAAGCAGCATCGATGGTTCAGAGGCCCAGATTTCCTGTATGAGAGCGAAGGTACATGGCCAATTGAAATGGAAACCTCAAGCTCCAGAGAGTCAACGGGGGAAGAAAAGGTTCATCACGTCATAGCCGGAACTGAACAACGGTTAACAGAAAGCCTACCTGATGTCTCCAGATTCTCCAACTGGGAACGACTCCGATATACGACTGCCAGGGTACTACAGTTCATTGAACTCATTAAAGTAGCTAAGCATCAAGTCAACTACAGCCGGAATAAGAAGAACGAGCTCAAAGATCCAGACTGGAAGATAAGAAATGACAAGAAACCAGTAATGAAGAAGCCAAAACTCATTACGAAGGAAAGCCGAAAAGCACTTCCAGTCACCGCAGAACAATTGAAAAAAGCAGAAGAGCTCCTGATGAAAGCTTCACAGGAAGAGTCCTTCGGAAATGATATCGAAGCAATCAAGAAAGAAAAGCCGATCAGCAAAGATAGCCGCCTTCATCAATTGAGCGTCGAATACAAAGACGGCACCCTGAGACTGAAAAGTCGAATACAAGCCACACAACTCGTACCGGAAAGTTTTAAATCTCCAATGGTGCTAGATGGAAGCCACACAACGGTGAGACTTTGGATCACAGCCATTCATCGACGACTACACCATGCCGGAGTTGAAACCACGGTGAACGAATGCCGCTAGCACTACTGGATTTTACGTCTGCGACCAGTAACACGTACTCTTCTACGACGCTGTCTACACTGCCGGATGAGAACGGCAAGGCCACTGAACCCAAGAACCGGAGACCTACCTTCGTGTCGCCTGGAACATCACAAGCGACCATTCACATACACTGGGGTCGACTATTTCGGTCCATCGACTGTAGCAATCGGTCGAACAAGCCAGAAGAGATACGTAGCCATATTTACGTGTCTGACAACGAGAGCTATTCACTTGGAAGTAGCAGCATCACTGAGCACAGACTCAGCAATAATGGCACTGCGACGAATGATAGCGCGACGGGGCTGCCCAAGTGAGATATGGTCAGACAACGGGACAAATCTGAAGGGAGCGGATAAGGAATTGCGGCGAGCAATTAACGAGGCTACGGCAGAAGAAGCGGCCAAGAAGGTGATCACGTGGAGGTTTATTCCCCCTGGAGCGCCGTTCATGGGAGGTGCTTGGGAGAGGATGGTTCGCTCAGTGAAAACTGCACTGAACGCAACTCTACACGAGCGAAGGCCTACCGAAGAGACTCTGACGACCCTGCTAGCAGAAGTGGAGTACACAGTTAATAGCAGACCGCTGACCCACGTATCGGTCAGTGAAGAGGACCCTGAAGCCCTAACGCCCAACCACTTCTTGCTCGGAGGACCCGGACGCGTACCAACACCTGGCACATTTAATGAAAAGGATGCCATTTCTGGAAATAATTGGCGTGCCGCTCAACGACTGGCTGATATCTTCTGGACGAGATGGCTACGTGAATACCTACCAGAACTCCAAAAGCGACGAGACCCGCATGGGAACGGTTCCGTCGTAAAGGTCGGCGACCTTGTCCAGCTGACCGATAGTAACCTGCCACGTAACGTTTGGGTACGAGGGAAAGTCGTCGCTACATATCCGGGACCTGATGGCACAGTTCGGGTAGTCGACGTTGTCACGAGAGGAGGAGTTCTGCGAAGACCAGTCAAGAAGATGGTGATCCTGCCGTTGGAAGAGGCCGTCTCTTCGCCACAAGAGTATGCAACGCGATTGCACGGCGGGAGAAATGTACGAGACGGCATACGTTAATAGTTTTTAACATTTGTTTTCTAGAAACGTTGCAATTTGTTTTATGATTAGGAACAAAGAGTTTTATGATTAGGAATTTTTTGCGCCTTTGGAAAGTTGTACGAAGGGACGCTCTATTGTGTACAGATGTATCGTTTTTAAGAAACGTAGAAAGCAGTTTGTTAGGGTTTTATGATTATGTCCTTTTCTATTGTCTTAAAAAGGTAATTTCCGCGCCCTTAGACAACTGTAGTGTTGTAAAATGTATTGATTTAAACAAAATATTATTGTAAATTAGAAAACAGCCGTCTATTGTATAAAGGGAAACGGCAGTCTATGGGATTCTGGAATGTTCGTGATTCCCACGCAGATTTATACTATAAAAGCTACGTAGTTTTGTTTACGAGAGCAGTTCAGTTTATACAGCTCAGCTTATAGTACGCCACTGTCAAGTCCAGCCACAGCTGCCCTAGTAATAAAGGAGGAAAAATACAAGCAAGAAGTCTCTCATTTATTCAGGCTCTCTAATCCCAGCAATAGCGAATGTACAACCGCGTACAAATAGACTCTATTTTTCTAAATTCGAAATCAGTGTAACAACATCCACAAACACTGTGCAATTTAAAAAATGAACCTCGTAAGCTAAATTGCTCCCTAATGTATCAAGGTTGATAACTATTTTTCCTTGTTCGCTTCCCGACGAGCCACACAATCTACGGAGTCAGCAAGCAATTCGTTCTCTCAGGCCATTTAGTTCGTCCTAATGTCCTCCAGTCACAGATAACTTATGTGACTGGTAATTAAAACAGGAAAAATCCGCCTGTTTATATTGTGATGGCAAAAGCGTAGATTTTTAATATTGCTCTGTTTTTAGGAGTGGATGTAGTTTTATGGCCGCATCTCATGTACTCCATTTATTTGTAAGCTTAGAAAGACAACACAATTAATACATTAAGTATTGTAATGGGTTATAATTACTGTTCATTTGATGGCCGAGTTCTATTACCTTTTGAGATCATGACATCGATAGTGTTCTTGAATTGGCTGTGTACAATGTTCGGTAGGTACCAGAATTGTAACAAACAGTCTTAGGTATTGTTAAAATCCACTAATAGTATAAAAGGTACTAGTTTTGTATGTCTTATCTTAACAATTTCATGCAATTTACTTATTTACTTGTTTATTTATCAATTTATATCCAGTCTTCAATGAAAACGGACCCTGTTTACTTGGGAAATTGCTAGGAGAATTTCATGGCCTAATTTTACTTGTTTGTAGATTTAATTAAAACTTTGTTGGATTCTAAATTTAATATGATAAGTTATAAGCTAAATGAAACCTTTATTTATTATCTTTGTAGCCAACTTTACACATTACAAATAATATCGATTGAACAATAATTTGTACAAATGCTTATTGTGCAGTTTAGTGTGCAGTTATAATGACTGTAGTTATATTTCCTGAAACTCCTGAGCTATAATATAATTGTACTGTAACCGGTTACATCCAGTTTACACTGCAGCGCACAGCATGTCAACCCCATGCTTGCTGTCACGTCACCTCCAGCGTCCGACCGAGTCAACCAAGTGTGAGCTGGTCACGGCTCTCATCCAATAATGCAGTATTCCGTGATTTATTCTATTTTAGTACGGTGCTTATTTTTTTAATAACCAAAAAGCTTGACATTATGAAACCGACTTCAGGATTTTTAAAATTTTTAAAGCCTTTGACTAAATTGAAACATAAACTAAATCGTCACCTTTGTATCTATATTGTCAACTGACTTTCAAAAAGGGGAAGTTCTCATTTCCTGTGTACGTTTCTTTTTGTATCTTTGTCACACAATTTTTTTGACAGTTATGTATAGATTTTCAACTGACTTCCAAAAAAGGAGGAGGTTCTCAATTCGTCTGTATGTTTTTTTTCTATTTTTTGTGTGTATCTTTGTTACACGATATTTCGGACAATTATGAATTGATTTAGAAAATTGTTGTTTCATATGATAGAGGATACTTCATAGTTGGTCCCATTTAAATTTCATCGAAATTGGTTGAGTATTTCATTGAAAATTTCAAACTTAAAAAAAAATATGTATGATTTCGGAGAATGTTTATGTTGATGACACTCTTAACTCAGCCAAAGTTTTGACGTGAAGTCGGTTTGTTTTATGATCTGCATTCGTTGATTATGAATATTGTTGTTTTATACGACAATGGATACATCACATTGGATAGGAACGTCGTGAAAAATTTTAAATTTTTGGAAAAATATTTCTGAATACAGAGAATATTTTACATTGACGACCTTATACTTCAGCCAACGTTTTGATATGAAGTCGGTTTTTATAAGGATCTGCATTCGTTGATTTTTTTTTATTTGTTGAATCGCGATAATTTTTAAGTAGGTAGTGATTATACCATCAACAGCGTATCGGATGTAAGTATTTAATTGTATTTCTTTATTTTCTGCTGATTGTTTTCCACTTGATCTTCTTTTACCCAATACTGATGTTCACTATTCTGATATTCACTAAGTGTAATAATAATAATTTTAAAACTAATTTCAACTTGATAATAATATCGTGACACGATCCTGAGAAAAAAGAAATGTAACTTTCGCGCGTTTAATAAACAGAAGAGCGAAGCATGAAACAAGCGGAGAGATTTTCTTTTCTTGTAAAAATAGTTTTTAAACAGTCCTGTGTAGATGGCGACATTGTTGCGTGCAGCCCTCTGAAGAACAAACCTATGGAACTGCCCTAAGCATGTACTTTTGTTGTATACCTACGTAAACAAATCGGGTAACAAACATGGCGGATTAGGGATGGATGTGTCGATATTTTTTTAATGTCGATAATTATCTAAAAGTTGTTTCTTAAACCTGCCGGAGTTTTCGCTGTTTTCTAACAAACTTAACTTGGTCGGGTTAACATAGTCATTCACTTCCGAATGACTTTAATCGTATTATCTCATTAATTATCAAATGTACTAGGCTGAAATTTTTCTGATAACGACTGAACTAAACAACTAATTATTGACACAACATTCGGTTCATATATCCATATACAGGCTAACCGGTGACCAAATAACACAGCGCGCATCATGACCGTGATCGTAATCGATATCGATAACAAAAATCTCTCGACGGCACTTCCACAAGTAAACAACACGGGATACTAAAATGGCGTCATTCGGCAGCAAAAGTACATTGAAAATATTGACGACGGTACTGACAAACAGAGTGTTTATCCGAAAACACAGATTTTCATACGCAAGAATATTCGTGCGAGAAAGAGACATAACTATTTTGTCGTCCTATATCAAATAGGTTTTTTAATTCGATTCCATATGTTTGTTCTTCTGAGGTGCAGCCACAGACTGCGATTACTTCGTCGAAATAAATAAAAACTGTTATGCGAAGTTGCTTGTCTGCACTTTCTTTGTGTAGTTTTTGAGTGTTTCTGTAAGTTTTTATTGTTTTCTTTTCTTTGGAAACTTTTGCGGATTTAGAGATAACCGTGGAGAATGGTTACTTTGGCACTTTCTAGTCTGTGGAAGACTGTTATATGAATGCAGGGTGATTGGTATACGTATAAAATGACACAAAGTCTATGTTACAATCTACTTTGAGGGCAGGTAGCGTTTAAAACATTGCCTTCCATGTCAGAGGAGCTGGGTACAAATTCCGAGTACTCGAGTAAGTCCTAGCTAGTCCTTTAGTAATTGCCCGTCATGGATAATTATACCTATTTAAGTTAATTTAATAGGATTTAATGTTCTTAGCAGCAATGTTCATTGCTGCTCAAATATTTATCTACTCTTTAGTTTAAATAAAACATGTTTTAAACGGATTTATCGCGTACAATTACATTTTAAATTTTAACTCGACGTTTCGGTGTTTGCAGTTTTGCAGTCACGAGCGAAAGACAATATTACTCTGAAGTTACCTATAAGTACTAATAAGTATATTCTATATGTTCCAGGGCCTCCATGGTGCATTGGTCGAGAGTTCTCGGGTTCAAGCCCGAAAAGTACGACTCGTAATTGTCGCTTTACACTTAATGTAGGGAGAAAGAAGCCACTACTTTATACATAACTTCACTTCACGCCTATATCCGTTATTAGGTAGGCAGAACATCAGAGGTTATAAGACCAACTGATATCACGTTTGACTTTGGAGGTATTATAATGACGGAGAGAGGCTATTGCAGTGACAGGGGGTCAACCTATCGCCCACAAAAATGCCAATAACACCTCTGTGACTTTTACTTTTTTACTTTTTTTTTTAAATCGACTAAATTAATCAGAAACCTTATTCCGCGAAACGGTTTTTCATATGAGGTAAATAAAAAAAAATTAACAATGCTCATTTTTGCTTACAAACCGACTCCATAGGTACTATACGAACTCTCGTGAAAACACGAATCGATAAAGTTCTGTGCTGTTTTTCTTTTTTTTTATACCGAAATCGATGAAATGTTTTCTAAGACAGATCTTTGTCTTCTTTTGTCTTGTCTTATAGTTTCAGAGGTTCCCATAGTGACCGACCTGAATAGTTCAACCTGTAAACTTGCGCTATAAATGTTGATAGCGCGGATTATTGCGATATAGCGCTAACAGTCCTCATCGTCGTTATTTGTTGTTGCTAACCGTTACTAGATGTCGCTAGTCATTATATTTTTCGATAAAGAGAAGGTTTTTAACTTGTGTTTATGTTTGTTACGCTACTATTTGGTCAGTTGTGAATCGATTTCATGGTACAGGTATAGTAGTCGATTTTGATGATTACTGTTTCATTTGATAGAAGATAATTCAGAGGTAGTCCCATATAAATTTATATTAATAGAAATTTTTGGAAATATCGAAAAAAATATGCATGAAAACGAATTTTTTTACGTAGATAACGTTTAACTTCAGCCAAAGTATCACAAAGACTTGGAAATTTTGATGAAGTCAGTTTTTTATGCTCTGCAGTCGTTGATTATTTTTCGTTAATACATACATAACACAGCCAGAGCAATGCATACAAACATGTTCTCTCTGGATAAGTACACCGAACATGCAACAATGACCATGTAGTCACAGTTGAATACAATTGAAGCGATCCAGCGACGAAGGTGTGGCACTGCGCATGTAGATCACACGACGAATTGGTACGTGGGTGGAATCTATAGAAATGTTATAAAAGTCAAGAGTCTGTTTGTTTGGACGAGTTCATCTTTGGAAGAACCACGGCGATCTGAAAAAAAATGCATTTAGGTATAAGTATTGCATTTTTTTCGACAGGGTTTATTTATGAAAATAATTCAGTTCAGTTGTATTTTCATACAGAACCCCACTTAAAATTAAGAATAAGTATAGCTATTTCAAGAAATCTCTGAGTTCATGGTTTAAAATTTTACTTTTTTTTTACAAAATGTTCAGAACAACTGCAATTTATTGAAACAGGTTAGTTCTGAAGTTAATTCGATGGTGCCGGTACCTCTGAAGCAGATTGTTTCATTTCTTTTTTGCTGATTTTACATTCAGTCCTAAATCCTCTATGCAGTGTGGAAAGTTGCTTTCTTCACTGGGAAGCGAACCTAATAAACGATAGCGCCACAGTTAAAAATCTCTCATTGGAAATTGTATTTTTTACTCCCATCGCATGCCTTATAGCGTCTCTACATATCGACGGTAAAAAGCGAAGCTGCTGTAACACACAAAATGTAAAATGTTACTAGATTAAACCCTTCAACCATGGTAGGTATAATAGTTTAAGATAAATGTTTTTGGGCTCTTTTAAGCATTTTGAATTTTGTGGGTTACAGCAGGTTCACTTTTTACCGACGATATGACTCTTCTGACCACGGGGTCTAAAAGACACCGAAACGTTGAGTTGAAAACGGTTAAAAATTGTTTTATTTAATATTAAAAATACGCGATTCACTTAAGTTTTGGTGTTTTTGTCCTTCAAAAGATGCGGAGAGTAGGTGCCTATTTGGGGTTGTCTGTTTCTATACCAACGATATGAACAATTAAAAATTCTGTAAAACCAGCAATAAACGCCCAGTTTAAATATTTCTTAGTAAAGATCACGTCATCAGTAAACTATGTCTTTTACTTCCATAAATGTTTACAAATTATTCATAACCGCAGGCGTTTTGTCACAGATCAAATAAAATAGGTACAAGCAACTACAGATCAATGACAACAGGTAGGTGACATTTGGGTTTGTACCACAACGCCAGTGTTACCATTGAATCGGCGCTGACTGTACCAAGCTAATAAGGTGAGCGTAGTATTTTGAATGAGTCATTTGTTGAAATAGTCGTGTAAATATTAAGATGTTGAATTTGTAACAAAAAGTATTATAAGCTTTATAATTATTAACATAACACACAGTGTGCAAACAGAGGTTATTTTTAAAGCACATGGGCATAATTATTACCTGGGAAATCGGTGTTATAACTTTAGGTAAGACTGTTCGAAAAGTTATGCCAATACTCTTGTTAAAAAAATTGATGTTTATCTTATTAACATTTCCCAAGTCAATTTTTTTTAATTAAAACATGGAACATCATTTAGAAAAGGAAAATTCCCTTCCCCTTCACTAGTTGGTATATTGACGAAACCTGGGCCACACAAGTTCCCACAATACTTTATTTCCCGAAGAGCCCGTAAACTCATAAATAACAACAACCTTACAAATAAAAAATTGCAGACGCTGGAGCATCGTCGTAAGGTTGCTTGTTTGACAGTATTTTATCGGCTACATTTTGGTGAGTGTGCGAGTGCTCTTTTTGACCAAATTGAACCCACCCCTTTTTACCACTGGACTACCAGACGCAGACAGAACTTCCATCCCTATATAGTGGATTTACCAAGAAGTCGAACAAAACGCTTCGATAGTTCCTTTTTGGTACGGATTGCCAAGGTGTGGAACAATCTGCCTGCGTCTGTTTTTCCTGACCACTATAACAGTCCTGGAACTTTTAAGTGTCGAGTGAATAGGTTTCTCGTGGATGGACTTGTACCACCATAGTCTTCATGCGCACTTTCCATCAGGTGGCATGGAAGACAAACGTCCTATCATTACAATATATAAAAAAAATATCGTTACTCTATATAAAAAAAATTATAGCATTCTCATTACTTTTCGATCAAGTCGAATCAACCGTCAGACAGGACAAATGACATTAAATTCTCGTTGCACGTCAGAATACAGATTTTAGTATCAACATAGGATCAAAGTTTAGTGCAGACGGGCATTAGATTATCAGACTCATAAGAGACACTTAACTGGGAGCGGGCTAGTTCGATGATATCATTACGTTCTTTATGTACTACTGTAATGAGATTCATATTTGCATCTTTATTTTAGTAACCTTGAGACTGACTTGTCAATCTCGAAAAGATTGAAAGGCATTGTCTTGTTTTCATGGTTGCATTAAATAAGACAATTTTTAACTAAGTAGATCTTATATTTTACAATTTGACTCGTAGCTTCGTTGTTTACCGGTCAAGAAAGTATTTAATTGGAAAGTTAGACCTATGTGCCTATACTGATGAAAACTTCTTACAATCCTGCAGTGCGAGCACAGAACTTTATCGAATCGTTTGTTAATCGAATCGTATAGTATGGAGACGGTTTTTAAGAAAAAATTGAAATCTATCCATTGCCGCACGGCTAGCTTAAAGCGTGCCTTGTTAATTTTGAATGTTTGTAAACATGTTGTACTCATAAATATCTGTAAAATAAAAAAATACAAAGTTACTCAAAACTTGCAACCAACTCCATACTATAAGAGCGTTCGTAAACATTCGTTAACTTACGATTCGATAAAGTTCTGTGCTCGCACTGCTGTTAAGTTGACTCTGCAGCCGAAGAGCACTTAACATATTAAGTTACTAATATTATAAATGAGAAGGATTAGATGGATGTATAGATGTCTGAATGTATGGATGTTTGTACTCAATCATGGTAGAAAGGCTTTTTTTCAAGAACGATTTTGTTTTCGCACCTTTACACTAGATGGCGCAGAAAGTATTATAAATCGCGCATGCAACAATTTCAAACAGGGAATGAGGTTTGAGCAAATGTTCCACTGATCTTAACTCAAGATTTAAAGAACTATTGCCGCGGGATAAAAAATACAAAACTCCTCGAAACAGCTGGTCTAGTATAAAGAATCTTCTTTTAGCCTAACAAAAGCCTGCAAAAGGCACTTATCTGCATAATTTTTAAGAAGAGGAACCTTCAAACCGACGACTTTGTTGATATCGGAACTGCACAGACTATAAGCTATGAATCATCACAAATTGACAGGCGAGTAGAACAATGTGACGTAAGACAGAAACATGCCAAGGACCGCGGTACCAAGCGCAGCCGACCTTTTACAACTAAGACGGACTCTAGAGCGAGGCGGAGCGGAATGCTACATCGATTTTTGTACTCGCACTAATACAAATCTTTGGCACATTAGTTGTAAGAATTATAATGTAAAGTGTAAAATAATAATAAAGTTACGAAGATAATCGATCATTTCACAGACTATACAGGGTGACTGGTAGGTCACTTTCGAAATTCGAGGACGTGATAGTTTGAGATCATACATGAAGAGAAAAAATGAAATAAAAATAAATATTAGTTATCTAAATTTCAAAATTAAAAATAAATTATTTATAGGGAGTTCTGTAGAAAAATTAAGTACCTACTTTTATTACATAAATTATGATCAGAATCGAATACAGTGTGCTCTCCTTCAATATCTAAAATTTGCAACCAGTCACCCTGTATACCCTGTATATTCGAGCGATCCCCGTTTGTTATTAAAACTATACATAGAAATTAGTCAATTAGTCGTTATTTAGGCACAATAGGGTGAAAAGCGACTTTGAAGATTTCAACTTTTGCTGCTGACCGTACCAGCTCCTTCCTTAACCCAAGGGCTATCATCTTCGAACTCATCATCTATTTCTATCAAGTGTGATAGAGGTGAAACGTTAAATAGGCAAAAACAAAGTGAAGTACTGTTAAGACATTTTCGCTGTTGTCCCTGACGTCAAATTAAACACTTTTTATGTTTCATAAAAAGGTCCTGTCAGCCTAGGTTCAGCGCCAGCCTTATCGCAATATCCCCACGGAGGTGCGCAAGCGCATACATGTGCATAAGTGAAGCTTGCGCGCGGTTTCAATGAAAAGGCAATTTGGTTTTATGTAATTATGCAGAGCTCGCATGATTGCGCATTGTCCGACGCGACACCAATGCTAAAACGGTTTTAAGGAACTGCCTCTTTCAATTTTATTGTGTGCGGCCTAGATAAGGGCGTAGGCTTAGAAATAGGTTCTTGTTTTCCTTGACAAGCGTGTGTTTTCTGGTTTATGCTGGTTAGTAAATAATGAAAAGTCTAAAATATAAAAGATTTTTTCAACTAGAGTTTGTCGCGCATAATTAAATACATTTTAATTCGATGTTTTAGTATATTTACAAATACCTGGTGTACGAATGGGTGGTCAAGACTAAATATACGTGATTGGTATAAAAAACGTTTATATTTTGAAAGTTCATATTGAAAGCTTTAGATTATATTAATACAAATATAATTAGGCGATGGGGTAAACCTATCTGCCTCAGACGCCAGTGGTCGCGGGTTCGATTCCCGCTCGGAACAAGAAAAAGAAATTGTTCCGGGTCTGGGCGTTGATCTATCTATGTATTTTATATTCTAGGTTCCCTATGTATTTCGCTACATGGTATCTGATAACACAAGCTATGCTTACTTTGAGGCCACGTAGTTGGTGTGGTTGTCTGGGGACTTTTTTTATTATCATGCCGTCAGCGACGATGTATTCCATGTTATGCAAATAACCAGGGCTAGCCCCACATGCTCCGTTTTTGACATGATCGGCACTTGCGTTCAAGTAAGATTGACGTATTTTCGTAATCAGTTGAGTTACTTCAATTCTATCTCATTTTCTATCCAAGATTTCTTCATAGTAAACAGTAATATAAGTTTCTGGTTGTTATGGCAACATTGTTGATGTGGAGATCCAGAATTAAGATTGTACCTATGAATAAATTCGTCGTGGCGCCGTGGTTATTGTGCATATCAAACGATATCGCAGGTTAAGCGCGCTCGGTGCGGCCGGAGGATGGGTGACCGCCGACCATTCATTTCTCACGACGACTTCCGTGCTTCAGAGGGCACGCTAAGCAGTCGGTCCCGGGTGCTGTATACTTGTATACAGTACCTAGTCATTAGGGTTTGTCAGAAGCCATTTCGGCACCCTGAAATATCTGACATCCACAAACCAGCACCGGGCCAGCTTGGTGGATTACGGCCTAAACCTCCTCGTCACCCAGAGGAGAGACTCATAGCCCTGCAGTGGGCTCTTTACAAAGAGTTGTGATGATGATGATGATGAATAAATTCACATTTAATAATCATCTAATCAGAGATTTCTTATATTATGAGGAATGGTCATGCCACCTGATGGAAAGTGCGCATGAAAACTATGGTGGTACACTTGATTGCATTTTCTGACGTTAATTGAGTAGTACTATGACTATGCCGTATGCTAACAGTGAATAAAACAATAAAATATCATATTAATCTTTGTTTCCTCGCTAGGATGATAAAATATAGTACAGAAAACATTTTTGTTTAACAGTTTCCCTGAAAATTAAATATGTATATTCAGTAAGCCTATTTGTTAAATAAAGATCTGCAATAAATCAATAACATGGGTAAGGTCACATCTCGGTCAGTTTTTCAGCTTTAACCTTCCTTACGGTCGCGTTTGAGCAAAACTTTATAAATAACAAGACATAACCTTGCTGGCCAGCAGTTAAATAGGAAACGCGGTTTTTCAATGCACAAAACAACGTTAAATTGCCAATGCATGTTAAACTTATTGGTTACTACAAGTTCTAAGCACTGGTTTGCATACCAATGTTTTAATTTAGTTTATTCACTAATTTGTAAGTTTTTTTCCTTTTAGTTAAGTTAACTCAGTAAATAAGAAATACTTATTTAAAAAAGCCATTATAATTGATGTATATTGCAATGAAAATTACGTAAATATTATCATCCTAAATATAAGCCCAGGTTTAGGAAGAAAAACAAACATAGTTTTTCCGATGAGTTTTTAAACGATAACCTTTTCTCACCCCTGCCAAACGCAACAATACATATACAACCTCCAGGGATTCCATAAAAAAGCTTTTTTCGTCCTTATAGTTAGTTTTAATATTGATTAGACACAAAGTAAGGAACAGTGGCAGCGGGCCATACATGATTTTAGTTGAAGTTGTTTTTTGGCGTTTAACAAACAAAAACATATTAGACTATTCGGAATTCATCCCTGAGTAACTCAGTGCAACAAATACTCGTAGACGAACGTTACACGACAAGATATTGCATTAAATAAAACACTTTTGAACCGGATTTATCGCGTATATTTACATTTAAATTTCCAGTCGCTCGTGACAACGGGGTCTGCAAAGACACCGAAACGTCGAGTCAAAATTTAAATGTAAATATACGCGATAAATCCGGTTCAAAAGTGTTTTATTTAATAGTATTAATCGCGAAAACTTAAGACACTATTAAGATATTGCATTTTGAATATTATATGTTTTGTATGTCTTTGGCATTTAGAATTAAATTTTTGGACGAATTTTATTTATTTTAAAAACGCTACAAACTTTAAGCCAATGTGTTGAAAATTCGTAGAAGAATAAGTTATTAAGATAAGTGATAATTAGATTTCATTATTTTACGTAACTAAGGATCCGCCTCTGTTCTTTCTCTTTTTTCATAAAAAACATTATGTCACAAAATATTTGAAAGTCTACAAATAAATCACTTCCGGGCAAAACGGAAACAGGTTTATTATGAAAACATTAGTTCTCATGCTCATGCACGCTGCATCGTCGCAATGTGTACAGACCGAACAAGAAAGCCCCGAAAACTAATCTGATCCCGACAGACAAGTGGAAACCCTAGAATTTTCATTCATTTCAACTTTTTCAAGCTTACACATGCCACTTCACAAAACAATTTTCAGTTCTATTTCAGAGCTGTTAAAGTACATTTTCGTTTAGCAGGACTAGCCTCAGGGCTGTCCAAAAAGAATAGCCGGTGCCAAACAATCAGTGTATTGGCATCGTCACAGGAGCGAACGGTTTTTATAGCGTTCCATTTGGATTCGAATATCGAACGCTGTGTTTTTTAAAAACACAAATTGGTTGCAATTCGCGATGCAGTTTTATATGGCCAAATGAAATGGTAGATTTGATTTTGAATCGTTTTAAGTGGTCGTTCCGAAATTTTATTGTCGTTGCGATTGAAAATATTTGTTTCCGTACTTGTACCTTTAGGTATAATTGCTACGACGTAGAACTATGTATGTACCTAACTTATGTTTATCTTTATTATGTTATTATGTTCATATACAATGAAAACTTAAAACTATAATTTTTAACATGTATTATTGTATATGTGTGTCTGTCTGTATCAACGTAGATTCATAACGTAAAACAGATTTTAATAATAAAATAATAATAAAATCCCCAGACAATCACACCAACTACATGGCCCCAAAGTAAGCATAGCTTGTGTTATGGTATATCATATAGCGAACTAGGGGGGAACCTAGAATATAAATACATAAATAGATAAACACCTAGACACGCAACCTTTTTTTTTCTGATTCCTTGCGGGGATTGAACCCGTTGGCGTTTGAGGCAGATAGGTTTACCCTAACGCCAAAGTAAAAGGTTTTTAAAATCGAAAGTATTGCCTTGTTTGCTGGAAATTCAAATGACTGTCTACAACAATCAATACAGCCAGGCTCAGTTAGTTTATTTTTTATTATTTTTGAATTTAAGAAGGATTTTGCTATTTATTTATTAATTTATTGAAAAAAAACGTCTATACTTACTTTAAAAGATCGCTCAAAATAAAATTAGTTATAAAAGTTTTTCTAGCCTTATTGTAGTGTGTGACGCTGACGCGCCTCCTCATTAAAAAAAAAAAAAATTCAAAAAGTTTTATTCATCTTGGGAATTTTACAAAACACTTGATGAAGTCAGTCATCACACACTTCGGCTTTAACTAGTTGTTGATAGTTGTTAAATAAGATATTACAGTAGACCAAGAGACAAAAAAAGCCGGCTCTCATTGTACTCATTTGTATATTGGGTCAATATAGTGTCATCTTTATACTATACTATACGTCTTTTATTGAGCTCCTGGTCCTAACAGTTCATGGCAGTACAATCTTCGAAATAATCGCTTTAACACCTCTGATGACATGTAGCAAACGAATAAACGAATTTTTATTTAACACATTTTTTTCATTAATTAAAGGGTTGTGTTTGTATCTATGTAAAGGGGTGTATTGTAAAGCCTATGTCTGCCTATCCAACCACACCTGCTGAACACTGAATCATAAACCGCAGTAGATTGCAGGTTACATTTTAAAATAGATTAGATATAGCCAATTCAGCTTTGTATAGTGTTAGCCCAAATTGATTTGTAGCAAAAATATGGTTGCATTTGACCCGAGTTATTGGGTTTATATTGAGAACATATTAGCTTGCATATATTCATGACTTATGCTAATATTGTATTGCAATGTTCTAATTTCTAATATGTTAGCAATTCTAAAATGGCAGTATTAACATGTAAAATATTATAAAAGTGTTATATTTATTGCTTTAAAAAGTGTTTTATTTAACATATGTTTTAATTTATTACAATAACAATTAACCTATTGGAATCAAATTCGATATTTTTCCAAATATTCTAAAAGATACTTGATAATACAGAAATAAAGCTTTAAAAGTCAAATCAGTACCTGCCAGGAAATATCTACCTACAAGAGATCTAAATAAAAGATGACAATAATATATTTCAACACACTTGCTCGTAAAGTGAGCGTTATTCTATTGAATTTAGAACTATATACTGGGCTATAAGTCACGCGTGCATAATATATTATACCCTAGTGCATAATATAATTAATCCTACAAAGTTGAATTGTACCTTTGTGCAAATAACATGCGAGAAACCAGAGCATATTTTATTGGTCCGGGTTATACACTAAATATTTTCAGAAACAACAAAGGGGTTTTATACCACTTCAAATCCATATACATTTTTAAATGTTTGCGCCTTATATTAGTAAAATAAATTTGTATATTAAACAAATTATTCACAATTTACAATCATTTGTCATAAAATATTAAAATATTTGCATTTACCACTCCAAATTAAACATTTTCACTTAAAATAGGCTGTATATGCTATACAGACATTGACACATTTGACGGAAAAAAAAACCTACGCGCATGCGCCAGGTTCGGCGCCAATTTTCAATCACAATTCACAGCTTTGTTATCAAGTGTGTTTGTTATTTTATGACCACGTATGTCTGTCTTTTACTCACAAGTGTGTTGAAAAACGTCGTTTGTAACTCGTGAGCGTTGCTAATTACAGTCTCGGCAACTCAACTCAACTCAAAAATTCTTTATTTCGTAAGTATTTAAATACATTTGAAATAAGTCAAACAATTTACAAATTGAACTGAATCTACCACCACTTCGGAAAGTCGATCTGTTGAGAAGAAGTGGCAAGAAACTCAACAGCAATCATCTTTTAAAAATAAGAGAAAAGAAAATACATAATAACAATTTACAGCCAGGGAATACCAACTTCTTGCATCCGGATATCTTAAAGTAAAACTTTTCACATCAACACTTATCCACACTTATCTATCAAAGGGTTAATCTTAAATATTTTAGGATTTTATTATAAAATGAAGCGTACACATTGACCCATGAACGAGTTGATCTTCTGGAGTCTACTATTATATTTATACAATAGGCAATCAAGTACTAGACAGAAACGTAGACATAGATATAGAGGTAAAGATAGAAGCAGAGATAGACGTAGCGATAGAGATGAGAGAGAATACAGATAATGTGAATGGAGATGAGGATAGTCGTGGACAAAGACAGGACGTGGACATGGAGTCAAGTTGAAACAAAAGTCATAAAGTCATCAGCAAAACGACCTGGCACCGCTAGCAGCACCCGTTCACGAGTATAACGCAAGCACATCACCCTCCTCAACCATATTTTAGGAAAGAGGGTGACCCGACACCCGACGCTACCGCTAGCCTTGCCGCCTGAGGGAGCATGACGTTCTTGCTGTTGTACGGACAAGAAGGAGATGGAGATGGTGTTGGATAAGAAGGAGATGGAGTTGGAAATGGAGTTGGAGATGGAGTTGGAGAAGGAGTTGGAGATGGAGTTGGAGATTGAGCACTTTAGAAAAACAATTTACAACCAAGGACTTTTATCGTCCATATATTCAGATATTGTATAAAAGCCTTTATTGCACAATTTTTGTTTAATAGTTTCTTAAAATTTAACAGCCTCGACTGTAATTAACAACTTAGCTCACTTGTTACATAATATACTATTTGTGAAGTTTACAGATGTAGCGTGTACGTCAGAATTATGTTTTCAAAAACTTCAATGTAGCCAAATAATCAATTAAACAGTTACAAATGAGCACACGAGCTTACGATCAAAATGGCGTTATCCTATTTGTTTATATAATCACATAGTCACACAGGTATCTGTTCACGGAGGTTGTATGCTCGTATGAATCACGATGAATAGTCCCGATGTGAATCATAGAGCGCCGGTGATACTGCGGTATTGCGTCGCCCTGCCGAATGCCGTGTAAGTACTGAATTCTCAATTATGAATCTGCTGATTTTGTGTTCTAGAAGTGATCATTTTGTTTCTTGTGTTATTGATTTCATGTAGAGTCTTGAACAAGAGACGTAGGTTATCGGATTTTAGCTTGTTTACTTATATTTAATGCCTTTTAAAAAGAGTCCTCATGCCTATTATTAAAATAATAAATAAATAAATATTTCTGACACTCAACATACATATTGAATAAATACATATTTTTTATTAAAATAAACTTAAAAGAAAATATAAACATTCATGACTTTACGACTAATATCTGTGTTCATCACACAAATATCCACCGCCGCCGGGATTCGAACCCAGGACCTCTGGCATAGAAGGCAATGTATGTTACCGCTACACCAGCCGGTCGTCAAGAAATATATTAATATAAATTATATATTAAAAGAAATATATAATTATTAAATGCCTACACAAACTTGTAATCTGGTATCCCATGTAGCGAACTAGGGGGGACCTAGAATATAAAATTATATTATATACGATATACACCCCGTATTTGAAAAACTTTCCTCTTGTTCCGTGCGGGAATCGAACCTGCGACTGCACGATGTGCGCGGTAGCGTCTTAAACCAAAATTTAAAAAAATACACTGCGTCAAACAGTTTGATGGATTTCCTACGTAATCAATTCAGAAGGTTACCGTGGTGAAATGTGTCTTTACTAGTACTTTTTTAAGTAACTAATATTCTAAAAAAAAAATAGTAAGTTACGCAGTTTTTCATCAGCACCGACGATACGCTTTTGGAATTTCTTAAGTTGTTCCTCTCACATAATGCAATTAGCTATTCAGTCCTCGTAGTTATTGCAAAATGAATTTAAATGGGTTTAGTATGACTCTTCATTATGTGGAGCACATTGCGCGCAGTTGTTGGTTATTTTTGTATATTAAACTGACCTCAAACTTTTCCTCTCTTTCATTGGTCGACCTTCAAGTTAAGTGACGATGAGGTTGAAAATAATAATAATAAAATCCACAGACAATCACACCAACCACATGGCCCTTAAAGTAAGCATAGCTTGTGTTATGGGATACGAACTAGGGGGGGAACCTAGAATATAAATACATAAATAGATAAACACTCTGGGTGTTACTAAATGTCTCCAAAGAAAGCATAACTTGTGTTATGGGATACCATGTAGCGAACTAGGGGCAACCCTAGAATATAAATACATAAAAAGATAAACATTTTTTTTCTTGTTCGGTGCGGGAATCGAACCCGCAACCACTGGCGTCTGAGGCAGACAGGTTTACCCCATTGAAAAAGTGGTTGTCTGATACATTATATGGCTTTATGGAGGATTTGTTATGATTCTTGGATAGATTTTGAAACAGCTCCATCTAGCCCTAAACTAAGCTCACACCTCGTGTTGCAGGTACTGGAAATCCTTGGTATTGGTTTATAAGCCCAAGTCTGGCTTCAACTGATGGCCAGTGAAGATGGGGTCCAAGAGAACTAGCTCACCGTCACCGTCGGAGCGGGGATATTTGTCGGCAGATTTTATACGAAGGGTGGTCGCTAGTCAGTCGGATCCTGACGGGATCCTACCACCAAGCGCGGGTCATTCGGATTAGTCGCCTTTTACCACACGCTTATCCAAGGCCGGTAGGGCTAATCTAAGCGGACCCTTAAACACATACCGATACGGCGTTTTTATTACATAGTACATAATACACTCAGGTTAATTTAAAAAAATTTAATGGACACAAATATTTATAACTGGCTGAGGCAGATAGTGTCTCCCACCGCGCCGCTACAGCGGACTTGGATCGCCTGTACCTACATAAACACATGCTGGAACATCTCAACGCCGGATCAGAAATTTTGGCTACAGACTATGTTCCGGTAGGGTACAGTTTCCAATATTGTACCGGTTAGTGAATAATCCAAATTTCCCTCGACTTTAGAGGAGTTGGAAAGAAATAAATGAAAAATATAAAGTCCATCTATTAAATGACATAGCTTTTTTTTATTTCAAATGTAATTAAACCTTTATATAACCTAAAAATTTCAGTTTTTTTTAAAGTCCAACGGTCCATTTAAAGCAACCTAACCTAACCAACCATAATTGTACCAAGGGGTTTCCTTTATTGTACTTAACAAAAATAAAAATCTCAACATGATGGATTTTTGTTTTAAACAATCTAAAGCCCTCTCTAAGTTTTCTTTTGACCATTTATAATATTTTTTCTTCTTACCGGACATCTGAAAAAATATATACATTGTATATTTAATACTTTAAAATAGTGTTGCCGATCGATAGTCGACTATCGATGATTAATCGATAGTCTATCGATAGCCAAACAATCGTAAGACTATCGATCGGCCTATCGATAGTATCGATACAATCGATACTATCGATACTATCGATAGTATTGTAGTTCATTAATAACAAACTATCGATTGTATCGATAGTATCGATACTGTTGATTTTATTTACAACGATACTATCGATAGTATCGATACTATCGACTGTTTTGGACTATCGATAGTTTAACAATTTGCAATAGTATTGTTTATAATTTTCAGGTATAATAGTCAATATCGTATCGTTGTAAATAACATCAACAATATCAATACTATCGATACTATCGATAGTTTGTTATTAACGAACTACAATACTATCGATAGTATCGATAGTATTGCAGTCATTCGATAGTATTGCCTTGTTCTGTGCTATCGACAGTATCGATACTATCGATTGTATCGATACTATCGATAGGCCTATCGATAGGGTACATGATTTTCGATATAAACTATCGATAGTTTTAATATCGATAGTTCGGCAACACTACTTTAAAAAACAAGCTCCTAAATTGTACCAGTCCAATTAAAGGATACTTTAAGTGGTACATTTTAGGCAACTTACATACATTTAAAAATTCCGTTAGAAAAATAACCTCAAACATTATGAATAACAATGTTTACTAAATAAACTATAAAGTACAGCTACACAAGAATATAAATGATGAAACAATATTGTACTTACCATTAAAATAAAAAAGGTAATCAAATATGACAAAAAAATAACAATAAAACGTCGTTTTTTTGTATTCGCTTCTCAAATCTTTCTTTTGCAAACACGGCGAATAAAAAATGGCAGCTTCTTTATTATGTTGGCAATATGATTAAATAGTGTTGCACGCTTAAAAATATATATTTATGGTTTGGTAGATTTTAAGGTGGTACAATTTAGGAGCCAGTCCATTTTACGCAACTCCACCTATACTTTTATTTTTTTTATTTTATTTTTGATGGAAAACAAACGGTTACAATATTGACAAACAAATAGACAAACATCATAGCTTACAAAGAACACATTAAACATGTTTTCACAAATATTCAACTGAGAAGCTTATTCAATACTAGCTGTGACCCGCGACTTCGTCCGCGTGGATACCGTTTATTAGAGTTGGATAAATACTATTATTATATCCTCCTTGAAGTTAAAACTTACCTTATTCTAAATTTCGTCAAAATCGACTTAGTAGTTTAGCTGTGAAAGCGTTACTGATAGATAAACAGACAGAATTACTTCAAAAACTGTTACAACAAAGCAGTGATCCGCAGTTTCACCTAGTTTTTGTGAAAAAGTATAGGTAGGTAGGTATATTACATAGATGATGCCCGCGACTTCGTCTGTATTGAATTAGTATTTCGAGTAGGTTATTTTCTTCTCCAAGGTCCTAACTATCTTTAATAACAAAAATAAAAATGAAGAATCTTCGCCCATATAATATGTATAACTCCTAACCATAAACATAGATAGGTAACTATCTATTAGGTATATTACAAAGGCACATAGCGTTATAAACAAATCGGGTGCCAAAGTGCCTTAAATTTTAATATTGTCTTAAGTTTTCGCGATACCTAACTATTATGTATGACTATTAAATAAAACACTTTTTAACCGGATTTATCGCGTATATTTAAATTTTAAATTTTAACATTCGCTCGTGACCACGGGGTCTGCAAAGACACCGAAACGTCGAGTTAAAATGTAAAATATAAATTATACGCCATTAATCCGGTTAAAAAGTGTTTTATTTAATGCCTTCAATTTTACTTTCATGCAATATCTTCATTAATTATACTTAGCTTATTGTTATTCTAGGTAAAGCAAAGTAGTTTTTGCGTGAAAGAATAGCAAAAATCCATCCATCCAGCCATTATCAGTGTACATACAATACTACCTATAGTTATGTATGGCTGCTTTTCACTGCCAAACGGCTAAGCCAATATAAATGTAATTTGGTATAGTAGTTAACACATACGTTACTTTTACACATACGAAACGATCATGAAATAAACAAAACCTTGATTTCCATTTTATCTCTGTATGTACAGAATGCAGTACATCAAGCGTTACAAATCTTTAAAAAAATTTTACTTGAATTTGAACTCTATGCCCTCGATAATAAGTTAAAATTGGTTGGGGAAATTTGACAGGTAATTTAACGCTTGTTCCTTCTGTACCTACCTATATTGAGCCGCGTCGAGCGCGGCAACCGTTACGCAAAAATAATCCCTATATCATTCAGTATTCACGCGCGATGGGTTATTCGCGTATTTCATGTATAAGTTTGGTGTTTCTCTACCGATTTCTATGATTCTTTTTTTATTGAATAGGTAATAATGTTAAATTTTTTTAATTAGGGATAAGTGAGAGTATTATAAACGTAAGAGTAAACAAATATAATCAGAAAGCTCTGAACTGCTAAGCTATCGGGATTTACACGTGTTATTGTGAGTCAACCATAAAATATAGACATATACTGTCGTGAGATATTTTTTATATAATTTTATGAAGAATATTTCTGTCATACATGATTTCTATGTAGCTTTAACCATTAAGGCTGCACACGCGACGGAAGCTTAAAAAATGAAGTAACTTCTCCCGTTTTTCCAACATTTCCCTTCACTGCTCTGCTCCTATTAATTGTAGCGTGATAATAAGTATACTATAACCTGCCCAGGAGTATGAAAAATAATTTTACCAAGTTTCGTTAAAATCCGTCGAGTAGTTTTTGTTTCTATAAGGAACATACAGACAGACAGACAGACAAAAATTTTACTGATTGCATTTTTGGCATCAGTATCGATCACTAATCACCCCCTGATAGTTATTTTGAAAAAATATTTCATGTACAGAATTGACCTCTCTACAGATTTATTATAAGTATAGATATAGATAGATAATTTTAAATTACAAAGTGCGATAAAATATTCTTGCGGTACAAACCAGTTTTTAAATAAAACACTTTTTAACCGGATTTATCGAGTATATTTTCATTTTAAATTTTAACTATATTTTCATTTTAAATGTTATTTTTTCGTTTCGGTGTCTTTGCAGTCCCCGTGGTCACGAGCGACTGAGGTGTCAAGCGTCGGATTGATAGATGGAAAAAGTTATACATCATCATCTCCATCTGTTCCTCAGTCTTCGAGCGTAGCGTTCTGGATTGACACAAAACGACCTGACAGTATCTTGAGTTTCAGGTCGTGCAGCTTGCTGGATGTTAGATTTTATGTTTTTCAGGATAGGGTCCCATGTCGGTGATAGTTTCCAACCATCTTCTCTATTGAAATTAGGGTGTTTTTTAATTTCAATCGCTTCTCTGATCCAAACTCTAGCAAATAAAGCAGAAACTCACCAAAAACTGGTAAGCAGTTAGCTGTTATATCGAAAGGATCTATTCCGGACTTGGCAACCATGCTATTTACTGTTTTTGCAGCTCGGACGAAGAATGCATTCTGTCTATAGTTTGTTGCGCTTCGAGCGGTGATAAAAGTCTTATGCTTTCTGAACGTGCGTATGAAGAAAGTTCCTTACTTAGGGGACTCCATTTCGGCTTCCAATAGGTAAAGTGGGATGAATAACGACAATAAATATATACTAGGCCCTTTTTTATAAAAATTACTTAGTTAAAAGAACCCGTAACCAGCGATCATGTATGAAAAGATTAATGAACGTCGAGGAAGCGGAAGAGGTATGTCTGGATCGCAGCGGTTGGTGTTCCCTTGTCTCTGCCTACCCCAAAGGGAAACAGACGTGAGGTTATGTATGTATGTATGTAATTAATATACAAGGATTTAAACGAACTCAAAGTTTTTAAAAAAGGTACCTACTCGTAAATGAAAAAGTATGGGTCTTGGCATGTCTTTTTTGAAATTGGCATGAAAAATGCGAAGATATCTATTTGTAAGCTTCTCAATATTTTGAAGTACTTGTTTCTGTAAGAAAGATCTGTCATCAAAAGACATTAGGTAAGTGACCAAAAACTGTAATGTACAGGACTGTATGCGACACATTCATACATCAAACAGTTGAACGATGTCAAATCTGCTATAGTTTAAAATATTTACTTCAAATACTGCCATTTTCGAATATGTTCCGGCTCTCTCGCCCGGAAACTAAACCCGTCACCGGCAGCCAGTTGGATTTGAAAATATGAACACATCGAAACGTCACCGTGACAGCTGTCAGATGTCAGTGTCACGCTGCCGGCGGGGGAAGTAGGCGAGTATTTCCGCGGGAATTTGCGACTGGCGTTTGTAGTTTATAAAATCTATAATTTGGAATATTGCATAGATTTAGTAGGATGCTAAGGTTGTTTTTGATATTTCCACTGTTTTTTACAATACGTATTGCTTAACCATAGATAAAGAGAAAGCTTTTTATGAAAAAATTACAGCGAAGGAAGCTGGAAGATTGCTGATAAACTTCTCACTCCCAACCTTTATATGATACCTGATATGATTCCGTGTATCGTTCAGATATCTCGTAGAAAAAGGGATCTATTTAACTTACCTGCTTAATATAATGTATCAATATGAAGAAGTTGATATTTTCGAATATAACTTAGAATAAGCCAATATACTTAAATAAAACAAATTAATCAAACACCTAAAATCATGAAATTTTGCTAAATGTGAGAATCACAAAAGAAGAAAATTAAATAAAAAAATTGCAAAATAGTTATAGCACACTAATACCTACATCCTCGCTAGGGCAGCGATATAAATGGCGGCAGACGGAAGGGTGGTCACTACAGCCACAGTACAGATGTCTATAACAGTAATTCAACTTCATACAAACGGACGAAACGCGAGCTATACCAACGCGGCTCGATCTCGGCATGCGCTCGGCAAGCGGCCTGTCGCGAGTGTCTACATACCGAAACAATTGTTATTTGCATTAATATGCGGATTGTTTATACTTTAAAATTTAATAATTCATCTTTTCGTGCACCTCAGTCGAGGCGCAAGTATTTTTCAGTCGCTAATTTATAAGACCGATTTGTTATTCAAACGTAAACATGGTTTTTTGACACAAAACGTATTTTTGTTGAACACTTCCTATTAAATTTTCAAAGTATTTTATTTGTTTATATAAAAAAAGTTTATTTGCTGACATAAAAATTAATGGAAGTAAACAGAAAGTAGGCAAAGGTAAAACGCTGAAGGCTCGCAGCCCTATCACATGTGAACGGACCGCGGCGCTGCAGCTGCAGGCATTTATTTCAAAGATGCGGCTGAGTTGAATTACTGTACATATCCGTACTGTGCTACAGCCCTCGGGATCCCGAAGAGGTCCCTCCAGATATTATTTTGTCCGATCTTATCTCAAAACTTATCCTTCACGTCTTAAAAATCTAAAAAGGCATCTGAAAAATATTTTTTTTATTACCACAACAGCAGCGATCATCGTAAGTTAGTAAAAAAAACGCACAATAACTCAAATTAAAACTGTTAACTTGATGTATTCCCACGCTATAATAAACAAATTATATCTGCAAACTTGAACTACAAGTAGTTAAGATTACTTAGCGACATATGTGTGTTTGTCACTTCCTACCTCCGAACAAGGTCGATAAACCCAATTCGGCAAAAAACTCGGAAAACGCACAAATAGGCGAAAACAACAAAACTGTTTGCGAACACTCGGGCCGCCCCAAGGCTCCGTGTAGCGGTCACGTTGCGCAAGCAGGGGACTCTATAAACTACAATTTTATTTTTTAATAGCATCGTATGAAAAGACATTAATTAAAAAACATTGTTAATTCTAAAAAAAAGCAATTCATAATATGAACTTTTTAATACATTTCCTAGGTATAATTGGGAAACGATCTTTTCTAAACTGGTGTGAGACTGCGTGAATAGCCTACTAGGATACCCCCTGTTTCGATGTGGGATCTACATATCAAAAGATTCTGTGCATAGGTTACTTTGTGGCTACGTAGTCGGTGGGGTCTTGTGTTAAAAGGCCTTAACCACAAGACCCACCATAGAGCGTTTAAAATATTTTTATTGAATCAAGTAAAACTTTTATATTAAGTTGCTTGGCTAACACTAAAATAGAAATCAACTATTTAGTCCTTGTAACGTTAGCTTCAAATTCCTTATAATCCTTTATAGGTTGTGTCCTTTCAGGTTCCTTTTGGCAAGGTAAATCCTCGATAATTCCAATCCTAGAAGACGTGGGTTTAGTCATTAATAACAAGCAAGTAATTTGAAGTGTCTAGATTATCCATTTCTCAGAATACCCAGATCTTATCATCTATCTACAACTCTGCTTACGATTCTCGTCGTGTGGCTGTCACGTTCACGCACATTTCGGAGCTAAGTCCCGGCATTATGCAAAACGACGGGCCTCCCGGTAACTGCGTTATAATGCGAACTACTTTTAGTGCCTGCGACATGTGCTAGGGAAACTTCATTGGCTGGGACAACTGGTGATTTAAAATTATATTTTGTTTGGGGTGTCTATGATAGTAATTAATAAGTGGGATCATTTTTATAGCCTTAAGCTAAGGGCCTAAAATGATACATAGTTAGGTACAACAAGTGATAATTATTATTAAATAATTATTAGTCTTATTGAAATGATTTATGTTGTAGATACATTTGTTAATATTTATTTAACAAGCTTACTTCTTCAACGTAAGAAAAAATCAAAGAAACTTGAAAGGCAACAGTTAGGTGTTAAAATAATAAGTTAAAATTACAGTTAATTTGGTTCTGCCTCAGACGCCAGTGGTTGCGGGTTCGATTCCCGCACGTAACAAGAAAAAGAAATGTTCCGTGTCTGGGTGTTTATCTATTTATGTATTTATATTCTAGGTTCCCCCCTAGTTCGCTACATGGTATCCCATAACACAAGCTATGCTTTCTTTGGAGACATTTAGTTGGTGTGATTGTCTGGGAATTTATTTATTATTTATAATGCATTTCAAATTCTATTTGATACTATGGCCCGATTTTTCAATCGTTGGATAAAAGTTATCTGAGGAATAAAAGTATTTCTCGACTGTTTTACGATTTTATAATAATTTACATAACAATGACATATATGACAATCTTGACAAGCATGAAGCTGCCGAGTAATACGTTATCCATTGGATAACTTTTATCGGACCCATAAAAATCGGGCCTTAATAAATAAATAACTTAGTAAACTGCTCAACTGCTCAAAGCTCCTGAAATACACATAATTGTTAGCTCAAGAATGGATACGGAGTGGTGGCTTTTCGCAGTCGCTTAAAACGTAAGATACAAAAAGATATATAAATAAATTATGTTAAGTATGTGCTGTAAATTTGAAAGCATTATATTTTCTTAAGTTTCCAGATTCATTCTATCAAATAAAAGATTCAAAATTCAAAAGAAAATATCGATCTAAGGAATTTCGCACTTCACTTAATGACGCCATCATTTACTTCGGATTTAACTAGTTGTTGATAGTGTTGAATAAGATATTACAGTGGACCAAGAGACAAAAAAATCTAACGGAAAAAAACAATTGGCACTTATTTTCAGTCAGGATTATGCGAATTAATACAAATAGGTACAGTACAAATTAAAGAAAAAAAAACACAAGGCAGCTAATTGTGAGAGCCAATGTCATGCCACATCCAAATTGCACCACATACACATATGTAGTAGGTGCATTAAGTTATGGATGCGCAACACGAACATGACAAACTGGGACCAGAGTATTTAAACAAGATTGGAATAAATCACACTGACCATCAGGTAAAAGAATTCATTACGTAACGCATGGTTACATAGCGTAAAAATGTAATGCAATAGATACCTACTAAGCGGGTGGAGGTGTGCGTGTGGCGGGAACACTGCTGCGTGCGTGTTGACTGAGACGGCACGTCGGGAAAAGTGTTCTAATGTCTCTTTATTTATTTATAGGGAATTCTGGTGAAAAAATAATTACCTACTTTTATACATAATTATGACCAGAATCGAGTACTGAGTGCTCTCCTTCAGTATCCAAAATTTGTCACCAGCCACCCTGTATAATTTAATTTTATATTACGATTTCTTTCATGCTTGACTTGGAGGAAAACATAGAATGTGTCTCTTCCCGGGAAAACTGTAAAAATCAGTTAAGGGACAGAGCTTTTATCGAAGGTTTTTTAGTGGGCGATAGGCTGACGCCCTGTCACTTCAATAGTCTCTTTTCTTCATTATAATACCTCCTAATTTGTCAAACGTGATATCAGATGGTTTTATAACCTCTGGTGTTCTGCCTACCCCGTAAGCTGCAGGCGTGAAATTATGTTTATAAAATATAAAAATGTCAATATTTTTTAACTAAAGTAATTAAAATAAAGTAAAGTAAAATAAATAAGTGTAACGAGATGTGAAAATATTTCAATGACAATTAAAATCGAACCGTGGTGAAAATGTCGCCGGTCATTTGCATTTTTGGGCTAACAATGATTAGTTTGCAGCCATTTGCTTTAATAGGATACAGGATGTAAATTGTTGGTTATAACTTTACATTAAAGTGGGGTTTATATTTTCATGAACATTTACAAATTAGCAATATAATTTTTGATGGCGTTGTATTTTTTATACTGTGCACAAATGGCGTCCTTACCTCCATAAAGTGATCTCTTCCACGCAGGCATTTGGATAAGATCAGGATTTATTTTCTGATCTTCTTGCAGCTTAGCGCGATTACAATATATCCTTTAACCTTCCCCAATAATTGGACAAAAAACATCAAATGAGACTGGAAGTTACAGAGACTAACGCCTTCAACCAAAGGAACTCTTCCGCTTTATAAAATAAGTATAGATTTTGGGTGAGAAGTTCCCTAAAAGATGGTATTATATTCATTGATTTGCAACAAAGTGTTTACGAAGTTATGTTTAAATTAAACTACCTTTAGGCACTTTTCATACAGGATATTAAAAAGAGTACCAGCAGTTTAATTTTATTTAATTTTACCAGTCATTAATATTGTAATATCATAAATCCTCATTCTGTGGCAAACACTCATGCGGAATCGTAGAGCATAGGACTAGAATTCTTACCGGGATGACTGGGAAATAAATGTGGGTTCTTCTTCTTCAAACATTTCCGTAATTACTTACTCCATTTTTGGGAACACATTATGCGGTTAAATGTGGGTTAGTTAAGGTTATATAAATTCATTTAAGAACTTAATAAAACCTTAATCTTTTTAAGACACAGTTATTCTTCAACCAGATGTTCTTGGAAGACGAACTGTCTCAAAGAACAAAGTAAGGAGGCACCGTTACGCATCCAATATAAAAATTAGCACACCCTGCATACGTTGGTAACGGAGCGGACATCGAACCAGTAGCCAATTTACACAAAAACCTCAGCAAATTATATAATTATCATGAATCACTCCGTCCACTCGTGAGAACCGAATCAAAATCCATTCTGAAGTTTTCAACCGATTTCCAAAAGCAGGAGGTTCTTAATTCGTGTGTATGTCCTTTTTGTGTGTCTTTGTTACAAGATTTTACGGACAATTGTGAATCGATTTTGAATATTCTTGATTCATATGATAGAAGATAGCTCAGAGGTGATCCCGTATAAATTTCATCGAAATTGATTGAGTATTTTATGAAAAATTTGAAACTTTCGAAATAACTATGCATCAATACTGTGAATTGTACCTTGATGAGCTAATACTTCAGCCAAAGACTAGGATTTGATTAGGATTTAAAAATGTTAGTGAAGTCTTTGATTTTATTGCGTTCAGACAGATAAACATGTATCGGCGTCGGTGGTATTGCGAGTGCGTTTTTGCTATCATCATCATCAGCTCGTCATCTGGTTACGCTCACTGCTGGACTTAGGCTTGCCCCAAGGTGCTCCACGTGACTCGGTCCCGCGCCGCCCTCATCCAGCGTTCTCCGGGGACCGCGACCAGGTAGTCGGTCCACCTTGCGGGGGCCTACCTAGTGGCAATGAGCAGGGCACATGGCTCGCATAACAGACGGCCGTTGGTGTTGAAAAGATAGGGTTGCTTTATTACACAGGACTAAAAATATGTATGGACAAGACAACCGTTATGATTTGGAAATGAATAAACTTATTGCACAGATTTACAATGAAAGAAATGTGTTGGAAGCTGTCGATCACGCGGGCCATTGTTACTATAGGACAAATGAGTATTTGAGTTACAGTTGCAAAGTTATCATCACCGTTCAGGGACATTTGTGAATCGCGGGAAACTACCGGTGTGTAGCCGACCTTGGGACGTTAGATGATCCTGGTGTCGCAGTAATTTAGGTAAAAATAAAATCGCTAGCAACGAATTTACCTGATTATCTAGGATGACTATACCATTCTTTACAGATTACTTTATTACTCAAATACTAAAATACTAAAATGTAGATAAAGTGTAACTGCTTACCTAAGTTATAAACAATGACACGTTTATAAATTCTCCTCTGCAGTTGATTATAAACCGCGCGGTTATCACCGTGGCTAAACCGTTAATAGTTTATGCGTGGATTGTGACGTCTGAAATTGTCCTAGTTTTAGCTATCGAGTATTGATGTTAGTTGACCGGAATTTAGGGTCCATATCTTATAAACAATGGGATTTAATTTAAAAGAGTTTCTGTTTCTGTTGGTGTATTTACCTAATGAACATAAAGTCTTTCAGAAGTCGATTCCAAGCTGAAGAAGCTTCGAATATTATCAGTCTTTGGTCTGTGTGTTTACGAATTAGAGTGAAATAGATTAGAATTAGTAAAACCTATTAAATCCGGGTCATCCACGCTTTGTGAACTGCCAGGGTGTCACGAGTTTGTGAAGAGTGAGTGCTTTAGCCTCTCTACAAATTATCAATAGGTGAAATCAAAGACGAATGCTAAATCAAAAAGAGAACAAAATACTGCGTGGTTTTCAAAAATTCTTACGTAAATGCTTACCATTTAAAATTAAATACAATAAAAGGAATACATGCTACCTATACATATACAAAACATGTTGTGTTATTTTACTACTATGTTCAAGGCTGTGTTGCGGATATTGTTTGTTAGTTTTTTTTATAGTAATTTATGAATAACTTACTGCAAGAGATTAAGTTTTTGCGACTAATTCAAATGGTCCTCGGATAGGAACGCAGCTCTACGTGTAAGGATATCAAATATTATACTGCAGTCATAATAAGGAAGGGCGCATCTAACACCTTTTGCGAAAATCAGTTTATTATACCATTTGATATATCTTTTTTTCTATAGGTAACGCTTTCTTCTTATAACGGCACTATAGCTTTGGACATAGTACGTTTTGTATTTTATGAAGTGTAAGTTTCTCTGTATTGCTGTATATTAACTGCAGTATTATCGTCACTACCATCAGGTGAGGTAAAGGTTGAGCAATCCGTGTTCAGTGCTATAATACTATATTATGTAACAAGTGAGCGAAGTTCTCGGCTCTCGGCTCATTATTAAGCCCTCGCCTGCGGCTCGGGCTCAAATCACAGCCTCGACTGTAATTAGCAACGCTCACGAGTTACATACGACGTTTTTCAACACACTTGTGAGTAAAAGACAGACATACGTGGTCATAAAATAACAAACACATTTGATAACAAAGCTGTGAATTGTGATTGAAAAATGGCGCCGAACCTCGCGCATGCGCGTAGGTTTTTTTTTTCCGCCAAATGTGTCAATGTCTGTATAGATACAGCCTATTTTAAGTGAAAATGTTTAATTTGGAGTGGTAAATGCAAATATTTTAATATTTTATAACAAATTATTGTAAATTGTGAATAATTTGTTTGATATACAAATTTGTTTTACTAATATAAGGCGCAAACATTTAAAAATGTATATGGATTTGAAGTGGTATAAAACCTCTTTGTTGTTTCTGAAAGTATTTAATGTATAACCCGGACCAATAAAATATGCTCTGTTTACTCGCATGTAATTTGCACAAAGGTACAATTCAACTTTGTAGGATTCATTATATTATGCACTAGGGTATAATATTATATTATGCACGCGTGACTTATAGCCCAGTTTATAGTTCTAAATTCAATAGAATAATGCTCACTTTACGAGCAAGTGTGTTGAAAATGTAATAACAAGAAAACTGTATCTCCAAGTTATTAATTGTTAGAGGTATAATGATTGCAAAATCATCTGCTTTACATTTTGTATTTATTTATGTTAAAGTCTGCAACTAGAGAATGTAGCTTTTAGATATTAATTTTGTTTTATTATTTTACTAGCTGTTCCGCGTGGTTTTACCAGCGCCATTTCAAATCCCGCGAGAATATCGAGATAAAAAGTAGCCTATTTGCTATTCCAGACTGTAATTTACACTATCACTATGCCAAATTTCATCCAAATCCATTAAGCAGTTTTGCCGTGATGGAGGAACAAACATCCAGACATGCATACATCCATCCAAACTTTCACATTTATAATATACAAAATTTTAATTTGCTTTTATTCGATAGATGTCGCTGTACGTCGATTAAATCGCGCATGAAGAGTTATGAATTACTTAGCTATATTTACCTACTTAGTACACTACTTGTTATCATACTCACTTTCACAATTATAATATTAGTGCGAGATCGATGCCTTTTAAACAAGACAATATAAAACTATAGAAATTCTTCGCTGATATAATATAACTCCTTTATGACTCGTGGTCCGATGTTGACACACAGAATGGAAATGAGAACTGTGTGTATGTTATTTACTTAATAACTTGGATTTTAAGTATGTTATCACGCTATTGGCTTCAGTTTTTGTTAAATATATATAACAAACAAATTGATATACTTTTATTTTTTTGGCTATTTTGTGAAGTTAGAATAAACTGTGTGAACTCTAAAATATTTTTGCAAGGACTGCATATCGTTATATTTTTTTACCCTTATTAGTACCCTAGTACCCTTATTAGTGTACTGCTTCATCAAACACAATACCTGTACAAGTTTTTAAAATCTAACTTAATTATATCAGTACCCAAATAATGTATACCGGATTAATTTCTGTAGATGTTTTTAGTACAGAAATATTTTAACCTATTTAATTTCTGTACCAAAATGTATAGGTCAACATATGTCCCTACGCTTCATAGGTTTCAACTAAACTATCGAACATTCTACAGTTACCTATTTAAAAATAAAATTTTGTCATCAATATTAATATTAATACCGGAAAATTTCAGTTAACTGATAAAAAAATCAGTTATGCTACAATAATAAAAAAGGTACACCATTTATTTCAGTATGAATTCCTGTACTTACTGTTATTTTTAAATACATCTAATTTAACGGTATGACGTCATACAGAAAAAAATGTACAGATATTCATACCGGTATGCAGTCCTTGCTTTTGACAGGTTTTTTGATAGAACATCATTCATGGCTTTTATTTAACTTCGCAAGTCAAATATTAGGCCATATATTAGGACATTCATAAAAAAACTTCGTTCTTACAACTTAGCAAACTAATTAGTACATGTATCCACAGTCTAGGCTAACATAAGCTATGTGCTTACTGTAAGGCTAAATAGCACAGGGAGAAAAAGTAATACGATTTCTTAATATTTGTTTATCTCTAGTGTAAGCATTCCACTAAACAGCGACTAGGTAAATAGTACAAGCCTCTGCCTCACCCACCTGTAGGCGGTTGTTGCGCACACGCCGCTGTTGAACTCGGATCTAGGGCAAGGACGACTGCGCGAGCAGCTCGGTGAGGTATGCGCGGAATGGACGGGAGGGGGTCTGTAGAAAGCTGGCTGGAATAAATTATTTATATTTTATACATGTTTAAATTGTAATAACATGTGTTCAAACTTAAAACGTTAAATTATTTACAAATTGAACTGAATCTAACACCACTTCGGATAGTCGATCTCTTGAGAAGAAGTGGCAAGAAAATCAATAGCAATCCTATTTTATAAATACACAATAACAGTTTTCAGCCAGGGAATCCCATCTTTTTGCATCCGGATATCGTATAGTCCTTTTCACACGAGCGACGACGCTTGTTTTACCGTCTCCTTAAACCTATCGAAGGGTAAATCCTAAATATTTTTGGAATTTTATTATAAAAGCGTACACATTGACCCATGAACGAGTTAGCGACTGTGGAGTCTACTATTATTCTTTCGTCGTTTACTTACAATTCTAGCTTACATAAAATTAAACAAATATACCATCCATACTGACACCACACCTACGTGAACCGAAATTTTGCTTACATTAGTTATTTTCATGAAGACTTTTTTCATTTATCGCTTATCTGAACGTTTGGCCACAAATTGTGGCCCACAATACAGATATCTACAGTAATTCAACTCGGCCGCATCTTCGAAATAAATGTCTACAGCGCCGCGGTCCGTTCACATGTGATGGGGTTGCCCGCCTTCAGCGTTAAAATTACATTTGCCTGCTTTGTGTTTACTTCCATTTAGTTTTGTGAATGCAAATACACTTTATTTATATAAAAAATTAAAATTCTTTGTAAATTGAATAGGAAGGGTTCAACAAAAATACGCTTTGTGTCAAAAACCATGGTAAAGTTTAAATAACAAATCGGTCTTATAAATTCTTCGCGACTGAAAAATTCTTGCGCCTCGCAAGAATTGAGACGCACGAAATTTAATTTAAGTAAATATTAAAGTATAAACAATCCGCATATTAAGGTAATGCTCAATCAACAATTATTTCGGCATGCAGACACTCGCGACTGGCCGCATGCCGAGATCGAGCCGCATGGGTACGTATAGCTCGCGTTTCGTCCGTTTGCATGAAGTTGAATCACTGTGGATATCTGTACTGTGGTTTGGCTAGACATGGTAAGTAACCATGCAAGTGGAAACTGTTTTTTGACAAATAACATTCAAACTAAAAATAATTAATGTAGCAGAATGTGTAAAAGATTTATACATTTGGCCCAATTTTTGAGGATAAACTGAAAAAGCGTTACTTTATTGTTTAATACTCAATACTTTATTGCAAACATAATTTTACAGGTGGCAGTTTATAATAATATTTGATTTACAATAATAATAAGTAAAATTATGCACCTAATTTAGGTATTGCAATGCGGGAGAGGACATTTGTAGTCATTTTAAATTAGATATATTGTTTAGATATAAAATTTATTCGTCAATTAACTTATACATTTGTGTCTAATTCATTTAAATTTGTCAATTAGGTATTCATTGGTCGTGTAATAACATTTTTTTATTAGGAGTTGTTTTAGTAAGAGCGTGAATCTTTTGTCATTGGTTTCATGTTTGATATATTCCGGTAAATGATTAAATAGTTTTATAGTCATAGATAGAGGACCAGATGAATGTATTTTTAAATGGGACATTGGTTGTAATAATTTATTTTTCCGGGAGGGTCTAAGGGTGTATTTACTTTCCGCTTCGTCGCGCTTTTTATACAGTTCGGGATGTTTTCGGACGAATTTGCATGCTTCAAGTATGTAAATGCATGGTAGGCTGAGAATTTTGTAATTTTTGAAGAAAGGTTTACAGGTTTCATCATTCTGAATATTAGCCAAAATTCTTACAAGTCTTTTTTGTGCTATAAAAACGCAAGAGACTTCGACAGAATTTCCCCATAAGACAATTCCGTAGTTTAGCCAGGAATGTGCATAAGCGTAGTAAGTGGTAAGGTTTTAAAATTAGTTGTTTTTTTAATTTCTCTGAGTGCATATGCGAATTTCGCTAATTTTAATCTTGTTTTATTTACATGATATTTCCAATTAACGTGAGAATCGATGTCAATTCCTAAAAGGTTAAACTCATTTACTTGGTTAATTTTTATATTATTATATTTAAAATCAATGTCAATATGTTTTTTTTGATAAGGGTGGAATGTCATTATATTAGTTTTATTAAAATTTATATTTAAGTTGTGGTCAAGAAGCCATGTATCTATTTTGTCAAAAGTAGTATTTAGTATGTCCGTTACGTCTAATAAAGTTTTACATGGAACAAGCAAAGATATGTCATCCGCGAATAAAATGCATGGGGTATTAACGATTTTTGGAAGGTCATTTATATAAATAAGAAAAAGTAAGCAACCCAGTACGCTACCTTGGGGAATAGACGCGTTTATCATTTTACTGTTAGATCTAACATTTTGAATTTCACCGGTCAAATAATTAAAATGTTCTATTTCTGTATATTGTTGTCTATTTGTCAGGTACGATTTAAACCACTGGTGAGCGGTGCCTCGAACGCCTATGTTATACAATTTATTAAGCAGTATATTATATTGAACTTTGTCATACGCTTTTGTCATATCAAGTAGGATACCTATTGCATAGTCTTTGTTATTTATTATGTTTAAAGCTTCTTGAATATATTTATAGACTGCCAAACTAGTTCAATGTTGTTTCCTAAAACCGTTTTGGGAATCGTCGAAGATCTTATATTTTTCGCAGAAGCTGTAGACACGGGCATACATAGCTTTTTCAAATATTTTAGCATCAGTGGGCAGAAGAGCAATAGGGCGAAAGTTATTTGGGTCCGTTTTTTTATTTTTCTTATGTATTGGTTTTATAAGGGCTATTTTTAGTTTGTCAGGAAAAATACCTTCACTAAACGATTGATTTATTAAGAGGCAATATGGCAATGTAAGTTGTTCTGCACATTGTTTAACCAAAAAGGGTGGTATTTCATCAACACCGTGACTTTTCTTATTTTTCAAATTTTTCAGTATTTTATAAACTTCCGCGTACTGAACAGGGCCTAAGTAAAGGGAGTTCTCCGTGGGGGTCAGCACTTGGCGGCCGCGCGGGGGCGCTGCATGTGCGGGGGAGCACTCCTCGCCTATAGACGCGAAAAAATTGTTGAATACATTTGCTATGCGTTTAGGTTCCGTTAATAAAGTGTTGTTTATTTTGATTTTAATATTATCTTTTTCTTTTAAATTTGTTTTGTTTGTACGTTCATTTATTATTTTCCACATTGTTTTTATTACATTGCTAGAATTTTTTATTCTATTTTCATAATTTTTTCTTTTTGATGCAAGAACTACTTGTTTCAGTAATTTAGTATATTTTTTATAATGTTGGTAAAGTATTTTATTGTTATTATTTAATATAAATGTTTTCAATAATCGTTTATTTTTACATGATGTTTTTATGCCGGCTGACAACCAATATTTTTTAAAATTTGATTTTAAATTTATGTTTTGTTTCGGTATATGTTTGTTTAATGTACTTAATATTATTTCATGAAATGTGTTATAATTTTCGTTTGTATTTTTATCCTCTGTTAATATATTTTTCCAATCTATCTGACTAATTTCTGATTTAAAAAGTTCAATATTGGTTTGATTGTAAAGTCTTTTGATAGTGTGCCATTTAATTTTTTTATTACAATGTAGTAATTTTAATATTAAAATTGGTGCTAAATGGTTTGTGAATCCTAAATCTTCAACTACTGTGTGGATGTTATCTGTAAAATTTGAAAAAATTAAGTCGAGACATGTTGAGGAAGTTTCGGTTATATGAGTTGGTTGTTTAATGTGTTGTACAAATTTATGTTCAGACATAAGTTCTAAAAGTTTAATTGATTTTTGATTATTTTTTAAAATATTGGTGTTAAAATCACCTCCAATGATTACCTTTGACTTAGAGTATTTTTTATATATATATTTTAGTATTAATGTTAAGCAGTCATAGAAAGAATTTTCCTCCCGTGCATTCCAATATAATGATACTAACAAAATATTTTCTTTAATCAAGTAAGTAGCACACGCTTCTAGAACATATTCAATTGACAAATCAGCTATTTCGTGAATTTCTTTACTTTCTATATCTTCACGCAGGAAAATACAAACACCTCCGCCAGGCCTCGTTTCTCGGCAATAGGATGCTGCAGTTTTATAACCGTCAAATTTTATTAAGTCTAGTTTAGTTTTAGTCAGCCAAGATTCAGTTACACATAGAGCTTGACAAGTTGGGGTTTCTGTTAAGAAACTTTCTATTAAATGCTGTTTATTAAAGATGCTTTGAAAATTTTGATAGACAACTTTAAAGAGTGTTTTTTCGAAAGGAATTTTTTGTTTGGTTTCTGTGTTGGCTAGGTTGATAGTATGATTGGTTATTTATATTTATATTGCTGGTAGGGTGGTCGTTGGTTTGATCTTTCACAGCAGTTGTAGTGTTTCTTTATGGTTCTTTTCTCAATCTATTTGGTTTTCCTTCTATGAACAGTTGGTTATTGTGAATGACTGCGTGAAGTCCTTGCTTGCGAGCTTTGATCATCTCTTCACGCATTTTTTGCCGTTGTAGTTGAACGTCTCTATCCAAAAACTCTGTTATAGATAACTTGGTGCCTTGAAAGTAAGAAGAATTATTTAATATGTATTTGGTTATTCTTTTGCTTAGCAATTCTATCACAATAGGTCGATTGTAGGTATTTTTAAATTTTCCAATCCTATATATGTCCTCGATGTAGCCTGTTAGGTCTATTTGTAAAATATTTCCAATTGTTTCCGTTACCCTATAAGATAGTTCGTTTTCGTTTTCTCTAAAAATATCAGGTAATCCGTAAAGTACAAATTTTCTGCAGTTACTTTCTACTGTAGTTGTTGATTTTGATGATATTATAGAAGAGTTATTATTTGACTTGTCTTTAATTTCCTGTAATTCCTTAATTAATTTTTCATTTTCATATGTAAGTTTTTCTATTTTATTATTAATTTGATTAATCTCTTCTTTTCTATTATAATTTTCTTTAATTAAGGTAGCGGTTTCCTTCATTATGTCCTTCTTAATTTTATCTATAGCTTTAGTAATTTCTAATTGTATTGTGTGTTGTATATTTGATATAATTGACTGATTGTTTTCTTTTAATTGTGCTTGAATTAATTCTTTAAAATTATCTAAAGTAAACTCAGGTTGGTTTGTAATCCTTTGGTTGATAGGCGTAGTGTAACTATTTATTGTATCGCCTAACAAGCTCAAATCTTCTGTGCTAATCGATTTATTTTGTAATTTTGATGTTTTCCTAGTTGTTATATTATTAATAAATTCTTGCGGCGACGAAGAAGCCCCCTTGCGAGTACGTGAGCAGGCTGGAGTGTTGGAATTATTAGTTTTTGGCATTTTGCAGTAGCAGGCAGGGCATTTCCAATTATTTTTATGGTCCTTTTGCATCGTATTATAAAAACGGCTGTGAGAGACCTGAGCACAGTCCAAGTCGTAGGTGTTATTGCAGTATGCACAAATCAAATATTCGTTGTCTTGCACATTTTGTTGGCATCCTGAGCATAAGTTATTCATGATATTACGTTCCTTCTTGTTCTTTTCACTCATTATTGCGACTACTCGATGATAGATGGCGTAATAATATAAGATTCGCTATAGCTGCGGTAGATGGTGTTAGTTCCAATCGATAATTTATACGCCTACTCCACGATAGATGGCGTTGTTCGCAAAATTTTGATATATCAATTTGCTTAATTATTTGTTGTTTCTAGGTTAGAAATTAGAAAATTGACTTGCCTTAGCTGTTTTTATCCACACTCGTTTACATCTAGTCACAGATTAAGCATTCTTTCTTTTCACAGTCGTATTTTCGTGTTAAGTTTGCGATAACGGTGTGTAAAATTTTTTCAACTGCCACTTATTATTTTCGATAATATTTCTTCTTATAGTGATAATTCAATCCTGCCTTTATTAACACAGTTTTAATAGATTGATTAACACATAACACTGTACTATTTTTTGGGTAACAAGCACTTTTTCTATTTACTTTGAATTAAAACACGGAAGCCTTTGTTTACATGAGCAAGTGGCGCCCTCTCTCCATATGGTTTAGACGATGATATTTATCAACTTGCTTTTGGGCAGGCTAGAAAGAGACAATGCAGGACCACGACAAGCCCTATAGGTACCTTTAGAATCTATCACCATATACCTACATCAGAGAGAAATCTCTTTGACAACATACTTAACCAGCAGGGCTAGCATACAACCATCGATAAATAGTCGAATCGACAAGATAAATATTATTTTGTTATTTTATCCTATTATGTAAGCTAATAAGCATCCATGCCATTATGCCATTATGTAAGCATCATAGATAGAATTACTCGATTTGATACCATGATTAAGACCACAGAACCAAATATTTTTTTACCAAATATGTCATAATCTTAATAAATTACATACACTAAATACCATATTCTATGAAAATATCGATGAAAGGCCCGATTTATCGTTGTATGAAGTTGTTCTTTGAAAGACCTAAATAAGTATTTATTTAGGTAAGCATTTATAAAGGGTGTCCCAAAAACTACACGTTTCCGTGGCCCTGGAGGTAGACAGACCTACCATCAAATAACATCAAAATAGGTTTTATAAAAGTTCTCTGGTTTTCGAGATACTACTTACCACTTTTGTGATTTTTAAGAAATTTCCACTTTTTGGTGCATTTTTGCCTACAACTGCAATAAATATTTATTAACGCACGTTTTATTTTTACTAGGTCTGTCTTTATTGGTCACTTAAGATGATGCAGTAAGAAATTTGATAGTTATTAGAACCCTATGCTAAGAAAAAGAGTGAAATTTATTCCCTTTCGAAAAACTTGACTAAAGTTTAACTGAATACTGTGAAAAAAAAATTATTGCATTGATACCTACTTCAAATTTAAATTAGAATTCTTTATTTAAACTATAAATTTTTACATTTAGACTTAACGTCTAAAAAGATGAGAATAATACTTTGTTTCATAAATTATAACATAATTGTTAATAGCAGACTTAACCAATTTATACTTAACTAATTTATTGTAACAATACAGAACCTGTATCGTGGGCATCCATATTTATGGACAGAATAAAGCTAGGAGAACAGTTGAAATATTAACATTAAGTTTTAAAATTAATATCATCATTAAAGACAGCATTTAAAGTACTTAAGCTTTTTATACATATATTTATATATTAGCATTTATAGACTTTATTATTTATAGACTAGATATAGGGTGGGTACGTGTGTGAACTATTACTTATTCTGTGGTGTGTGTGTTGTTTGTGTGTGAGTGGGTAAGTCACACATAGTACCATACTTAATACAAAAAACATACCTACTTAGTAAGTAGGTATGTTTTTTGTATTAAGTATGGTACTATGCTCAGAGGTACTATGTGTGAAGGGCTAGGATAAATGCTTTACAAGGTCTTCTGTTTGAAGGTAGGTCATAGTTATCAGTCGGCTGGAAATTATGCAAATTTAATATAGTGATAGTGCAAATATGCATAATTAAGGTCCTTTTTAAAATAGTTCAATAGTAGCTATTTTTTAAATAAAAATAAATCTTAGAAAATTATATTAAATCTGTCCAGTAACACACAGGTATGTATTTCCTATAGCTGCACTGAAGAATCCGGCCGGCGAAGGGTGACGAGGTCACAGCAGTGCGCGGCGCACGCGGCGTATGACCGCAACTTACTTTATGTGAGTTCCGAACAAAGCTCTGAGTGTATGAGGATAATATTTGTGAGAATTGAAGTTTTGAATGCTTATACATATATTAACACTATTCTATTTGCTTAAATTGTAACGTTTTTGAAAAAATAAATCAACAAAAATAATTATTTATTTATTTAACAATTTATTGTTAACATTAAGTTTCGATTACAATATAAGGACACATAGAACAAAATAAGTACAAAGGTACAGCTTACCTCTATCGAAATTTCTTACAGCAGACCCATGACTGCAGAGTTTGAATTAACTGCAATAATAGTGTGTACCTACTAAATATACATACACTCACCCTACATTCTCTTCTCTTTTCTCTTCCGTGGTTACATTACCCGCGCGCTCCGGCGACATCCCGTACGCCCTTCTCCCAGCGAAGGATCGTTTGTTAAGCACCACATTAACTAGGTAACGGGTAAATACACTTAAGAAATATATTAAATAGGTATAAATTTTATAAATATCAGAAATATACCTGAATAAAAATATACCTAAAGCTCCATAGCTTGAGCGCTAACATCTGTGTTCATCACACGAATTTTCGTCCCCACCGGGCTTTAAACCCGGGACCTCTGGTAAAGAAGGCAATTTCGTAACCGTTACACCAACGCACTGTTTATAACAATAATAAAAAATAGAAAAGAAAGCTTTTTACTGTCCACGTAATTATAAATAACTAATATAAACAACTAAACTATAAACTTACTTAGGTATCCTGACTTATAAACATAAGGCGACGACTCAGCATAATACTCATATTCCTAAGTTCGATTCCTAGTAAACATAGAAGAACAGAAACCAAACGTAATTGGTATACAAAAACTCAAAAAATTAGCGCCGAATACAGCTCTGTCACTGTCATCATCGTCACAATTCTTTGTAATGAGCCTACTGCAGGCCTATGAGTCTCTCCCCTGGGTGACGAGTAAGTATAGGCCATAATGCACCAAGCTGGCCCAATGGGTGGTGGATGTCAGAATATCCAGGGTGCCGAAATGCCTTCATACAAACCCTAACGACTACTGTATACAAGTATACAGCACCCGGGACCGACTACTTCACGTGCCCTCCAAAGCACGGAAGTCTTCGTGAGAAATGAATAGTTTGCGGGCACCTATCGAAGCACCAACCGCGCCTAACGTTGCTTAACACCTGCGATAACGGATGATACACATAGTAACCACGGCGCCACCACGACTTCCTTAAACATCATAAATCAAGAATCAGCTCCAGGCGTAACAAAAGAGGGCCTGGATTTAAATGAGAATTCCTTTGTTCTGTAGTTTATCCACCACACAAGTATTTCTTAAATAACTTGGTCTTATTTCACTTTTGGCCTACATGGTTGGCGTGCAAAACTGAGGGTGAAGATAAAGCTCTTGTGTTACGATAGAACCGTATTGTTATTGATATCTGTATAAACGTTCATATTTGGCGTGAGACTGTATCCTGAGTCCTTAGTCTGGTGTATCCTGAAGATGTCCTGCCACGCAGATGGTAAGACTATTGTTTATTTAATGATGGTATACAGAGTTTAATATTTAGATCCGAAATTTCAACGATGCTATATTTCGTATCATTAAAATTGATAACATAGTTCTATAGCACAGATCTGTATAATATGTCTAATAGTTTCCGACTTTCCCATACTGGCCGATGTTAAATGACAATCTCCTGTGAGATTTGTTAAATGTCAATCTCCCTCTTTCTCTCTATTTTTAACATTACAAGCATAAACAGTTTTGAAGTCACCCTAACATTTCCAAGAAAGCAATTAACAAGATTTCAATACAGATTCATTAGATAACAAGATCCGAAGAAAAGCCTTCTCAGTTACCAAGCCACTTTCAATGGTGGGAATCAAAAGGTTCTCTCACTGACTCAGTTTACATCACAGTAAAAAGTTTCGAAATATTCGTACTGTTCCGTTTTGTATACAATATTTAATGGCGTTGTAGATTTCCGTTCTAACTTAGTTTGATATTTGGGCCAAGGGGACGCGAGATTAGAATTAGCGATGTTATTATGTAGTAGGCTTAAGTAAGCTGTCTTTGTCATAGATTGCTGCTATACATAAAATAGCAAGGTGGTGATATTAATAAAGTGGTTTACTAATTGTTCCTTTCTTATATGAATAAAGGTATTTCTAAAGTAATGTTGGAAACAGGCAGTGTGTTATATGTTACCATATAAAGAAAAATAACAGATTATTTATTTCCTTTCTGAGTCCGCCTGGATAACGGCCACTCTTCACTGATCAAATTTGCGACCAGATGTCTCCACACCAGTGCGTGCTGATATGCACCCGTGTTTTAGGAAGAGCGTGTCATGTTGCCTTCATTTGCCTTCACTTACCATTACTTGAGATTGTGATTAAGTCCCCGTAAAAAAAATAAAGAAGTCGTCGTGGCGCCGTGGTTACTGTGTGTATGAAGTCGTCGTGGCGCCGTGGTTACTTTGTGTATCAAACGATATCACAGGTTAAGCAATGTTCGGCGCGGTCGGTACTTGGATGGGTGACCGCCGACCATTCATTTCTCACGACGACTTCCGTGCTTCGGAGGGCACGTTAAGCAGTCGGTCCCGGGTGCTGTATACTTGTATACAGTAGTCGTTAGGGTTTGTCAGAAGCAATTTTCGGCGCCCTGAAAATTCTGACCACCCAGCACTGGGCCAGCTTGGTGGATTATGGCCTATACCTCCTCGTCACCCAGGGGAGAGACTCATAGCCCTGCATGAGTCGTGATGATGATGATGATGAAAAAAAATAAACATGTGTCTTGCAGCGGAATCCACAGCCTCTCAGCTGGTTACTGGTCTATCACGCCAAGAATTACTTTAAATATCTTATCTAAGGCATGAATTTTAAAGTTGCTTAATAATTAAGCTGAGTTATTGTTTGTTTGAAGGCGTTAATATCGGATACTATCAGCGAAACTAGAAAAAATATACCTTCTATAGATACCTTCCATGCTGGACTGGGAGCGAAAGAAAAACATAGAATGTGCCAGCTGCTTCTCTTCCCGGGCATACTGTAAAAGTCAGTTAAGAAACGGAGGTTTTTTTGACGTTTTTGTGGGCGCAAGTCTCTCTCCATCATTATAATGCCCCCAAATTTGTCAAACGTGACATCAGATGGTTTTATAGCCTCTGTTGTTCTGCCTACCCCATTAGGGATACAGGCGTGACTTTATGTATGTATGTATGTCTACTAACGGGGAAGCTATATTTTTTATCAAGATGTTATCTATTTGATCAAAAGTTACACTTGCGACTGGTCTTTTGTTATGATCTTAAACTAGGCTCGTTAAGTCACAAAAGTGACTAACATCTCACCAACTCTTAAACAAATAGGTTTATAGTGAGTCTAATAAAGCTGACACCAAAGTTTAAGTATCGTTTAGTTGATCCACCGCCGCGGTGATCCTCGGCCCTTGACCCCTGCCCACGCGCACTCTCAACTCACATTTAGATTATTGAATTAATTGCGCGGTGACTAGCAGGGCGAGGATATGGGGCGGGCAGAAGCGGATTTGGAAATAAGGATAAAAGTAAAGCTGCGTAAAAATACTTTTGTAATTAACTAGCTTCGCGCATTTTATTCGCGTAGCTTTTGAGTCAGAAGGAGTTTAATAAATAAAGTGTGCGTGGCAGCCAACCTAAAATGAAGTTAGCTGCCAAATATCATCGCTCTCCGGAAATGTTTCACGGAAAGCCAGTACCTTTCTAAAGCCGTTTATTGTAAACCTCTACCAACGCAGGTTAAATTATTATAACAGGGATACAATTATTTTAATAAGAAAATGCTTTTAGAAATATCTGAACTAGAATCGAAAATAATTCCGTAAACTTTCGCTATCAATTTTATGTGCGACAGCTTAACCTGGGCGCCGGAGATGATTCGGATTGATTTCAGGTCAGTGCGGGTCCGAAAAATAAGCTGTTTACCTATGTAAGTCTAGATATAAATGTATGCAGTAGTTGTACAAATAGTACGTGTGCTGTCAGTATTTCCTGAGATAGTTATTGTTTCCGCGACTAATTAATATTCCGCCTCGCTTGCCCCTTTGTCCGCAGCCGCTGCGGCGACTAAATGCCGGCAACTGTCTCCGAAATGAGTTAACATCTCCGTAATGCAATAACACGTGAATGTAGCCGGATAATTGCTCGCCGCATCGCTCTTTTAACGTTCTCGAAATTTTAGGAATGCGCCATTTACTTCATGTTTGAGGCATTGTTCGTCTGGTTTTATATATTTTCTTATGTCATGTGATTGGGCAGTGTGGTTGAATTCTTACGTATGACGTAACGTTTTGTCGACTTTAGTAGCTTTGACCTAAGCGCCTCAGTAGTATTATCAAACTTTTACTGTAACTGCCGCTAAACACATGACCTCCGCTTGGTGGTAGGACTTCTTTGAAGTTATTTTTGCTAGCGACCACCCCAGTGACGATGTTTTATTAAGAACCAGGTGCTACCTCAGCACGAATGTTGTCATCTTCGACCTCATCTTCAGTCAAGCTCTTATTAGGCGAGACGGGTTTAGTCAAAAAACAACGTAGTTGTAAACGTAGCCGCTTATAATCAACGAATGCAGAGCATTAAAAAAACCGACTTCATGTCAAAACTTTGGCTGAGTTATAATGTCAGCAACGTAAACATTCTCCGAAATCATAAATGCTTTTTCAAAAATTTGAAATTTTCAATGAAATAAGTACTCAACCGACTTCGCTGTAATTTATACGGGACCAACTATGAAGGTATCCTCTACCATATGAAGCAAGAATTTTCAAAATCTATTCATAATTGTTCGAAATATCGTGTAACAAAGACACAAAAAAAAACATACAGACGAATTGAGAACCTCCTCCTTTTTTGGAAGTCGGTTGAAAAGGAAGGTACAGCCAGTGAAACTATATAGGGTGACTGGTGACATACTTTATATATTGAAGGAGAGTACTCTGTACTCAATTCTGATCATAATTATGCAATAAAAGTAGGTACTTAATTTTTCACCAGTATTCCTTATAAATAAATAAAGAGATTTACTAGGTCGATGAACGTTCGTGAAGCTGTCTATACCTACCTACCTATTCTGTGTTGATAACGCCGTGCGTTCGTCCGTACCAGTGCAACCATGCGTTGTGTAATGGATTCTGTAACTTTCGATTAAGTTTACTCAGTAAATAATTAATATTTATTTTTTATTATATTTTTTCTCTTCACGTATGATCTCAAACTATCACGTACTCGAATTTCGAAAGTGACCCACCACTCACCCATTAGAAACAAGAAGCTTTTCCACGTCAAACCTCGGGTTGGCAATGATCATTAATCCATTCTTGACACGTTTCTGACAGCCGCTGCTGGGGCGATCGAGTAAACAGTGTCGGCCTTAGACGATGTGGTCGCAGGTTTGGTCCGCAAATATTTGCTTTGTTGTCGTCAGCATAAAACAAAACGAATTGCAACTACGGCTGTAGAGTGTTTACACTCAGCGTAACAGATTCGAAATAAAATTTATTTTTGTTCATCATTTATTCGTCGAAGTCGTCGTGGCGCCGTGGTTACTGTGTGTAGCATACGATATCGCAAGTTAAGCAACGTTCGGCGCGGTCGGTACTTGGATGGGTGACCGCCGATCATTCATTTCTCACGATGACTTCCGTGCTTCGGTGGGCACGTTAAGTAATCGGTGCCAGGTGCTGTATACTTGTATACAGTCGTTAGGGTTTGTTAGAAGCCATTTCGCCAAACTGAAAAATTCTGACATCCACCGCTGGGCCAGCTTGGTGGATTATGGCCTATACCTTCTCGTCACCCAGGGGAGAGACTCATGCCTTGCTCATTATAAAGAGTTGTAATGATGATCATTTATTTATTGGTCACAATACCGGGGCTGATGATGATGATACCCACAGCCCCTAATACTAAATTCAGTTATAACACTTAGTTTATTTCTTACAGCCAGTTACAGACGGACAATTTTATATATATTTTTAATAATAATCATGTTTTTTTTTATCAAAAGTTCTCTACATTTTCGCCCTAATGCGAGCGCCATGATCACGATGACATAGGGTCGAAGTATCGCGGACTTAAAATAATAAAAAACATGGTCAATATTTAGTTTCTAAACTCTATTTTGCAAACTTATAGAAGGTTTTCAAAGAAAGTATGCAGCCATCTATTCAAGGTTAAGACAGTTAAACATTCTGTAGTCCACTTCCACCAAACTAAGGACCAAATATGAGGAGGTGCAATTAGAAGGACACCCACAATTGATTACATCAGAGCTACTGTTTTATTTGTAACTAAGTTTAGTTTGTTGCTATGTTGTTTCTGTCCTTGTATTTTAAGTTTTCCTAAACTGATATTTTCACCAACTTACTTGACGATAACCATGATAACCATGGTGGGTTGATAATTTTAACAGTGAGACCAAGAAATACTGGTGCAAACCAGATCTAGGTCTGCTCTGTAGACTGCTCTGTAACAGAATCTGTCTGTTTGCACCTTCAGAATTGTATAGACGTAATTTTTTTGCTGTTATTTCACGAAAGATAAACTTAATTTTATATAGAACCAAATAACTAACATGTTTCATACATTATTAAAAAATTAAATCTGTTCAATGATGAAAGTTTGCAGTTTTAAAACTTAATTCTTGATTTGACAAAAACACGTATTTTTTAAATCTACTATTCTGAAGGTCCCTGATGTTCCCTTTAATTAGATTTAGGGACAAATACGATTAGATTGTTTTGTCAGAAACCCTCTAACAAAAGGAATCAGAGATGCCCTTGTTTGTCACGTTGTTTTTTATTTATTTACAGATCACTTTTACCACGGTAGGTACTTGAAACCCACCATAACTTCGTGTTTTGGTCCACCTGGAGAATACAGCCTCAGCATTCCCCTACTGCTCTTGGGTAAGCGAGTCGAAAGGATCTGAATCACCCTGCTCCTTGGTAGCACCAATACATGAATAAGCTTGCATATAATAGTAAAATCAAGCTTTGCAAATTCACAACCCAGATAAGAGTTGCCAACCTTCAAAATACGTACCTACGTCAGCTTTCAAAATATGAAGCGAAGTAGCCTTGACGAGATCTGCGTTGCAAGTTGTGGTACAGCGCAAACATTCCTTGCAAAGTTTTGTTTTCGTTATCTGTAGCTAAGTGTTTCAAAGTTAAGGGTTTATATGCTTATTTAATTGAAAAGTTGGTTGACTGAAACGCGGTAGATTGAGCTTCGAGCTTCTCTGCAGATTTTTTTGGGAAGATGTTTGATTTGCAAAAAATATGTGTCATAATTATTTATCTATCCGTATATTTTAGCACTCTCATCTCTTATTAATATTTTTGAACCGTAGCTCTAGAAGAAGATTACGACTTGGAGTTTTTAAAAAAAAAGAACCAAGGAACAACAACTTATGTTACCCGAGTGTAACCTTTATTGTTACCTCTGTAAATTTGTACCTTTAGGGTTGTTAGTAAACCAATCGTGAATAGAATCAGTTTACTTGAGTACATTATATAAGTAACTATTTAATAACAGATTTAATTTTAGGACCTTTACCTTTTACAATAATCCTTTATTCGCAACCGTTTCTATGTCTGTATCTACTGTTGCTGTGAGGTCTTCTAAATATAGGCTTATTGAAGCTTATTCTAAAGCTGCAAAGCTGATGAGTCAGCTAAACTACATCATTAATTTTGATGACTTTCTGTGAAGTAATCTAATTAATCCGCAATTCGCCAGATAATCTCTATAATTAGCGCGTATTGTCATCAATACCGGACATTAAAGTTACCAATTAGTAATTAGGGAATTATCATAAAGCTAGGATACAATGGTGTCTTTATAATTGCGCCATTTGCATAAGTATTTTTTAAGTAATTAATAGTAAATCACATATTAAGTAATAATATTATTCAAACTAGCCACCGCGCGCGGTTTTACCCGCGTAACTTTTGATCCCGTGGGAATTTCGGGATTAAAAATATAACCTATAACCTTCCTCAAGAGTTGGGCTATCAAATGCAAAAAGAATTTTTCAAATCCCACTTGTAGTTTCTGAGATTAGCGCGTTCAAACAAACAAACAAAAAAACAAACTCTTCAGCTTTATATATTAGTATAGATATGAGGCTTTGATTCCCTAAAGGCCAATGCTGCGTCACGTCATGCGTGTCTACGAGCCTAGCGTACGTCCGCGTCGTACGCGCGTACGGCACGCGTGACGCAATTTCGCTAGTAAAATTATTTTGTGTGCTTGTACAGTCGTGTCAGTGGAATACTTAACTTCTTACTATTTGGCTAAACTTCGATCCAAATCGATGCACGATGTACGGGTAGTACCCGTGGGAGCTAGCCACGGTCCACGCGCGCGCGGCGCCTGCCGTACGTCCGTGTCGTTCCGATGGTACGGCACGGACGTAGCAGTTTTGTATGAAAAAGCGCGTAGGCAAAAAGTGTTCGACGCGTTGATACAGAACACGTTTTACCGTCTGATTTTATCTAATTCCGATAATCATTCGACGACCGGCTGGTGTAGCGGTAACATACATTGCCTTCTATGCCACAGGTCCTGGGTTCGAATCCCGGCGGCGGCGGATATTTGTGTGATGAACACAGATATTTGTCGTCAAGTCATGAATGTTTATATGTTTACTAGCTTTATCCCGCAACTTCGTATGCGCTTAACTACCCTTCTCGTGGAAATTTCAGAAACTATACAACCAGACACCCACTGAAAGAACCTTTATACCAAGTAACACACCCATGCACTCAAGGAATAAGTTTTTTCATACAAACTAAAAATCATATATTTCCCGTGCCCGTGGGAATTTCGGGAATTCCTTCCATAATACAAGCAGACACTTATTGAGGAACCTTTATATCAAGTATCACATCCGTGCACTCAAGGGATGGGATTTTTTCATACAACTAAAACATCATATATTTCCCGTTCCCGAGGGAATTTTGGGAATTCCTTTCATAACACAACCAGACACACATTGAAAAACCTTTACACCAAGTTTCACATCGGTGCACTCAAGGAATAAGATTTTTCATACAAACTAAAAAGTCCTATATTTCCCGTTCCCGTAGGAATTTTGGGAATTCCTTCCTTAGTGCACCCCTACATCCCCTAAAAAATGTATGTTCCAAATTTCAGCTCTCTACGCCTAGTAGTTACGGCTGTACGTTGTCTGTCAGTCACTCAGTCACTCAGTACCTCAGTCACTCAGTCAGTAACGGAACAGTTTTATATATATTGATTGATTTAAGTTTATTATAATAAAAAATATGTATTTATTCAATATGTATGTTTATATATTTCTTAATTATATCAGTTATCTAGTATCCATAACACAAGTTCTTTAAGAAACTTAATTTGGGCTAGATAATGTTGTGTGAGTGTCAGAAGTATTTATTATTTATTATTATCATGCCCTTCCATATATTCACAACTGATCTACTATTATGGAATGCAATGGAATCTTGAATTCAATTGAATTAAGTTAATTGCGTCAAAGGGTATCAAACATCCACACATACTTATGAGTATGTGTGTACCTAGTAGGATTAAAACTTCTGGCATTTATAAATTTTTCCATCACTACATAGTATAAAACAAAGTCGCTTTCTCTGTCCCTATGTCCCTTTGTATGCTTAAATCTTTGAAACTACGCAACGGATTTTGATGCGGTTTTTTTTAATAGATAGAGTGATTCAAGAGGAAGGTTTATATGTATAATAACATCCATTAAATAGTGGAAAAGTACTGTTATTTTTGAGATTTCTAATGTGATGTCGTAAATAATTACATTTTTTCCGCTTACATTGCAAACGCAGGCTGAACCCTACGAGTTTTATCAAAAAAATGTACTAAGTATTGTACACGTTGAAAAGGTCTACAGAAAAGTCCGTGATGGTGTATGTCTATCTCTTATGGATAACCCACAATAACTTTTTTTTGTCATTTACTTTTTACGACAAATAATGCCTAATTTTCGAAGCGATTTTAACCAATACAGCATTAATCCTTAACCAATTAAATACCTTGAATACATTGTTCATTTAATATAGATCTATATGGCCCTTTACACCATATGATTTAAGTGAATATTTTCGAAGATATTACAGATTTAAAAATTGCGGGACGTAGCGTTTTCGGCGGTACCGGCCGGCCACAACGTATCAGTAATTATAAGTAAGTTACGATAAATAATTGTTTGATAGTAGTTATAAAATATAAATTATATTCTATTCCAAGGTTAATTTTTAAATCGCACTTATAGTAATTATAAGTACCTACATAAGGTGAGATAAGATTAGATTAAATAAAACCATAATTTATGGATTGCAATTTTCTATTAAGATCTTGATTATCTATACAGTTAGATCAATTTAATATTAGGGAAATTATTTAAAAAAATCGTGATTTAAGGTGAGATATGTAAGTTCAGAAAAAGTACTTAATAGAATAGGTATCTTTTGTTGTTGATGATTGTTGATTATCTTTTGTTTTTAGGCGCACGAATAGCAAATTATTTTTTGAGTAGGTACTTTTAATTTAATAAAAATCGTTGTTTAAGTTGAGGTATTTCAGTAAAAAAAAAGACCTCAATAGAATAGGTATCTTTTGTTTTTTATGATTGTTGATTATCTTTTATTTCTAAATGGTAAGAATATAGATATTTTTTACTGCGGCACATACTAATAATATGGCAATTTGTGCATAGGTAATCATACATATAGAACTAAGTAAATTTTGTAAAATCGCACTTATAGTAATTATAAGTACCTACATAAGGTGAGATAAGATTAGATTAAATAAAACCATAATTTATGGATTGCAATTTTCTATTAAGATCTTGATTAAAATTTACAGTTAGATCAATTTAATATTAGGGAAATTATTTTAAAAAATCGTGATTTAAGGTGAGATATGTAAGTTCAGAAAAAGTACTTAATAGAATAGGTATCTTTTGTTGTTGATGATTGTTGATTATCTTTTGTTTTTAGTCGCACGAATAGCAAATTATTTTTTACGTACTTTTAATTTAATTAAAATCGTTGTTTAAGTTGAGGTATTTCAGTAAAAAAAAAGAACTGAATAGAATAGGTATCTTTTGTTTTTTATGATTGTTGATTATCTTTTATTTCTAAACGGTAAGAATTTAGATATTTTTTATTGCGGCACATACTAATAATATGGCAATTTGTGCATAGGTAATCATACATATAGAACTGAGTAAATTTTGTACAGAAATTATAAAGTCATGTCTGGAAGACGTCGTCGTTTGAACATAGGTCGTAGTACAGTGAATGCCAGAAGAGTACGTTCAGCAAGAGATGAAGAATCGTCAACGGAACATGAGGCTCGCCTCAGTCAGGCTCGGGATAGATATAGAGCTGAGAGAGAGAGAGAATCTTCAGTAGAGCGTGAGATTCGCCGCAGCCGGGATCGAGATAGGCATAGGTACGGTTCAGAGGGACAGAGAATCGTCAGTAGAGCGTGAGGCTCGCCTCAGTCAGCTTCTATCCTGACATTGATAACGTAAGTAAGAATAAGACAATATCTTGGTTTAAAGAAAGAGCGATTCTGTCACCAACTAACGAACAAGTAGATAAAGTAAATAACTTGATTCTTTCAAAGATTGATGCGCCGACGAAAATATACTACTCGGTCGATACTGTTCTCGATTTGGAAGAAGCTGTTCATTTTCCTACAGAATTTCTAAATTCTTTGAACCCGTCTGGACTCCCTCCTCACAAAATGGTGTTGAAAGTAGGTTGTCCTGTTATTTTATTAAGAAACCTGAATCCACCTAAACTTTACAATGGCACGCGTTTGCTGGTAAAATCATTGAAAACTTTCATAATAGAGTGCACAATACTCACAGGATGTGGTACCGGAGAAGATGTATTGATTTCCCGAATCCCTCTGATACCATCGGATTTACCCTTCCAATTTAAACGTTTACAGTTTCCGGTAAAGACATCTTTTGCAATGACCATTAATAAATCGCAGGGTCAAACCTTCAACGTTGCAGGCTTAGATTTGAGCGTTGACTGTTTTTCACATGGACAACTGTATATCGGTCTTTCAAGGGTGACCTCCAGAGAAAACATGTTTGTATTGTCTAATGACAAGAAAGCTGTGAACGTTGTTTATAAAGACATCCTGTAATATGTTGTAAAAATAAAATAAATAGTTAAAAATGTAGTGTATGAATTTAGATATTCCAAAGATAGCAGGAAATCTTCATAGTATAGGGAAAGGGGGATTGTTTTACTCCAAATTTAACGCGTGCGGGCCACGGGCAGTAATGAAATAATCAAAACTACTGAATCGATTTTAATCACATAGGCTATATATTTTATACCCGTGCGAAGCCGGAGCGGGCCGCTATGTTTTTATATACAACGTTCACAGTTTTTCTGTAGTGTATTTAGTATCAGCATTGCACCCGTGCGAAGCCGGGGCGGGTCGCTAGTCAATAATAAATTACAAAATAGAAGTCGTTGCATCTAGTGAAACTCGAGTACTTATTATATTAATTTCTTCTCAGTAGAACATAGGGTAAACATTAATACATAGGGTAACATTAACTCATCTTACATATTTTACGATCATATAAAGAAATTTGAAAACTGCAACATCATTTTTGACAAATATAAAAGTGTTTGAAACTCACCTTAAATTGTCTTGGCTCGTTTGTCTTGAATTGTTTTTTCTAAATATTTTTCAAAAGTCATTGCTCATCAGCAGTAATAGCCCCATAGCTTTGCTGGTTTGAGTGTTACAAGTGTGGGGCGTTTTGTCATCTGGGGCGTATTACCCGGTTTTACCCGCCTCTTTGAAAGATCTTTGTGACGAAGATTTAACACTATCTGCCTCCTCTGTGCTAAAACATGTTACAACCGCAGTCCATTGCAGATGTTATCGTAAGGAAATCCATTAGCTGTTTTAATTTAAAAAATCAAAAGAAAACAATTTCTACGTCGAAAAAAAATATCCTTAGTGTTTTATGTATAGCGAAGGTAAATATGAAAGAGGCAGTTAGAGATTTAAAAATAATTAGTATAGCTACAGAGAAAGAATATGTGATGGAACTTCTTTGAAGAAATATAGGAAATATGTAGGGTAGCTATTTCAAAACATGGCTGTTTCATGCACAATTTCCCCTAATAGATTTTCATAATAGCATCGAACTAAGTAAAACTTATTTCTTAATGTTACTAAAGAGGCTCCGTTTCTTATTGTTCAGCAAGGGACCGCTAAAGCGTTGGTTACAACTGAACTTGGCGCGCTTTGACATTGTTTTTACTCTTTAAAAGGCAAGTCCCTTTGTTGTGTTCCATCTTGGGGCTCGTACAGGCACTATTGAGGTCAGATTCAGGTCAACTCTGGGTTGCGGGAAGAATAAAAACAAGCCAAGTGCTAGTTAGAGCACGCGGCTTGGCTTCTGATTTTAAAAAGTATAAATTAACAAAACTGTAATATCCGTAAAGATTTTTTTTTAATCTCTTTATAATACATTGAAGAGAGGAGTGAGGTATAAGCCATATTCAAAGTGAATATACATAGGGTAATGAATATACAATGGTTGCCTGGAAGAAATCGCATGTAACGATAAGGCCGCCTACTTGAGAATATGTATTTAATTTATTGTAATTTTTAATATTGTTTTTCATTTGGCAATAAAGAGTATTTATTATTTTTATAAAAGCTGAAACTTACAAAAATGATGACTTACCTACAGTTAAATTATAAATAGTATATAAGTGCTTAGACTGCTTAGTTGTTTTCTAAATTTTGCAGAGTTAGAACAAAAAAATACAAACCTATCTGCACTATATTTCTGTTATTCACAAAAACGTCTCATAAATAATTTACTTTGGCCTTTTTAGAATAGAATAGAAGTACATTTATTGACGGACACAACACATTGCAATAGTTAGAACGAACAAAAGAAAGTAAAAGCACAAAAAAAAAATAAAGATGACATAAACAAAATTACAAAGTAAGTACACCACATCACATTACACAAAAATTAAATTAAAACAAATATAACGGAAAACAGAAAGTAAGATAATTTGAAGATAAGTTTTTGACTATGAAAATGGGACTACAATATGTTACACGTACTTTTGTTGTTAAAGTGATGTCCTTTGGTGTTAACTTAGTTTGGCATCTTTGTTTTCTTTCAGATTTCATTGTATCGGTACTTTATACTTACAGTTACAAGTTATCACAAAGTACACAAATTCATAATACGTAACTTGGCTGGTGCATCAAACGCGCGCGGTGTCGCCTTGAAATTCAAAAACTGGCAATGAGAGTATTTAATCGTACGCTCGGGAAGCGCGTGATTTTTCATACGTTTTTCTATGGAGAATTTACGTAAAACTTATCTAGATTTTAGGGCTTTGTTTCTAAAGGTACTGAAAAAAGTAAATGACTATTTATTGGTTGGTTCAGTGTTCAAAAAGATTTTTTTTTAATCAATTCGTATTAATTTACTGGGTTAAATATGAAAAATACGAAGGCATGTTCTTGCATTTTTTCTTAATTTTAAGCGTTTGTTGACGTTTATATACCTATAATAACTATTAGATTTTAAGAGTAAAAATGAGCATGAAGATAATTTTTGGTTTTTCATTTTAATATATGCAAATTATCACCATTATCAATGATATGTAAATAGGTCAAATATGAAAAATCGTAACACTCTTTTCGGTGACCCTCACGATCTGCCTCCTGTAATGAAAAATACTAAACGAAATCACCCCAACCGCGGCCTAACTAGAACACCCATCGTTCGAACCCGGCCGGGGACACTTTCATTTAGAATTTTTCTCATTCATATTTATTTAAGCATCGTAAAATACAAAAACTTTAAAATACTAAAGTTACCCACGTTGTTGCTGGACTTGTTCCTGAAAACACTCTGATGACCGTAAATCTTTTGCTCACTTATATTAAACTCACTTTATGTGAGTGAAATGCATTATTACCTACCTATTAGAATAAACAAATACATTCATATAAGAGCTACGGATTTTAAAAGTGCAAAATAAAAAAAATCTGCTTATTTCTGTCTTAAGTCTTCTTCCAGTACTTATTTATGTTTGTGAAAGCCAAAAAACAAAACAAAATCCAAAAAGTTTTATTCATCATAAGACCATCGAATGACCATTTAATGACGTCACAATATTGTACTTTGGCTCTAAGAAGGTGTTGTTAGATGTTGAATAAAATATTACAGTAGACCAAGAGACAAAAAAAGCCAGCCCAAAAAACTCTTGGCACCCATGAATTCTCATGATTATTAAATAACCAAAACTTTAAATAATCGAGTGCGGTGCAGTGTTTGTATAACTGTTCTGTTTGTACGACATCATTACAGAACCTATAATATCAATAGAGACACAATAGGACGCGATGTTTTTCGTGTTTATACAGTTTCCAGTCTAATAAGCTCGGAGGTCACGTGGCACGCGGGCGGGTCGCGCGGGGGGCGGGGCGCTCGTACAACTCATTCAACGGAGATAATTGTTGTAGACATCATTTAAATAGTATTCTATCAACCGACTTCCGATAGGAAGGGGTTCTCGATTCGTGTGCATGTTTTTATTTTTTTTGTATATTTCTTACGCGATAATTTGACGACCACTTTGGCGATGGGGTAAAGCTGTCTGCCTCAGACGCCAGTGGTTGCGGGTACGATTCCCGTACGGAACAGAAAAAAAAAATGTCCGTGGCTGGGTGTTTATCTGTTTATGTATTTATATTCTAGGTTCCCCCCTTATTCGCTATATGGTATCCCATAACACAAGCTATGCTTACTTTGGGGCCATATAGTTGGTGTGATTGTCTGGGGTTTTTTTTTTATTTGGTCATTTATGACTCGATTTGGATGATTAGTGTTTCATACGATAGAGAATACTTCAGAGTTTGTCTCATAAAAATTTCATCTAAATATGTATGAAAACTGAGAAAATATACGTCGATGATCTTATACTTCGGCCACAGATTTGATAAGGATTTAAAACTGTTAGTAAGCCTGTAAATGCTTTGCATTCGTTGATTATAAGTAGCAGGTATTGATGGGATTTTGTATCGTCGTATTTTTAGTATTACGATTATCCTAAGGGCATGCAGTCAGATAAAAGATAAAGAAAATCAGAGGGCCTAAGCAAGTATTCAAGGTGCTATGGGCATGAGTGTGTAAATATTTTGCAGATCATGTCTATTTATGGTCGAAATCTCTCCTTGCTTCATTTCTATGCATGATATCTTAGTTGATGTGGGTGCATCTCATTATTTCAAACATCAAACTCAAGATTAATAGACCAGCAAAGTAAGTAACTTTAAACAAGTTAGTGTTGTTGAGACCACACAACGACACTAGGGTATAATATAAATATAAATAAATAAATAAATATTTCTGACACTCACACAACATTATCTAGCCCAAATTAAGTTTCTTAAAGAACTTGTGCTATGGATACTAGATAACTGGTATACTTAAGAAATATATAAACATACATATTGAATAAATACATATTTTTTATTAGAATAAACTTATAATACAGATGTCTTCGCGCTACTACACACATTTTGTAGTACAACGTCGTACTATTAACAATAAAATGCCGCGTCGTAGTAGCTATGTTCATCAATAGCGACTAAATTTCAAAAACGTTTGTGGTTCCATTTTTTTTACTTTTTTTTGTACTGAGTGACGCTAAAATAAATATGCAGGTACGTTTATATTGTATCAAAGAAATTAACATTAAAATTTGGCTGGTGACCAAAAAAAAACCCTGTATAATGGGCATATGAAAAAACTATCAAATGCGACCATCAGTTTTGTATCACAGACAAAATAAAATGACTTACTATTCCAATAGTTTAAGTGACTTATAATTGTATTAGAACAAGCGATACTTTAATTAAAACCTTATTTCGCGTGACTAACTAGAATTGTCATTCCCTCAACAAACAAATCTGATACAGTACTTCCGTTGCTAGTAAACTAAATAATAAAGACTAAACGATACTGTGAATAATATTCTAAGAAAAACGGCGTTTCAACTCACGTGGACAATCGACCACATCCTCCTTGGTACAGCGACGTTTTTAACGTTTTATTTCGAGCGATGATAACTGTGACCTTTTAACTTTGGTGATCATAATATTATTCCTTTCTGAATATGCAATAATATTACTAAACTTGTTCTTTTTTACGCTAGGCTTTTTTAATATTGTCTCAGGTTTTACAATTCGATGTGTTTTTGATAATAATTGTGACCATAATATCTATAATAGTTACCTAAAATAACTTCACGCTTGTATCCTTTATAGGCTAGTCAGAAAACCAGAGGCTATAAATCCATCTGATGTCACGTTTGTTAAATTTGGAGGTACTATCATGAAGAAAAGAGACTATTGCAGTGACAGGGGGTCAGCCTATCACCCACAAAAACGCCAATAAAACCTCTGTCCCTTAACAGATTTTTACAGTATGCCCGGGAAGAGAAGCAGCTGGCACATTAAATGTTTTTTTTCCACTCCCAGTCCTGCATGGAAGCAATGTTACACGTTATAAAATCGGTTGCAAAACTTGTATTTTTTTATCACAATACTGCTGTTATTAAAAAATACCTAACGAAAGAAAAATATGTATAACCTTACTGGAAAGTACCTACGCCCTGTCTTCTCGGTAGCTACCGTCAACTTAGATGCAGATCAAGGTCAGGCTTACATACAACAGCATGAACGTCATGCTCCCTCAGGCGGCATGGCTAGCGGTAGCGTCGGGTGTCGGGTCACCCTCTTCCCTAAAATATGGTTGAGGAGAGTGATGGCTGGTGCTTGCGTTATACTCGTGAACGGGTGCTGCTAGCGGTGCCAGGTCGTTTTGCTGAAGACTTTATGACTATGTTACTTTTTTGAATTTGACTCTGACTTCCCCATCTCCATCCCATTCCCCCATGTTCACGTCCGTGTTAGTGTCCAGTCTCTGTCCACGACTATCCTCATCTCCATCCACATTATCTGTAATATCTCTCACCTCTATCGCTACATCTATCTACTTCTATCTTTACCTCTATATCTATGTCTACGTTTCTGTCTAGTACTTGATTGCCTAATGTATAAATATAATAGTAGACTCCAGAAGATCACCAACTCGTTCATGGGTCAATGTGTACGCTTTTATAATAAAACTCCAAAATATTTAAGATTAACCCTTCGATAGATTTAAGGATAAGCATAAAGTTTTATTATAAGATATCCGGATGCAAGAAGATTGTAAATTGTTGTTGTTGTTATTGTTATTGTGTATTTTTAAAAGATGATTGCTGTTGAGTTTCTTGCCACTTCTTCTCAACAGATCGACTTTCCGAAGTGGTGGTAGATTCAGTTCAATTTGTAAATTGTGACTTATTTCAAATGTATTTAAATACTTACGAAATAAAGATTCTTTTGACTTTGACTTAATCAAAAATTAAAACTTAATAATGTAATCAACGAATGCAGACAAGTAGAAAAACGACGTCAATGAGAACTTGCTTTTGGAAATCGGTGGATAACAGCACTTATTTATGACATTTTTAAATCTATGTAAAACTAGCTGTTGCGCGCGGTTTTTCGAATCCCGCGGGAATTTCGAGATGAATTTCGCACGACTACCTATGTGCTATTCCGCACGGTACACTATCACTATGCCAAATTTCATCCAAATCCGTTAAGCGGTTCTGCCGTGATTGAGCAACAAACATACATACATCCAAACTTTCACATTTATAATATTAGTAAGATGTTCATAATAGTTTAAGCAGAAGTAAGTATGGTTATAAAATTTCAAAATGAGGTAGGGAAATGGACTTTACAAATATAAGCAAAATATGAACATAAGAATAGTTAATTGCAATTAATATAAATAGATTAGAAAAGTATGTTTTTATTTGTATATTTTTAGCTTAATTTTTGTTTTGTTCCAGGACTAGCTGAGATACAGCGCTGGTTATTAAACACACCTACCTACTTATGCCAGCATCATACTGAATCTGTACCGTTTTCCACATTATTTAAAACTAGCCACCGCGCGCGGTTTTAAATGCGTAACTTTTGATCCCGTGGGAATTTCGCGATAAAATATAGCCTATTATTTTATCGCGATTAAATAATAGGCTATATTTATAGCCTTATAAAATGGTCGCTCGTGACCACGGGGTCTGCAAAGACACCGAAACGTCGAGTTAAAATGTAAAATATAAATTATACGCGATTAATCCGGTTAAAAAGTAGTTTTATTTAATTTATTTATTATCTTTTTAGTATGAATTTAATATTCTACGATGCATCGAAATCGATCACAATAAATTCGAGAACATTAAATCTAGTTTTTCGCTTATCTCGTTACAGGATCAGGTATAAATTTTACGATATCCTCGACTTTTATGAAAATATTTAAGGACAAGGCTTAAAGATTTTTTGAGTAGTAGGCAAACCTATGATTCTTAAATAACCGAAAAAATATGTTAATTAAAATCACCCGACCAGGACTCGAACCTGGGACCTCACGCTTGTGCCGGACGGCATATTTTTTCAGTTATTTAAGAATAATTGAGCATTATTGAATTCAAAATTATTAAATCTAGGATTCCTTCAGATTACCGCGCAGGTTAAAATCGAGTTAGAAAAGTATTTTATCTAATCTTGATAATTAAATATCAGAATTAAAACGACAATATTTATGTCTTTACGTTTTTCATAAAACGGACGGCTTCGAAGATATTTGGGAGCTTTTGCCGGCTTGTTTACTAGTTTAAGGCCCATCTTATGTAAGTGTCAATCAAGACTTAGGCAAGGATTTGGTATCTATGCTCTATACAGAACTGTCTATACTTCACTAGGGTTAGTAGAGTGAGTTTTCATACCTAATAAGAGCGAAGTGAAAAAGTAATCTTTAAATTGTTGGAAAATGCACAAATTGTGTACTTCAAAGAATTTTTACTTTGGTTCTGTTGGGGAAAAAAGTTTCAAGAAAGTTTTATCGACTTTAATAGTCCTTTTTAAATAACCCTGACACGACTTTGCGGTATATATTTTTTTTTAAATAAATATTTCTTACACTCACACAACATTATCCAGCCCAAATTAAGTTTCTTAAAGAACTTGTGCTATGGATACTAGATAACTGATATACTTAAGAAATATATAAACATACATATTGAATAAATACATATTTTTAATTAGAATAAACTTAAATAAACATATAAACATCCATGACTTGACGACTAATATCTGTGTTCATCACACCGATAACCGCCGCCGCCGGGATTCGAACCCAGGACCTCTGGCATAGAAGGCAATGTATGTTACCACTACACCAGCCGGTCGTCAATTTGAAACAGGTAAATAAATTTTATTATCGGTAAATACACATAAACCCATAACTGAGTTAATGACTTAAGGAAGGTTACAGCGATCGTAATACTAAATAAATAAGGTGAAGAACCAGTGTCATTATACTTACTTAAATAAGGTACTCATGCTAAATAGTTATTTTGATCAGTATTGTCGTAATTTTGTTTTTTTTTTAATACAAAGCAACATACGAAAAAAAACAAATCCTTCAATCACTACCAAGAGAGACGGAGATCAAAAAAAGCATTTCTCTTGATCATATTAATATATATTTATTATACTATACTAACTATAGGTATAGGGGAATAAATCAAAATGCATAAAAACCTTAACGAATCATAATAACGAATAGCAGAAACTATTAGGGACTCATCATCGCACGACCGCAAGCGCATTAAGTACAACGCCATCGCTACTTAACGAGCAGTTAAGTTAACTTAACTGTTAACTTGAGAGTTAGTAACGCCGTGTTATGAAGTATTTCTTAAACTCAGTCATATAATTAGCGTTTTAGACGTCGTGTGTGGAAATAGAAGCCTACAAAAAGCTAGCTCTCATTGCTAGCAAGCCGGTGTGATATTGCAGTGTGGCGGCTATCTACATAGAAAAATGTTTTCTGCTAAATGCAGTGTAATTAGTTACAAAGTCGTGGCGTTGTTGCTCTTGTTCGTATCATATGATATAGCAGGACATTCAGGCGGCTCTGTAAAATAATGAGTGACGGATCACCATTTATTTATAGAGACGGCAGCTTCTGTGCTTTATAAATTAGGTGCTGGGTGTTATTTATGGACATTTGTTGTTAATATTTAGCTGAAGCCATCGTGGCGATCAAATTTTTTTTCTCATTCGTCAAGACTCTTGAGGCTTGGTGTCTCAAAGGGATCGTAACGCCAAGCATAATTATTTTTAACCCATTCTCTTAATTTGAAGAACGTAATGGCGGCGGGGTAACGCAATCTACTTCCGAAACTAGTGCTCGCTTAATGTGAGTGCGATTTGGAACAAATTGAACCAACTCCTTTTTACATACCTTATTATCACCGGGCTACCAGACGCAGACAGAATTTCCAACAGTGGCTATATCAAAAAGTTGATCAACCGCTTTGACAGATTCTCTTTGGTTTGGGTTGCTAAGGTGTGGAACAAACTGCCTGAGTTCTGTTTTTTCTATTGTATCCACCACCATAATCCTCATGCTCCATTTCTTCCAGCTGGTATAGAAGACATACCTCGCATCTTTAGTGTATAGTACAACCAAAGTAAAACCAAATGTTTGCGTGCACGGACAACTTACTTTGCTTTGGTTTGGATGATGTATGTATTTATTTACAAAAGACAATACATACATACATAGCTTCACGGCTGTAACCTTATGGGGTACGCAGAAAACCAGATGTTATAAGACCATCTGCTGTCACGTTTGACTTTGAGAAACAGAGCGTCAACCCATCACCCACAAAAACGCCGATAAAACCTCTGTCCCTTAACTGAGTTTTACAGTATGCCCGGAAACGGAAGCAGCTGACACATTCTATGCTTTTCTTTCGCTCTCAGTGCACCATGGAACAAAAATACATCCGTCATAAAGTCTGTATAAAGTAAACAATATAAAATATAAAGGTAGTCGAAGGTGAAATCAAATCGGAACATTTCATTAATTTATAACAATCGAAAACTGTGATATCACAAGCCATCATTAGAAACCTAACGTGTATAATTACTGAGTTTATAATGAAGGAGTATCGTGACCGCATTGATTTTAGTTTTTTAATGGGAAGCATATAAAGTAAATGATATTTTTATTTTACTTCGTTTAGTATCGTAAAGCACTATGTATTTAAGATTTTTTTTATTGGGTTATAGAGAACAATTTTATGCAGGTTGGAAGAGCAGTGTTCATAAGCTCTGAGAGCATTATACTTCGGATATTATTAAGGCCGTGAAAATTCCACGGATAAAAAAGTATTGATTAACTTATAAGTGAAATGCTGTATAGTTAAATATGTTGTTTGTCTTTTCCCTTTCGTTTTACCTATAATAAAAGGCAAGCATGGCCCTTTAACCAAGTCGTAGACGACCGCCGATACCTGAAAAGATACTTTCCGATATTGTCGCTGTGATAGTACTTTTCAAAGTAAGGCTAAATATGTTACATACTGTAGCCAACCTGACCTGTGGATTATCTCTGAATATCTTAATGCTAGTTACAGACACAACGTTCGATTCAAGGCTCATAGATGCCCGTTAGTCGTTTTTTTGTAGGAGTAGTCCTAATCATGATAAAACACCATCACTCTGAGTCACTCAATAGGCCACTGACCATAATTAGATGACCGTAACGTAAAATAAGTAGGTCATATTGAGGCTCATATTTTGAAGGTCACTTAGAGTTGAGATCTACTTAAGTGTTTACCGTTATCTACTGAGAATTGATTTTTTGTCCATGGTGTTGAGCCGTAACCAACGGTTATACTTAGAGTGTATTCCGAAATGAATTAATGTCCGGTTCCTATATTCAACTAACAACGGTCTGTTTAAGTGCGTCACATTGGTATTCTTAACATATCACGGCATATTTTGTTCTTTGTTTTTATATCTGAAAGCCCAAACTGACATACGGTATTGCGTCGATTTACACTGAAGTAGTCACCCATACACGGCCATAACAACACTGTATTCTGAAAGTAGAGACTGGAAAAATCTGGCAAATTAAAAAATAGCATCATGGTAACCCCGACAATAGTACGACATAAATGTATTAAACAAACTTGACACTTGATTAATTTTTTGTATAAAATTATCGTAAAAATTAACAGTATTGGTACTGTCCTACTTTTTGATGAGAATATTGTTATTGTAGTTATGGAAATGATAGGCAACTAGTAATAATCCGGTTTATAAATAAAACAACAAAATGCAATAATTATTTTTATTCATTGTATTCAAAATCTAAATCCAGCAATTCTATATGGAATGAATCGTCCGAGTCACTGGTATCGCTGTTTCCTACATTGGTTATGAAACTATCAATTTTTTTATATTTTATTCATTTTCAAATACGAAAATTTCAAAATCTCAATTACCAAAACCACCAACAACCGTTCCATTGACAACAGTGACACCGGAAAAACGACTTTGACATTCATGCTAGTACTGCCATATAAACAGTTTGCAAAAACCCCCAGTGTCTACTTTCGTTAGCGAAACTCTATCGAGTAAGTCGTCCATTTTTGCAAACTGACCAATATGGTGGTAATGGGTAAGGGGGGTAAATACCCAGGACCTCTGATATCTCGGTCAGGTTGTATCACAATTTTATTTTATTACTAACGATTATAATATCCTAATACTTTTGTTGTGGTCTGTGGTTTTCCTCTGCCGCTAAGACAAGTGTCTTCCTGTTGATGCATATCATTAAAAACCCAATGAAACATCAAAATATGTCCAGCACATCCAACGTACATTTCCCTTCAATATTGTTGTCTCTGCTTATTTATACAGGTGTTCTTTATTCATACAACTTTAAATTATATGCATCTCTGTTGATATAATTTAAAGTTGTATGAATAAAGAAGTTGAAGTTAACATTCCTAATGAGCACATAATTATAAAAATATATCAATGACTTGGTCTTTGTCTAACATGATACCTATATGTGAAATCTAAAGTATTATTGGATTGGAAGTAAAGAAAGAAAGCAAACATAGATTATCTACAAAATAGCCTTATTAAAAATGTATTCAGGTGCTGTAGTTAGCTGTAAGTTTAATTTTGATCATATTATAAATGTGAAAGTGGATGGATGAATGTATGGATGGAGTTTGTTCCTCAAGCACGGCTCAACGGATTTGGATGTAATTTGGCATATGAGGTAAAAACGCGCACAACAGATAGTTAAATATATACCTTCTAAAAAGATAGCGTTTTGTAGCGAAGTTGGTTTTTGCTGGCCATACGTGTTTTTACCTTCAATCTCTCTGATGTCGTGTTGTAAAATTTCGATTTCCAATTATTTTAAATACTGCTTGTTAAATAATTTTAATAATTAAGTAACTTCTTAGATTTGCACGTCCTAGTTTATAATAAAAGTATATAAAAGGGAGAGTCAGCCCAAGTCCCACGCTAGCCTACCAAAAGTTCTTAGATGAGACCAGTCATTACGCAACGTACAAACGGACACGAAAGTCATAACATAACTAACTACTTATTATTATAATTCAAATTGTGTGGGCCTCCGTGGAGCGTTAGAGTGCGGCCGTTGCGGGAATGCGTTCCTGACAGCTCCTTATGTCCACTGAATAAAGTTTATTTCCGATTCGAAGGTAAAAATAGCTATGATTTTGACAGCTGTTAGGAACGCAAACTCCCACCGGTCACACTATAGTTTTGCGTTCGACTGCATTTAGTCCTAGTTAGGCTTGTTTTGAAAACATTTTCCTAGTATATACTATGACACTACTTTGAGGTTTCACACCCAAGCTTACAATAACTTACTTTAAGTTTTGAGGTTATGAAACGTAAAGGTCATTTAATCCGAGTTTTGAGGTTTCGATTGGCATGAAATTCCTTGCTAGGTAAAAGTACCCGTAACCGGCGATCAAGTATGAAAAGATTAATGAACGAGGAGGAAGCGAAAGAGTATGTCTGGATCGTAGCAATTGGTGTTTCCTTGTCTCTGCCTACCCCAAAGGGAGACAGGCGTGAGGCTATGTATGTAAGTATGTATGAAATTCTACACAAAACTAGGACTGTATTCTTTTGAAACCTGTTTAGACCTATCATTTATAATAAAGCTAAAATAAGGTAAAATAAGTACTTTATTCAATGTAATGAATAGTGAGCACATATAATAGGAGAGCATAGATATTTATTTATGCATTGTAATCAAAGATATGAGTCACAGCAAAAAATAACTTCAGCAAGGAAGTTACTTAACTTAAGACTATTATCCTTATAACATAATTAATGTTATGAATAGAATAAATTACTGCTAGTTGCCAAGTTACATTCCAACATAAAGATCACTGTCGATATTGTTAGAATGATATTTATACCTCTTGTATATAAAAAAATAGATGTGACTTCTATCTCACTCCTATTTTGATTGATAGTGACAATAAAGACGTAAGTGTTACATGTCTTTACTAGAAGTATCCTATCACTAGTCACTTTAAAGATCTAGGACAAAAGGTAATAGGATCCATCGAATTGTCTAGAACCTTTCGAATATTTACAAGAATCTTATCCACTTATGTAAGCAAAACTTCGATTTTTTTTTATTCAATAAACAATTTTTATACTTCCAGAAAAGGGTCAATTTTCAAATCCTTAGCTCCAGCTACAATGTTTTCCGGCAATACTTTAAAGAGAGCCCGTTTGCTATCATCTTGGACCTCATGTTCACTTGCCACTACCGGTTTAAGTTACCGTTAAAAAATCCTCCTGTATTGGCACGGTAATAAATAAATAAATATTTTTGACACTCAAACAACATTATCTAGCCCAAATTAAGTTTCTCAAAGAACTTGTGTTATGGATACTAGTTACCTGATATATTATACTTATTGAATAAATGCATATTTTTTATTAGAAAATAAACTTAAATAAACATATAAACATCCATGACTTGACGACTAATATCTGTTTTCATCACACAAATATCCGTCGCCGCCGGGATTCGAACCCAGGACCTCTGGCATTGAAGGCAATGTATGTTACCGCTACACCAGCCGGTCGTAAGTATTACCTAGGTGTTGTTCAGTGTTCGGGAAGCGCTATAAAATCTTCTCATAGGACGAAATTTAAAGATGTGTTAATCTAAAAACCCACAGTTGATAATCCAGCTTGGTACAGATTCCCATGAGGTCTCAGTAAGATAGATAATGTACAGTAATTTCGTAGAGCCGTCGGTAAATTTAGGGACAGTGAATGAACGAGCCGTTTTAAAATCCTTGAGGCCGCTCTACATTTTGTTGTAAGATGTTGTGATAAGCTTATGTATAGAAATGTCATGGAGACAATGACGTTTTATTTATGTCACAACTTGAGTCAAAGATTTTTTAATATCAGCTTTTTGCATTCGACCGGTTGTTTTTTGCAACGAATTGCAATATCAGGCAATCAGTTGCACGCCTTGGTCGATTTTTAAGACAATTTATATTAATATCACTTTTATGTTTATTTTCTCAGATAATTCAGACTCGTAGGATTTACTTTTTATTTAGTTATATCGGATAAACTAGGATAAATGCCATAAAACTCACCTGATTCTAAAGATATCTAAGAACTAGAATATATATCGAAGAGTGTTCTAAATGAATTTGTAGATATTATATGAAAGGCGGTTTCTAGCGGATCCTGAGTCTGCCCTATCACCAAGCTAAATTTTATCCCAGAATGTAATGTAACTTAGTTCTGTTACATTACATTCTGGACATGTGTGTAGAGACTATAAAATGTAGACAATTAGTGGCAAACACACAAAAACTTTAATAATTTCGATATGCCATATGAGACTTCCTACTAATATTATAAAGTTGATAGATTTGTGAGAAAGTATGCATGTTTGACACTCTTTTTCGAAATAACTACTGAACGGAAATGGCCGGAAAGCTGTTCTTTGGTAGACCGTATCCTGATTAAAAGAATCATTACATAATATACTTTATATTTCGATGATAAGCTCTTGTGGAACGAATATTTCACGAATATGATCCCGCAAGTGACATCTATCTAGCTAACTTATAACTATGAAACTAGACTTAACTAACTTTGTAAACTTATGATTACTTAACTAAAGCTATCATAAAGTTAAAATAACGTTCACTTGGCTGCATGGTGAATGTGTCACTGCTCTTAAATAATATTAGTAATTTTATTATGAAAATACAGGGTGTAAGATTATGAAAGCCTAAGGTGACTTTTTAGTATCTGTTGTAAAATGGTATGAGTTGAGGTTCTTACCATGATTCATTTCAAACTTAATTTGTGTCTTGCAGAACTAGAAAAAATATCTATCATTAATTGATTTGTTGACAGCTTTTTGAAACTGCTAATCTCTTTAAAATAGTTTTGCTTAGTAGGTATAGTTTTGTTCATTAGGTATCGCCAAAAGCTATAAGTCTAAATGCAAAAGATGCCAGAAACAGAACTGATAAGGCCTTTTTTCGCAGATAGTATATATCTATTATCTACTTAAAAAGGTTTGTAAATGGTCACCATTGCCCCACATGTGAGTACCACCTACAAACCAGCATTCATATGTAATGTGACCATTATAAACAATTTAGCCATTTTTACATGTGCAGTGAGGAGATTCAATTGTCATCTGCCATCGACCTCAATGCCCAAGTACCAGGCAACTATAAAACCATAGGACACACACAATACACAATTTACTTGTACATATTCCAACAGTTAAAGCTCTCTAATCTATCTAGTTCACATCGTAAATATTATTACTCTAGAGTTGTACTACGTGTGAAAAGCGTGCAGTCGCTAGCGATAGTATTGAATTAAAATACGATTTTCATTGATGTTTGCTCAAGTATAATGTTGTAGTGTGTACGATGGGTATGTTGCTTAATTGTCGGTTCAACGTAAGTATGTCATTCGGGCGATTATAAAGTTTTTAAGTTACCTACTAGACGGGTTTTGGAGTTGGTACTTAATGAGTTAGACAGGCGTTTTGTAATAAATAAGTTCGCTTTGGAATATTGCAACATATTTTAGAATAAAGTTGATTTCGCTTACGTTTGACATAATGCAGAATAAGTGCATTTTCGCTTGTTTATCATTAATGCTACAGTTTAATAAGGCAGCTAAGCGCTTTAGTGTTCAAGTTTTAGCTATCTTAAGTATAAGATAATATTAATAATAATAATAATAATTGTTGCCTTTATAGTGTGGATTATTTATGACTGAGTTATCCATCCTAACCCGAAGAAACAAGATCGTATACAATAACGAGTAAAATACTTAATTTTTAATGTTTATTGAATCGTAATATAATGAAAATACTTTTAAATGTTAATTCCATGAGTTTTCACCATAAGATGTTTTCATAAAAAAATCGTTATATTCATTATATAATTATAATTCAAGTTAAAATAGATTATATCTATATAAATGAGTTAAAAGCGATTTGAGCTTATTAATGGTATTTTAAACCTCCGAGGTCTAATTTATTCTTAAAACACCCTGTATCTTCAAATATTGAAAATTTAACAAAATAAGAAAATCTGCTTTCATTCGTCATTTAATGTCAACGCGTAAAGGTTTGAGGTTATACTGTAATTGTATCAAATACTTATTAGGCTATATTTGCGTTTACTACTCTGATTTACTTGGTTTTAAATCAATATTTTATTCATACTTATTTGATATACTGACAGTATGCTGGCAGCAGTATGTGACCGGAGTTTAATTACCCATTTGTATGTAACGCATAATATACTGGCAAGTAAATTAATTACTGTTATTACAGTGTGATATTTTCACTTAGAAGAATAAATCGTTGACAAAACGAAAGAAACTTAATGAAAATTGTCTGAAAATGATAAGGTTTGCAGCAGTATCGCTTATATTGTGAAGTTCTTTAAAGAGCTTTGTATTCGTATTCTTGGAAATAAAAACTTGGATAGTACTACAACTTCTATGAAGGTAACAGCGTGGAATAATACACTTATATTAGTATATTCCCACATTGGAACCGAATTTTATACACGCGTCTCAGACAGATGATGTAGATTTTATATTGAACTCCACAGTATAAGAGAGAGTTTTATATTGAACTCCACAGTATAAGAGAGAGTTTTATATTGAACTCCACAGTATAAGAGAGAGTTTTATATTGAACTCCACAGTATAAGAGAGAGTTTTATATTGAACTCCACAGTATAAGAGAGAGTTTTATATTGAACTCCACTGTATAAGAGAGAGTTTTATATTGAACTCCACAGTATAAGAGAGAGTTTTATATTGAACTCCACTGTATAAGAGAGAGTTTTATATTGAACTCCACAGTATAAGAGAGAGTTTTATATTGAACTCCACAGTATAAGAGAGAGTTTTATATTGAACTCCACAGTATAAGAGAGAGTTTTATATTGAACTCCACAGTATAAGAGAGAGTTTTATATTGAACTCCACAGTATAAGAGAGAGTTTTATATTGAACTCCACAGTATAAGAGAGAGTTTTATATTGAACTTCACAGTATAAGAGAGAGTTTTAGCCCATGTAGGATAAGCTTAGATGAGCCCTACCGCTACTTGATAAGTTGCCAAAGGCGACTAATCCGAGTGACCCCCGCTTGGTGGTAGGATCCCGTCAGGGTTCGACTGGCTAGCAACCACCCTTCATATAAAATCTGCAGCCATATATGACCGCTTCGGCGGTGATGTGTTCTGGCAATATTTTGTGAAGAGCCAGTTCTTTCCTAAGCCCTTTGACCTCATCTTCACTTACCATCAGGTGAGATTGAGGTCACACGCGGGCTTCGTCTACCAATCATAGAAAATAATCAACGAATGCAGAGCATTAAAAAACCGACTTCACGTCAGCACTTTGGCCGCCTAATTATGACATCCACGTAAACATTCTCCGAAATCATACATATTGTTTCAAAAAATTTAAATTACAATGAAGTACCCAACCGATTTCGATGAAATTTATATGGGACCAACTATGAAGTATTTTCTATCATATGAATTAAGAATTTTTAAAATCGATTCATAATTGTCTGAAATATCGTGTAACAAAGGCACAAAAAAAACATACAGAAGACTTGAGAACCTCCTCCTTTTTTGGAAGTCGGTTGTATTTATAACTGTATTTACATAGTAACTCAGATAGTTCATATAAAATTGAATGGTAGAGTTGTCATTGTTATAAGGACCTGTTATGTAACCTCGAAGAGGCATAAATGTGAAGGGCATGGGGGGGGGAGTAGTCAATTCATTAGAATATGAAATAGCGAACGCAAAACATTGATGGCCTCTTACTATAGAGGTAAGTAATGCGATTTTTGTATTAGAAGTAAAGGTGCAAATCTTGCTTCAAATTAAAATGCAAAAATATCTTTATTAATAACTGTTTTAAACTATCGCGGTTATTTTTACTATAATTTAATTAATTCACGTGATTCTTACCACCATTTCCGATTTTTATTTCGCGCGTCCGATATTTCGATACTGTTATTGATGCAAGCACCATGATCGCGGACTGGCAGATGTAGGTAGGTGGCGGTGACAGTTAGAGGCAGATAAATCCATCTACCCTTTCTTGTTCGTTTTGATCTGATGTGAGTTTCAGTAGTACCCGAAATATCGGTGGTGCGAAATAAAAATCGGAAATCGTGGTAAGAATCCCGTGAATTCATTAAATTATAATATCTTCATGTCTTAGGTACCTATATAATGTACACTTGAAATTAGTGAAATTGTTCATGAATTGAATCTACAATCACTACTGTCTATTTATTATTATTATTGGGAATTTTAATGATATTGTAGGTGTACCTATATGTGAATAATTCTTATGTAAGTTTATTTACTTAATACATGTTTTTGTAAATTTGTGAATTTTTTGTTATATGGATTAAGTTGTCCGAAATAAAGATTTATGATTATAACGTATAAAACGATATTTACTTTCAAGTTATGGATATCTGTATATTTCAGTTTAATTGTTACTCGAGGGTAGTTTTCCTTTCAGTTCTTGTTGTTTCTGCAGTTGAAGTCTTTTCTAAGGAACATTTTTTTGGCAACATACTCATGTAAAAGAAATACATTAACGTTCGTAGACTATTGACATCTAACTCTTTTCGTAGACTATTAATATAAAAATATAAAGGGAGACAAATTCGATAATGATTTTCAGTACCTAGGTATTGTTTCATATAGAGACAATTTTGTACGGAACTGATGTGCTACCTGTGAGTTGTCTCTCATCGGATGAGACTGAGTTCAAACGCGGATTCCGTACAAAATTGATAGTAAGAATAGCAATACTACATATATTTATTATCATATTAAAAAATTATTTGAATTATTTACACATACATACATACGTACATAACGTCACGCCTGTATCTCTTATGGGGTAGGCAGAACACCAGAGGTTACAAGACCATCTGATGTCACGTTTGACAAATTTGGAGGTATTAAAGAGACTATTGTAGTGACAGAGGGTCAGCCTATCGCCCACAAAAACGCCTTTAAAAATTCTGTCCCTTAAGTGACTTTTGCTCCCAGTCCCAGTAAATCTATAAAGAATGCATAAATAGATGGTAAGAATAGCAATATTAATATTTATTATCATATAAAAAATTATTTGAATTTTTTATTATTTATTACACTTACCATGAGCCCCATATAGCGCTTGTAGCTGTGGTATCGCCCTCGCCTCCGCATCGCAGATATCCTAATTAATACATAATCTGAATGATGGTATAAGGTGAATTAATTTTTAAAAGAGATTGCCTCTCAGATTGAGTGCCACAATCACCACACCATAGATCTTAACCATCCATCTATTGTTCAATTAGATTACGTCATTACTAACTGCGATATTTTGACCTTAATCTCTTTGACCCTCACTGTACCTACTTACTAAGCTGCTATAGGACTATTAACTCTATACTGTTTAGATAAAGTACTTTTTAGATCAACATTTTTTTCTATGGCACCTTTAAAAAGCTGTTATGGAATTATTAGCTCTATGTTGTTTGAATAAAGTAGTTTTCTTCTTGAATTAGTGGGCTTTTTGTATGCTCACTAGTGAAAGCTTTTTTTGGGTGTAGGTGAGGCTGATGTTTAAATTCTATGAAAAATTTGGGTCACTTACGTAACTGCTGTGTTTATTTTGATGTAACTTTAAGTTGTGAGCGGTTGTTTTGGTGAAGACTTGTTATTTTGTCATCAGCAAATAAAAATTGTGATAATTTTGATGTTATTGTGTTTATAAACAAAGGTTTTTTTACGAAATTGTTATAGAAAGTGAAACGACTTTCAAGTTTTCAGATAATGAATTAATTTCTAACTAGATCATCTAGGTACTTATATTTAATTTCAATATGAATTCTAAATCCTCAATTAAAATCACTAAATTGCGCAAGCGCTGCAATAACATACATAATCCGTTCTGTTATTTTACATGAAAAAATATCAGATTAATATATTATTGATTAATTAACTACTGTTAGTCATCTAAACTAACAGAACGCTTTGCAATATTTATTACAGTATGCAAATTTACAAAAAAAATCTGTTATAAGAAACCTCCTTTGTAGAGTAAGCAAAATTAGCGAATGACGTCACCAATCTACGCGCTGCTGTATTTAAAAAAGGAACTCAGTTTGTGGCCAATTAAATTTTCAATTTTTAAAAGTTTTCATTATTAGTCAAAAAGTTTGATAAGCTAAGAAACTCCACAGACGCATCTTTCAATATAGCTACTGGCCACTTACATATTTACAACGCAAGATAAAACAAAAGAGGTGCGTTATATTTTGTGCTTTTTAGCGTTGAAGTTATAGCCACTATGTAGTTGAGTTTTGTATAAAACAGGTAAATTATTGAAAAAAAAAAAAAAAAAGTTATAAAGGTAATCATTTTTTATTATAAACGAAACGATCTTAAGACTAGTCTTCTCTTAAACGTAAAATTAATTTAAATATAAAAAATATTACTTAGTCTACCTCAGTGGTGTGATTCATCATTATTGCTACTTCTTTATTATAATTAAGATATACTTTTTGCATGCAAAAACTATATTATATTATGTATAAAATATTTAAAAAACTAATTTGTATAATAAAAATAATAAAACTTTTCCAATGTTCATTTTTGTACAAACATTCCATTCTTTGGCTTGTGGTAACATCTGTCTACATATTTTTTATTTATTTACTATGTTTTTTTTATGTATCTACTATTTAATATCATTTTATTTTCATGGCTTTTTCAATACTATCAAGGACGGATATTCGTTCTCTTATGTACTTACAAAATATATAATTAAAGTTAAAAATATGTAAAAAAACATCTATATAAATATATGAAAATCAGATCAATCCTGTAAGTCTATTTTCGTTACATTGCATTAAGCTTTATTAAGTTTAAACAAAATAAAAATGCCTCTATTGTACTTTTAACTAACATGAGAAAACTTACAGGATATTTACAAAATAAAAATCTAAAGTTATTGGCACCGTTGTTGTATTAAATAAAGTCAAAATGAACACACGACGACACACAAACTACGAGTAACATTACGAAATATTCGGCGAACCAATGGCCATGCTTGTCACACACTCCAGCTATACAAATGTTGCGTAAATATTAGCATTCCAAAAGAAACGTCGAAAGCGACCACAGTACCTCAAGCAGGGTATTACCTAACGTCTGCTGAGGCCGTACACCTACTGCGCTCTTTAGAACCGCGCTGCGCTAACACGATGTCAAAACAACCTTTTGAGGCCACATTTTTCTCATAAACGACCTCGAGCAAGCTCTGCTACTCGTACATAGCTACCTCGATTCGAAAGTCTATTACGAAACGAACTAAACCTATCAATGTATATAGAATGTTTAAGAAAAATCGCGATTTTAATTCGTAGAAGCCGAGGTCGCATCGCAGATCTATAATGACATAACTACAGTCGTATTCCATACTGCCTCGTGCGTGACTCAACACAGGTACTTTACTCGTGAATCACTCAGTTAAGAAGGATGTTGATTAACCCCTGCGACGATTCAACTATCTTAATTTCTGACCTCTAACCCGCGCCGCAACTTCGAATTGATACGCTAATTAAAGAGATAGCACGCATTATTCAAGATGTTACGATCTTAATGGAATGTCTAAAATTCTTAAGGTAAACAGATTAATGATAACACTATCAAGTTCTGGGATTTCCTTCAAGCAAGGAAACATGGAACTTAATGTTCGGAATCGTTTCGTATTCGGAGTGATAATTTTTGATGAACTTTCGGATAACGTCGCGACTTTAACTTAAACTATCGGCGGTACAATAATACTGAGAGACGATCTCCGTTAGCACTCCGTCTCACCCTCTTTTCTTTCCGTGATATAATGCTCCACTTCATCCAGGGAATTAAACAGCTTCCAAGCTAAGATAACTCCCGTGATCTCCACTAGAGCGATGAGTAAGGACGCTCCAGCAATCGACGAACTGATGATTTTAGTGTACACTGAAGCCACTTTAGCACAACCTAATCTCTCATTAGCTTCCTTATCAGTGAATTCACACGTGGCTCTATAATAACTGTCCAGGCAGCAGGTCAGCGGCAGGTCATTCCTCCAACTCCTATAGTCACGAGCGTCGTTAGCACCACAGCACTTAAGCTTCCTTTCGATCCTTCCGAATTCTTTGAACACATCCGGGTTAGACTGCGAGTTGTAGTAGCCATCGTACACTGTATCTTTCACGAACCTGTCGGTGTCTTCACCATCAACGTACACGAAGATGAGAGTAGCAGCGATGGCTTGACCAAGCACGATCAGGATCAGGAACAAGCCATAGATCCCTAAAAGACCTCGACTCTCCTTGTTGGTCCCGAAGTAACCGCACATCGCGACCGTCATCATAAACAATCCAAGGATGATGAACAGCCATGGCACCACTTGTGGCCAGTACACCCGATAGTCCAACAAGTAATGGTTGCTGTTCCTCAGGGCCACGAACTCCTGCAACTGCACGAAGAACCAGATACCGGTGGCCGCAGACACCAGCCCGAACACCGCGTATATCACGTTCACAATATACAACACCCCGCGAATCATTTCTTCTTTCGACATTGTATTTTTAAATTTAAATTAGAGTCGCACGTCCGCACGCGTCGCTGACTGAGCACCGTATGGAAGGTGTGTGAATGATGCAACCAGTTTTATAAACACAAGGACATGCGCTTGCGTTCGCCGCGTAGTGCCTCGAGCAGCCACTCCGAGCGTACCGTTCGCAGAGACCGCACGAGCGAATATACGCGCCTAATCTACGTCCACATCATTAGCTACGCGCTGACATACATTTACTCGAATTTTCCTTTGTGCGCGTGTGTTCTTATGACTTGGCGAACTAAGTAGGTTTTATTTCAACAGCTTGGAACTGTATGGAGCGAAATAGCAGTTTAATGGGGTTCGCCGCGATTGGCGCGGAACAAGTTTTCCGATGACATACTTAGAGGCGTCGATACTAGTATGCTAATGGAATGTATACTCATAGAAAATATATGAAATTACGTAATCATCTTAATTATACGATTTACTAAATCGATTTATGAGTCATTTCGGTTAGACAGCCTTGATAGCCGTAGATTTTGCGGGGTTTTTACGAATCAGATTTACAAACATTTAAATAACATTTTGTTACCACTAGCATATAAACAAGTTTTAGATATTTACAAAATACATTTAATAAATTATTTAAATGCTGCAATCTAAGCTCCGTTCTAGGCTTAGATAGCCTTGAGATTTATCTAAATATATAAATGTAATAGTAAAAGTAATAAATAAATTAATATTAACATCTACAAGCCTCGTCATGTAGTTAACGACCATGAGTCACGTACCAGGAAAATAAAATAAAGCGGAAAACTGTTCGGAAAACATTTCAGTTGTGATTTCTCACGGCAATACAAAAATCTTTTTATGACTCCAAGTGACGCTTGCCCAAGGTTGAGGTACTTATTTTATTTTTCTGAACGACTCACATAATATAGATCATAATACAGTCACGAACTCAAGTACACCCACTATTATGCTAATGTTAGCCATTGTGCAGCAAAAAGTACTTTTAACTACATTGTCACAATCGAACGAGCTCGTTCGTAACGGCAAACAAGATTAGCTATACCAATAATTACATTTGGTTACCATCAGTTACATAGCTAAACTAAACATAAAGGGAAATCTTCACTTGCAAATAGAAAATCAGACTTTTAACACTTTGTTACATAATGTCAGTTACTTACTCTCTCACTGATAGATAGTAAAAACTGCATGTTTCATCTCACATCACAACACATCGGGCCCAAGGCGCGGGCGGCCTTCGCACTTACAATAGCCCTTTTTTGCTGTCGATCTCCAGCGTTGATTCGTGGACATGGTGATGAATCGTTCTCTTCAGGCCTTTTGCCATAGTTGCTGCTACTATCAAGCTAATGATGAGTATGAAGGCGGTGAATATGGAGGCTCCTGATAGAACTTTGATAGCAATTCTTGCGTACTGAGCGGCGACAGTTGAACAACCGTGTCTTTCGTTAGCTAGCTTGTTAGTGAACTCACATTCAATGGTGTAAGGCTCCAGCCAGCCGTGGTAGTAGGTGTCGCAGCAGGCCATCGGGAACTCATTCTTCCAGTTCTTGTAATCTCTAGGACTATCAGCACCACAGCAATGTAATTTCCTCTCGATAACTCCAAATGCATTCGCTACATCGCGGTCTGTCTTAGCTTGGAAGTACACGTCCCACACTGTGTCCTTGACAAAGTCGTCAGTGGATTTGTTGTCGGCGAACACAAGCGCTATTATCGCAGTGGCGACTAACGCTATGATAGCGACTCCTGAGCAGATCGTGTACACGGTGAGTAGACCTTTGTTGCTCTTCTTAGATCCCGAAAACCCGCAACCACACACACAAATCACGAACACACTGACGAGTATAAACATCCACGGCACTGCTTGCGGCCAATACACGTTGTAATCCAACAAATAATGGTTACTGTTTCGCAAATTCGTGAATTCGACGACTTGCACGAAGAACCATAGAGATCCCGCAATGATGGCGAGAGCCAGGATCACAAGGATTGAGTTGAGGATGTGCAGAAGCACCTTTGTTCCGCTGCGGTCGGACATTTTAAGTTGTTTATTTCACGTTTTCTAGTGACACGGGCGGCGCGCGCGCTGTCTCGCAATTAAATGGCGTAATGTTTGACTGAGTCGGTTTTATAACATGTCTATTGATGATCAAGGCCGCGCCGGGAACTAACCACTTCCTCTAAACATTTATGATTCATTAAGGAGTCAACTCAAGTGCTTTAATTAAGATTCTACTACTGTACTCCCGATGCTACAGTTTGAAGTTTAGCTTGATAAAGTTGATATTCTAAAATCTCAGCTATGCTTTTAGCTTTACGGTTGCAATTTGTATCGTCAGAATTTTATTGTGTTCCAGATATTTAAAGGCCGTTGGGTAACCTGTTGTTGTACTTAAGGTTTGTGTTGATAATTAAAATTGATTGAAAAATCGTGTCAATTGAAGTGCTATAAAAATATGTCACTACATTATTTTAGCAATATTATTTTTCGTGACTTCAATGTATTAAATGTTTTTTTTTTTATAATATTATTTTCAACAGTAAAAGATTTTTTTTATTTGCATTAATCTCGAAAATAAACAGCTTTATGTTTTGTAATCAGACTATGAAATTTTTGTTATTTTCGATTTATTTTCTTGGTACCAAGGCGTAATTGAATGTTGTCCTCTTTGGTAATTTTTCCATCAACGATTTGTATGAAGTGAGGTATGTTAATAATGAAGCTACCTTAAACAGAGGTTGCATTGAGCTGGTTATTTCTAGGTTAATGATTGAGATAAAATATAAGATCTTCTGGAGGTCCTTATTGTTAAACAATAACATTTATTATTTGGTACTCAAATACCGCATATATTGGTATTTTGACCTGTGCTGATTGTTTTAGAAACAGAACGTCAACCAATCGAATAATCAGTAGAGATATATCATTAAGGTTAAAATTACAAAAATACACAAAAAGTTCCCCAAATTTAATATTAAACAGACTTATTTGCTAATTTATAATATTTTTCACCATTTGAATATGTATTTTAATCAATAATTTGAGTATTTTTCATAGTTTTAATGCCTTATTGAAAGCAGTCAGTTGATTCGTCAAAAATAAGTAAAGAAGGTAAGTTATAGAGTATAATTAAAGTATATGCCTTTTAACTGATTGGCTACACACATAATATAATAGTGTAGATTAACTCACCAAGGTTTTTTTTACTCGTCTGCGATGAAAGAAAAGTAACCTTTTTTATGTAAGTACCTACTAGCTTGACGGAGGTTTTACATATAAGGTCCTTCGATATTGTTCCTTATTAAAGGACGAAGGCGTATGATGACAACGTAGGTACATAAAGAAAAAGTCCTGATGTGTTGTGTTGTGTAGTAAAGTAATTAAATAAAAAACTGCAGCACAGCGAAGACGAAATCGACATTGCTCTTTGCTATTCCACAGATCGCAGATTCAACACCCAGGTTTGCCAGACTTTAATACTATTAATTTTTTATCACATCTTACGTTAATTTAATTGTAATGAAGCAAAAAATATGTAAAAAGAACGCTTACAGAAATTAATATTTAAAAAAATCACTTACCTATGTTATTCAAGACCTTGTTCTACCTTCAGTTTCAGCGTGAATCAAACAACCGTTAATTTTTAACAAACTTTCACATGTATAATATGAAGTAGCATTAGATTTGGAGTCGCATAACTGAGCGATGATTAACAAAAATCAACTCCTTGTATCAATACCTAAAAATAATTCCTCGTAAGGTCTTGCGAATTATAAAACTTACGAATGCCTAAAATTATACCTCACTCGGACAACACATAAAATTCCACAGTTCCAAGTAATGTCAGGTGACGCATGACGGTTGGTTGACTTGCGCGTGCGCCATTAAAAATATCCTTTTGACATTGAATGATACGCGAATCTTCGCTAATCGTATTTGTAAACCTAAACCGGGTTTATGTTTGAGTTGTTACTATAATGTAAGTGCTTTTATACTTACGAGATTCTTTAGTATTAACTTATTTTTATCTTATTATTGTCTTAAGTTTTGTGGTCTGTAAAGGCAGACACCGAATCGTAATAGGTATGTAATTATATCGGAATCTTTTAAGGTGACATAAACATTTGTAAAATCATATAAATTAGGGTTCTCTTTCGACAATTTGACGAATTTGACGAATTCGTCGTGGCGCCGTGCTTACTGTGTGTATCATACGATATCACAGATTAAGCAACGTATGGTGCGGTCGGTGCTTGGATGGGTGACCGCTGACCATTCATTTCTCACGACGACTTCCGTACTTCGGAGGGCACGTTAAGCAGTCGGTCCCGGGTGCTGTATACTTGTATACAGTAGTCGTTAGGGTTTATCAGAAGCCTCTTTGGCGCCCTGAAAATTCTGACATCCACCACCCAGTACTGGGCCAGCTTGGTGGATTATGGCCTATACCTCCTCGACACCCAGGGGAGAGACTGATGCCCTGCAGTGGGCTCATTACAAATAGTTGTGATGATGATGATGATGATGAACGAAAGGAGAAGATAAACTGGTCTGAACGTGTGATTTGTATTTTTGAGACGCTTTCTTTACTCGTGTAATTTTGTATAGTTTTTTAACATTTAATAATATAAATAGTTAATAAATATTTAATAATTTTTTCATGATCTTCATATTTTACTTAAAAAGACTCATCGGATTAAGAAATAAAGTGAAATTAAATTGAATGGTAAAAGTACACCAGCGTTTTTTCTAGATTTTGTAGACACAAGTTTGCCTGTAATGGGTATTTGAAGGTAACAAGAACTTTTGTGTTAAAATATAGAGTCAATTAAACTACATATTAATATTGGCAGGAAACATAATGAATACGTCAGTGCTGCACTATAGATATATAAGTATACCCCATCGCTACTTACCATCATATTCTTTACACTCAAGTATAGTTAATTAATAACACATAATAAACAGTAGATAATTCAATGATTATCATGGCTCTAAATATTTAAAATAAAATAAAATCCCCAGACAATCACACCAACTACATGGCCCCAAACTAAGCAGACTAACCCCAAACTAACCTAGAATATAAATACGTATATCGATAAACGCCTAGACCTGGAACATTTTTTTTTGTTTCGTGCGGGAATCGGAACCGCGACCACTGGCGTCTGAGGCAGACAGTGTTACCCCATCGCCAAAGTGGTCGTCAAGTTTCACAAGGCTTTACCTGCCTAACTCCGGTATTATTCCAGATTATTATTATTATAAACATCAACAGCCAGTAGGCGTCCACTGCTGGACATAGGCCTCCCGCAAGGTTTTCGCGACTCCCCGACTTCGCTCGGTCCCGCGCCGCCCTCAGATTATGTTCGACTTAAAAATGAAGTTTTTGCTCAAGTCGTGAGGTCTTCTAAAAATTTATTCACGAATGTAATATTTGTAAGATTACTGTCAAATACCAGGTAAATCCATTTGTTTGGTGAAACCCCAGTAAAGGAAAGTTTCCCTATCTTTGAGCTACCAGTAGTTTGTGGTTTGTCCAACGTGCGTATAGAAACGTACAGCTCTTTTTTGTTCAGGATTGACCCGAGTTTTCCTTCAGTCGTAACTTATTGACTATCGACGATTCCAAAGATGCGTCGCTAGTTTCTTTGTGACTAAATGATGAAGTGAACAAAAAATTGAATTAATAAATATGCTTACATTTATTTTGGTTTTATTACTAATATTATAAACGTGAAAGTTTGGGAGGATGGATGTATGGATGTTTGTTCCTCCATCACGGCAGAACGGCTCAACGGATTTAAATGATATTTGACAAAGTGATAGTGTAGAGTCTGGAATAGCACATAGGGTACTTTTCATCCTGATATTTCCGCGGGATTCGAAATAGCGCGGGTAAAACCGCGCGCAACAGCTAGTTTTATTAAAACTTGAGAACTATTAAAGTACCTTTTTAAGTTCTTTATACATACATACATAACGTCACGCTTGTATCCCTTATGGGGTAGGCAGAACAACAGAGGTTACAAGACCATCTGTTGTCACGTTTGACAAATTTGGAGGTATTATAAAGATGGAGAGAGACTATTGTAGTGACAGGGGGTCAGCCTATCTCCCACAATAACGCCTTTAACACCTCTGTCCCTTAACTGACTTTTACAGTATGCCCGGGAAGAGAAGCAGCTGGCACATTCTATGTTTTTCTTTCGCTCCCAGTCCAGCATGGAAGCATTTAATACAAATAAAATAAAAATATTAAGTATTAATTATAACTTATTCTTTATTTAATCTGAACCTCGGAGACATATTGGTTCATGGTCAGTGCTGATGACCTATCATCAAGTGATTGTCATAATGTCCAGCGTAAATTAATTAAATAAAAAACCATACGGTAAGGAAAACTTGAGTAACATGAATAGGCGTAAAACCGCACTGCACTGTACGTCAATGGACATAGCTGATAACTTACGTAAGTTAATTTACATTCATTATTCTTCCTCTTTCTATACGATGCAAGACGTAAAACGCTTCTAAGCATGATATTACTTAACATCACGTAACTTACAGGTTGTCACTTTTTACCCGACTACGGCAAAGCAAAAAGGAGGGTTATGATTTCGACGTGTATGTATGTATGTGGGCATGGATGTTCATCTGTTCCCTCAGAACTTCTAAACAACTAATCATAATTGTACAAATGAGGTGTCGTTGGAAGCCTCTTCAGTGTCCTCTGGTTAAAGGCTACATAAAGTTATGTTAAATTGACTACAGCGCCCTCTAGAGTACTTAAAGTGAAGAACTAAAAAAATATTACTTTTCGGTTTTGTGTGGGGTATCAAATGAAAGAGCTGTGTTAGCAGAGCTCAAATATGTAAAAAATATTAAGTACTCCAAAATAAGTGAATTTATAGTAAAGAATAAAGAATTTAAAAAAATTGAGGTTGCCTGGAAGAGATCACTTTGAAGTGATAAGGCCGCCCATATTGCACCATTTCATGTAACTGTATTACTGTTTGTTTTAAAATACTTCTCCATTCTATGCAAATGGCAATAAAAGTGTTAAAAAAAATTGACGGTTTTATTAAAGCAGAGCATTAAAACAACCGACTTCACGTCAAAACTTTGCCTGAGTTGAGAATGTCATCAACGTAAACATTCTCCGAAATCAAACACATTAAAAATAAAAAATAAAATAAAATAAAATCCCCAGACAATCACACCAATTACATAGCCCCAAAGTAAGCATAGCTTGTGTTATGGGATACCATGTAGCGAACTAGGGAACCTAGAATACATAAATAGATAAACACCCAGAAACGGAAAAAAAAATTTCTTGTTCCGTGCGGGAATCTAACCCGCAACCTCTGGCGTCTGAGGCAGGCAGGTTTACCCTATCGCCAAAGTGGTCGTATGAAATTTTCAATGAAGTAGGTACTCAACCGATTTCGATGAAATTTAAATGGGACCAACTATGAAGTATCTCTATCATATTAAACAACAATTTTCAAAATCAATTCATAATTAAAAGTTTTTTTTGTGAAGTTTTCCATTTTAGAAGATAGTGGGTAAAGGTTATTATAAAATGACAACGATGGTTTTAGCTACATTGCCCCATGAAAACTGTCAGATTAGGTATATGTTTCGCGCTCGAGTGTTTCGAGGTGAAGTTTTTTTGCAATTTTGTGACTCCCCCATTTCCTCACGCTCAAGTTGACAGATTATCGAAATAAATGCTTTACTGGATGTACTTAACTTACCTGTTCTTAAACTGACGCCCTCGAGTTTTTTTGAGGATCGATTGAGGCCGAGGACTCATTCGAAGGCCTGTCCCCAATGCACCCCACGATATTTAGGGTTCACATTTGGTAGGGGTACATTACAGAGTGCAAGGTTTCTCCCATATGATATTCTGACGCGCTCGAGTAACTCGCGAAATCCACGCTTGGCCTCCCCTAATATAACATGTTTTTATCGGCACTGATTTAACTATATTTTCTATTATCGCGGTTCGGGGCGTTTTAAATTTTGCGCAAAAGTATTAGCTCGAGGTTCGCTTATTTTTATTTTCGCTCTAATGTCAAATGAGGAGATTTCAAATTCAAAAGTTGAAAAACTGCTGTAGATGCTTCTAAGTCTAACGCTAGAGAGACATACAATTGGAGATTCTTATTTTTCTAAAGGTTTTATTGGAGGTTTTTTGTGGACTACCCCCTGGCACTTCAATTGTCTCTGTCCGCCATTATAATGCCTTCAAATTTGTCAAACGTGACATCAGATGGTTTAATAACCTCTGGTGTTCTGCGTACCCATAACGGTATACAGGCGTGAAGTTATGTATGTATGTATGTAAAATTGGAGATTGTCATGTAAAATTCTAGCCATTGTAGTGGCGTATGGCTTTTTAAACCCCTTTGCGAGAGTTGAATTATTAATAAGAGTAAACATATTTATTTAGCTTGAATTCATAACAAACGTTTAAAGCCAGTATAGATTTCAGAATTCAGTTTAAGGTATTGTATCGCTCTCAAAATGTCAAAAGAAGTCAAGGAACAGCGAGTGTATACATATTTGTCATAATATAGATAGCGGTACGAGTACGCTACTCTGACACAGCTTCCTGTATCACTGGTTCTTTGCGGTCGGGGGAAAACCTTGTAGTGTGGTCTTTTATCTAATTCAAATAATAAAAGCTATTGATTTTCAACTTTAACTTTAAAAAATCCGCCTATGTGCAGGTACTATACTATTGAAGCGAGAGTTCACCTAGCAAGCGACCACTCCTGTATGAAGTCATGTCATTAAGGTCACATTTTGAATACTATTTCAATACGTTTCAGAATATCGAGCGCATATTTAACAGCCATAAACAGTAACAAGTCATTAAAGAAATTTGGGACAAATGAAAGTCTTCGTTTGAACTCAATCTCACTTTTTTTTTGTTTTTCCGCCACAGAAGACAACCCCTCAGAGCACCCGCAGGTCTATTGACCGTACGAGTGCTCACTGAGAGGAGGAGGAGAATACGTTAGAAGTACGAAGGGGCACTTGCCAGGGGGTTAAGTCCCCGGCCAGATGACACCCAACAGTGTGAGACTTCTACTCACTAAACTCCCCCTTAATGATCTTTTGTCTTTCTACAGACAATCGACCGAAGAAATGAGCGACAGCCAGTTGGTGGTGCAGGCTGAGCGTAGAACTGATTGTAAGTGAATATGAGGTCGAAGATGACAGCACACGGTTGTAGGAATGCCAGTTCTCTTTATAACATGTTGCCGGAACTCATCGTCAAAACGGCGGGAGATTTTATCTGAAGGGCGGTCGCTACCCAGTCGGACTCTGACAGGGTCCTACTATCAGATTGGGTCTCTAATATTAGTCGATTTTTACCACGCGCTTACCCAGGGGCACACCTACATGAACTAAAAATACATTAGAGTAATAAAGTGTAGATAAAGTAGCGTTATCTTAAAGCAGTATTGCTTAAAATCCTCTATACTAAGATAACCCATTCATAACGAGCATAATGAGCTCAGTTACGATGATACTGAAGTGCTTTAGATCAGTCTGACCTAAAGGAGACAGAACCTGCTCCGTACATTTCTGGGCCACGGTGTTAACAACTTGACATTTGCTTTTTTTATTTTAAATATAATTATGTTTCATCACCGAAATTTTCAAGATAAACCAGTGTTGAGGAATTGAGATATCCATAATTTTGTCTATAGGTATACACAGAAGTTAAGTGAGCTTAGAATCACTTTAAATGAATAAATAGTAGCACATTTTACTTAGATAGCATACTAGATAAAATAGGACATTATAAGATATTACCTATACTTACTTAGTTATTAGTTAAAGTTTTAAACAACTATTCAAACTAATAAATTGATACTAACAACTTTCACTTTTCTTAGGCCTATCTTAAAAATAGAAAAACCATGAAAATACTCAAGCGCAAGGAAAGAAACCAAACAAACGAGTGAACAAATAGATCGATTGACTTACTGAACGAGTCAATTACCATAGTTTCGTTCTTCATTCACTCAGTATTGCCAAACCTAATAAAGAATTTCGCCTATTTTAATTACAAAATAGTTATTTAAAATAAAACTAACGCGGTTAGTTAACATTCATTTAACCTTATTATGATTCTCATTTAATATTTCTTCAATCTTACTCAGCGTATTTTCAATTATATTATGAGTTATTCATCCATACTAAAAACCCATGACAGCGATTTCCATATCTTGAATGAACTTGTTTCCCCCTCACTACATTTTTAGGGGTTTTATGTATTTTTAATAAGGATAAAATAAGCTATTTTTTTAGACCAAAGTCAACCTGTTAACCCTGTGGCCCAGGCTTACTCAGTTTCCTTTAAGTAAAGTTAATTAATTACTAAAACAATTTCTTACTACTCCATCCCTTCTCCCCAATACACACACACACATACACAGACATACACATACTCACCCTGACACAAACGCATACACATACATTCACATAAACATGTAGGTACTAGTAAAAACAAAAATTAATAAATAACAACAATTGTAATCTTTTTATAGTAATTGTAAACGTTTGCATGCAAAATAATGAAATGTATTTTTTATAAGAGGCGGAGACCTGGTGTCCTGAAACACAGACTTCGAGTCTAGAAAATAAATCATTTTTTTATTATTATAACAGTTATCTATATAAAACATCTTAAGTAAGTAAATAAGTAAAGTTCCTCAGCCAGCTACCACAACGCACTACCTAACTCATTGTTATCGTTCCTTCGCCACCTATACGACTATGACTCATTTGATATGCAGACTTGCCGTTAGATGAATTATTGCGAACTCTCTTAGTCATCTGATATTGTGGCATCTAGCTGGTGAATGTGGTTCCGCGTGCTGCGAGCGCCTGCGCCTGCGCAGCCTTTGTTTGTAGAGGCATATGTAGAGAGGGACAAAAAATGCTGTTTACTTCGTTATCATAGTATGTCTCAAATTGCATTTATGGTACATACCCGGCCTTATATAACGTAGTCATTGAAAAAACAAGTTAAGGTGTAGGTTATTCTTAACTACCTAATTGTTATGATAAAAAATGTGATTTGTTGCGTAAGTACATGAGTAGATTAGGTACTAGTATGTATGTCACAAACCTTAAATAATTAGTTATGCTAATTATATAGTTAATTATGTTGCTAAAGTTTCGATTAGGAAAATAATGAAGAAAATTCGGTTTTCTTGAGTAAACTATGACATTCATAAGTGTTGCAATCTGGTATAATATAATTATAGAGCATATATGAAAGCTGACAATAATTTAGTAGGGTAATATTTCGTCAACTTAATGCAAAATATGATACTGTTAGTGAATTTTATCCTCAAGAATTAGGCTATAAAATATTTGAAAAGATGGCTGTTTTAGGTGTTAGTATGTTCAAACAAGCAAAGTTTCAGAATAATTATCATTTACAATCTTTATTTGTAAATACACACATACGTCTGTGTCTTGAAATAGTATATTTCATTACGAGTGCGGAAAGCCTGTCATTGCAAAGAGTTCCGACAAATGTCTACACGAGCCGAGGCGCAGCCGAAGGCGAGGGTTGACAGTCGGAACAAGTTGCAATGACGGTTCCGCACGTGTACTGAACGACTATTTTTAATACAGTTGCGAAAAAATGAAGCAATTTAATAAAATAATAAAAAACAAAAAACTCAACAATAAACAAAATGGCGCCAACCGTAAAAGAATATAAGCAAAGTTTTTTTTTGTTTTCTTCATACATCCTGTCTGGGTAGGCAAGGGAACTATGCCCATACAGCCAAGTATTTAGTAGATTTTTTTTATTACTATGTAATGAAAATTAAATGTAATGAGATGAAACCTAATCTGATATTGAAACAAATTAGTAGCTTCTTTTCAGAAATATTTGCATGAATCTTTAAAACTTGTATGAATTTTTTTTAGTAAAAACTTCGTGGTTGGTTTTTTTCTTTTTAAAAGACATTATTTTGACACTTGGGAAAGAAAAAGCACGAGTGCGTAAAAGCCCACTTTCCGAACGCTATACGTCCCTGCAATACGCCACTTTTTGAGCAACTGTATTAAAAAATGGGATATAAAGTTACGTCGCAAAACTGTGCAAAGTTGCTAGTATGTAAAAAAAAGTAGTTTCTTGTCAGCCTTCTATGTACCTACATATGAATGATCAATACATTAGCTAGCTACATAACTACACGAGGTTGCTTCGAATTGTCGCCATGACGCTGACGCTACGTTGCATCAAACTAGCGTTCTATTGTGTTTCGGCTTGCATTTAGATATGATTTGTGCACACATAACTTTCACAGTTTATTTACTTTAATATTAACCAGTCAGCCTTGTCAACAGCTGTTATCAATTAAACTGTACACGAGTAGTATTTACCGTAGTAAATGGTACATATAATAAAATGAGTCATCGCCTCGTGCGTTCATTCATAAAATCAAGTCGTATAATTGTTTCCTTCCTGGTATCTGAGAATTGACATGATAGGTGGATTCGGTGAATCATTTGTTGACTTGAGATGAATATTATGTGATGGTATATTTCTGATATTATACATGCGAAGTTTTGTAAAGAGAAAGACATGTGGTCATTATACGGCGATTATATATGAAAAGATTAATGAACGCGGAGGAAGCGAAAGAGGATCATAGCTATGGACGTTCGTTAGTCTCTGCCTACCAAAAGGGAGGCAGGCGTGAAGTTATATATCATTGTGAGCCGAGAGACGCACACTGCTGCTGGACAGAGGCTTCCCCCAAGATCTCCACGTCGTCGCCCGGTCCCGCGCCGCCATCATCCAGTGTTTGACGTCACTAAGTGTATTTTAAATACCTAAAGTGAATAAAGATTTTTTGATTTTTGACTTTTTGATATAGCTTAGCAGATGAAACTGGATAAACACAAAGTAAGCGCGTAAACTTGAATAACAATTAGTTCTGTTTTAATTCTGATATCTATATCTACGGGATCACATTTTATTCAAGTAAAGCAGAGGGCGATAGCTAGTTTTAACTGAGGAAAATCAAATAGCATCTTTGTGTTTTAAAGTAAGTGTAGCTTTTATGTAGGTGATGTAATAGAAACGTCACAGTGAAACTAGGGCATAACTTAGTAAACATTTAATGCTTTCCGTATATTTTCTCTAACTAGTACAGTCACTTTTAAGCGTCGAGTGAATAGGTTTCTCGTGGATGGGAGTGTACCACTTTTATTTAGTCTACATGTTCACTTACCATCAAGTGTCATGGAGGACTAACGTCTCATCCTTACTTTATAAAAAAAATGAGCAAAATCTAGGCAATACATGGAGTAAAAAGTTATCAGGTTATTTAGACTTAGTATTTGGATGGTTTGGTTAGTGAATACCTTTCATAATATGTGTAAAGATTGTTATCAAATATCATCGCAGCAATAATCATGTTTTCTTGCGTTGTTTTTATAATGAGACTAGCTTTTTCCCGCGGTTTTACCCGCGCAAGTAGCTTTAAGTAGCTTGTGTTCTATTTCATCACTATGCCAAATTTCAGCCACATTCGGTTAGCCGTTCTGCCGTGATTATAGAACAAACATCCAGACATCCATCCAAGATTTTACATTTATTATATTAGTAAGATTTATACCGAACTGAACCTGTCAACTAACATTGAAGTCAAACAAAGGTTTAGTACCTAACTAATAAAACAGAAACAATTTCGCACGGAATATTTAAAATAATCAAAACAAATTTTCTGATAAATGGGCTTTACCATTTTGCGGCCGAAAAACACTTTTTCAGCCGCGCTATTTTCAGGCTTACCCATGAATATTAATCGGAGAAATTATTGGTGTAGGGTGTACATGATTGATTTTATTTCTTGGAATATTGTGAAAGTTAATGAAACAACAAGTTTATTACATATTGTGTTTACGTTGCTACGTAGATCTTGCAAAATCAAGTTTGTTACTCGACTCTTTTCATTCTGAAATATAAACATTAGGACTAACATATACTTAAATATCTTTAAAAGAATTGAAGTATATTCTTGAGCTCCAATAAATCAGCGTTATTTATTTATATATTTATCAATAAATAAAAAAATATTTATGAATTATTTATCAAATTCAAATAAAATAAGAAACTAAAAATCGTAGTGTAACACCATTTAATTATTTTCTTTTCGTTTTAATGTTCCGAAAATGAGTAACTTATCTCAAAGGGTCAACAACTTCGTTCACTAATATGTATACAAAACCTGTTCTTATATAAATACGTCACAATGACACTATCTGACTCATGCAAAATAAATGACTCATTCATTCCGTCACTTCATCTAGTATGACAGTGATTTAAATCTGATGATCGCCAAAAATGGTGTCAGCTCTCCACTTAAAACTCTTGAATCGCGGGCCCCGTTAATCCATACTCAAATATTTTACAGGCTTTCTTGTAAGATTGTTGGACAGTATATTGGCGGCGGTGGTAGGATTGGGCACTGCAGGAGACAATTAAAATAAAGAGCTCTAGGACGATGCGTGTATTTCATTCTAATTGCAGGACAGAAAGAGTTTGACATATGTTGACATGTAATTGCCATATCTGGCATAGATAAAATATAAAATACACTTTTTAGTGTTGCTAGTTGCAACATTTCTGACAAGATAACGATTATTTCATAGAAAATAGCCTCCTATCCTATTATATAAATTCGTATATAAATAAACACCAAGATCTGTAATATTGCTATTTCGTCTGGCTTCGTGCGGGTGACGAACCTGCGACTTCACGAATTTAGTAGTAGCATCGTACACACTACGCCACATACTCCAAATTTAAACTATTGCTATAATGAAGATTTTCGTAGACACTCATTGATAATTCTAAATTTACTGCTTCATTAGTATTCGTTTGTGTTTCTTGATTACTCTAAAAAATCAAGTTAATTAAAACTGTATATCTTTAAAACCGTGACTAACAAGGCATCGCTGCGCATGCGGCGCTAACGCTGCGGGATTCTTGGAAAAAACAAGTGACTTCTCGTTTACTACTACTACCGATGACGTAATCAATCGAAGAGTAAACTAGAGGAGGTGTGGAGGGAGGTGTGAATCAACTTTATAAACAGTTTAGGCCTTATTTAATGATGGTGATGTAATCTTAAATTTGTTTGATGATGAGTCGAGTTTCTTAGATTTTTATGGGAATTCAGAGGAATAGTTCAATTGGTTTGATTCAGGTTTTATTAGGCATTTCCTGGCCCTCCGTGGGTATTCGTAATATATTTTTAACTATAGTGCCGTGTTATTATTTTATCTAAGGTTTTACTCATACGATATTCATCTTTTAATCTCTTAATAATTCTTTTTAAAATGGTTAGACAAACATACAACAATACACTGTTGTTCTGTTTTAGATTTAATATTTCTCCTATGTTCATTGTTAGTATTGTATTCATCATCATCACAACTCTCTGTAATGAGCCCACTGCTGGGCATGAGTCTCTCCCCTGGGTGACGAGGAGGTACCAAGCTGGCCCAGTGCTGGGTGGTGAATGTCAGAATTTTCAGGGCGCCGAAATGGCTTCTGACAAAACCTAACGACTACTGTATACAAGTATACAGCACCCGGGACCGACAGTTTAAAGTGAGAAATAATAGAATAACAGAGAATAACAATCGGCGGTCACCCATCCGAGTACCACGGGGTGCCACGATTGTATTAAATTATTTATATTTAAGCTTTTTTAGTGGAATTTCAAGCAGTCACTCGCTGACTTAGAATAACACTTCTATACTTGAATAAGTGACTCCGCTTGGTGGTAGAACTTATTCTGAGTGCGCCTAGCTCTGAGTACCCTCCTCCATATAAAATCTGCAAATAAATAATACCGCTCCGAGCCAGTTCTTCCCTAAATATACCCTATGTATATACTTATTCATTTGTTTCATACCTTATGGCGCTATGTTAAAAATAGAACAAAAATAACCGACCATTCATTAATTTACATACCATGACCAATTAGATAACAATACGAACACGAACGGTTCAGTAGTTCGGGAGTTTTGAAGGTACAGGTAAATAGACCTTGTCCTTAAGGGATTCGCGGAAGTGTGGAGCTGTGAATTGGAATTTGATGAACCTACACCTTGTTTTGTAAAGGTTTTTGTAGAGGTGCTAAATGTCACGTAGAATAGGTACCACGAAGGGATAGACTTGCGTTTGTCCTATATTTATCTATGTGTATAGGGAAACGCTGCGTGCGTAGGTAGGCACGCAAGGTGGACCGACGACGATCTGAACAAGTCGCCGGTAAGCGTGGGATGTGGGCGGCGTGGGACCGAGCGATAATGGAGATATTTGGGGCAGGCCTATGTCCAGCAGTGGTCGTTCCCGGCTGATGATGATGGGCTAGAATATTCCTACCGGCACTGGATAAATGTTAATATAGGATTATGTTTAAAACGAATTACTTACATCTAAATTCGTTCAATGGTTATTCTGTGAACGAGGTGAAATTATTCATATACATAGAGAGAGCAATTTAATAAGTCTTCACACGTATCCTTTATGGGACTTTATTCTTAGATTTTTTTGTTGCTTCTAAAAACAAGGTGATCTGGAAGAAATTGCTCTTCGATCGTACTTTCCAAACAAAGTGTTTTTTTTCTTTTACTGTGTCATCGTGTACCTTGAAGTGTAAATAAATTTTCTAATTAAGACAAAAGTTATCACAATGAGATCTTTAGTTGTGGAAAGCATAGACAACGAACATGCAAACTTATGTTTTATACAGAATATATTTAAAATAAAATAAAATCCCCAGACAATCACACCACAACTAAATGGCCACAAACTAAGCAGAGCTTGTGATATAGGATACCATGCAGCGAACTAGGGGGGAATAAATATATGTACATACATATATGTAAACACCTAGATCCGGAGCGTTTTTTTTCTTGCTCCGTACGGGAATCGAACCCGCTACCACTGGCGTCTGAGGGAGACAGTGTTACCCCATCGCCATCGTAATTAGCCAGTGTGACGTTTAAATTCTAGGGTTTCCCTTTTTCGTATGTTATGTAAAGTGATTCAAGCCGCGCTTTATTCAACATTATCAAGTTTATTTTACCCAGGTGATGAGGTGACCCATAGCTTGGGATTTCCTTAAACTAAAGTAAAATATAAGTGAATCAACAATCCACCCAAGTGATACTTGTCATTTTATTTTTTATGTGGCGTCTATTGATAGGCTATGTCTTTACAATGCCTTTTTCCTTAATCTTCCTATATGGTTAGGAATCTTGTATGATCAAAGCATGTAAAATAAAATTAATTATTTACCTACTTAAAATTAAAGAGGTTTTATTGTAAGTTAATGTTAAGTTTATTGAACTCATTTATTTCAATTCTAATCTTTATGTCTCTAAAAAGACTTTAAAAGCCGCAGCTTCATTTATCAACCGACTTCCAAAAAAGAGGAGGTTCTCAATTCGTCTGTATTTCTTTTGTGTCTTTGTTACACGATATTTCGGACAATTCTTGTTTCATATGATAGAAGATACTTCATAGTTGGTCCCGTATAAATTTCATCGAAATCGGTTGAGTACTTCATTGAAAATTTCAAACTTTTGAAAAAATAGTATGATTTCGGAGAATGTTTACGTTGATGACATTATTACTTACCCAAAGTTTTTACGTGAAGTCAGTTTTTTTAATGCCCTGCATTCGTTGATTATTCACAATAGTTAATTTCAACATTCAATTTTCAGTACAATAATAGTGAATTTTAAATTTCAATCTCAATTTCAATCCAAGCTTAGCCTAAAATAAATGTAGTCCATACATTGTATGATGTATGATCGAGAATGCAGAATGAATTCTGTATAATATGTACTCTTAATACGACCCGTAAAAAACAACGGAGAGTCTATTGAACTGTCAATTTAGGCGCGAAAATGACGTCAGTCGAGTTACTCTACGTTACGTGTGTATTGTCTATTGTGTGCACGCAGCTCAACAAGCGTGGAGAAAGGCTTTGCCTCCTTGACTTGACAGATTTTTTTTATCAACTTAAGTTACAAATGTTTTGTAAATATGTAAAGGAGTAACCTTGTTAGTCTTAATAGTTGACGGAAATAGAAATGAATATTATTAAAAATTAAATTATCATAAATAAATTAGAATTTCAATTGGAATGACAAAATAATAATGTATTTTTTGTAATTGAAGCTACTAAAGAGCTTTACTGAGGATATGTTCTATGTCTGTTCAAGCCTACATCTATAATGTTAATGGTCATGTTTATTTCATATAGACTGTAAGTAATGTGTTATTGCATGCTGTATAACAGTGAGATATGAGACCTATATACAGGGTTAATTTTTGAGTGTTAAGATTTGTAAAAAGTCGTAAAACAAAATGTTTTTGGGATTGATATGGAGAGGCTGCCTGCAAGAGAGGTGATGCGCTGATATTTGACGCAATAAAATGATATGGTTTGATCAAATATCGCACCACACACAATAGATGACGACTACTTTGACGAAGGGGTAAACCTATCTGCCTAAGACGCCAGTGGTTGCGGGTTCGATTCCCGCCCGGAACAAGAAAAACAAAAAATGTTCCGGGTCTGGGTGTTTATCTATATATGTATTTATATTCTAGGTTCCCCCCTAGTTCGCTACATGGTATCTCATAACACAAGCTTCGCTTACTTTGCGGCCACGTAGTTGGTGTGATTGTCTGGGGATTTTATTTATTTTATTCGATTTATTTATAGAATATGGGTTCGAATACAAAAAGCTACATGTACATAGGATACATGTAGCATCATGTATGTCATGATATTTCTACAAGACAGGCTATGTATTACAGCATATTACTGCACTGCTTCTAAAGTAAAATTACCTATCAATAATTTGATAACTGTTGTACAAGACTTTTAAACAATCCTCATTAACATGTACGCTTTTATAATAAAATTACAAAAATATTTAAGATTTACCCTTCGATAGATTTAATAAGGATAACTGTTGTGTGAAAAGGTCTGCTATAAGATATTCGGATGCAGTAAGATGGGATACCCTGGCTGAAAAACTTTATTGTGTAATTTTGAAAAGATGATTGCTGTTGAGTTTCTTGCCACTTCTTCTCAACAGATCGACTTTCCGAAGTGGTTATAGATTCAATTCAATTTGTAAACAGTTTATCTTTTCAAGTGTATTTAAATACATACATAACTTCACGCCTGTATCCCTTACGGGGTAGGCAGAACACCAGAGGTTATAGGACCATTTGATGTCACGTTTGACTTTCGAGGTTTTATCATGATGGAAAGAGACTATTGCAGTGACAGGGGGTCAACCTGTCGCCCACAAAAACGCCAATAAAACCTCTGTCTAATTAAATACCTACGAAATAAAGATATTTTTGACTTTGACTTTGACCCGGTTGGAACTTGAATCAAGATCACACTGAAAGTAAATATACGACTTATGCACCACAGAGCTCGTAGTATCTTAAAACTTTATAATTCGGTCAATATGTAAATCATTCAATTGTTATTACCAAGTGATATACGATGTCACCAAGACTGCAATTCGGGTAATGATCACTTCTCCGAACGTTATCACAAATCATTCCATCAAGTTAATCCTCGGGGATTTCTGTATGTAATTGTAGTCATTCGGCCCCAACAATCGATACGACCTTCGTACTAATGCTTCCGTACTTGGGCACGGTATTTATAGATTTCTGGAATAAAGCAGATTAAGTCAACTGAGCGAAATAGATCATTTGCGAAACGGCATTCTGTGAACTGGTATTTTGTGATTATGTTTAATTGTGTACGGGTTGGATTGAATAAATGAATTCTATATTTAGATCAGTTGTTGTTTTTTATACATACATGCATAACGTCACGCCTGTATCCCTTATGGGGTAGGCAGAACACCAGAGGTTACAAGACCATCTGATGTCACGTTTGACAAATTTGGAGGTATTATAAAGATGGAGTGAGACTATTGTTGTGACAGGGGTCAGCCTATCGCCCACAAAAACGCCTTTAAAACCGCTGTCCCTTTTTTTCATACTTCAGTATAAAGGTATCTTTGTACCGTTTTCGTCCTTATAAGTACCACCGCCCTGTTTTTTTTCTCGTGCGTTCATAATTCCAAGAAAAGGGATGGCAGGTTTTGGCCTATGGCCTGTACACGATTATTTTTGGAAAGTTTTATACATTATAACTTGCGTTGTATTCTTTGATAGCGCGATATAGGATAACAAATAATTCCGTCTTGTCGTTGCCATGTAGCATCGATGGATGTCCAGCGGTCTACATTTTTAGGCGTGTCTGGAAAAGGCGACTAATCCGAGTAAATCTTGCTTGGGGTAGGATCCCTTCAGAGTCCAACTGGCTAGCGACCACCTTTCATATAACATTTGACGCCTTATATCACCGCTTCAGAGATCATGTGTTCCAGCAATATTTTATGAAGATTCAGTTCTTTCCTAAACCCACGTAGGGAAGGAAATGGCTATTCACCAACATTCAGCCAGGAGACGTCCACTGCTGGACATAGGCCTCCCCCAAGGTTTATCACTATGCTCGGTCCCGTGCCGCCCTCATCCAGCGTTTACCGGCGACTTTGACCAGATCGTCGGTCCATCTTGCCGGGGCCTGCCTACGCTGCGTCTCCCAGTACGTGGCTGCCACCTGGCTGTTCGTTTTAGACCAATTAATTCAACTTGACTTACCATCAGGAAGGGATTAAGATCAAATGTGGGCTTCGTCTCTTATAAAATAATATATCTTTATACGAAGAATTCAAATGAAGCAAAAAAGCTACTGTAAAGAAGAATGGCAAGGTCCCATACATTGTCAGTACCGCTTTTATTTCACATAGCATTCACGTACCTCAAACTTAATATGTGCGTTTTATTACTTAGATAACGAGTAATCAGAATATAATTATTAGATTTATACAGAAGTTGGGAATAAAAAGTCAAAACAATAATCTAACCTAAAAATTACAGGAATTTATAGTCCGTCTTTTCTAACATGGCGTCGTATTTTGAAACCATTACATTACATAAGCAGGTATTAACCAATCCAGAGGTTTGAAACGGGGTGGCGGCGCGGGCGGCTTAATTCAAGTTTGACAGTAGGACTTTACAACTATTATTTTTTATTGCCGGGAAATTAAAAAATGTGCTTTCGGCAAGTTTAATTTGATTTTATTGTATTTCTAAATATTCCCAACAACTATCACAACAATAGATGTTGGAAAAAACGTGTCTCATATTGACCTATTAACTACATATAGCCCGGTTTTGATACGCTTGAAAACTCTAAAATTAAGTGATACCGTGGCCGCCAATCTCCTTTTCTTAAAGTTCAGCTATGCTTTTCCTGAAGTTGTAGAGGTCGTACGTGTTTGAAAGTTTGTAGCAGAGCAACATTTTAGTTCATTTGTATATTTTTAATACTAACTACATTGTGGCATATTATTGACTTAAGTAAGTTTGGATAGAGTGTAACCGCGCCGTGACAAAAGCCTATCTCTATATTGTTTAGGTAACAGCGAATCCATACCGTTGTATTTACGTAACTTTCTAAACCTATTTTACGTAGAAAAATATCGTTGTATAGATCCTTATAGCCTTTATAATCTCCTCAAGAGTAAGGTTCTAAAAAAGCCAGAAAATTACATACATACATACATAACTTCACGCCTGTATCCCTAATGGGGTCGGCAGAACACCAGAGGCTATAAAAGCATCTGATGTCACGTTTGACATATTTGGAGGTATTATTATGTTGGAGAGACTATTGCAGTGACAGAGGGTCAGCCTATCGTCCGCAAAACACCAATAAAACTTCCGTCCTTTAACTGACTTTTAAAGTATGCCCGGGAAGAGAAGCACCTGGCACATTCGATGTTTTTCCTTTGCTCCCAGTCCAGAAAATTACCGTTTTTAAATTCTATTTTTCATAATATTTTATCCTTTTTATGTCATAAAAATATGTAACAACTACAAATTCATCATTAACAATCTGCGGAAGAAGATAAATGAACGAGACAGCCTTATGAATTATGAATGCAGTGCTGCTCTTCTCTCCAAATGAAACCCAATCCTTGACCCCTTGTAACTGGAGCGAGGCGAATCAATGGTGGCTGGACCAATAGGTCACTGCCAGAGAGGTACACTCACAGATATACATCTAAATAGATAATGCAAATGCATGTATATTGCATGTCTGAACCCCGACCAAGCATCAAGGTTGGTCACTGCTAAATTCAGTCCGCGCGTATGTATGCCTGTTAGAAAATCGATATCGTTTTTAATAACCGATTTCATCGCCGGCTTCATCATCGGTTTCTTTTTATCAATTTGTATTTCTCGTCACTTTATATAATTTATTGTGACACTTGCGTTATCTATGTAGATGTATGTCTGTGGTACACGACTTGTAGTGGGTTTAGATGAGACGTGGAAATCTGTCTTATTATATTACGCTGGAAGAAATGACTTATAATTGATAAGGACGTGAACAAATTGCTCTTTTTTATATAAATGTTTTTCGTACATTTTATGACCATTTGATATGGATTGGTTATTTAATTCAAAGTCAATGTCAAAATGCTATTCATTTCGTATGTAGCTCTTAAAGAACCTGAACTGTACTAACCCGTAATAAAAGGAAGAAGCAATTTCTTTATATTGTTTTGTGATTAGGATAAAACGTTAGTTTTAGTTCATTCTGCAAATAAGTCAGATTTAAGTTTAACGAATTGACAGTTTCCTACAAAAACTTAATTCTTATTAAGTTATCGAGGTCTCGGATTACATTGAAACTGACCGCATAAATGCATGTAGCACACTAAATGTGTTACATTATAAATTGAAATTAATCCGAAGCCATTCCAGAACTTTCCATTGGAGAAAAAGTGGGAAGAAACTAAGAAAATCCAAAAATATAGCCTTAGCGGCTATCGAATGCAAAAATTGTTTTTTAAATCCAAATAGAAGTTTTTAAGTGAAGCAGGTTCAAACAAGCGAACTCTGTCGCTTTATTATACTGGCAATTGGTATCGATGTAGGAATTAGACAAGTAGAAAGTTGAACGTTTCATTCTAAATGAAATTTCGACTATAAAATACATCAGACAAGTTTAGTGTAACTATAAACATTGTATGTAATAATAGTATATTATGTAACAAGTGAGCTAAGTTGCTAATTACAGTCGAGGCTGTGATTTAATAATGAGCCGAGACTGTAATTAGCAACGCTCACGAGTTACATACGATGTTTTTCAACACACTTGTGAGTAAAAGACAGACATACGTGGTCATAAAATTTATTTGAAGCAGCTGTTAGCTGCTGCGCGTCAGTAGCCCTGTCCCATTACACGTACACACGCTATTGTTGCTTGGAGGCGCTGCGCGCGCCGCTGCTGCTGCACGCGCTCATATATTTAATGTATTACCCGGATCAATAAAATATCCTCTATTTACTCGGATGTAATTTGTACTAAGGTACAATTCAACTTTGTAGGATTCATTATATTATGCACTAGGGTATAATATATTATGCACGCGTGACTTATAGCCCAGTTTATAGTTCTAAATTCAATAGAATAAGGCTCACTTTACGAGCAAGTGTTTTGAAAATAAATAAAATCCCCAGACAATCAGAGCAACTACATGGCCCCAAAGTAAGCAGAGCTTGTGATATGGGATACCATGTAGCGAACTAGAGAGAACCTAGAATATAAATACATACTATATAGATAAACGCCCAGACCCGGAACATTATTTTTTTCTTGATCCGTGCAGGAATCGGACCCGCCACCACCGTCGTCAAAGTTAAAATAAAAATAAAATAAAATCCCCAGACAATCCATCATACCATGTACCGAACTAGGGTATAACCTAGAACATAAATTATAGATAAACGCCCAGTCACGGAACATAATTTTTCCTTGTTCCATGCGGGAATTGAACCTGCGATCACTGGCGTTTGAGGCAGACAGTGTTACCCCATCCATCACCAAATTTAACTATTCAATACATGTATGTAAGGGTTAAATCAAGTTCTAGTCACTTAAACAAGCTAATTGTAAGTATCTAGTAGCTAGGCGATGCAGACAGAATGGTGCCGGCATTAGCAAGTCAAACAACAGATAACCACGTGTGGCGTGAGAAACTGCATGCATCTACATACGCGAGTAGGCCGGTACACTCAGACCCGTATTCTGAAGGCTTACTTAAGAATTTATCATTTCTTAAGAATAGATTAGCTGTTCATTCTCCATCATCATTAGGTTCTACATTCCGATCGGTCCTGCGCTACCCACATCCAGGGCGACTTTGACCAGAGCGCCATAGAGAACAGCCAAAAATTAGCTACCTTCATATCGGGGGTAGGGTTAGACTTAACCGATCATAGGTACATGGTTCAAGTTTTCAAAGGTATTTATACTTCCATGCTGGACTAAGAGCGAAAGAAAAACACAGAATAAACCAGCTGCTTCTCTTCCCGAGCATACTGTAAAATACAGTTAAGGGACAGAGGTTTTATTGGCAATTTTGTGGGCGATAGGCTGACCCCCTATCACTGCAATAGTCTCTCTTCATCATTGTAATACTTCCAAATTTGTCTATCGTCTATCTAAATTTGTACATCTATTAGATGCTTTTATAGCCTCTGGTGTTCTGTCTAACCCATAAGGGATACGGGGTGAATTTATGTAGATTATCTATTGATTCTCCATCATCATCATTCAGTTTGGAGACGCCCACTGCTCAAAGGCCACGGTTCTCCACACCAAACGGTCCTCCGCTACCCACATCCATGGTTTTTGACCAGAGCGTCATAGAAAGTTGTCAAAATTCAGTCTAATTTCAGTGGTGGCAGGGTTAGATTTACTTGTAGTTGATTCTACTTGGTCTAAGCGTCTAAAGTTATTTACGATTGGTTCAGCTTAGAAGCCTACCCCTGGATAACCGATTCGTAAAAGGGCCATTCATCCGAGAAATCAGTGCTTGGTGGATGATTTCAGGATGCATTTCAGGGTTTGCCTGCTCGGGACCACCTATCATATAAAATATGCTGCCAACTGTAACCGCTCCGGTAGATATATATTCCGGTAATGTTTTAGGGTTGAGGTAGTTCCTTACACGGGCATGGTAAAGCTATAAATATATTACTTTTTATCTGGATTTTTCTACTAAATCAAAATTTATTGTCTTTTAGCTATGAACGCAACTTGAATCTTTGTTTTTAATAGAAAATAAATAATTAATGAGTAGAAATAAGTTTATTTTATTTATAAGGAGTTGACTGTACATATTGTAGTATTGTTGTTGGTGTATGGAGACCGCTGTGGGAATTCGTAGATATCTCTATAGGCTGTATACGTAGTTCATTATATTTAATTAAATAAATATCCTTGCTAGCTGATTCCTGCGGGGTCACATCCTATAAGGATATAATTGCACGTGTTATTTGCGGTTGTACAACATGTGAAGTTTGATTGAAATTCATTGAGACTTTTAACTGAAAGCAGCGTGTTGCACACACTATTTGTGCGAACAAGTCCGCAGCGTGTATGAAGTCTTCATGGCGCGCAAAAATTCCTTCGCGAATTTTTGTAAAAATAAAAATGCCTTTAGCGGGCTTGGTTTAGGTTCCATACAAAAACGCTAGAGACGTGGCAACAGGGCAAGAATGGAATGCCATGGAATGGAACCGCGCCCTCGTATCGTAGATTCAGCTCTTAAGGTTTTGAACCTAACTCGTACCCAACGCTGGATTTTCTGCGACTGCGTTACCAAAGTTCAATTCAGACCTGCAATTTAAACTATTCCCAAATAAACCGAAGAGCGGTGGCGTCTCGCCACAAAGTTTGGGTGTGCACAAGTTTCAAACAAATCTAATTTTAGCGCAACATAGGCCTCGATTATAAGAATTAGTTATCAGACTAAGTTGATAGAAAACATACCGAATCCTCCAAAAATTTGACAAGTTTTTAATTTATTATAGAAATTAACCATTTCACTGTTCTTATTAGAAATCACACTCACGCTTGACCTCAATCTCACCCGATGGAAAATGATGATAAGTCAAGGATGAAACTGGGGGGTTTTAATTTGTGGTATACTTTTAATGAAAGTTAATTACTTAAAATAAGGCTCCTTAAGGGGCTCTACCAAATATCTCTGAGCAGTTGTTCTTATAAACATCATAGCCAATTCTGTCGGTTATGTCATCATCAACATCAGCCGGGAAACGGTCTCCTCTAAGGTGCTCCACGTCGTGTGGTCCTGCGCTACCCTCATCCAAAATTAACCGACGCCTTTGACCTGATCGTCGGTCCACCTTGTGGGGGGCCTACCAACGCTGCGTCTCTCATCGGTGGTTATGTATCTACATACATACATTACTTCACGCCTGTACCTTTTATGGGGTAGGCAGAACACCAGAGGTTATAAGACCATCTAATGTTACGTTTGACTTTGGAGGTATTATAATGACGATTGAGACTATTGCAGTAAAAGGGGGTCAGCCTATCGCCAACAAAACACGCCAACAAAACCTCTACCCTTAACTGACTTTTACAGTATGCCCGAGAAGAGAAGCAGCTGGTACATTCTATGGTTTCCTTTCGCTCCCAGTCCAGCATGGAAGCTCTTCTAAATAATCTACTGATTGGTAAGAGTATGATTTCCTCATTTTGAATATTTGTCTACTTCGATACTATATCTATTGAGTAGGAATTATCCCCCAGTTCGATTTAACTACAATCGAGACAAAGAATCTACATTGTTTGTGCCGATAGCCGGTCAATTAGCTCGCTCGCAGGCAATTCCGTGGCGATTAGCGGCAATTTGTGAACTTCTGGCATTGAGTGCTGTTGCTATGTTCTGAAGCTCAAGTTCATGTGGGATGCAGACACGATGTTGTTTATGAAGTTAATTATTGGATCATTTTCGAAATCGAAGTAAAAGTGTTTTATTACATACATACATAACTTCACGCCTGAGTCCCTTTTAGGGTAGGCAGAATACCAGAGGTTATACATTATACAACCATCTTATGTTATGTTTAACAATTTTTGAGGCATTATAATGTTAGAGAGAGACTATTGCAGTAACAGGAGGTCAGCGTATCGCCCACAAAAAGGCCACTAAAATCTCTGTCCCTTAGCATTTTATTCATGATGTTATAAGGGCGAACGACACCAAATAGTTTTATGTATCGCTAACATGTCCATAGAGACTTGCAAGTTCAAGGGTACATTAGGACATATAGAAGTGTAACTGTTCTTTTGTCTATAGTCGGTTATGTCTAGACAAAAATGATATTAATAATTTTATGTCCAAAAAATACTAGGGCAGCTTTTAAACTTGATAACTATGAGCTGCTTTTCACTAGGTTCACTAGATGAATGCTGGATATAATATTATGTCTAAACTTAAAAAAAAATCCTCGAAATGGAATGGAAGGGAGAATTCTTTCAGCCCAGGAAGTATTACTATGACCAAGTTATATTGCTAATTCCGCGAATACATAATACCGGTGATGCTGGTGTTGGTGCAACGCTTTCCCTCATAAACGATTCCCTCGTTGCAGGCTTTGGGACGAGAACCAGCAAACAAATACTCGGAATACTACACCCCGCACCACGGATCCGTCGCTAAGGCGGGCTATGACAACTCCTTGTGACGTCCTCTTCTGGATATGACCAATTCTGTTTTTGACCACTTCTTGTTACGCCCGGTTCTAGTAATGCCCGCTTCTGTTTTTGACCACTTCGTGTTATGAATACTACAAGTAAGAGCGAGAGCAAAAGTTCTTAATTGTAATTTACGAAGTTTTCCCACAACGTTTTTTTTTATTAACCGAATTCAAAAAAAGGAGGTTATCAGTTTGACCTGTATGTATGTATGTTTGGTGGCGATTTTCTCACGTTTGGCTGAACCGATTTGGATGCAGTTTTCAGAAAAAGATTCGTCATGTTTAGAAGAAGGTTTTAGTATATTAACCAACTTTAAAAAAATAAGGTTTTCAATTTATCTGTTTATTTTGTATGAGATATGAGCCGAATGTTCCGCCGAACATTCGTATTTCGTACAACATTTGTCTTCAGCCGAATGTTTGATTGATTTGCCGAATAATTACCGAATACTAGCAGTTTCCCGCAGATTTACCTGCACAACTTCTGATTAAAAGTAGCCAACTTACAAAGAGAAGTTTAACCTGTATGTTAATTATGTTTGTCATCGATTATCTTGCGTTTGGCTGAACCGATGTTGATGCGGTTTTTAAAAGGGTATTTGTCCCATTTAGGAGAACCTTTTACCTTTCACTTACTTTTAATTTAGGGCTAGCTTTTAGTTTTTTCATAGTTAGTTAGTTTCCATATTTGTAGATAAATGTGATAGATTTTTTAGTGATAAGCTTTGGATAAGTTCTTAGCTGACTGTTTGCACGAAGATTGTTTTAAGCGAATCTCTTTTCGTTTGTCAGTTTCTGCAGCACGAGCATGCTGGCGATACCTAAACAAGACCATCTCGTGCTGCATCAAATCGTCGTTAGTTTTCGTTGGAATTTAATTCCTCTTCTTTCTTAAAGCGTCTTTCTCCATATTTTTCTACCTAGGCCTACAGGTAAAACGTATATAAAAATAGTAGGTAGGTCAAAGTCATGATTTTACAGTACCAAAACATCACATTACAAGAAGAAGTAGGTAGTCTGATACCAAAACTAGCCCAAAACTTATCACTAAAAAACTATCACTAATATCTATAACTGTAGAACCTAACTAACTATGAAAAAACTAATAACTAGTCCAAAACAAAAACCTAACACTAAAAAGTATGAAATAAAAAATAAATAAAAAAAGTCATAAAACCAAAACCAAAATGAAAGCAAACTAATTATTTCTTTTTAAGAAAAAGTGAACCGCATTCAAAAAACCAACCCACTAAAAATGTTTAAATAATTTTTATAAATGCCATCCTATTCCTGTTTCTATTCCATCTATATTACTACCCCGTATAGTAAATTTCTGCCAAAAATTAATTAATATTAATGAATGTAATAAGAACATTAACAATTTATCTGGGTAGGTATTTACATAGTTTTTGAAGTCGGTGCCAAACCAATACAAGTAAGACTGCTGCCAAACAGAGAAAATTATAAGGCGAACGTATCAACGAAGATGGCGCTGTTCTCAATTGGGATGGCGCTGTTCTCTAAAATACAGACTGTCTAATTTAGGGGCCAGACAATTCACTGTGCTACACTTTCTTTGACGGAAAAAATACTCAAACTCAAACTCAAAAAAATCTTTATTTCGTAAGTATTTAGATACATTTGAAATAAGTCAAATAATTTACAAATTGAACTGAATCTACCACCACTTCGGAAAGTCGATCTGTTGAGAAGAAGTGGCAAGAAACTCAACAGTATACCGAAAAGCACACACTTGAGGGCCACACGTCGTCGTCGTCGCGTCGTCGTGAGTGGATGTAACTTCGTTGATACGTTCGCCTTATAATTTTCTCTGTTTGGCAGCAGTCTTACTTGTATTGGTTTGGCACCGACTTCAAAAACTATGTAAATACCTACCCAGATAAATTATTAATGTTCTTATTACATTCATTAATATTAATTAATTTTTGGCAGAAATTTACTATACGGGGTAGTAATATAGATGGAATAGAAACAGGAATAGGATGGCGTTTATAAAAATTATTTAAACATTTTTAGTGGGTTGGTTTTTTGAATGCGGTTCACTTTTTCTTAAAAAGAAATAATTAGTTTGCTTTCATTTTGGTTTTGGTTTTATGACTTTTTTTATTTATTTTTTATATTGTAAGGATAGGACGTTTGTTTTCCATGCCACCTGATGGAAAGTGCGCATGAAGACTATGGTGTTACACGTCCTTCAACGAGAAACCTATTCACTCGACACTTAAAAGTTCCAGGACTGTAGTGGTCAGGAAAAACAGACGCAGGCAGATTGTTCCACTCCTTGGCAATCCGTACCAAAAAGGAACTATCGAAGCGTTTTGTTCGACTTCTTGGTAAATCCACTATATAGGGATGGAAGTTCTGTCTGCGTCTGGTAGTCCGGTGGTAAAAAGAGGTGGGTTCAATTTGGTCAAAAAGAGCACTCGCACACTCACCAAAATGTAGTCGATAAAATACTGTCAAACAAGCAACCTTACGACGATGCTCCAGCGTCTGCAATTTTTTATTTGTAAGGTTGTTGTTATTTATGATTTTACGAGCTCTTCGGTCAACAGAGTCTAGCGCTTCGAGCTGGTATTTGGCAGAACTATCCCAAAGGTGACTGCAGTACTCCATGGACGACCTCACTTGGGCTGTGTATAAGTTGAGCAGCCGTTCAGGGCTGAAGTACCGCCGGACCTTCGAGATGATACCCAATTTTTTGGAAGCCGTTTTAGCCATAGAATCAATCGAAAAAAATCGAGTTTTGTTTCAACGAGATGGGTCCTTAGGGTGTAACTGCAAAGGTGTATATATTTTTATCACTAGTGCTCGATATGTAAGATGGATGTCGGCAAAGTGTCAATTGATTCAATCAATAGTTATACTTCTAGTTTCCTGTATGTTAAACAAATGTATTTCAGGTAACCTTAAACCACCTTGTTTGCTGTCATAATCAATAGATCATCGGTTATTGTTCTCACATTGTGTTGCATATGCATTCCAAGTCCCAAATACATCGTCCCGGCCCAGTGCCCCATTGTCCCCTAACAATACTTGGACGGCCCCTGGTTGTTAATCCAAGATTGGCCTCACACCACCTGCGAGTCACGTGTATTGACTCACTGTCAATGAACATAGAACGACTGGAAACGCTTGAGGTTTTTATACACAGCTATAGAAGGTAAGCAGTCTTCTATTTAATTAAACACTTAATTAAACAAAATTTTAACTCGACGTTTCGTTGTCTGCACCACTGGGATCACGAGAATTATAATAAAATAAATAAAATCCCCAGACAATCACACCAACTACATGGCCCCAAAGTAAGCATAGCTTGTGTTATGGAATACCGTGTAGCGAACTAGGGGGGAATCTAGAATATAAATACATAAATAGTATTATAGATGATATTCGATGACAAGTATATTAGATGACATGGAACATTTTTTTCTTGTTCCGTGCGGGAATCGAACCCGCAACCACTACTGTCTGAGGCAGACAGGTTTACTCCTTCAAAGTAATCTTCGACCTAACCTAACGCGATAAATGGGGTTAAAAAGTGTTTTTAATAGAATGAATATAATTATTAAACAGTCTTCTGTTTTTTTTTCTTTCTGAATATGAAAATCAAAAGTAAGAATTGCTTAACTTTACACAGCCCTGTGTGAGCAAGGAAAGTGTCAACCTAACCGTGTTCCAACTTTATTTATAAAAGTAAAATATAATATTATGGACTCTAGGTTTTGATGCCTTTTAGGAACGATGGTACTGTATTTAATATAGTTGATTGATAATTATAAAATCAAGACGATACGAAGAAATTATATTTCGAATTGAATTATTTATATCTGTGTATATAACGCAAACTGTACTATTTTTAACTCCGTATAAAATATTTTATTTTAATTATCACACAAATTGAATGTTTAAGTTTTAAATAGCAACTTTTAAATAAGCTACAAAGAATTAAGTTAACCCTAGTGATTGTATGAAATCAAATATACAAGAACGATTTTGAGTTTAAGTGGAATTTTAGTATTAGCTATCTGTTTCGCGCGGTTTAAGAGGTAGCCTTTGTGCTATTTCAGACACTGTAACTATGCCAAATTTCATCCAAATCCGTAGAACCATTCTGCCGTGATTGAGGAACTATACACTCATGCACGACATCAACTGTACATATATTAATTGTGCCATAAGGTTTTTGTAATTTAATTAACAACATTATATAAAATTGTTAATTCACATGACATTGGACATTTGGAAAGGATGAGTGAAAGTAGATTTACGAAAGAGGTGTACAGAACAAGAATGGATGGTGAACGTACGCCAAGCAAATTGGTGACGTTCTTAAAAAAGCCTAGTTAAAAGGAACCGTAACCGGCGATCTTGTATGAAAAGATTAATGAACGTTTAGGAAGCGAAAGAGGTATGTCTGCATCGAAGCAATTGGTGTTCCCTTGTCCCTGCTCACCCCAAAGGGAGACAGCGTGAGGTTATGTATGTATGTATGTATAAATCACATTTTTTATTCATTTTATATAAGCACAGTCACTTCCATTCCACGCACACATACCACCATGACACCGCAACAGTTACTCACGGTACCTACTACGCGGCACATGCGCGCGCGCACGTTACTTGTGACTCACACGGCGCACGAGTTGATAGCTTCTTCGACTTGACTGTTAGTTAACACAGTAGCAAAAGATTGGTAGATAAATTGGTGGTAGAATTCTTTTTATCCCCAGCAAAACTTGTGATATGGGATACCATGTAGCGAACTAGGGTGGAAACTAGAATATAAATACATATATAGATAAACGCCCAGACCCGGAACATTTTTTTTCTTGTTTCGTGCGGGAATCAAACCCGCGATCACTGTCTGCCTCAGAGTTCGCCAGGTTAGCAAATTTCACCGAAAATCTGCCGCCAAATTATTATTTATTTTTAAATATTACCTTTTTATTACGGACTAAGCTTGAAAGAAGGATGCGTTTTTTAGTCTGGGTAAAGCATATACCATTCCACTTCATCGTCTACCAGGGTGGTCTGAAAAGTTTCCGACCTTAACGCAAAGATGGCGCCACTCGTCAACAAAAGCTAGTGAATGTAGTTGTGCATCTTTTGACAGGTTACTCACCAAAGTTTCGGCCATTTTGGACGCGCAGTTTTTAGTTGACAGTCGTTTGAGTGAGTACATGTGAGTGTTTTTGTGAAAATGGAAAAAATTGAGTATCGAGCTGTTATTAAATATTTGTTTTTGAAAGGCAATACGCCTACGCAAATCAAAAATGAGTTGGACTCTGTGTATGGGGACTCTGCACCATCATTTACCACAGTGAAATTTTGGGCAGCTGAATTTAAACGTGGCCGTAAGAGCTTGGGAGACGATGAACGTTCGGGACGTCCAAAAACTGCAACTACTGACGATAACATTGCTAAAGTTCACGAAATGGTGTTAGACGACCGCCGAATTAAAGTGAGAGAGATAGCAGAGGTTATGAAAATGTCCAAAGAACGTGTTTGTCACATATTAAAACAAGATTTAGACATGAGAAAGCTGTCCGCGCGTTGGGTGCCGCGTTTGCTCACGTTAGAACAAAAACGTGTTCGAATGAACATTTCCAAGGCTCTGTTGGCGCAGTTTAGGCGCAATAAATCCGAGTTTTGGCGCCGATTAATTACTGTAGATGAAACTTGGATACACCATTATACGCCCGAAACAAAACTACAGTCAAAACAGTGGACTGCAAGGGGGGAACCAGCTCCAAAAAAAGCAAAAACTGTTTTTTCGGCTGGGAAAGTGATGGCGACTGTTTTTTGGGATAGTCATGGAGTTATCTTAATCGATTATCTTCAAAAAGGAAAAACCATTACAGGAGCATACTACGCATCATTACTTGACGAGCTGAAGGCACAAATTGCGGAAAAACGGCCACATTTGCAGAAAAAGAAAATCCTGTTTCACCAAGACAACGCGCCGTCTCACACCTCAGCGGTTGCCATGGCAAAAATCCACGAGTTACGGTTTGAACTGCTTGACCATCCGCCTTACTCACCAGATCTGGCCCCAAGCGACTTCTTTTTGTTCCCTCATCTAAAAACTGCGCTCGGAGGACAAAGATTTTCGTCAAATGAGGAGGCAATCACCTTTGTGAACAATTATTTTGCAGAGAAAAACGCCGAGTACTATTTGGACGGGTTACAGAGATGGGAGCATCGCTGGGAGAAGTGTGTAGACTTACAAGGAGACTATGTAGAAAAATAAATAAAAAAATTAAGAAAAAAAATCTTGTATCATTGTTAGGTTGGAAACTTTTCAGACCACCCACGTAAATAATAAAAGCTTAGGTAAATTAACAAACTTGGGAACTGCTTCATAATAAAATTAATTATCTCCTTTAGGTTCCTAGTAATTTAAAAATAAACAGCTTCTGTGTAACGATTAAAATACACAATTATCCTGTTTAATTTTCTTACGTCAAATTTCATATGCCAAGTAAAGTAATTGTTTTGTAACGTTATTGGTAGAGTCACCGCGGTGTTTAAGAGTCGTGAGTCACAGTCCGTACATGTCCCTTATTAGGACCTTAACGATATTTCACTATTATATTACTCATAAGTGTGATTTGTTAGTTGTTATTTGCATAATTTTTAAGGACGTTGTTATAGAGGTGTGATAGGCATATTGGTTGGGTGTGTCATAGTATCAGTTGAAATCATTAAGGAATCATCACAATTGAAATTGCTTTAAAAAGGTATGATTCACTTAAATTCAAGATTTGGTTACAAGTTATAAGTTCTAAGTAACAAGTCCTATGTATTTGTTTTATATGAATTGTTATAATAATTTTTGATTTGCACGTTTAATTAAATATTTGACATTTCATTGGTATACTGTTCCCTTCAGGACGTAGCTGAAAATCAGCGTTTTGCTCTTCCGAGCAAATGCCAACGCTGAGCTACCTCCTATTGCGCTGCTACAGCACACATACTTATCACACTAACCAGTCATTCTTTATTTGTAATCCTAGTTTTTAAGTTTTATAATTAAGTATTATTGTGATATTTATGTGAATTGTTGGTATCAATAAAGTTTTTATCTATCTATCTATCTATCTAAGTTTAAAGTAACTACTAAGATATATTTTTATTCTTGCGTCTTCAAATTAAATAACCGAAAATCGTTAGTGTGTTAAAAAACGTAATGTAAACGTATGCGTAAATAAGTAGGATTCATTTGTAAACAGAATGAAAACCTTGATCAATCGATCAAAACAGGTTTTTGTTTATCAGGCTCTAAATATAGTTCAAATTTGTCCTTGATATATTTAAAAATAAATAAAATAAAGTTCTGATAAAAGCGTTAGTACAAAATATATGAAACATGGATGAACAATCTTTGGGTTGGTGTTAACTGTTTAAAAAGCTAAAAGCAGAACTTTACTCGCTACTTATTATCAGATCAACTTAAAAAATACAATTATATATATATGTCCTACAATCTAAGATGCCTACTCATTGAAGTGTTGTTGAATTCTTTTCAATGGGAAAATAATGGGACTTACGTCAGTGAAGTAAACAATAAACCAATGATACACCTATAAATATTTAGTTAATTGCAACTGTTTCCTAGGCCCGTGTGCTTTCACCTTCGACCCCACCTTCGCGTACCATCAGGTGACATTGAGGTAAAAGGCGGGCTTTCATAAAAAAAAAATGAAAATCTTGAACTTTTTAAAGTAAAATTTATGCCACGAAAACCTGATGTCGTTTTATTTTCAACCGACTTCCAAAAAAGGAGCAGGTTCTCAATTCGTCTGTATGTTCTTTTTGTGATATTTCGTAAAACTATTAATTGATTTTGAAAATTGTTGTTTCATATGATAGAAGATACTTCATAGTTGGTCTCATATAAATTTCATTGAAATCGGTTACGTACTTCCTTGAAAATTTCAAACTTTTGAAAAAATATGTATGATTTCACAGTATGTTTGTTTACGTTGATGACACACTCTCAACTCAGCCAAAGTTTTGGCGTGAAGTCAGTTTTTTTGATGCTCTGCATTCGTTGATTCATCATCATCACGACTCTTTTTAAAGAGCCCACTGCAGGGCTATGAGTCTCTCCCCTGGGTGACGAGGAGGCATAGGCCATACTCCACCAAGCCGGCCCAGTGCTGGGTGGTGGATGTCTGAATTTTCAGGGCGCCGAAAATAGCTTCTGACAAACTCTAACGACTACTGTATACAAGTATACAGCACCCGGGACCGACTGCTTAACGTGCCCTCCGAAGCACGGAAGTCGAATTCGTTGATTATTATTGTATCACAATTTATTACCTACATTTTTTTTATTTCTAGTCGATCAAATTATCCTGGCGTCGTCATGGTGAGAATGAGTGCAACGGCATTTAAAATAAATGTTGGCGTTATTCTTTTTCTTTTCAAGGGCAAGTAAGGGTCAAGAAAAAGAGAAGACAAATTAACTGAAATATTTATGCAACAGATACTTAATCTATACTTATAATAAATCTGTAGAAAGATCAATTCTGTACATAAGATATTTTTTCAAAATAACTATCAGGGGCTGATTAGTGATCGATACTGATGCCAAAAATGCAATCAGTAAAATTTTTGTCTGTCTGTCTGTCTGTATGTTCCTTATAGAAACAAAAACTACTCGACGGATTTTAACGAAACTTGGTAAAATTATTCTCCATACTCCTGGGCAGGTTATAGTATACTTATTATCACGCTACAATCAATAAGAGCAGAGCAGTGAAGGGAAATGTTGGAAAAACGTTAGAAACTACTTCATTTTTTAAGCTTCCGTCGCACACGCCTTAATAGTTAAAGCTACATAGAAATCATGTATGAAAGAAACATTCTTCATAAAATTATATAAAAAATATCCCACAACAGTATATATCTATATTTTATGGTTGACTCACAATAACACGTGTAAATCCCGATAGCTTAGCAGTTCGGAGCTTTCTGATTATATTTGTTTACTCTTACGTTTATAATACTCTCACTCATCTCTAATTTTAAAAAATTAACATTATTACCTATTCAATAAAAAAATAATCATAGAAATCGGTATAGAAACACCAAACTTATACATGAAATACGCTAATAACCCATCGCGCGTGAATACTGAATCATATAGGGATTATTTTTGCGTAACGGTTGCCGCGCTCGACGCGGCTCGCGGCGGTAGGGTATAAAAAGGCGGGAGGCGAGCGCAAGCTTTTGCGCGATTAAATATAGGCAGGTACAGAAGGAACAAGCGTTACATTACCTGTCAAATTTCCCCAACCAATTTTAACTTATTATCGAGGGCATAGAGTTCAAATTCAAGTAAAAAATTTTGACAGATTTGTAACGCTTGATGTACTGCCTTCTGTACATACATAAAATGGAAATCAAGGTTTTGTTTATTTCATGATCGTTTCTGCCTCTTGGAAGTCAGAAACCGTAAATTTCTTCGGAATAAAAAGTAACGTATGTGTTAACTACTATACCAAATTACATTAATATTGGCTTAGCCGTTTGGCAGTGAAAAGCAGCCATACATAACTATAGGTAGTATTGTATGTACACTGATAATGGCTGGATGGATAGATTTTTGCTATTCTTTCACGCAAAAACTACTTAGCTTTACTTTTTTACAATAAGCTAAGTATAATTAATGAAGATATTGCATGAATTAAGTAAAATTGAAGGCATTAAATAAAACACTTTTTAACCGGATTAATGGCGTATACCTAATTTATATTTTACATTTTAACTCGACGTTTCGGTGTCTTTGCAGACCCCGTGGTCACGAGCGACTGTTAAAATTTAAAATGTAAATATACGCGATAAATCCGGTTAAAAAGTGTTTTATTTAATAGTCATAAATAATAGTCATCGCGAAAACTTAAGACAATATTAAAATTTAAGGCACTTTGGCACCCCATTTTTTTATAACGCTATGTGCCTTTGTAATGTACCTAATAGATACTTACCTATCTATGTTTGTCTTTAGGAGTTTTACATATAATATGGGCGAAGGAAAATTTTTGTTATTAAAGATAGTTAGGACCTTGGAGAAGAAAATAACCTACTCGAAATACTAATTCAATACAGACGAAGTCACGGCCATCATCTATCTATGAAATATACCTACCTACCTATACTTTTTCACAAATCGTAGGTGAAACTGCGGATCACTGCTTTGTTGTAACAGTTTTTGAAGTAATTCCGTCTGTGTTTATCTATCAGTAACGCTTTCACAGCTAAACTACTGAGTCGATTTTGACGAAATTTAGAATAAGGTAAGTTTTAACTTCAAGGAGGATATAATAATAGTATTTATCCAACTCTAATAAACGGTATCCACGCGGACGAAGTTGCGGGTCACAGCTAGTAATAAAATAAAGTTCGATAATTTCGGAAAGTGATCCTAAATTTTTAGATTCAGTCGTTCTAACCCTTGGCGCTGGGGTAACACTGTCTGCCTCAGACGCCAGTGGTTGGAGGTTCGATTCCCGCAAGGAACAAAAAAAAATGTTCTGTGTCTGGTTGTTTATCTATTTATGTATTTAAATTCTAGGTTCCCCCCTAGTTCGCTACATGGTATCCCATAACACAAGCTATGCTTACTTTGGGGCCATGTAATTGGTGTGATTGTCTGGGTATTTTATTTATTATATTGTTTATAATCAATATATATAAAACTGTTCCGTTACTGACTGAGTGACTGAGGTACTGAGTGACTGAGTGACTGACAGACAACGTACAGCCGTAACTACTGGACGTAGAGAGCTGAAATTTGGAACATACATTCTTTAGGAGATGGAGGGGTGCACTAAGGAAGGAATTCCCGAAATTCTCACAGGAACGGGAAATATAGGACTTTTTAGTTTGTATGAAAATTCTTATTCCTTGAGTGTACGGATACGATACTTAGCATAAAGGTTCTTCAAAAAGTAACTGGTTGTTTTATGAAAGTAATTCCCGAAATTCCTACGGGAACGGGAAATATATGATGTTTTAGTTTGTATGAAAAAACCTTATTCTTTGAGTGTACGGATGTGATACTTGGTATAAAGGTTTCTTAATAAGTGTCTGTTTGTATTATGGAAGGAATTCCCGAAATTCCCACGGGAACGGAAAATATAGGACTTTTGGGTTTATGCGTGTACGAAGTCGCGGGCAAACGCTCGTACAGTATAAGCACATAATTAAAAGTTTCATCGCAGTTTATCCAACATTATTTTGGTCAGGTGTCCGTACGTGTTGATAAACAATGCATAGGTACCTACTTCAATCCTAGAACGTGACATTTAGCGTCGGCGCTGACGCATTACCTGTGTTATTGTGTTGGAATTACAATTTAATTGTTATTAATAGGTGATAAGAATGTTTGTACTTATGTAATGAGTGAGGGGTTACTTCTTGATTTGGATTTAAAGAACAGTTTCTCATAACGGTTGTATTTGAATAAGTTTGATCAAAGTAAGCTAAGTTTGTGTTAACAGACACCATGTAGCGAACTAGGGACCTATAATATAAAATACATAGGTATATAGATAAACTCCCAGACCCGGAACATTTTTCTTTTCTTGTTCCGTGCGGGATTCGAACCCGCAGCCAATGGCATCTGAGGCAGAAAGGTTTACCCCATCGTCAAAGTGATCGTCGTACTGTAGAGAAGTGGCAAGTTACCCGAAAGCAATTATAAATTGAAAAGTGTTTAAGATACTTTTGTGGTCTAGTATGTTAATTTCCTCAACGAAGCATTGGTTGAGAATTCGTCTGCATGAAATGTATTGAGGTTCGAGTTAGAGGTGAGCTTGTTTCACAATAAGATCGGATCTTCGCGTAATAAGGATACCCCTAGTGTCACGGTGCGGAGTTAGTAAACTTACTAGATATTTTGTGTGTAACCAAATTACACTTTACCTAAACTTTTACACATGGTAAGTTATTAATAATTCGAAGATGACACCTAGGCTCAAGAAAAGAATAATCTAAAAGAATGACGATAAAAAAAGTGTAGTATTAATTGACTATCTGTAAATTTTATCGAGTAACTGTAAATTAAAATTTTGGCGACAAAATAATGTGTTTTAATTAAGTGAGCGACTGACTGCGAGTGACGAGAAATCAATGCAACAGCGACTTAAAAACATTATTTAATCACAAAGCTCTAGGGCCTAGGCTAGGGTTTAAGGCGCGTACCGACTACGTCTTCCGGTGCGGGAGCCTTTCTTGTCGCATAATCTTTTTCATGACAATGTTAATGAATATATTAAGAAAAAACAAATGTTTGAATATATATATTATATATTATGATTTTCAATAATATGCACCAACCTAAACCGATACCCCAGACAATCACACCAACTTCTTGTATTACCAACTTGTTTTCTTGTGATTAAATAAAGAGTCTGTGTTTTAGTCGCTTACTTAGTAATTCAGTTGCACTATTAATATTTCATATTTTTGTCAAAACAGTCCCTCGTTTTTTTATTTCCCATATAAAAATAACATTACCTATTAATGGACTTGCTACGCAGTTTCATAAATGACCATATTATAGTCCTTATCAGTATTTACAATCATATGCTATTTAAGAAACCAAACACTTCCAATTTAGCATCCACGATGTAACCACATTTTTCTTTACTTTTAAGGAACAATCCACATTTCTAGTCACAAAGAACAACACTAGTTGCAGCTTCGATTACCGTGGGAACATATTACTAAGATGACTGTTCAAACAAAGAGTGTTGTATTGTGTATGTAGTTGTGTGAATTATTTGTATGCGCTGTTATCGGTCATGGAGATCACAACGCAATTCTACCTACTTCAATAGGCTGACAAGTGAGAAATCAGAATTGGCGCAGATTGATTCGCGAGAGGTAGCAAGTTCGATCCCCTGCGTGATTAAATTTATAAGATCTGCAGATGTCTTGTATGTCGTCGGGGGTCTGATGTTTTCGACGTATTACAAAAAAAATCTATACAAGTTGTCTGCGATTTCATTTTGGAATAGATTTCTGTGTGAAAAAGATATCCAGTATTTATACATATAATTATTAGTTAACTCTGTTTTATTGAAAATATACATAGAGCTGTCACAATTTAACGGTTTGACATTTTGTTTATTTATTACTGGTTGTAGAATTTTGAAACTAAGCACACCTGTCGAACAAGAAACGCCCCGAAAAGCAGAAGCTAACGAATAAAATTGTTTCATGAAAGATCACACCTGTTGTCCTCCAAGTTAGAAATAAAGTGCTTAATCGATAATGCCACATTTGTCTACTTAAGTCGTAAATCCTCGAAATTTCGTGAGGCGTTTCTAATTGATGAAATTTCAATAATTTCGAAATATTCCGCTTCCTCACTTTTCCAAACTATTTGCTTACCAATATTATAGTAACGATAAAAGATCTCCTTTACTTTATTGCAAAATTTTTAGTATTGTTTTCATATTAAAAATGCATATGAGTTACCAAAAGCATTTCCAAAATATTTAATATTGCATCCCACAATAGAGGAATCAGTGCCTAGTTGGGCACAAAGCGACGCGACGCGACGCCAGATCCCGTCGCGGCACGGTTGAATGAAACAATGCCACATTTAACCTCGGTACGGTCAGCAGCGAAAGTTAATTCGAAAATTTAATATTTTAAAGTGGTGGGAGATGGGTATTGATAATAAATCAACGCACGAACTGTTTCTTTTTCAACTATTCACGTTTTAATCAAGTTGTTAGCAAACATCAATTTGAATGTTTGTTAAGTTCGTACTTACAAACAGTAAGTTTCTCCTTTTTTGGACAAAATAGACGTTTTTACGCACATTGCTAAATAAATAAGACATAATACACCTAGCAAACAAATTTTTACATACACATAAATTATTGAATTGTGTGCTAATCGCACTCAGAACCTTCAAGTGCAGACATATCTATACTAATATATAAAGCTGAAGAGTTTGTTTTTTTGTTTGTTTGTTTGTTTGAACGCGCTAATCTCAGAAACTACAAGTGGGATTTGAAAAATTCTTTTTGCATTTGATAGCCCAACTCTTGAGGAAGGTTATAGGCTATATTTTATCCCGAAATTCCTACGGGACCAAAAGTTACACGGGTAAAACCGCGCGCGGTGGCTAGTCCTTTATAGTCGTCAAAACAGGCATTTATATCGCCATAAACTGAATTTATAAGCGACGAATCTAAGTGGTCACCGCTTATTGGCAGTACCCCTCCAGGATTTGCCTGGTCAGCGATAACCCCTCATTTATAAGCTGCTGCCAAATGTCCCCGTTCTATGGGGTTTAGAAATAACAAAAGATGAAACATTCATGGTTATATTCACAAAAGTAATAATTTAAAAGATATTCCACGTTTGGCTTTATACTTAAGAGTGTTCTAACCAATTCGAACCTTACTATTTGTATCTCTGGACGTGATTCGCCTAGTTTGTACGACATCGATGGTGGCAGCATTCTAAACCGCCTATTCCCGGACAAAATGTTTATCTTTTGTAGCGCAGAGTTACAATTGCAATCCTTGTGACGTAAAACAAGACTAAACGACTCATGCTTTGAATTTGTAATGTTATGTTAACAAGCAAACAAACAAATATTGCATTTCCTGGAACCCTCAAAACTAGTAAGTTGCAGCAACATGCTGGCCATTTCTCCGATTGAAACTTGATGGTAGGTGAAAGTTTCTCTGATTGTAACTTTGACGGAAGGTCTTGTCTTACTAATAATAATATTATAAATGTGAACGTTTGGATGGAAGGATGTTTGTTCCTAAATCACGGCAGAACGGCTCAACGGATTTGGATGAAATTTAGCACAGTCTGAAATAGCACATAGGTTACTTTATATTCCGGTATTCCCGCGGGGTTCGACATCTGATATACAACGCCTCTACTCGCCAACGTCTCTATACAACGCGTAACATAATGAAGAGATAATACTTAAGGGAATTGTATGTTTAGGGATGTAGTTTATAAGTAACAGTAACATAAATTTGTTATCCTTACGGTTCGGCCGAAAAAGGCCGAAAAACAAGTGCAAATTTTAGATCAAAATATCTAAGTGTCAACCCTACAAACAGCTGTTAGCTTTTGATGAAATCTATTTGATAACAAATGGCGTAAACATAAAGTGATGGGTAACTAAGACAGATACTACAAAGTTCAGCCGGTGCGGGAAAGGTCATATGCTCACTGACTGCAGCACAAGTCTTGTTTTAGCTTATTACTTTGAGTAGGGTTGTCAAAATATTTAGATGTAAAATACATAAATAACTTCACGCCTGTATCCCGTATGGGGTTGGCAGAACACCAGAGTTAATAAAACCATCTGATGTCACGTTTGACAAATTTGGAGGCATTATAATAGTGGAGAGAGACTATTGTAGTGACAGGGGGTCAGCCTATCGCCCACAAAAATGCCTCCCATAACACCTCGGCCCCTTAACTGACTTTTACAGTATGCCCGGGAAGAGAAGCAGCTGGCACATTCTATATTTTTCTTTCGCTCCCAGTCCAGCATAGAAGCTTTTTTTGTTGTAAAATAATAAAATAATTATGTATGTAAGTCTATACCAGCACTGATCATGCTGATTATTTAACTGTATATTCTACGTATGGTATAGAAGCTAACCCTTAAGTTTTATCTCTCCATTTTGTTACATGTTGTATAATAATCCACGCTGAAAAAAATAGGATATTCTTTTGTTTAGAAAAAAGTAAGGATGTCGTTTGTCTTCTTGATCGAAATTGAAGATGAAAATGTAGTACGAATATCCATTAAAAACATATTAGGTATGCACCCTACGCTTCAACGTACCGCTGGCTATGTAGCTGCGGGAAAAAATAGACGTCTTTTTCATGCCTCGCAATTAGTATAAAATTAATTATCTTGTCGTATATTCTGTTAAGTAGGTATATAAAATTCATCTATACTAATATAATAATGCTAAAACTTCAGTTCATTTATTAGTTAGTTTAAATAACTAATGATCTGAAAGGAGGGAATACATAGGTATACATATATCGTCGACCTTACAACCAAAAACTGCAGACCTTAGAGCATCGTCGTAAGGTTGCGTGTCTAACCGTGTACTACAGGATACATTTTGGTGAGTGCTCCAGTGCTCTGTTTGAACAAATTGAACCCTCACCCTTTTACCATCGGACTACTAGACGCAGACAGAACTTCCATCCGTATGTGGTAGATATTCCGAAAAGTCGAACTTAGCGCTTTGACAGTTCCTTTTTGATACGGGTCGCCAAGGTTTGGAATGAACTGCCTGCGTCTATTTTCCCTGACCAGTATAGTCCTAGTACTTTTAAGCGTCGAGTGAATAGGTTTCTCGTGGATGGACGTGTACCACCTTAGTCTTCATGTTCACTTAACATCAGGTGGCATGGAAGACAAACGTCCCATCCATAATTTATAAAAAAAAAAAAATAGATAAACGCCCAGAACTGGAACATTATTTTTTTCTTGTTCCGTGCGGGAATCGTAGCTCGACCACTGGCGTCTGAGGCAGACAGTGTTACCCCATCGCCAAAGTGGTCGTCACAGTGGTCATTCTATACAAGGTGTTCCTGTTGATTTCCCATAACTCTAAGGTATTAATGGGATCATGTAATAGAATCAAATAACATGTGAATAATTTTTCTATTTTATTTTTGTTTTTATTTTGCATACAAAATAATTTAATTAAGTCAAAACATCTTATGTAAAACACCTTTAACGCGAAGTATGACAACGTGGTATTTTCTATCCCTTTTTTATCGCTTGTACAGGTACAGTTCGCAACGCTTTGCTTTGTATATTGTATGCAACGTTCCTCAACGTTTAAAATGTTTTTGTCGTTTATTGTATAGTTTCAGTGACACGCGTCTATTGAATTAATGTTACAGAGATCTTACAAGGGTGATAATTTATGAACTCATTATATTAAAATTGATGATATCTTGGAAATTATGCACTTTGAACCACATATTCTTTGTACATAGCATTGTTTTTTAGTAAGGAACAAAACCTTAAAGTTACGGGAAACCAACGGGAACACCTTGTATATCAAATATTAAAAAGTAATGAGGAGAAAATACCACTTTCATCAAATATTTTAAAGCTGCCTTAATTATTACTCAAGTATTTCATTCTCAACTGAAAAACCGATTAATTTTCTGGACAATCTAAAACATAGCCTTTCTGTACCCATGGATACAACATAAATCATGGAATATCCCTAGATTAGGCGGTTGGTCGCAGCGCTGGCTTACTGGTAAGCTCCTCTCGTTTAATTGACTAGAAAGCTTCGAAAGCTCGAGTGTGGGGAGCTTTTGAATACGGGGTTCCTCAGGGTAGCATCTAGGGCTTAGAGCTCCCGTTAATGTAAATTAACGTTTTATATTGGGTTTATCTAATAAAACTGGTCAAGTAGGAGTTGGAGTTGGGCATTGGTGGTTTCGTAACAGTTACCTATTAGCATTTTTTTTGTATTCATATTGTTTTTTTTCCTATTAAATTATTTGCTGCAGCAATACCATTGTTAAATCAGCATATATTAGGTCTTGTTATTCCCTTATCCCGTTTTGTATTAAAATTTCGGGGTTCAGTTTGAAACTAGCCGGAATATATTGCCAGTAGATATCACTGTCGGTAGACTAAACCTATTTCTATGACTATAAAACTATTTAATAATTTACCGGAATATAACAAACACGAAACAAATGACAAAAGATTCACGCTCTTACTTAAACACCTCCTGATAAAAAAATGTTATTACACGACCAATGAATACTTGATTGACAAATATAAATGAATTAGCCATAAATAGGTATAAGTGAATTGACGAATAATGTTTGTATCCAAACAATAAATCTAATTGAAAATGACTACAAATGTCCTCTCCTGCATTGCAATACCTAAATTAGGTGCATAATTTAACTGATTATTATTGTAAATTAACTATTATTATAAACTGTCACCTGTAAAATTATGTTTGCAATAAAGTATTGAGTATTGAATGTAGTTCCAACAACTTTTTCCAAAACTTTTAGGTACTTTTATTGTCAAAGTATAACACAAACCATTGACGCACAGTAAAACTATAGTGCGTAAACATACCACTAATATTTTTTTATTTATTTTAATAAGGTTTCGTTGGTAGGTACTCTCTGAGTACGAAACCCTGAAACTAAGCTTCTGTTAAGGATGCGACCATTTCAGGGATGTGATTGTGTTGAAATAGAATAGGTCATTATCAACAACAGCAGTATCTACTTAGGAGCAGATATAGTTTATCGGCCTTTGTAGTACATTGGTCTAGGTGTTTAATTGTAGTGTGAGAAGTCCTGGGTTCGAGTCCAAGCTGGGACAGTTTAGGTAACGATTTTTTTCTAGGAAACCCCCTAGTTACGAGTCTCCATAACACAAGATTCTATAAACAAAATTCTTACTTTAGGGAAGTGTGGTAGGAGTAGCTTTGAAAAAGGCAGTAAAAAACTGGTTCTTTGCAATTTCTGCTGTTTTTTACATTTCTTCATTTCTCACGGCGACTTCCGTGCTTCGGAGGGCACGTTAAGCAGTCGGTCCAGGGTGCTGTATACAGTAGTCGTTCGGGTTTATCAGAAGCCATTTTTGGCGCCCTGAAAATGTTGACATCCACCACCCAGTCGTCATCCTGGGACTCATAGCCCTGCAGTGGGCTCATTACAAGGAGTCGTGATGATGACATACATACTAGTACATGACCTCACGCCTGTCTCCCATTAGGGTAGGCAGGCGTTTACTTAATAAAAATCTAATATTTTTTTATAAGACGCCATTTTATATAAACCTCACTTGAAGGTATGTGACAATGTGAAACGAATCCTGGTCGGGTAATTTTTATTTATCACATTTTTCATTTATTTAAGAATAATTGAGCATTTTAAATGCAAAAACTTAAAAAAAAAACATTATGTATTAAAACATTGCAGTGCTTCACTTTAACTGGGATTCACAATTTCTGTAAAGAAATTGATCTCGGGTGGTCTTAGCTGCAAAGCTATACCATAAGATGGAGCTACGTTAGCAATATAACGTAAATTCAAAAATGTCGTAAGTAATTTCGAGGCGTACCGCCAGGCCCCGGTAGCTCAGTGGAAGAGCACTCGTCCGGCAAACGAGAGGTCCCAGGTTCGAATCCTGGTCGGGTAATTTTTACTTATAGAAAGAAAGAAAAGAAATTTATTCGGTGCCAAAACATAAATAAACATACGAATAAAAAACCATACAATTGTAATATAACAAAGCACCAAAAAGGCATTTACTCAGCATAAGTGATGGAGTGCGGACACGCCAACACGCTGATCTTCCGTAAACGCCTAACACAAGGAAAAGAAACTGCTGTGCATTACACATATCAATACATGAAGAGTTACATTAAAAATTATCACATTTTTCATTTATTTAAGAACAGAAAAGGTTTTAGGAAATAGCTGGCTCTTCACAGAGCATTTCTCAGAATCAATCAGATATCGTCCGAGTGACCTGATATTATTATGTAGGTATGCATAGGGTAACTGTGCAATGTACTCAAAGGGTTTTGGAACGTCTTACCTTGTAGTACTAGGAACTAGATGTTTTTTAATTAAGTCGCTTCGTAGAAGTTTGTTAAGGGGCGGTGGTATTATAATCTATGTGAAGTTTAGAGGGTCCGTTGTCGGTCGTTGAAATATTAGCACAAACCAGTCATAATGAAAGTGATACATACATAGTTAGTATATATCCAGATTACTGTTTATTGTCGATCAAAATTTTATCATAATATAGCACAAAGTGATACTTTACTGCTACCATTTTAAGTAAAGTCATCATCTTCATCAGTCAGCGCACGCCCTCTGCTGGAGAAACACTAAATTCAAATTATTTATTGCATTCCGCAATGGTAATAAAGTGTTTATACATATTATTCTCCACGTAGCTTGGTCCTGAGTGGGCCTCATCCAGCGTAAATTAAAATTAAAAATTAATATAAATAACTGCAAGCTACAGTTCCGCTCAATCCTCATAATCATTTTTGTACAAATCAAACGTCCATTTTCATAAACATTTTTGTTTCTTAAACTAAATACAAACAAAATTGGCTACAAAAGCTTATTATTTTTAAAATAGAGTCTTTCTCGTCTATTTTTATTTATAGTTGGCTATAAACGCATCGTTAGTTAATAAACAAGATGGCGCCGGGGAAGCCGCTAGACACTAACATGATATCTTGTAGTTTTAATGAGAAAAGTTAGTTATTCGAACTCACGTTAAATAAGCTTTGTGCAGTGGATACTGGTCGATATAAAACGTGGACTTTTTATACCTAACTGCAGCAAAGACAGGGACGGGTATGTCTTAAGTCCATTGTGTATAAAATTACCGGCAATTCCAGGGAATTTTCCACGCGTAGCCTTTTTCTCCAACTGGCTGTCGCTCAGTTCTTCGGTCGATTGTCGGTAGAAAGACAAAAGACCATATAGGGGGAGTTTAGTGAGTAGAAGTCTCACACTGTTGGGTGTCATCTGGCCGGGGACTTACCCCCCTGGCAGTGCCCCTTCGTACTATGAGTATTCTCCTCCTCTCCTCTTTGAGCACTTCTACGGTCAATAGGCCTACGGGTGTTCTGAGGAGTAGTCTTCTGTGGCTTGAAAAAAAGGGAATTTTAGGGAAAAAATTCGATTTCAATACTTAAAGTGGGATTTAATATGTCTTAATCATCCATTTTATATTTAAGACCATAAGGTTGTTATACAGAATAGGTATTTCTGGGTCGTAGCAATTGGTGTTCCCTTGTCTCTGCCTACCCCAAAGGAAGACAGGCGTGAATTTATTATATGTCTCTGCTTATTTTTTTTCTAAAGACTAAGCGGGTTAATATACCGCGTTTGAACTCAACCTCACCCTATGGTAAGTGAAGATGAGGTTGAAGATGATGAGGTTAAGTGAAGCCGACAAGCCACCTTGATCCGAGTAGTGGAACTCGCATGTGAGATACGAAAAGCTTTCGAACAATTATGATAAATATTAACTGTTTCTATGACATACTGAAATACAGATACAGAAACCATCCAGTGAAGGCATATTTTGTTATATTTTTCAAAACGCATGCATGCTTATTTACTTACCTACATTCGGGGACGCACAAACCGCGACGTATCGACTCATAATATCAGAATAAGCCTTTTACTATCAGCGAGATTTAAGCACAATCACTCAAAGCGTATAAAAGAAAATTTTCATGTCAATACAAATCTAAGTAATGTAAATTGGCTTTATCTTAAAGCACAGAAGCGCAACTGAGTAACGATTCTCTCGCAGAATACTCCATACAATTTGGTATCCAATAAGCCAAGTAATACTGGATTACATCATAAGCCAAGATTGTCACTTGAAAGCCCATAAAAAGGTCTTATGGCAGCCTTCAGCCGCTGGTGAGTCTGCAGATTAAATTAACATACTTTGTTGCTTTTACAAGTTTTGGGAAACGTAAATTGTATTAGAATGGGGTATTTAAAATAATACTATTATGTTGGAAAGAGCTTTAATATATGGCGTTGAACAGTTTAAGATATTTGGTCATATGTGACATGTTAGAAGAAAGTATAAGTATAAACCTTGAAGAGTAACAATAAACCATCTATTAATCCTGTAAAATAAGTAAAATAAGTCGGACATGAGCTTTGCATAAAAGGATTCTATAGTTACATTTTTTTTGATTTCTCTACATTTTAAGCTTAATGAATTCCGCGGCTTCACCTCTGTGCATAGAGATGTTATACCCCTATTGGATCCCTTCTAGGGTTGAAATTCTTAGACAAAAGTAGGTAGTGAAAATTATAACATTTGTTATCTCGGAGTGAAAATGGCGTCAAGAATGGTCCGGCAATTTCAAAGTAAATCACTCGTTGAGCACAACGAGTGACACAACAGATAAAAGATTTAAAAAAAATAAAATTTTTGACGAGCTTGCATTAAAACCGTATATTTATATACAGTTTTTATGTGATTTGAGTGAAAAGCTGTTAATTTTAAATTACAGACGTTGTTGTTTATATAAACCTCGTGAAGTACATTTCATTTAAACCCGTAATTTATCCAATCCTTTCACTGCGTATGCGAACCTTCTGAAATTGTGAGTGAAATCGCTGCCACTTTGCAGATTGCGTACTTTTCAAAATCAAATCAAATCACTACTTATGCCTTCTCATAAAACCGATTTTTATTTCTTCTCTTTCTCCGTCCATGCAGTCAGGTTGTGGAATTCACTACCTCATGTAATTCGTGAGTGTAAAACTATATCTAAATTTAAAAAGAAAGTCAAAGATCACTACTTTTCTCAACTGTAAGTTATGAATATAAACAATATTATTATGATATATTGTATATGTATTTATGTTTATATAAGATTATATATGTATATATTGGTATATATGTATTTATATTCATAAGTATCTTAAGCAGTTTATACGATATTATCCATTTGTGCACACCATTGCATCTTAAACAAACTCTCCATTCCTAGGTCTGCTGGAAGAGATCTCATTAGAGATTAGCTGTACCTTTGTACTTATTTTTGATCCATGCATCTTTAAATTATGTCCAAACTTATGTGTACATAAATTGTCAAATAAATAAATAAATTGTCTAGTACTATCCACTTTTAACAAAAGCTTTACAGTGATAAGATTGCCTTATACCCTTGCTGGTGTTTATCCTATATACAGGAGTCATTTGGTTCTGCAGTCTAGAACACTGTGACTTTAGCGATCATCATTAGTCTGCAGTGCTAGCACGGATCTTTTGTCGATCGTAAGTTTACGAATGCTCGTATAGTATGGAGTCGGTTGCAAGTTTTTAGCAACAATGTAATTTTTTATTTTACAGTTATTTAAGAGTAGAACCTGTTAACAAACATTCAAAATTAACAAGGAACACATTTATTTAAGCTGACCGTGCGGCAATGGATAGATTTCAATTATTGCTTGCAAAACCGTCTCCATACTATACGAGCATTCGTAAACTTACGATCGACAAAAGATCCGTGCTAGCACTGCTGTCTTGGTGATTCGAGTCATAATAACCTGAGTTACGATCAACGCTGGAGATAACTTTTAAAAGCTCAACCCTATGACTAAACTTAAGTTGACGAAACCGCAGTTGCAGTTTTATGTACCGCTTAACGTAATTTCATGAGAGGGGTTCATTAATAACGGGCCTTAAAATTTTTGCGTATGGTCTAAATCTAAAGCTATCTAATACTCGGCTGCATCACTCTTTAAAACAAGGCTTCAAACCAGGTGACTTGGCTAGTTTACATCAGTGTAACCACATTTAGATTGTCTTTGGCGGCTCAGCGCGACCTTGGTCGTTTTAAATCCCCAGACAATCACCCCAATAACATGGCCCCAAAGTAAGCGAAGCATGTGTTATGAGATACTATGTAGCAAACTAGGCGCGAACCTAGAATATAAATTCATAAAATAAACACCCAGACCCGGACCTTTTTTTTCATGTTCTGGGCGGGAATCGAACCCGAGACAAGTAGCGTCTGAGGCAGATAGGTTTACCGCATCGCCAAAGTGGTCGTCAAATAACACAACAGTGTGGATGAAACTTGGCTGGTTGTAAACAAAAGTCACTTTGGTTTGAATTAAAAATTAAAAATTGAATAAATCTCTGTATAGGGAAAAAAGTGCGAGATTTCACGAGGTTGGATTTCTTTTTCTAACTAACCAGTAAAATACGAACTTTCATAACAAAGATTACATCTTACCCCGAGCAAGTACCAGGCACGCATGAGTTGTCAACAATACTCCATAAATCTGCGGTGTACAATGCGTGGGTAGGAGATTCGCAAATAATGAACGAACCCCGCGTTGCGGTCTGCCCGCTGTCGTCGAGTAATGACTACCAGGATTACATGCCGAGTGTGGAACCGTTACTTTCATTATATCTTGAAATGACTTGCTTATTATTTATTAAATACTGGTACATTCAATTTGTGAATTACTCGATTTTGCCACATGAAAATTTCTACAAAGGTTAGTTTGGAATTGTTTTGTACAGAAGGCAGATCAGGCGGTTCCGCAACCAATTTCAACTTAATGTCGAGGGCATAGAGTTCAAATTTAAGTAAAAAATTTGACATATTTGTAACGCTGGATGTGCTGCCTTCTGTACCTACTCCACCATCCAAATTTGTTAAATAAATAAGGTAAACTGTCAGTAAACAAAACTTATCTAAAGTAAATACAATTGTTATAAATATTACAACAATATAATATTTGCGACATATTTCATATTTATAATTCATTTTTCAATTAGCACAAAACCAATATTGAAATGTGCAAATGTCGAACTTGGTGAGCGAACAAAAACCGCACAGTGTAAATAAAGCAATCGAGTCGACTTTGTAATTGTATTTTAATAATTTTATAACTAACAATAAAATAAATTGAATAAATATATTTATTGCCGATGGCGAATTCAGTAATAAATAAGTTATTTAGCAAGTTTTGAATTTGACGCTTTCAGGCAGAAATTGGGATACGAGATTTAAATAGTTTTATGTGTATGTTAAATACAGGGTTGATTTTAAGTCACCGGCCAATTTTTTTTACACAATCATTTATAGAAACAGTTTTTGGTTTCTAAAAAAAGGTATGTATTTTTTTTACAAGGAAATTAATACATTCGATAACATATTAAGCAAAGCATGGTCACTGTAAATTATATTTCACAGCTTCTTTCTTCGCGATTGAGGTTTACTTTATGTAGTAGCGCCACCTACTGCTAGCCTTTGCACGGATTTTAGAGTCTATGATAAGGGTTCTTTTTTTTTTTTTTTTTAACAACTGTCACATTTCGCTCCCTATGTCAGCATCCAGTCTACAGAACTCATTCTGCGTTTCCGTGCTGTAGCCTGCGCACGTCGACTAAAATATATTAATTAGCTAGTTAAATTTTAAAAGTTTAAATGGTAAAAATTGTGCATCGAAGGAGGAGAAAATTCTCAAGAAAATAATTCGAGGAGTTTGAGACATCAAATTACAAATTCCGAAGAACCCAACTGTGTTGGGAGGTTCGATGCATATAATTAATTCTCCTATTTAGTCCGTTACTCGATAAAATCGCCGGTGGCGATATAATCTGATGTACGGTGGAGAATCTCTAATATAATTTTAATAAATATTAGAAAAAATGTCGTTGACACAAAAACTACCCACATTGTATGTGCGTGTAGTCATCGAGGTTCGATGCATACAATTAATTCTCCTTAATAGTCCGTTACTCGATAATAATATCGTCGTTGGCGATTAATCTGATGTACGGTGGAGAATCTCTAATATAATTTTAGTAAATATTAGAAAAAATGTCGTTGACACAAAAACTACCCACATTGTATGTGCGTGTAGTCATCGAGGTTCGATGCATACAATTAATTCTCCTTAATAGTCCGTTACTCGATAATAATATCGTCGTTGGCGATTAATCTGATGTACGGTGGAGAATCTCTAATATAATTTTAGTAAATATTAGAAAAAATGTCGTTGACACAAAAACTACCCACATTGTATGTGCGTGTAGTCATCGAGGTTCGATGCATACAATTAATTCTCCTTAATAGTCCGTTACTCGATAATAATATCGTCGTTGGCGATTAATCTGATGTACGGTGGAGAATCTCTAATATAATTTTAATAAATATTAGAAAAAATGTCGTTGACACAAAACTACCCACATGGTATGTGCGTGTAGTCATCGAGTTTCGATGCATATAATTAATTCTTTTGATTAGTCAGTTACCAGATAATATCGCCGTTGGCGATTAATCTGATTTGCGGTGGAGACGATCTTGCACGCCGAATCCAAGATTTGAAGTGCCCGAGCTACCTCCGTCATTATCAGCCTTTTTTTTTTTTTGATACGATTAATGTCCCGGAAGAGGTCTAAAAACCAGCAGTTGTCGGCTGAAGATCTAAAGAATCTAAAGATAAGCCTGTTGAGGACTATCTTGTACCCGCAATTTGCAAATATTTACTTGCTCCCTTTATTAAATTTAGAAGCAAAAGCAGCATTGGCTGAAACTCTTACCAAACGAGATTCTATACATCAACAAAAAAAAAAAAAGGGCAAATTGGAATCGCCTTGGCAGCTTTATCGCAAGCGATGGTAATCATTTTCAATGGAACTTTGAAGCAAAAACTTTTAAAACTGCTGAGTTACGCTTGTCGCGATAGCCAGAATAGGGAAACTAAAACTCATCGTAACATAATAATGAGTTCCATAAACGTATGCCTGCGTGACACGCTGACCAATACAAGTTGCGATGATTATCTATTGGGAGGAGATGTTGCTGAAACGCTGCAAATTGCAAAAAACGACGACGTCATCTCCGCAGCCATAGCTGCCGGCTCGAGCTCCACAGCAGAGCTACACGTACCCGCCACGTAGGACCTACCACGAACGGTCGTGGAACACTAGCAACCAGCGGAAATAAACCACCAGGTGCAGTGCGATGGACGTTTACGATATTTTCATCAAAAATGGGCTTAGATAACGAGTGATCCATTAATATTATCGTGAATAGCTGGTTACTAAAGACCTTTTAAATATCTGCCCGCTAAACAAAGTAGCTCTTGTGTTTACCCAAGGTCAATACATGGCCATAAAGATTATATTTTAGCGTTGGATAAACTATTAAAAATAAATGCTATATTCGTATGTTCTCATGAGCCAGGTAAATTTTATCACAATTTTTTTTTCTTGTGCTCAAGCTATACGGTGAAAATCGCTTCATACATAATTTAAAATCTTTGAATTAATTTACTACAAAACACTTCAAAATGGAAGATTACAGAACCGCTGATAAGTTAACAAAACAATGCTACATGTTATTTTTTCATCAATGTTGATAAGTCTTTCCGAAAGTACCTTCGATTTAAATATAACAACGTTTTATATGAATTCAAATATTAAACGTTTGACTTATGCACCGCTCTTTATATAAGTATTTACTAAAATATTAAAACCAGTCATGGAATTTTTACGTCGGGATAATTTTTTCATCCATAATATATCTAGATAATATATTTTACATTGGCAAAGATTGTGATGATTGTAATGAGAATGTTTGGATTACAAAACATATTTTAATAAATTTAGGTTTCATAATGCATACGAAAAAAGGTTGCTTTGTTCCTAGAACACAATGTAAATTCCTTGGGTTTATTTTTGATTCAGAGAAAATTATTTTAAAACTACCCACAAAAAAAAAAAAAAAAAAGTTCTTAAAATAGAAAAAATAATACACAAAGTTATTCGAGCAATTTAAAATATTGTCACCAAATAAGAATCCTACTTATGATCAGGTAGTGAATTTACCCAGATATAATAAAGATGATTTTACTTGGTGGTTAAATTATCTAGAAGAGGGCTTTTCTCCTCTTAGAACAGGCCAATACACTAAAACTATCTATCCTGACGCATCATATACTGGCTAGGGCGGGTTTTGTGATGGAAAAGAGGCAGCGGGTCATTGGAAGGAAAGCGAGTCGTCGCTACACATTAATACTCTGGAATTAAAAGCAGTTTTTTCGGACTTAAAACATTCGCATAATTATGGTAGTTACGATTGTGATATATTGTTAAGAATAGATATTACCATTACCTGTATAAATAGAATGGGTAGGTAGTGTTCAGTTTTCACATATGGATCATATTACCCGAGACCAATGGAAATAGCGTGAAATGCGTAAGATCAATATCTTTACATCTTATATTACTTCAAAAGATAATATAGAAGCTGAGAGTTTGTCACGAAAACAGTTTAATGACACTGAATGGGATCTAAGTGACTATACCTTTAATAATATAACAAATAGGTTTGGAATACTATCGGTTGATCTTTTTGCAAACAGATGCAACTTATAATGTCCTATTTATGTAACCTGGAAAAATGACCCAGATGCAAAAACTCTTCAGAAAATTGTTAGTGAAAAGTCTGTGGGTATTGTGGTAGTACCATACTGGCCCACGCAACTATGGTTGCCATTGTTTAAAAGGTTGTGTTGTGATTGTATTTACTAAATACTAATTCGCTGAAATCTCCTTTCAGATCTGCGCTCAACCTTCATTAAACATTAACCTTGGTTGCCGCGAAATTGTTCAGAAAGCGTTAGTAAAAAGATCACTGTCTTCAAAGTCCGTTGAAATTATGTTGGCATCTTTGTTGGATAATTCTTACCGAGACAGTGTGAAGGAGGTATCAAGGCGTGGATTGAATATTGCAAAAATAATAATTTTAGTTTTACTCAAACTTCTAAACCAATAATTGTTCATTTTCTAACTGAAATTTTCGAAAAAGGTGCTAAGTACGGTACTATTAATAGCTATAGATCTGCATTATCATTAATATTAAACATAAATTCCCAATATGACAGGTTAAAAAGTTTCATGAAAGGAGTCGTTATGTGAAGACCAACCACATCAAGTATGATCTTACCTGGGATCCAGCAGTTGTATTGAGCTACTTACCTACAAAATTTCCTAATGAAGACCTTGACTTAAAGACTCTTTTCCAAGAAAACTGTTACACTAATAGCTCTTGTAACGGAACATCGTGTTCAAATTTTATCCGTGACAAAGATTAAAAATATTTTAATAACTAAAAAAGGTACTTATAAAAGGGTTTATAAAAACCTCTAAATTTAATAGTAAACAGACCTTGGTAAAGTTTCCGTTTTTTAATATTCGTCCAGAAATTTGTCCAGCAAAAACCTTACAGATGTAGGTATATAAATAAAACGAAAATTTAAGGAAACCTGATAATTTGTTTATTAGTTTTAAGAAACATATAGGTTTCCAAACTTTAAGTCACTGGGTTAAAAACACTTTAACTCTCAGTGGTATTGATGAAAATATTTTTAGTGCACATAGTACATGACATGCTGCTACATTAAGAGCTATTTATTTAGGAGTTTCTATTGACCTATCAAAAAGACTGCAGGATGGTCGGATTCTTCCTCAGTCCTTGCTAGAAATTATAACAAACTTTGTAACGAAAAATAATTTGCCTAATCATTGTTGAATTGTTTTCAATAAGTATGTTTATTTACTATTGAAGAGTTTTACCTTACTACTCTGCCAATTCATTTCACTATAACTAATCTTTAAACATCCTACATAAAGTAAACCTCAATCGCGAAGAAAGAAGCTGTGAAATATAATTGAGGATCAAACGAACTTCTAAAGTGAAGTTCGATCCTAATTATGTGAACAGCTTCTTTCGAAGCGATTTAATATAAACCCACCCGTTTATATGCTTTGAAATGAGCATAATATGAATATGTTTCAACATGGAGTAATTTCAATTTATATTTGTATTTTACCCAACCCCAATATAGTGAAATGAACAAACAGGAATAAGACAGATTGACTTTAAACAAAATGAGTTCTGTAGACTGGATGCTGACATAGGGAGCGAAATGTGACAGTTGTTAAAAAAAAAAAAAAAAAGAACCCTTATCATAGACTCTAAAATCCGTGCAAAGGCTAGCAGTAGGTGGCGCTACTACATAAAGTAAACCTCAATCGCTTCGAAAGAAGCTGTTCACATAATTAGGATCGAACTTCACTTTAGAAGTTCGTTTGATCCTCAAATAAACATGACTACGCGATACTACAAAAAAAATTGCAGTACTACGTCGTAGTATTAAAAGGAAATGCCGCATCGTAGTAGCTGTGTTCGTCAACAGCGACTATTTGTATTTTTTTTTATTAAGATTATTAACGGCATGGATACAGGTCCTTAAGCCTTGACTATTTGTAAAGGAGTTTGTGTTGCTATATCTTTATTTTTTCTACTAAACGTTGCTTAAACAAATATGCAGGTATGTTTATATCATATCAAAGAAAAACATATTTAAATTTGTCTGATGACTAAAAAACAATCCTGTACGTAGATGTATGCATATGCCGCCACTCCCAGTTTTAATAATAATAATAATAAATATTCTTTATTGACACAGAACTTAAAAATAAACATTTTAACAATATTAATGACAATGTAGTCGGCCTTTCGTTTACAGCGATTTCTACCTGGCAACCCTGGTTGCTGTCAGCAGAATAAATAAGCAGAATATATTTTTTATATACCATAATTTAAATTCTGGTTAAATTTTTTTAAGTTTTAAAATTTCGTCCATCATTCTATCCATCCGTATCTTTCTAAACTTTTAAACGTTTTCTTGAAATCTGCAAAAAATCTTAATAGTCCAACAAAAAATTGTTGTAGTTTTTGGTGTCGATAAGTAAAGCCAAATTTAGGATCGATTTGTGTGTTATGGACCTTAATATGTCTAGATTCAGTGGTAGGATTGCCCAAAATAGTTTTTACTTTGTGTTTTTCATGGTTTCTTCTGTTTTATAGAATAAGCCTAAAACATAGGGCTTTAATAACCGAAAAAATGTGATAAATATTTTATTTTTATTTTTTAGATTATTTAAGAATAATTGAGCATTATAAATGCAAAAACTTAAAAACATTATTAAACGTTGCAATGCTTCACTTTAAATGGGATTCAAAATTTCTGAAAAGAAATTTGGTCTCGGGTGGTCTTAGCTGCAAAGCTATACCATTAGATGGAGGTACGTTTGCAATATAACGTAAAAACAAAAATGTGGTAAGTAATTTTGAGGCGTACCGCCAGTCCCCGGTAGCTCAGTGGAAGAGCACTCGTCCGGCAAACGAGGGGTCCCGGGTTAGTCCTAGTCGGGTAATTTTTATTTATCACATTTTTTCGGTTATTTAAGAATATTTGAGCATTATAAATGCAAAAACTTAAAAACAATACTTAGGGCTTTGTCTCTATGTGCGTGCAAAATTTTACCCTAGCCATTTCAGCGGTAAAAAAGTCCACCGATCAATACCCAAAAACTTATATACAATTTATCCATTCACCTGAGAATACTTTACATTCCGTTTTGAGTTTAGAAATCATATTAATTTATTTGTATTAAGTAGCTTAACTTTACAAACTCAGTAACTCAAAAGCGCAATTTAAACAAGAAAGGCAAAATTTCTACACCAAGAAACATTCTAAATAAATGGGTTACATTAATAACTGTATTATTCAGAGATTAGGTAATTTCTCGTGCTCGCCCTTCCTGTTAGCCCTACAGCCCTAATTGAGAACAATGTGAATTAGGTTTCTGTAGAAACGAAGTTTCTCCATTGTGTTCCAAATGTGGAGATAGCGTTACTCATGTCTTCAAAATGTAGTGACTGGCTACTTGGTGACTCAAAGTTAGGGTTAGAAAGTTGATATTTGTGCTGGGCATTCTAATTTACTTAAGCCATAGAGTAAACTTATAGTTTGTTCAGCCTATTATTTATGGTCTGTCAATAAGTACTTGTCGATTTGAAAATGGAATAAAACAGGTTATAATAATAATAAAAATAAAATATTTCTGACACTCACACAACATTATCTAGCCCAAATTAAGTTTCTTAAAGAACTTGTGTTATGGATACTAGATAACTGATATACGTAAGAAATATATAAACATACATATTGAATAAATACATACTTTTATAAGAATAAACTAAAATAAACATATAAACATCCATGACTTGATGACTAATATCTGTGTTTATCTCACAAATATCCGCCGCCGCCGGGATTCGAACCCAGGACCTCTGGCATGAAGGCAATGTATGTTACCGCTACACCAGCCGGTCGTCTTAGGTTATGTATAAGATATAAAGGATTTTTTCTGTTATTTGAAAGATATATTCATGCCATTTTGTTTTAAATATGACATCATTCAACTGTCCGCCGCGTCTTCAAATGGTGGCACAAATCTGGGTGGTTCAATTTTCAACAGACAGACAACAATCAACAGGCAGATCCATTTAAATCCAATTTTTTAGCCTAAATTGAACCATATGGATATGATATTTTCTTGTGGGGGTTTTTGAAGTCTCCACTGACCAATTGTAATGACCAGTAAGCCGCAATAAACTGATACCCTGAAAGTGGACATAACCTAGGCCATCACTCAGTTTCAGTAGTATTAATGCAGCGGAGTCATTGAAAGTTGGACTTCCCGGATCCGTGCGAAACTGCGGCGGACATTTGAATTATGTTATATTCAAAACAAAATGGCATGAATGGGCCTTTTAAATAAAAGAATAATTTCGTGAATATTTCACACATAGCCTGTTTTATTCCATCTTGAAATCGACCCGTCTTTATTGAAAGACCCTATAGTTGAAGGCATATATTTGAATCTATTAATTATGGCTGTACATATTATAAAAGGGAACGTCTGTCTGTATGTAAGGAGAAATCTTCGAAACTTCTGAACAGATTTTGATCTGGTTTGCTGCCAGAGTAATTTTGGGGGCTCACTAGAAAGATAGTCGCTCACTATGGACCTTATAAACTGGCTTAAAGTCGCTCAACGGGCAATGCAAAGGCTATGCTCGGAGTTTCCCTGCGGGATCGAATGGAATGAGGAGTTTTCGAGTGGCGGCCATCACTGGGAGACAGCGTGGGTAGGCCCGCCAAGATGGACCGACGATCGAGCTCCCCGGTAATCGCTGGATGAGAGTGGCGTGGGAACGATCGATTTGGAGATCCTTGGGCCTATGTCCAGCAGTGGGTGTCACCAGGCTGATGATGATGATTATAAACACCACAAAATACCCACAATTGAGTTATCACAGTTTTTGACGACTTAGTTAGTTTGGAGTTGAATTCATTTCAAGTATCAATTTAGGAGACAGTTAACAGAAGTGATCTCAAACTCAGACAGAAAAGAATAACAATAAAATCCAAACTTACCCATATCTTTACACCCATACAGACACACGTACACACACACAGACACACTCATTCTGACTCAATAATTCATATAAAATAGTTACTTAGCTACTTACGTTATTTTTTTTAACAAATTTTATCAAGCCATATAATTCAAGTTTAGATAATTTGTATTTTTCCCTACTTTCATCTTTCTTTTTTTAGAACCAAAATTGTATAAAATTCTTTATGATAAAATATATTAGGCTCTCAAGTTTTAATAATAAAATGTAAATTCGTCATTAGACGGAAGCTCCGTACCTCTTATGTGAACTATCTAACTATACTTAAGGTCTGTGTATTTTGTTATTGTTAATAAATAAAGCTAAAAACAAGTTCGTTTGAATACGCTACTGAGACTACCAGTCAGATTCGAAAAAAACGTTGCGTAGGTACTTAAAACCTTACTTATGAGATAGATTATAAGTTACAATCAAGATATTCTTATGAGATTAAAAGTTACTTGAATAAAAGCGCATGAAGCTTTTGTTATAAATAATTGAATATACAGTCAACTCTTTAAGTAGTTTAAAAATTAGCTTGTAGCTTGTATGGATCATATATTGGCCGCGCGCGGTTTTACCCACGTAACTTTTGATCCCGTGGGAATTTCGGGATAAAATATAGCTTATAACCTTCCTCAAGAGTTGGGCTATCAAATGCAAAAAGAATTTTTTAATCCCACTTGTAGTTTCTGAGATAAGCGCGTTCAAACAAACAAACTCTTCAGCTTTATATATTAGTATAGATTAGAAAGGAAAACATCCATATTTAAGGTAATTCGTAAAATCCGTTAAGATTCACTACCTATTGCTAGAGGTGACCAATCTAAGTAGAAACGAAAAGAGTTACTTTTTATTGTTTACTTACATATAATAATAAATAAATAAATAAATATTTCTGACACTCACACAACATTATCTAGCCCAAATTAAGTTTCTTAAGGAACTTGTGTTATGGATACTAGATAACTGATATACCTACTTAAGAAATATATAAACATACATATTGAATAAATACATATTTTTTATTAGAATAAACTGAAATAAACATATAAGTATCCTTGACTTGACGGCAAATATCAGTGTTCATCACACAAATATCCGCCGCCGCCGGGATTCGAACCCAGGACCTCTGGCATAGAAGGCAATGTACGTTACCATTACGCCAGCCGGTCTTCAATATAGTCATCAAGGTCCCAAATAGTATTAACATCTCCTCTTAACTTCATACCCTTAACCTCAAAAAGCAAACACCTTGTATCTTAAATCTGCCGCAAAATATCACAGTTTTGCTAATGCAAGTATCTACCATAACTAAGTTAAATCCTACTGTATATCCGGTTTTTTACAATCATTGTAACTTGAGGATGCATTTGGTAGTAATGACACACGTCTTCTAAAGAAGACAGGTATGCCTATTACAGTTCTTTCATGACATGGCATGATAAACAAGATTTATATGATACAGTGATCAACAATGATGGCATAGTGAATGAACGAACTCCCTATAAATTTGCATGCAAAAGGCATTGCATTACCTTTTGCAATGACAGTTTCAATGATATCATCTATGACCTAAAAACGTCAATTGAAAAAGGTGAGATCGCACCCACCTCTATGATATGTTTCTTGATTTCATTTGTGTTTTTCCGTTTCGTATGCTTTCAGAAATAAATAGGTACTATATTATTATATATTGGGAGTATTGTATTCAGTCTACCTGGCAAGAGCTTAGCTAAGAGATTTCGCCGGGGTGGGGATGGGTGACCGCCGACCATTCGTTTCTCACGGTGACTTCCGTGCTTCGGAGGGCACGTTAAGCTGTCGGTCCCGGGTGCTGTATACTTGTATACAGTAGTCGTTAGGGTTTATCAGAAGCCATATCGGCCCTGAAAACCCTGAAAATTCTGACATCCACCACCCAGCACTGGGCCAGTTCGGTGGCTTATGGCCTAAGCCTCCTCGTCACCCAGAGGAGACTCATGCCCTGCAGTGGGCCCATTACACGGAGTTGTGATGATGATGATGATGACTTTTAACCGGATTAATCGCGTATAATTTATATTTTACATTTTAACTCGACGTTTCGGTGTCTTTGCAGACCCCGTGGTCACGAGCGACCCAATCAGCGACGAAATCAGTTGCTCGTGACCACGGGGTCTGCAAAGACACCGAAACGTCGAGTTAAAATGTAAAATATAAATTATACGCGATTAAACCGGTTAAAAGTAGTTTTATTTTAATTATGATTCGTGAAAACTTAGGCCAATATTACTTTTCTTTAATTTTGATTACTTATCCTTATGAAACCCGCGATATTGAGATCGAACTGTTTTTAAAACATTATCTAAAATATTTGTCTAGTAGATTAGAAATTAATTAAGCGATTTTTAATCAAATTTACTCTGATAATAGTTAGCCTAGTTATCTTAAGATAAGAACGATTTCGATAAATTCAGTCCAACTTATTTTTTATAGTGTGTTTGTGTTGTGTTCTTTTTTGAAAAAATAAATTAAAAGAAATGTGTAAGTTATAGCTTAATAAGTGTTTTCTCTCACTAAATTAATATTTCAAAAATGACAAGGAATGCAAAAAATTATTTTACAAAACTTTATACAACCTTTGTTGACCATACTTTTAAAATTCCAAAATGAAACACCTTACAGACAATTTTTACAGATACTTTTCTATAGGTAGTGTTCTTATTTCAAGATCATTTCCATTATCTTGAAATAAGAAACTATTGTAATGTAAAAAATATTTATTAGTTACTTAAATGTTGCCAGCTGCTTCTCTTCTCGGAAATACTGCAAAATTCAGCTAAGGGACTTTTGATTGAAGTTATTTTGTGAATGAAAATGAAAATGAAAACTTTTTTATTCGTAGTAGGTAATTTTATACACTTTACGAACGTCAAATGCTGGATGAGGGCGGCGCGGGTCCGGACGACATGGCGACATGACGAATCCTGGGGGAGGCCGCCGTCGAGAAGTGTGCGTCTCTTGGCTTATAAAGATAATGATCGCCCATTATCCACCAATGTCTTGGTGATGTCTACTACTACTTCTTTTTTGGCTTTAAAAAACGAAATGAAAGTAGAACCCTAGGTAGACCGAGAGGAAAAAAGCCGGCGGAAAAAAAACTCTCGGCACTCTTTTGTAAAAAGTGCTTATTATAGGTACAATTTGGCAGAAATACAGCTCTGCTATGACATGAACAAACAAACAGAAGACAGCTATTCGTACTTGCCAATATCATGTCGCAGCCAAGCTGCTTACATAGTGATTAATGTTTAATATTTGGAAATAACCTGTGGAGACATCAATCCCACGCTCTTTTGTCATCTAAATAATCTTTGAGTTTATAGTAGCCTTTTTTGCATAATGTTTCTTTGATAGTTCTTTTAAATTTGTTAAACGTTAGAGATTGAATTGTGTATTTTATTATAAATACGTATTGACATTCCCATAAATGATTTGGTGCTTTTAGCCAGCCTTAATTTTGGAAACGCTAATTTATGGTCGTTCCTTGTCTTTACAGAATAATTTTTATCATGCTTATCTTTCATTGCCCCAAAATAGGATACCGTAGGACATTATACTATGAAAATAACTAAAATAAACCAGCTTCGCCGTATTAACATCAGTCAATGAGCGAACTTTCTTTACCGCGAACGCTGCAGAACTAAGATATGGGCAACTGCAATTTAGAATCTAAGGTATTTCCAAGAAAAACAGTGTTTTCTACTAGATTCAACCTGTTCCCATTAAGCCGCAGATCAGACTCAACTTGGTTTACATTTGGTGCGGAGAATTTTATACATTTAGTTTTTTTATCATTGAAAGCTAGATTATTTACATTAAACCACTGTACTACATTAGAGAGAGCATTGTTTACATCGTCGTAGTTGGTTTTCTGCCTTATCATTTTAAAAATTAATGATGTGTCATCAGCAAACAATACAATATCGTGATTATTGCCTACCATAGAGGGTAGATCATTTATATAGACTAAAAATAAAAATGGGCCCAGAATTGAACCTTGTGGCACTCCCATTCTCACAACCGACCCAGCTGACCTTTTCCGGTTAACCTCAACCTTCTGGACTCTATCACTCAGGTATGAATTCAAAAGTTTGAGGTCAGTGCCTTTGATGCCGTAGTGGTGGAGTTTCCTGATGAGAGTGTCATGCTGAACACAGTCAAATGCCTTGGATAGGTCACAAAATACACCTAGAGCATCCTGTGACCCCTCCCAGACACCAGCTATTAATTCAAACAGTTCAACACCACCATCAGTTGTCGAACGTTGTGGACGTATCGCCCGTCTCTCTCCACTATTATGCATTATAATTACTCCAAATTTGTCAAACGTGACATCAGATAGGGTTTATAGCCTCTGGTGTTCTGCTTACCCCGGACGTTACTGCTTACTTAGGACGTGAAGTTATGTATGTAGTTATTTAAAAAATAAAGCTATTCTACCACCACCACTTCTGTTGCGAAGAAGTGAAAAGAAACTCAAGAGTAAGCATCTTTTGAAAACTGTTAATAACCAAGTTCTATTGAAGTAGGCACCAGTATTCAGATGTTAACACCCACGTCACGGTACATATATCTACAGTAATTCAACTCGGCCGCATCTTTGAAATAAATGCCTACGGGCGGCGCGCGCCGCGGTCCGTTCACATGTAAAATAGCCCGCCTTCAGTATTTAAAGCACGTTTGCCTACTCTATGTTTACTTTCATTTAGTTTTGTGACTGCAAATATACTTTTTTTTATAAAAACAATTAAAATACTTTGTAAGAATCGAATAGCAAGTGTTCAACAAAAATACGTTTTGTGTCAAAAAATCGGTTTTATAAATAAGCGACTGAAAAATACTTGCGCCTCGACCGAGATGTACAAAATAATTTAATAATAATAAATATTTCTAACACTCACACAACATTATGTAGCCCAAATTAAGTTTCTTAAATAACTTGTGTTATGGATACTAGATAACTGATATACTTAAGAAATATATAAACATAATATTGAATAAATACATATTTTTTATTAGAATAAACTTAAATAAACATATAAACATCCATGACTTGACGACTAATATCTGTGTTCATCACTCAAATATCCGCCGCCGCCGGTATTCGTACCCAGGACCTCTGGCATAGAAGACAATGTATGTTACCGCTTCCCCAGCCGGTCGTAAGATTAACTTAACTTTTAAAGATGTATTATTATCTTTTAAAGTACGAGTATAAACAATCCGCATATTAACGTAAAGCTCAATGAACAATTGTTTCGGCATGCAGACACTCGGTCTGGCCACATGCCGAGATGGAGCCGCGTAGGTATAGCTCGCGTTTCGTCAGTTTATATGAAGATGAATTACTGTAGATATCTGTACCGTGCCCACGTTCATGGATGTATCTTTATAGATGATGAGATAGCGACGAGTGCTGACAAGGTTAATGCTGTGAAACCTATTGTCCCTTTTATTTCATTAATTTATGAAAGGGGAGATCTTGATTATTATTAGGAACTTTGTTATCTTTGTTATCTAACTAGAAACTACCCTTGGTTTTACTTGTGCAAAATATCGTGATTAATATAATTTAAAACCATCATCACGATTGCAGATGCTATCAAATGTATTTCTTTAGTCATCATAGTAAAACTGCAGAGTTTGCGTGTTTGGTTAAACGCGCTAGACTCGGATGAAACTTGCATTTACAGTGGGATTTGAAAATAATTCTGGTTCATGCTAGTAGCTGAACAAAATAATACTAATAGGTATCATTGTTACTTTCGTGCTCTCGTGAGTTTATCGTTTGTTTATCGAAAGCCTGTGCAAAATATATTTTTTTAGATAAGTACTGCCGCGACATCTAATAATGTAAGATGGAATAACAAATGACAAATAAAGATGGCGATGGCGATGGCGTCCAGTCCGACAAGGCTTTTTTGATGCTCGGATGATGACGTCAAAGGGGCGTGAGGGTGAAATAAGGGTTACCATTCAGTAAAACTTTCCTATTCTCAGGGAAAAATATGAATGCATAAACGTTTAGTATTTTTCATGTTTGAAAACAGTTTTTTTTTTTTCAACTTTGAGAAAAACGTTAGTGGTACAAGAACACAGGGTTCAAGATATAAATAGAAGATTAAGCAAAGACATATATTAAAACATAAAGTAACATGAAATGAAAATCATGTTTTTATGATAAATTGCTTTCCTCGTCATCCTCGTCACCGCTACTTTCGTTATTAGAGATACCTACTCGTATCCAGAAATGATCGTATTTTGAAAGGTTTTTAAAAAATCGGCTTATCTTTCTTCACTTTTCATACAGTCTTTCTAAAGAGACAATTCTTCAGAAATTGTGATCTTTTATTGAAATTTTAAAAATAAAATAAATCATATTCTTAAATGTTTTAAGTACATTAACAAATATGAACAGTAAAAGTCATGAAGTGACATTTCCTGTCACTTCATGATTTGGTTAGTTCCATTTTTGCCACGCACCAAAAAATGCTTGTCGAACTATGACTTACTAATACTCGTACCTATTTAGAACTTTCTAGATTGTCGCTTAGAATCAAGGCGCCTAAAGTATTAGTAGCATAACGTCTCATCGCTAATCGACGCTCCACTAAGAAAACGCTTCAATTACACACAACTATAACTTCACGCCTGTATCCCTCATGGGGTAGGCCGAACACCAGAGGTTGTAAAACCAGCTGAAGTCACGTTTGACAAATTAAAGAGACTTTTGCAGTGACATGGGACAGCCTATCACCCTCATAAAAGGTAATAAAACCTCTGTCCCTTAACTGAATTTCACAGTGTGCCCGGGAAGAGACAGCTGACACATTCTATGTTCTTCCTTTGCTCCCAATCCAGCATGGAAGAACGACTCAATTTGTCCATACTATTATACTATATCACCATTTCCATTTTCTAGGGTTCCTGTACCTACTACCAGTAGCGCTCGCGCTACACACGCGCGAGCCGCCGGCGCCGGCGCCGCTCGCCCGCGCTGACGGCATCGTGGAAGGCTGGATGCACGCGCGCCTCAACCACTTTGTCGCTTCTAATACTGACACTTTTCCTATGGTGAGTTTTTGGTAACCTAGTTAATAAGAGAAATCCAAGCCGGGGCAGCCTGCAATAGCTTCCCACCCTTGGATATGCGTATTGTAAAAGGCAATGGCCTGCACATAGCTCGCAGAACGGATGGCTGTTGGAGCAGTAAGGTTCTCGAGTGGCGCCACGTACTGGGAGTCTAAAGTAGTATTAAAGTCGCCAGTAAACGATGGCTGGAGCAGCGCGAGACCGATTTATGTGGAGAACCTTGGGGTAGGCCTAAGTCCAGCAGTGGAGGTCTCTGGCTGAATGATGATTGTAATAATGGGTCAACTTGTTTGGCCATACTTGAAGGAGTTTTGGCGCCAACACTTATGTATGGTAGTGAATCTTGGGTGTGGCAGAAGAGACATGAAAGCAGGATTAATGCTGTGGAGATGAGAGCGTTGAGTTGTGTGGAGTGAAATTGAGTGATAGGGTGCGCAACAGTGAAATAAGAAAGAGATGCGGATTGAAAGAGGATGTAGTGCCTAAAATTGAAAAGGGTATGCTGAGGATGAGTGAAAGATGATTTACGAAAGAGGTGTTCAGAGCAAGAATGGATGGTGTTGTTGGAAGGGGCCGGCCTAGGCGAACGTATGCCGATCAAATTGGTGACATTTTGAAAAAGGGCCTAGTCAAAAGTACCCGTAACCGGCGATCATGTATGAAAAGATTGATGAACGTGGAAGAAGCGAAAGAGGTATGTTTGCATCGCAGCAATTGGTGTTCCCTTGTCTCTGCCTACCCCAAGGGGAGACAGGCGTGAGGTTATGTATGTATGTGTATGTATGTTGTTTGCAGGACTCCTCAAGGGTTTTTCGGGTTAGTGATTTGTCTTCAAATAACGTGTGTCGTCATACATCACCGCTTCGGTGGCAATGTTTTTTGTCAATCTTTAATAAATAGTCTCTTCGTAATCTCATGTAATGACGTGAATTTCATCTCAACTTCACATAACATAAGATGAGAATGAAGTCAAACACGATTTTAATCACGGATTAAAAAACTAGGTATGAAAACTGAAAACTTTCAGCTTGATTTTGTACTATCTATATTTTAACTCTACGTTTTGTTATCTTTAAAGACACAGTTGGGTTTAGTTTTAAATTACCGCTCATTCATTTTTAATTTAGTACAATGTTTGCTTGTATGAGGGCAGTTCCTTCCCTCCCTACTTCCTATTGCGCTGTCAAGCTGAGAAGAAAACTAAGATGGCTGAATGCCGTGGTTGGCACGACTCTCGTGTGCAGTATAAAACTTCTAATCCTCATCATCTAAGAATAAATCATTTAATTAAACAATTTAAGTGTCATCATGTGAGATTACGACATTGTGCTGGTGCGCGTTAAAAGTATGCAGTATGACCTACAAGGAGCAGCGCATCCCACCACCATATCCAAGTAAGTCACACCTTTCTTTACTTTCATACAGCAAGCAAAATTTGTCTCTTACATTTATTGTTTATCAACTCCGTATTGCCGATCAAGGCATTGTAGATTGGCTAGGGTTAAGCTTCGAATCATTTCATTTTTAAATACAGTCAAATAAAAAACCCATGAGCGCAACCAGACACCGTTTGTGAATCGTGAGACTCCTGGGTTCGGCTAGCTAGCGACCACCCTTCATATAAAATCTGCCGCCATATCTAACTGCTTCGACGGCTATACGCTCAGGGATCTACACTCACGCACTTACCATCGGGTTCGATTGAGGTGAAACGCACCTATAACAACCATACTGATCAAACATTGTTTTAAGTTTAACGTTTGTAAATACGGGTTGCCTGGAAGAAATCGCTGCCTCATGGAGTCGAGACAGCTAAACTTAGGGGTATCCTAGCATACACAAAATTAAATATTTGTAGATTTCAGTGCATCATCATCATCCACAACCAGTAGACATCCACTAACATATGAAAGTAATAAAATCAACGCAAAAGTAATAAAACTTCTCTAACGCATAAATCAAGCATATTAGATTTGTTAATTCTTATGCTAACACAGTAATCAAGATTAAACTCGAACCATGAATAAATTAGGTATATCACATAGACATGCACATTAGGACGACGTGGCTTTCAATATTATCCCAATTAGATTAATTAGATTAATTAGAGGGCGATATATTACATATTACATTTACAGGGTGTTCAAAAAAGAACATTGGAGAAAAATATCCCAGATCGGGTAAGGCTTCCCTATTCGACACACAAAACTCCGCTTTTTCATTTAAAATTACAGTTTATCCGTAAAAAAATCTAGACATAGGAAAGCGCGCAGTTGAATGGGAAATGAAGAAGACTAGCCCTATCTCGAATATTTTTAGAAGTGCCTTTATAAACACCCTGTATATCGCGCTTAATAAACGAAATGTTCGCTAACCACTAATTTTGGTTTAAATTTTAATTGTATGCTCGGTCAGACTCTTGATTAGCTTGTATGTACGAGGACGGAATTTTGACAAAATTGGCTTTAAATTAAAGTAATTAGTTTTAAACTGGACACCGAATGCTAATAATTTAAATATTGATTATGTTTTTATTTTATAATTTATTTTCACACTAGAATTTATCACGGATAACAATATTAAAAAAAAAAACGGTATTTATCGGTAGCTTATCTTTAAAAAAAATGATGCCAGAAGATCTGCAATGTGTTTAGGTAGATTGAAAATAGCTTTCTTGTCAAAGTAAAAATATTATTTAAATCTGTCTGGCAGTTTATTTATTTATCATATAAGCCACACCAACAACATATATATTAAAACACTCACAATAAACACTTTGAGAATAATAGGATTCAGATACATATGTCAAATTTAGGTGTGCACAGCACTCAGCATGTGATATTAAAACCAAATCAATGAAATAAATTTAGAGAATAGATTTAAATTAATTACATAAAAAAGAAACATTAAAAACAATAAAAAAAAAATAATTAAGTACATATAGAGAATTGAAATGATTAATTACAAACATTTAATAAAATTATAAAAAAAAAATTGAATAATGAGGCATAATCGTACTAACTACAGTGATTCATGATTTTCTTGCGAAATACTGAAAAGCAGTCGTGAAATATATCAGGTTTAGGGCTATCAGCTGTCTTGACGAATAAATTGTACGAACTGCAAGAGCGAGCAAGAGGACTGTTGGTACCAACATTGCTGTTGCAACGCGGAATGTAGAAAATTTGCGTTAACGGCTTGCGGGGAGTTAAGCGTGGGACGTTAATATTAATACTAGATGTAAGTTCAGCGCACACAGTGGCATCGTTGAGAATTCTATAAAGGAATAAAATATCATTTCTGATTCGTCGATTGCGTAATGATTGTAATTTGAAATGATTGTTACGGTGTTCATATGTACTTCTATGAGAAACTCCACTCGCTATGAAAGCAAGATGTCGAGTGAATGATCTCTGTACAGACTCAATGCGTTGAGAGTGTAAAGAATAAATAGGATTCCAAACAGTGGATGCGTATTCCAAGTGACTACGTGCAAGTGCATAAAAAAGGATGATTTTGGAACTAACTTTTTTAAAACTCTTGGTGTTTCGTTTAATGAATCCTACCATATTGGAAGCCTTGATTACTATATCATTAATATGCGGTATGAATGTAAGTTGGTTGTCTATAGTAATACCAAGATCTTTGATCTGTGTTATTTTAGCTAATGTCAAAATACCTATTGAATAAGAAGTTTCAAGTTGTTTTTTCTTTTTAGTGAATTTGATGTGGTAACATTTATTTGAGTTCAATTGCATCAAATTTTTGGAACACCACTCCTCGATTCTACAGAGATCATCCTGAACGAGACGAGCGTCTTTTATTGATTGAACAACCTTGTATATTTTGAGGTCATCTGCATAAAATAAGTATTTGCAGTTTAAAATGTGTGTAGAGAGGTCATTTATAAAAATCAAGAAAAGTATTGGGCCTAGGTGGGATCCCTGAGGAACTCCAGATGTTGCGACGTAGGGAGTCGATTCGTAACCGCTGATAGACACAACTTGGAGTCTTTTTGACAGGTAAGACTCAAACCAATGTAGCAAAGATCCTTGGATGCCATAGTGTTTAAGCTTTTTTAGTAAGATCTGATGACTAACTTTGTCGAAAGCGCTAGTAAAATCAGTATAAACTGCATCGATTTCAGTCTTATCATCTATAGCACGGGATAAGTCATTCACAAATTGAACTAAGTTTGATTGAGTGCTGTGACCTTTGCGAAACCCATGCTGATGAGGCGTTAACATTGGTTCAATGTGGTGTGTGAGAATAGGGCATACGAGTGACTCAAAAAGCTTGGAAAAGGAACAGAGTATAGCTATCGGCCTATAGTTAGATGAGTAACTTCGATCGCCTTTTTTGTGTAAGGGGATTATCTTTGTTTTTTTCCAAATGTCAGGAAACTGTCCAGTTTCAAGAGATTTATTAAATACTAGCTGTGACCCGCGACTTCGTCCGCGTGGATACCGGTTATTGGAGTTGGATAAATACTATTATTATTGAATATCCTCCTTGAGTTTCTTCGTCTGTATTGAATTAGTATTTCGAATAGGTTGTTTTCTTCTCCAAGGTCCTAAGTACTATCTTTTGACGACCACTTTGGCGAAGAGGTAAACCTATCTGCTTCAGACGCCAGTGGTTGCGGGTTCGATTCCCGCACGGAATAAGAAAAAAAAATGTTCCGTGTCTGGGTGTTTATCTATTTATGTATTTATATTCTAGGTTCCCCCCTAGTTCGCTACATGGTATCCCATAACACAAGCTATGCTTACTTTGGGGCCATGTAGTTGGTGTGATTGTCTGGGGATTTTATTTATTTATTATTTATTTATTTATCTTTAATAACAAAAATAAAAATGAAGAATCTTCGCCCATATGATATATATAACTCCTAACCACAAACATAGGTTACTGTATTAGGCACATTGCGTTATAAACAAATCGGGTGCCAAAGTGTCTTAAATTTTACATAATTCATGCAATACCTATCTTCATTAATTATAGCTTATTGTTATTCCAGGTAAAGCTATATTACTGTAAAGTTTCAGAAGAATACATTCGGCAGTTTTTCCGTGCAAGAGTAGCAAAGATCCATCCATCCAGCCATTATCAGTGTATAATGTGTATCTATCTATAGTTATGATTGGCTACTTTTCACGGTAAAATGGCTGAGCCAATTTAATGTAATTTCTTTTGGTAGTTAACACATCTACGTTACTTTTTATTCTACTTCTAAATCTACGGTTTCTAACTTCCAAGAGCTAGAAATGATCACGAAATAAATAAAACCTTGAGTCCCATTATTTTAAGTTTAACTTTCTTACAATATATCTCTGTATGTGCAGAAGGCAGCACATCAAGCGTTACAAATCGGTAATTTTTTTTTTACTTGAATCTGAAATTTATGCCCTCGACATTACCTAAGTTAAAATTGTTTGGGGAAATTTGACAGGTAATGTAACGCTTGACCTGCTGCCTTCTGTACCTACCTGTATTAAATCGCGCAAGAAGCTTTATTAATGATTTAGCCCGATCAACATAGCAAAATTTTCTACTGCATACCAACTATTTTTCAGATTTATTATTTTTAAGCCCCTAGTACTTTTACCAGGAGAATTTCCTTAGAATTCTTTTTTTTTTTTTTTTATAAGTGACTCAATCCGCGTTTGACCTCAATCTCACCTGATGGTAAGTGACGATGAGGTCGAAGATGAAAGCACACGGGTTTAGGAAGGAACTGGCTCTTTATACAATATTGCCGGAACACATTACCGCCGGAGCGGTAACATTTGGCGGCAGACTTTATATAAAGGGTGGTCGCTAGCCAGGCGGACCCAGAAGGGATCCTACCACCAAGCAAAATTTTCTATTTCCCAAAAAAATCTTATTCCCATGTTTATTTTTAGTGTAGTTCAGTTTTTTTTTCTTCTGGCTATCCGAACTGTTATATATGTACTATGTATACTAAACTGCATACAGGCAATGCTGACTTAGCCCCCTGGGTCCTACTACCCAGCTTGCCTAGATTGGGGAGCTCAGTTCTAATTCGTTAGTCGTATAAGAAACTTGTTTCTAATTCCTATTTCTATTTCAATGTACAATTTCTATTTCTATTTTAAAATTTCCAAATCCTAATAAATTAAGTGTTTAAAGTTAAAAGTTTTTTTTTTAAAAACCGATTTACCGGGACCCGTATAACATTTGGTGGCAGCGGTGGGATTTCTTGGAAATCCGGGAACGCCTCAGTGAATAGAAAATCATTGTGAAAAGTGCTAAATCATTATAAAAGTGCTATATCTTTGTGAAAATAAGTTCCCAGTGAAAGTTTTACAATATTTCGTGAAAATTCGGCGTATTTTGCCGTCTCGCCTCGCCGTGTATTCTACTGCAGCATCCTGAAATCACTAGCCGGTGAAAGTATCCTGACTATCCTAGATTATCCAGAGTTTTAAAATCATGTTCCCGCTATACCTGTGAGTTATTTTTAGAACATTATTTTTATCAGACTTTGTCCAGCCGAATTTCTATGAAATACATCTCGCCTACGCAGTGACTTCCGCAACCTCCGAGAACTGAAGCGATAAAAGTGATAACGGTTGAGTCTCTGTGCAGTGTTAAAGCTACTTTTAAGTTTAAGATTATAACCTTGGTGATACTTTTACTATATTACTGATACATTATCTTATAGGTATCGGCTTTTAATACATTAAATCGTCTATATACTATAAAATTTCTATTTTTCTTTTTATAAAAAAACTTTATTTATGAGTAAGTCTAGAGAAGTTAAAGACGAAGAATCACAATCTAAAATGTCTGAAACAGATTTAAAGGTGCTCATTCAATTTATCGGAACTTTCGACGGTTCCCGGGAAAAACTTAACGCATTTTTAGATAACTGTCGAAATGCAATTAGTTTAGCCTCATCATCACAGACAGACACTCTTTTTAAATATATTTTAAGCCGACTCGAAGGCAAGGCCCAAGCGGCTTGTACCGTAAAGGTGTTTACACAATGGGCTCAGTTAGAAGAGTTTTTAAAGACCCAATTTGGGGACAGGAAACATTATGCCTATCTCCTTTCCGAATTACAAGACTGTAGGCAAGGTCGTACCGAAACTGTTAGCCAATACTCTCTCAGAGTCGAATCGTGCTTGTCAAGATTGTTGACGGAAATTAATATTTCTATCCCAACGAAGAAAAAGGATGAATTAGGAGGCAGGGTCGCAGCCATGCAAGATCTCGCGTTAAATGTTTTCTCAGTAGGCCTGCATCCTCAACTAGCTACAATTGTGAGATGCAAAGATCCAAGCACTCTTAATGAAGCGATAAATTTTGCAGTTTCTGAGGAAAAAATTGCTGGGATATCATATAAAAAACACACACACTTTTCCTCAAATAGTCAACCTCAAAGTCATAGTCAACATTCAAATACAACAAGGCCTCAATTCAGACCGTCTACTTCTAATGTTCCGACATGTCGTTACTGTAAGAATGTCGGGCACACTATTGAAAATTGTCGGAAACGCGAGTACAATCAAAATCGTAACCGTAATTTTGATCGCCCTACCAGTTCCAACAGATCATTCTACAACAGACCTCAACCTCAACCTCATAGGATCAACTTTGTCGAACAAACTGAAGGCAGCGATGAAGTTGATAATGATGTTCCAAATCCAAAAAAACATGTAACTGTCTCGTATGGGTGTCGTGCGAGACACCAATTTAATACTAAATCCGACACCGATCCTAAGACCTTTTCTAATATCGCTGCACCTACTAAATCGAATATCACTGCATCTTCTAAATATAATACCACTGAATCTACTAAATCTAATACCACTGTATCTACTAAATCAAATTCCACTGAATCCACCAAATCTAAAATCACTGCATCTACTAAATCTAATACCACTGAATCTACTAAATCTAATACCACTGTATCTACTAAATCTAATACCACTGTATCTGCTAAATCTAATTCCACTGAATCTACTAAATCTAATATCACTGCATCTACTAAATCTAATGCCACTGCATCTACTAAATCGAATATCACTGCATCTTCTAAATCTAATGCCACTGCATCTACTAAATCAAATGCCATTGAATCTTATAAATCTAATGTCACTGTATCTACTAAATCAAATGCCACTGCATCTACTAAATCTAATACAACTGTATCTGCTAAATCTAATTCCACTGAATCTACCAAATCTAATACCGCTGTTCTTACTAAGTCAAACACCACTGTATCTACCCAACCTAATACCACTGCATCTACCAAATCTAATGCCACTGTTTCTACTAAATCTAACTCCACTGCATCTTTAAAATCAAACAATAATGAATTCATTAATTTAGACTATAATGATTATTCCACACTCAGCACTAGTACTACATCGTCACTACCAATTCAGAATATAATTAATAACATACCCATAAAAGCATACAATGTAACAACGAATCCTGATAAAAACTATTTACCGTTTATAGAAGTTAAGACGTCTCTATCCTCCAAATCTTTAAGTCTCCTTGTTGACAGTGGTGCATCTGTAAGCCTCGTTAGAGCAAGTTCTATTGAAAACATGCCTGAGATAAAAAATAACATAATTTCATTCAGTGGTCTAGGCACTACAAATAATCCAGTACAATCTTTGGGCCAAATAACAATCGAATTTAATTCAATCATACATAAATTTCACCTTATACCAGATCTATGCTTTCCTTATGATGGCATACTTGGTAACGACTATTTTTCTACCTCAAACAGTAAAATAGATTATTTAGAGAATGCTCTTGTCATCGACAATATTAAACTTGACCTTAAATTTCAAGATCCAATTTATACTATTCCCCCTCGGACAGAAACTGTAATTGAATGCTCTGTATTTAATCCTGAAATTAAAGAAGGCTTTATTGTCGACCAGCATCCCATAGAAAATCTCCTCATAGCAAATTGCGTCGTCACCGTTAAACCAAATCGTAGAGTCAATATATCTGTCGTAAACACCTCTGAATCTATGTTAAAAGTCAATTCCAACCTTCAGTTAAAAATTTCTCCATTGTATAAAGATGACGTTCATCACATATTTTACTCAACTAAATATAACGATTCTAATGCTTTAGACCGAACTGACCAAGTTCTTAAACTTTTACGAGTCTCACATCTGAATGACGAAGAAACTAATGCCTTATTCGACCTATGTGCCACGTATTCCGATATCTTCCACTTGCCCAATGACAAATTAACATTTACTGACTCCTTGCAACATAAAATAACTACTACTTCTTCCATACCAATCAGTACTAAATCCTACAGATTCCCAGAAGTACATAAACAAGAAGTCCAGTCCCAAATTGACAAAATGTTAGATGAAGGAATAATAAAAAATTCAACATCCCCATGGTCATCCCCTATTTGGGTTGTCCCTAAAAAAGCCGACGCATCTGGTGAACGCAAATGGCGAGTAGTCATAGACTACCGCAAGCTCAATGATATCACAATAGGAGACTCATACCCTATTCCAAATATTTCTGAAATCCTTGACCAATTAGGGAAGTGTAAATACTTTACTACTCTCGATCTTGCTTCTGGTTTCCATCAGATTAAAATGTCGGCGCAAGACGCACCTAAAACCGCATTTTCCGTCCCGCAAGGTCATTTTGAATTTAACCGCATGCCTTTTGGTCTTAAAAATGCACCGGCCACTTTCCAACGATTAATGAATTCTGCTCTCTCTGGCTTACAAGGTGTCCAATGCTTTGTTTACTTAGATGATATTGTAATATATTCTTTTGACCTTGAAAAACACATGAATAACCTGACAAATATCTTTGGTAGACTCCGCACATTCAATTTGAAACTCCAGCCTGATAAGTGTGAATTTCTCCGTAAGGAAGTTTCATATCTCGGTCATATAATAACAGACAAAGGCGTCAAACCTAACCCAGAAAAAACGAAAGCCGTCCAACTATTTCCAATTCCAAAGTCTCCTAAAGACATAAAATCATTCCTTGGGTTAGTTTCCTACTACAGAAGATTTATCCCTGACTTCTCCAAAACTGCAAAACCCTTAACTAACCTTTTAAAGAAAGATGTCCCATTCCTCTGGCAAAACGAGCAACAATTAGCCTTTGAAACCTTAAAATCCGCTCTTACTACTGCTCCCATACTCGCCTACCCCGATTTCACCAAACCTTTTGTTCTCACTTGCGATGCATCAAACTTTGCCATTTCAGCTATTCTTTCCCAAGGTCCAATTGGACATGACCGTCCAATCGCTTACGCATCACGAACTTTAAATAAGGCTGAAACGAATTACAGCGTTACTGAAAAGGAATGTCTAGCTATAATATTTGGAACCAAGATGTTTAGGCCATACCTATATGGAAGACGCTTTAAAATTATCACTGATCACAGACCCCTTAAATGGCTCTTTAATTGTAAAGACCCTGGTTCCAAACTCGTCAGATGGAGGTTAAAATTAGAAGAATTTGATTACGAAGTAGAATACAAAAAGGGCAAAATAAATAGTAATGCTGATGCCTTATCTCGTTTCCCAGTAAACCCAATACTAAATCCGCAACCTTCAACCTCCACCGATCTCACTAATCTAAACTCAAACCAAGAATCAGAGATTCCTGAAGAGGTTCTTGACGAACTAACTGAACTCGGTGCTTTAGATTTCAGCCCACTAGAAGGACAAAATATAGATTTTAGTCCTTTAAATCCTCCTTCCATATTAGACACTCCGTCTGTACAGAATCCTCCTTTAGTAGAAGACCCTCTCATCGAAATCACAAATCTAACCTTAGAGACAATTCTAAATCCTGCAAGTTCCAATCCTAATTTTGATAATAAAGACTATTCTAATTTCCTTAAATCTTTTAACGATAAAACGACATCTTACAACACACATATAAAAGAACATAATGAAAGCATTCTCAAATTCACATCAAAGACTATCTTAATCCCAGTATCAATTGATTTCGATGACTCAAATCCTTACCTTCATGACATTATTTCTATCTCTGAAGATCCTAGCGCAATAACTGAAGGTGAGCGCCAACTTCATTCCTTTAAAAAATTCGTAATCAAAGATAAAACGTTCTATCTCCTTTTCACTAAAGTATACTATTTTGACAATTGCACATACCCAGATATATTTAAAACTATTAAATCAGCGAGAGATGATATTTTACTCAGTGGCAACATCAATGAAATTTCTATATCTGACTTCAAAAATCCATTTGAACAACATTCATTTGTAAAATTATATGGTATGATTATGTACTTATTTGATAATTCTAACGTGACAGTTAACATACATCATAATACCGTGATTTATCCAGTCCCTACAGAAATTAAGAAAATTCTCAAAGAAAATCACGATATCCCAATAGCAGGGCACCTAGGTTCTAATAGAATGTATAATAGAATAAAGGAACGGTATTATTGGAAAAACATGCGGACAGACATAGAATCATTTGTGAAAAATTGTAAACTATGCCAAACTAATAAAGCCCTTAGAAAAGTGAATAGATCGCCAATGCAAATTTCTTCTACATCGAGCCGTCCTTTTGACAGAATCAGTCTTGATATCGTTGGCCCCCTGCCAGAAGCAGGGTTACAAAAGCTTAGATTCATACTCACCCTTCAGGATGACCTTACAAAATTTTCTATTGCATATCCAATATCAAATGCTACTGCTGAAGAATCCTGCGAATGTCTTGTCCATTTCATTTCATTGTTTGGAATCCCTAAATCAATTTTAACAGACCAAGGAACTAACTTTACCGCTGAACTCTTTAAAATTACCTGCCAGTTCTTAAAAATTAAACAAATTTGGTCTTCGCCATACCATCCCCAAACTCAAGGTGCACTTGAACGAAGTCACTCAACCCTCAAAGAGTATTTAAAATGCTATGTAAATGAGAATCAAACTAATTGGCATAAATATGTCTACACTGCGATGCTCACCTATAATTCTACAGTCCATTCCACTACACAATTTACTCCCTACGAATTAATTTTTGGCCATAAGCCTCACATACCAGATTCTATTTTCAACCAAGAAGATAAAGCTACTTATCCTGAATATGTAAAAATGCTCCAACACCGTCTCAAATTATCGAGAGAAAAAGCATTACAAAATATAAATGCATCCAAAGAAAGATCTAAGACTTATTATGACAAACACTCCCGATCGGTCCATTATAAAGTTGGTGAATATGTTTACATTAAAAATCATGTCAGACTCCGCAAGGCCCTTTCTCCTCTATGGAAAGGTCCATATAAAATCCTTAAAATTCACGGAAATAATACTCTAACACTCCTGATAAACCGACGTCATGTAAAACATCACTACGACGAAGTTAAACCAGCTTATGACATCCAAGAATAATTCATCCTACTATTATTAACAGTTTACTATTAACATTTTACCTTATCTAACCCTTACAATAATTATTTACCTTGTTTAACAAGATTATTCATAATGATTTACTAATAATTGTCATTGCAGAATGTTTGCGGCGTTTAACGTCATGGCTACTGCTGACGACAGATACGTGAATTACATCACCGAAAGTCCTGGCATACTTTACGACCCTATTGGTACAGTTAAGCTTATAAGTGATCAATTCCATATCGTAATTCCTATAGACGTGTCTCCATTTAAAGAATATATTGAAAACGTTCATGATATATTTAATTTGATTCGAAACCAATGCCGACAAAATGAAGAAATTGATTACTCTTTATGCCAAAACATGTTACAACCCCTAGAGTCTCTTTTCAAGGATTTACGCCATGATTACAATTCTATTTCCCATATTGTTTCTAACAACCCAAAGAGAAGGTCTGCCTGGTTCTCAGGCATCGGTGTCGTATTTAAACACATTTTTGGAACATTAGACGAGGACGATGCTGAAAATTATAATAAGGCTATAAAGTCCCTTTACGACAATGATAAAGTATTGGCTAATACGATAAAAAACAACATCATGATTTCCCAAACTGCTATTTTGAATATTAATAATACCCTTCATGAAATATACATAAACCAAGCAAAATTAAATAGTGTTGTTGATGAGATAACTTTGTCTGTTAACAATATAACTAAAATCATAAACTCGGATAATTTTAAAATTAAACTCAACTACGTACTAAACGTTTTACAAGCCCATCTTCTAACTCTTGCTTTTAAACTAGAAGACATTCTTAATAGTATTTTATATGTGAAGAGTAATATACTGCATCCTTCAATTTTAACTCCTAAAGAAATGTATAACGATATCATTAGTAGTCTTAAAGTTATTCCTAAGTATAGAGATTTTCCTTTAAATTTAGAATTAAGTAATATACATTCTTTAATTAATGTTGCTAGCTTAGTATGTTATTATTTAGATGGTAAGATAGTTTTTGTAGTAAAAATACCTCTTGTTAGTACTCAAGAATACAATCTCTATAATACTATTCCTTTACCTGTTCCACATAAGACTGATAACCCTAACTCTTATGCTATGATACTTCCATTTGATCGATTTCTAGCAATAAGCAAAGATAAAACTTCCTTTACATACATGAGAGATCTAAATTCGTGTAAAAATATTATTCCTAAAACTTACCTTTGTGAAATCATAGACATACATAGTGTAGTAAGTAATCCATCTTGTGAGATAGAGATTATTACAAAAGTTGTTTCCAGTTTACCAAACATCTGTCAATATAAACTAATTCATGGTGATATTGATATTTGGCATAGGTTGAATAATAATAAATGGGTGTTTGTTCAATCAAAACCCTCAAAATTATCTATTGAATGTAAAAATAATGTTATATTCGATTCTACTATATCTGGAACAGGGACTCTCAATATTCCACAAGATTGTATAGCTTATTTTAAGAATATCAAATTTATTTCTAAGATTAGTCCAGAAATACATATTCCTGTAATAAAACCTAATTATAATATAGTTAATGATACCTGTTGTAACTTAAATAATTTTAATAAATTAAAAGACCTGTATCCTGTTTCAAAAATAAGTAATATTAATTTGCAACAACTCAAATCCTATAAGCAAATCTCAGATGAAATAGTTAAGGATATTAAACTTTCTAATCCAGAAGAACATTTGTATAACCATTCTAGCTTTTCTATTATTAGCATTATTTCTTTTATTTTAATTTTAAGTCTATTAATTTACTTTTTGTACAAAAAATGTAAGAGCTCCCTAAATAATGTAAAGAACCCAAAAGATCTTAAAGAACAATCCGAATTAGAAGATATTAATGACCATCCCCGTCTTAGAATAGATTAGATTGATTAACTATTGTAACTACTAATTATTGTAACTATTAACTATTGTAATTATTAAAACTATTGTAAAAAACTTTCCTTAAAATGGTAAGTTTTCTCTTAAAGGGGGGGTTGTTATATATGTACTATGTATACTAAACTGCATACAGGCAATGCTGACTTAGCCCCCTGGGTCCTACTACCCAGCTTGCCTAGATTGGGGAGCTCAGTTCTAATTCGTTAGTCGTATAAGAAACTTGTTTCTAATTCCTATTTCTATTTCAATGTACAATTTCTATTTCTATTTTAAAATTTCCAAATCCTAATAAATTAAGTGTTTAAAGTTAAAAGTTTTTTTTTAAAAACCGATTTACCGGGACCCGTATAACAGAACGCTTTTACATCTAATCTACTAATGCCACGTTACAATATCAAAAACACTTTTCGATCGTTGCTTCCACGCTGGACTGGGAGCATTCCTTGCTTCTCTTCCCGGGCATACCTTAAAAGTCATTTTAGGGATAGAGGTTTTATTGGATAGAGGTTTTATAACGGATATAGGCGTGAAGTTATATGTATGTATGTTCGTTTGGTCTACGAACAGTAGATTTAGCGAACATACACGTTGAATATTGAAGCGTATAAAGCGTTTCAATATTCAACGTCTTGTCAAAGTACTACTTACTATTCTTATTACTACCTACCATTCGTTTGTGGTAGCTTTTACTCATGTAAAATATTGAAACCCAGCATTCATTGATTTTGACGACAATTTAGTTATAATTTATCCCTAGAATAACCCTACCGCCTCTGAATAATTGACTAATCCGAGTGAGCCCCGCTTGGTGGTAAACTGACTGTCTCGGCTGACTGAAATTTGCCGTCAAATATCACTACTGTGAGGAGCGGTGACGCGTCCCGAAAACATTTAATAAAGAGCCAGTTCTAGAGCCGCAAATGGGTTCATGATAGAACTGGCTTCGCTTCGGTATTCGACCTCATTTATACTTACCATCAGGTGAGAATGAGGTCAAATTCGGGCTTATTCACCGATTTGAAAAAAAAATGAGTATTTTTAATATTTTGGAAATAAAGTTATAAAATTAAACTCGTAGGTAGTCTGACTCCCAACCGTTACACAAATTTGGTGGTTCATTCAGAGAAATCTTATTTCCAAGTGAAATAATAAAAGTTGGTTGAATATGGTCATAGGCACCCAGAGTTTGATAGGTATCTCGAACAATTAACAGCCATGCCAGCGAATCACTCGCTCGGCCGCCCGCGTCTTATCGAACATACCTACCTATTTTATTACGGAGTTATTTTAAAATTGTGTGTGAACCCACGACCTTAGACTCATGGTCGGTCTACGCGCAACTGAGCTATGAGTACTTCTGATCTATAAGCCGAACATCTCCACCATATTCTAGTAAGTTTTAGGCATTAGTTTTAAAAATCTATTACATTTTTTTTAGACCCTAGATTTTTTTTATGTCTGCAGAATCTGCTCATCATCCTGGACAACTTTTGTTAAGGCATCATATCTATATTTCTTACGGTTTTGATGATCTCTTAAAGGTTCTGCAAAAGGTGTTCCAGTAAATGAAATAAAATATACCCTATATGTTGCCCCGGCTTCACAGCTATACATAAAAAAAAGTTTCATTCAAATCCGTCCAGCGGTTCCAGAGATTAGCGTGTGCAAACAGACAAACTTACAAACAAACAGACAAATTTTTTTTTTCAGATTCTTACTCTTTTTTCATTTCTTTATAACCCTAGATAATTTTTTTTGTAAAAATATTAAATGTACAGACACGTTTTTTTTACTGTTTTATTATATGTATTGATGTATTGATGATGATACTGAGTGGGTAAGCTAAGCTGCACCCACATCTTTTAATAAACATGTTAGGAATACCGTCTGGCCCAGGACCCTTCCAAATATCTAGTTTTTTTATTTTGCTGTAAACCTCTCTTTCGGTAATAAAAATTTTATGAATAATATTGTTATTAGAAATATTGTTAGTGAAATGTTGTAAAGTAACTTCAGGCAACGTGTAGTTTGATGAAAATTGTTCGGCAAAAAGATTAGAGATGTCATGTCCAGTACTAGCAGACCTTTTTTCGTTGTGAATTTTATTTGGAATTGAGGAAGATTCCTTTTTTTACTATTGATATAGCGCCAAAAACATTTTGGATTCTTTTTAAGGTTGAGTTCAGTATTCTCAACGTAAGATGCATAGTTTGATTTCTGTAAGGATTTACAGTATCTGCGTAAACATTGGTAAGAAATCCAATCACGTGGGTTTTGAAACTTTTGAAATTTTAATCTTAGTTTATCCCGTTCATGAAGCCTTTTAATAAGAGCATTGCTATACCAAACTGGATACTTCTTTCTTTTTATTGAACTCGCTTTGGGAATAAATTTTTTAGAAATCATGTCAATAAAGTTATAGAAAAGTAAAACCATTTCATTGATGTCAAGGCACTTTGAAAATTCTGCATTCCAGTCAACATTACAAAATTCATCATTAATTAAATTGTAGTCAGCTTTAAAATAATTTAATTTATTAATAGTTAACGGTGTCAAAATGTCCAATTTAAAGTCAAATTTAAAATCTATAGTCAAAGCTGGGTGTTTAGGATCTAGTTTGCTTAAAGTAGCAGGTGCACTATTTACCATAATGTCAGTATTACTTAAAACTAAATCTAAGTTATTTCCGTCAGTGTTCACTATATTATTATATTGATTTAAACTACTTAAGGCCATAAAGTCGATCAGCTGATAACCCAAACTGTTGTTATAGTTAGTTGGAATTGTATATCGAGAATCACCGCATTTAGTCCATGTTATAAAATTTAAATTAAAGTCTCCCAAAATTACTACATAATCTACACTATTCATTACATCAGTGCAATTTTCAAGAAAGGATCTAAGAAGCTCCAATTTGACGGGGGGTGGCAAATATACTGTGCATATTGCTAACTTTATCTTTTTGTTGTTTAAGTTGATGTTAACTAAAATCCAGAGATCTTCAACTTCGGATTCCCAGCACTGCATCCGAGTGGATGTGATATGACTACCAACAGCAATTAAGATACCACCTCCATCTTTTTTGGAGCTACTTACGCTGCTACGGTCTTTACGATAAGTTACATAACGAGAATCGATAACTTCAGCATTATAAATCTTGGAATTAAGCCAGGTTTCCGTAAAAGCTATTATATCATAATTTTCCAGGCGAATATTTTGATATATTTCGTTAGTTTTAGTCCGCATGCCGCGAACATTTTGATAGTACATACTTAAAGAATCGTATTTTAAAAAAAAAATATACATATATGATCACTTTATGTTGAATTGTAGGTATGTTTAGGTTAATTTGTTAAGACTATCCTGAGTTCTAATTTGGAGTGCCTGACTTCCTTCATTTTTGCGTACATATATTTTGGCATTACGTACCCAGACAAACTTATAACCTAGATCCTTTGCCTTTTTGCGAGTATTTGCATGCAGTGACTTATTTGCAGGCGTCAAATGTTCTCCGACAAATATTGGTTTCTTGTCACCTCCGATGCCCAGATGGTTGGAGTTCAATTTTTCAATTGCATTTTTCTTATTAAATTTAGATACAGCCGCCAACAAACAGTCCCTGAGATATGGAGATCTCACTTTAACAATAACAGATTTCGGGTATCTGCTATCTGGATTTAATTTTGCAACTCTCGTCACTTTCAAAATGTCGTCTTTAGTCAAAGGAGTATCAATGATTTTGGCCATTTGCATAACAGTCTCGATGAGATTCTCAGTTTTATGTTCTGGAATCCCATTGATCTCCAGATTATTTTCGCGCATGTGTTGCTCGGCCAGGTTTAATCTTGAAGAAAGATCCTTAACAGTGCTCTTTAAGGTATCATTGTCCCCTTGTAAATTTGTGATAATAATTGACTTTGCATCAAAATCTTTCTTGAGATCATCATATTGCTTACTTAGAAAACTTACAGACTTGTGATATTCAGCAACTTTAAGATTTAGTGATTTGAGCTCTTTAGTTACTTCCTCTCGAACTATTGCTGCCAGTTCTTGCTTTATAATACTTCTGAGATGCTCAGAATTACAATCTGATGTTGAGTTTGTTGTTGATGGAGGTCTTTTAATCCTTTGATTGACGTTGTCATTCGATTCGTTTGTTTCGTAGGTAGCATTGGTACGTACCGGTGTATTCGTGTTGTTAGTTTTTGGAGCTTTACTATAGCATTCAGGGCATATCCAGTTTTTTTTCGATTCGAAGTCCATTGTGTTGAATTGCTTTTTATCTCTGATATTGGCGCAAAGCAAATCAAATTTCAAATCACAGGTGAAACATGTCAAATGGTCTTTACCTTTTATAACATTTTTGCAGCCACCGCACTTGACCAATGTTGCCATCTTGTATTTAAGTATAATGTGTCTAGTTTTAAAATTAAAATGTCTAAATATACCTGTCAATAATATTAATTATTATCTCTAAGTCCAAACAGAATTATTAAAGTTATGTCAATTAAAAATTACTTATAAATTAGGAATTACCTAATCCAGTTACAAAAATGTCACAAAATATGGAAGAATGTTAGCTAAATGTAAATTAAAAGTTAAGTCCTATGTCATAATATGCCTTTCAAAAAATATTTCTTATCTCTTAAATCAAAACAGAATCATTAAAATTAAGTCAATTTAAAATCACCAATACAAACACTCAACGATGTTGGTTCAAAATTACAAAACAAATAGATGACAATTAGAGTAAAATCATGTATGCCTCAATTATTCTAATGACACAAAAAATACAAAGTCTTATCTCTAAAAAATAAAATAAAACAGTTGGTCTGAACTTTATTTTAAATCTATATAAATTAAGCAACTAGCAGTTTCATAAAATATAATTACTTATTTACACTTCAGTATACAGTACAGATAGTAAATGATAAAAAAAAAAAACAGTGTGTTGTGTAAGTACTACTAGGCGGTCTTATCGCTGACGAGCGATTTCTTACAGACAACCATGAAGCAAACATATAAAGTTAAGCCCATTGCTATTTGTGTTTTCTGTTAAATATTAATACTTATTTAATTATACATAAGGTTTACTACGGCCAAAATACAAAAAGAAAAAAAAACTAACTAAAATTATAAAACAAAGAATTGAATATGCATTAAAAAGTCAAGTCACAAGATAATGTTATAAAAATTAATAAATAATAATATTATGAAATTAAAATTGTATAGTGAGAAAATAAAAAAAGTATTCGAATGTCTTTACGGGGTTTGAACCTAGACCCTGGGAACGCCTTGGACAGTAGAACACGAGGCCTTCAGCCGCTACTCCAATATCGACTCGTTGAAGTGTGTGAAATTAGGAACCACTTTTTAATTGAGTCTTAAAGCGATTGTGGACTAACGTGGGTAGCACTGATATTTTTAAACCGCCACTGATCACTGTTAGATTCTTTTTAGATTACACTGTTAAGCAAAGATTTAGTTACTTGATCACTCGAAAACTTCAAAATTCGCAATTATTAAGACATTTACCATGATATGTTCATTTCACTGTACTGTAGCACTTCATAAAATTGGTTTATAAACAAAATAATTTGAGATATTTTATGCTTGATATACTTGCAAATCCGATATTCCAACTGAAGCAAACAATCACACAGATAAGTTGTGATATCTAGCAGTTGCAGAGAATGGCACCAACAAATAAACAAATAATCTTTTTGACTTTATTACATTAATAAGTCGTCGTGGCGCCGCAGTTACTGTGTGTTTCGGAGACTTCCGTGCTTCGGAGGGCACGTTAAGCAGTTTATACTTGTGTACAGTAGTGGTTGGGGTCAGAAGCCATTTCTGCGCCCTGAAAATTCTGACATCCACCACCCAGCACTAGGCCAGTTTGGTGGATTATGGACTCATAGCCCTGCAGTGAGCTCATTATAAAGAGTTGTGATGATGATGACGACATAAATAAAGATTGCCACTCACTTATGGAGCGAGGCCTTGGAAGGTCATGGTGAAGCAATAGCTGTATCCTTAGACATTTCCAAGGCCTTTGACAGGGTCTGGCATGATGGTCTCTTAAGTAAGCTTCCAGCATATAGCATACCGATTAGGCTCTGCGACTGGATATCTGATTTTCTGAGGGAACGGTCAATTCGAGTAGTCTTAGATGGCTACTCCTCCGACCAAATGGCAATTAATGCCGGGGTACCTCAGGGATCTGTTCTCTCTGCAACAATATTCTTGCTGCACATTAATGACCTTTTAACACCGGGCATTATTGGTTATGCTGATGACAGCACTGTTGTAGAGAGATACGTATCCAATGCGCGAGCGAGCCCCCGTGAAATCCAGAGTTTAAGAAAGTCAATGATTGAGCGCGTTGATTTGACCTTACGAAAAGTATCCGATTGGGGTGAGTCGAATTTGGTCAAATTCAACGCGTCCAAAATTCAGGCGTGTCTATTCTCCGCTAAAAAGAGCACCTTCACATTTACGCCCACTTTCCAAAATGTATCTGTCCCCATTACTGACCATCTAGGGCTTTTAGGCGTAACTGTAACATCCAGTTTAAACTTCGGTCAACAAATTGTGTCCATGGCTCAAGTAGCTTCGAAAAAGTTGGGAATCATCTCGAAGGTACGGCGGTACTTCGGCCCTGCACAGCTTCTTAACTTATACACAGCTCAAGTGCGATCGTGCATGGAGTACTGCAGTCATCTTTGGGATGGTTCAGCCAAATATCAACTAGAAGCGCTGGACTCCGTTGACCGAAGAGCTCGTAAACTAATTAATGACGTCGACCTTACATCCAAAAAACTGCAGACCTTAGAGCATCGTCGTAAGGTTGCGTGTCTAACCATGTACTACAGGATACATTTTGGTGAGTGCGCCAGTGCTCTGTTTGAACAAATTGAACCCTCACCCTTTTACCATCGGACTACTAGACGCAGACAGAACTTCCATCCGTATGTGGTTGATATTCCGAAAAGTCGAACTAAGCGCTTTGACAGTTCCTTTTTGATACGGATCGCCAAGGTTTGGAATGAACTGCCTGCGTCTATTTTCCCTGACCAGTATAGTCCTAGTACTTTTAAGCGTCGAGTGAATAGGTTTCTCGTGGATGGACGTGTACCACCTTAGTCTTCATGTTCACTTAACATCAGGTGGCATGGAAGACAAACGTCCCATCCATAATTAATAAAAAAAAAAAAAATTATAAGTTAACAGGAAATCATTGAATTTGTTCGTTATGAAGGTTTTTTCTTCATAAATAAGCGGCGTGGTTCCCGACTCTGCTCGTGTGCAATATTGGCTTAAAATTTTTGCTGTCCTTGCAGATTAATTCTTTTTAATCTATATTTTCACCAACCTTTTTGGATAAAAAACATGATAATTCAGTTTCTATATAAAGTATGGTGATACCGAAAATTACTCTTAAGCTTGTGCAATACAGATCAAAACCTTTTGAGAAGTCCCAAAGATGACACCGAACATACAGACAGACACCTTGTTCCTTTTCCAATATGTAGAGATGTTCTTTTTGTCTTTTGGAAGAACGAAAATCCACGACGGCCTATAAATGACCTATTCAATGCATTTAAACGTATCGAAATATTAGGTACACTCCTAAATTATTGATTGAATCAGGCGTTACTTTTTGGATATTCATCATAACTACTATATTCAACGTCAATTTTTGTTGATGCGAAACTCGGGTCAAATATTTTCGTTAAAAAATCGGTATACAAAAAAATACAATACTATCTTAAAATCTCAGCAAGTTTTAAGGCTCTTGTGGTGTCTTGTTTTTGTCACGCGAGTGAGGACACTCAGCGCGCGACAACAACGCTTGCTCGCTACCGGTTCATGCAACGTAAACCTACTTGCATCCTAGGATCGCGTACGATGTGCGCGTGAATGAGTGTGTACATTATTTAAGTTTCTGCAGAGACTATCTAATTAAAATATAACATGATATAAAAACTATTACATTCGATTCTTTAATTGATTCTGAACAAACTGTTCTCAGGTTTTGTATGAACAAAAACTAACGTTGTATAACCAAGTTACTTATCTAATTGCACTACTCCAAAGCACTGTGATGTGCTGTGTGACTCAGGATTTTCGTGCATTGGCGCACCATCCTACCTACCCTCTCAAGAAACAGGCAGTACAACGAAAACAACAAACACACACACTAAGATGGCGGGCTATTATGCGAGCTGTAATGTTCCAAGTTAGGGAAAATCCTGCATCTCTAGTGCTTTGAAGTCGCCTATTCAGCAACATAACTAAGGGTCTTCGATCGGTTTTTTCTGATCAGATTGGCCTAGTAAAAACTATTGATCAACGTCGACTAATTCATATTAGCGATCGGTGATTTATCGATTGGTGTGGTTACACTCTAAGTTATAGTACAGAAGGCACCAGTCAAGTGTTACAAAACTGACAAATTTCCCCTAACCACATACAATTTTTGCACAGGTTTGGAACGCATGATCTGCTGTTTTTAATACATACATACATACATAACGTCACGCCTGTATCCCTTATGGGGTAGGCAGAACACAGAGGTTACAAGACCATCTGATGTCACGTTTGACAAATTTGGAGGTATTATAAAGATGGAAAGAGACTATTGTAGTGACAGGGGGTCAGCCTATCGCCCTCAAAAATGCCAATAAAACCTCTGTCCGTTAACTGACTTTTACAGTATCCCCGGGAAGAGAAGCAGCTGGTACATTCTATGTTTTTCTTTCGCTCCCAGTCCAGCATGGAACCTTATTTTTTAATTAAACCAAATTTCAATTGTTTCCTTTCAGCGCTACTTCTACAACCCAGCGCTGGCTAACAGCTCGAACGTGGTGATATTCGTGGGCGGCGAGTGGGCGATCTCCCCCGGCTGGGTGCAGGGGGGACTGCCGTACGAGCTGGCTGAGGCATTGCAGGCAGGGTTGTTCTATACGGAACACCGGTATTATGGCAATACGCGGCCGAGCAAGTAAGTCAACTGATAGTCTTTGTCTTAGCCACGTAGATTGGCCTAGAGTTGCCCTTCTCCATCTACCCACCGCTTCGTGGTAGCAGCCCTTAAGGGTTCGTTTGGTTTGCCCATATAAAATCTATTGCCATTTATCACAGCTCCGGCAGTGATATATTCCGGCAATGTTTACGAAGAAACGGTTCTTTTTAAGCTATTGCATAGCTTCTATCGCGGGCCTTGAGCGTGGGGACCGAATCCAGAAATTCCGTAACGAAAAAACCTAACGACCCCCACTCCGACCGGCACAGGGGTGATAATTTGATTTCATAACTTTACATGCGGACTTTAATAAACAATCAGCGCCATCTACAGGAACTTGTGGAACTTCATATTAGATCAAATATTACTGCATTAATAAAATAAATAAATAATTATAATTGCATAAGTTGATGAAAAATGCTATGCAATAGCTTTACCGCGGCAGTCTCCGAGTGCCACACGTCTTTTCTTAACCAGTGTGTTGTCACGGTCAACCTCATCTTCACTTACAATCAGGTGAAATTGAGGTCCAACGTGGTATAAGTCATTGGTAATAATCAACGAATGCAGAGCATTAAAAAAACCGACTTCACGTCAAAACTTTGGCTGATGTATAATGTCATCAACGTAAACATTCTCCGAAATCATACATATTTAAAAAAAATTTTGATAAGTTCAATGAAGTACTCAACCGATTCAATTCATAATGTCCGAAATATCGTGTAACAAAGACATAAAAAAACATACAGACGAATAGAGACCCTCCTCCTTTTTTGTAAGTCGGTTGAAAAAAGTGCGGGCTGCCGTACAAGCTGGCTGAGGCGTTACAGTCGGGGTTCTTGTATATGGAGCATCGACATTATAGCAATACGCGGCCTAGCAAGTAAGTCAACTGATACTCGAAGGAGGTTGTAAGTATGCGTATATGTGTTTGGTATATAGAAGTAAAACTGGACCGAAATCGGCTCCATGACCTGAAACACAACATGTTTGAACTCAATTATTAACTGAGGTTAAATTTGACATCAATTCTATTCTTGCTATCTCGATGATAATTTTTGCAAAGGGTTTAAGATTAGCGTGGCTTAATCTTATGATTGTATGGCTTGTTAAAAATAAGAATAAAAAAAAAATAAGATTAGCCCTTGTATAAATAGTTCGCATTATCATAACTTGCGGATTAATTTATTTATAAGACAGTTTTATCCTGAGCCTACGAACTGCATCTTTGACCTTAGCACACTACGTGCTGTTAGGATGGCACCGTGGGTCTCTTTAAAAAAAAAATCTTTTATTCACTGCTGATTGTAATTTAATTTCACCAAGATGTTACAAGATGGATAAACTGCTACTACTATTAATTACAAAGGTATAAGGATGACTCTAGAAAGCTTCATTAGCATTATTACCTAAAGATGTGTGAACTATTAAAGGGTTGCTTGCTAAGCATTACATAGGAGTAAAATAGGTTTATAACAGTCCGATTGAAGTCAGACGCACGTCATGTTATTTCTCAAAAAATAGCTGAACCTCATCTTAGCCGATCCTAGACGCGGACGAAAATTGAATTTTTCTTCTCGCAACTTCGTACGCGCACAAACATAAAAGTCTTATTTTTCCTGACCCCGTGGGCATTTCGGGAATTCCTTTCATAATACAATCAGACACCTATTGAAGAACATTTATACCAAGTATCACATCCGTGCACTTAAGGAAAAAGATTTTTTCATACAAACTAAAAAAATCATATATTTACCGTTCCCGTGGCAATTTTGGGAATTCCTTAAAACAAACAACCAGTCACTCTTTAAGGAACCTTTATGCTGAGTATCATATCCGTGCAATCAAGGAATAAGATTTTTCATAAAAACTAAAAAGTCCAATAATTCCCGTTCCCGTGTGAATGTCGGGAATTCCTTCCTTAGTGCTCCCTCACAACCTCTAAGGATTGTACGTACTCTACGACCAGTAGTTATGGCTGTGCGTTGTCTGCCAGTAACGGAAGAGTTTTATATATTAAGATTGGAACCAAAAAGTTTTTAAAACCATAGCTATAATTGTGGGCTAACGAGCATGTGGATTACTTACTTTCAAGTAATTGTAATCGTCCATGGTCATCTGTAACTCCACGGGGACTACTAATGCGTTGCTGGTCTTCGGATCTTATATTGAAAGTTCCGCTGCCAGTAACTACACTCAAAATCAAAAGTCAAAAATATCTTTATTTCGTAGGTACCTATTTAAATACACTTGAAACAGTCAAACCATTTAAAAATTGAACTGAATCTACCACCACTTCGGAATGTCGATCTGTTGAGAAAAAGTGGCAAGAAACTCAACATCAATCATCTTTTAAAAATACACAATAACAATTTTCAGCCAGGGAATCCCATCTTCTTACATCCGGATATCTCATAGTAGACCTTTTCACGGAACACTTATCCTTAAATCTATTGATTAAATATTTTTGGAATTTTATTAGAAAAGTGATATTACAGTGACCCATGAACGAGTTAGTGACTTTCTGGAGTCTGTCTGTCATTTATTATTTATCTGTCACACCCTATCACCACTATTATTCTTGCACTAAGTGCTTTGAAATATTGTTTTTAAACCAATCGACAACTGAAATTTGCACCTAGTCGCAGTGATTCACCAAGTTCATTAGAACATCAGTGCTATAACTAACACACACGCATGTCCCAAAACCATGCAGACTATTAAAGTCATATTTCGGTAACATCTACGTTAGTCTATAGCATATGTGATTCCTATTTGATACAAAAGCTTGAGAATTTCTGTTACACCGAAACTTGTTAGAAAACTAAGGATATTTTCACATTATAATTTTAATTATGTAATTCGAACCGTATTTTAGTGAGAGTTTAGTGGTCAAAAAAGCATATAAATGTTTTATCGTAAGCCGTGTATCGATCTTTTAAGTTTACTTGTTTCAGCTTTCGCATCTAACACGGAAGTTGAACGTTCCATATTTTTTGCATAAAATAAACTTTAGTGTCGGAGATGACGCACCTCTGCACTCACACCTGAAAAAAAAATCCATAAGGGCCCAAAATTATAGAATCCTTAAACACTTTTAGATTCGTATTTTATTGCCTTTACTAATATTTTATATCACATTGTAGTCACAAAATACTCACTTCTAAGGCGACATTATAATGAAATTCTGAAAATATTTAAGATTAACCCTTCGGTAGATTTAAGGATAAGTGTTGTGTGAAAAGGTCTACTATAAGATATCCGGATGCAAGAAGATGGAATTCCCAAGCAGAAATTTATTTTAAAAGATTTTTTTGAGTTTCTTGCCACCTCTTCTCAACAGATCGACTTTCCGAAGTGGTAGTAGATTCAGTTCAATGTGTAAACAGTTTGACTATTTCAAGTGTATTTAAATACCTACGTAATAAAGATATTTTTGACTTTGACTTTGATAACATTGCCATCGGTTTCTCACACTACATAATATTCAGGATTAACAAAACTAGCTGTCTGAGTTTTGGATCGTAAGAACTTAAGAGTATTCTAAATATTTATGTTCCTATTGCAAATGTGACGTGCTGTGTGAGAGAGAGCGCTATCATTATCTACCACGTCACTGCGCCACAAAGCACTGGCAGTAAATGTGCGGTAATCAGCCGGAGACCATGCTACAAACTCACTAGGTATTTGAAAAGTTTGATTAGTATAATAATTAATTCATAATGAGGAGTTTTCTGACAGCTCATAAAGATTAGTTCAAAAAACCTCTATAGATGGCTCTTTTAAAAAGCCGAAGGCATTAAGTCTGTATACTATAATGTAGGTAAGTGGTATCTATCATCTATGGTTATTTATAAGGTCAATTTCTGATATAGACGTCAATTAATTTATTTTACTTTTAAAAACGCAGTGCGGAATAAATTGCTTTATCGCAAACAAGACTGCGCCTTTTGTAAAGCACCATCAATCGAAGCCTTTTGTACCACTTTTGTACCGTTTTGTTTTTTTAATGAGCTGTCAGAAAACCTCTCATTAATATCCAAATTCATGAAGATTGATAAGCAATTATTAGAAGTTTGTAAGATGGCAACGGAAGTTTAGATGTTATAGAGAGCGCTGAATGCAATGCATTTGCTTTTGCTTTAACATTGACTTGTTGTAAGGTTCTGGTAGGTGCGATTTATTCGCTTAAGAAATTCAAAATTCATAAAACCTTTATTCACATAGGTTTATAAAAGAAACACTTTATGAATGTCAAACGGTAGATGCGGGCTGCGCAACGTGGAGAATCTAGTTGGGGGAGGCCTCTGTCCAGCAGTGTGCGTCTCTCAGCTCTCGAAGATGATGATCGCCCATTATCCTTCAATATAGCTACCTACTTCTTCGGCTTTAAGAAACGAAATGAACTTAGGACCCTAGGTAGACCGAGAGGAAGAAAGCCGGCGGAAATAAACTCTCGCACTCTTTTATCAAAAGTGCTCATTAAAGGTACTATTTGGCAGAAATAAAACTCAGCTATGACATGAAAAAACAAACAGAAGACAGCTATTCGTGCTTGCCATTGTCAGGTCACAGCCACGCTGCTTACATGGTGATTTACGTTTAATATTTGGAAATAACCTGTGGAGACATCAATCCCACGCTCTTTTATCATCGATATAATCTTTAAGTTTAAAGTAGCCTTTTTTGCATAATGTTTCTTTGATAGTTCTTTATAATTTATCAAACGTTAAAGATTGAATTGACTTTGTATTTTATTTTAAATACGTATTGACATTCCTATAAATGATTTGGTGCTCTTATCCAGACTTGATTTGGGACACGCTAACTTATGGTCGTTCCTAGTCCTTACAGAATAATTTTTAAGAGACTGGAGCATGGAGCATGGATGCATTAAAACGAAGTACGGTGTAACAGCAAGCGCTCGGCACCGCGCAACACAGCGCTGGCAGTAAACTGTGGCGCCGCGTGGGGTAATTAGCCTTCGAACATGATTCCGCACGTCTCGCCGCCACCAATTCGCCATTCGGATATTGATTTCCTGATTTTCTGCTTAGCTAAATATCTATACTAATTGGTTATTATTTTGTTGCATTTCTGCTGATCTGTAAATGAGAACTTTTGATAGGGTTTTTTTTAAATGCTGAGGTAGTATAGTTCGCTGTTCATTAATTGTACGCCTTATACTAAGAGTGCATTAAAAAAATCATGTTGAAGAAACTCAAAAAGTAATTGACCGATTTGAACAAAATATTTTACCATAAGAAACGTATGATTTTCAGCAGTAACATAGTTATTTTAACATTTCATAAGAGAAAATAAAACAAATAAAATGATATGACAACTACTTAAAGACATAAAAACTCAATAAGCAGAGAATTTGCAAACAAGACAAACAAGATCTTTACTTAAAAGTTCTGATTTATCAATAAAAACTTCACCCTTTACACATAAAAACTGCGTAAAATATACTTAAAGTTTTTACTATCATAAGTGCCTCTCGTAAATAGCTGTATTTATACGCTAATATAAAGCTATATATCGGTATTTGGATAATTTAATGATATCGGCGTCACTTACGATCATGGCACGTATCCGCTCTTAGAACTAAGGAGGTATTTTGGTTAATATAATGCCGAGACGAGCAGAGAGGTTAAACGAACATTTCTTCAGTAAATGTCTTTAGTTATTATCATTGTCTATAAAAATATTATTAGGGCAAAGAAGGATTTGTATTAAATTTACTCAATAAGAATTAGACATTTATCCTAATGCCATAAGGTCTAAGGTGATACAAGACCATTCATGAGGAACCTATTCACTCGACAGTTAAAAACAAAGATACTGTCTGTAGTGGTCAGGAAAACAGACGTAGGCAGTGTTGGAGAAGTTTCCAATGAAAGCAGGAGATGGCGCTGGGAGTCATATTAAATCGCGCATGTACTTTTCGTAATTAAATATAATGTAAAATAAAGTTTGTATTGTCAGTTTGCACGCAGCCTCTAACTCCAATTGGCCGTCGCTCAGATGAGGGTCAAAGCCCACCTCGGGATTGACCAGCAAAGAGGAGGGGGAGTTTAGCGGGTAGCGCTAGGTTCGGTGAGTCCCGCACTGCTAGGGATTGGCTGGCGGGGTCATGTGTCTCTAACGAGCATGTGTCCCCCGACGGTCCCCTCTCGTGCATCAAGCATTCACCTCCTCTCCTTCTGAGATTCTCTTAGGGGCGTCTAATAGGTGTACCAACGTATCTTTGGCGAAAAAAAAAATTGTCAATTCTAAATATAGCAAATAATCTTATCCAAAGTGTTTTAATATACGGTCGGTAACGGAATCTTAGTCGACAGTAGACATGAGTTGTATTAGGTAAACTTCGTACTGTTCCGACTAATATTAATGTTTGAAAATACCTAGCAAAAATACCTGTTCCTAATATTTATTAGGAAGGCGTACCATGAACTTACATTTTTTACTCGTAAAAGCTAATACATTTATGAAAAAAATTTTTAAATAGTAGCCTTATTTTGAACAGGATGTAGGTGCTTACGTGGTATATTTATGCGTACATGCAGCTCGTTCTATAGGTAACAGGTTCGATTCCGACAAAACAGGTACTTCCAGAAATGGGTTCCGTTTGGATTACATTTTTTGTAAAAAAAAAGCATTACTGTGGTGTTGTTTCTAATTTATTTTCAACAATTTTACAAAAGACAACTATATGAGTTATTTTCTGATCAAAATTTTATGTAATAAGTTTCATTTTGATAATGATTTTGGCTCTGGAACGAGAAATATTAGAAATTACCTAGTAATATTCTTATACCTAGTATATTCCATTACAACAGGTTTATATTAGAACCGGTTACTTTTGAATAAGGTTTTCTGTAAAATAAGTATTATTGTGGAGTGCTTTCTAATTAATTTTCAACTATTTAAAAATAGTTAACTATATGTGTCATTATCTGATTAAAATTTTGTGTAAAAATTTTCATTTTGATAAAGATTTTGGCTCTGGAACGAGAAATATTAGGAACTACCGAGTAATATTCTTATACCTAGTATAATCCATTACACCAGGTATTTCTTGGAACCGGTTCCTTTTGGATTAGTATTTTTGTAAAATAAGCAGTATTTTGTTGTTATTTCTAATTTATTTTCATCAATTGAACAATAGATAGCTATATGTGTTATTTTCCGATTCAAATTTTGTGTAAAAAGTCACATTTTGATAAAGGTTTTGGCTCTGGAACGATAAATATTAGGAACTACCTAATAAAATCCATTCCAGAACAGGTTTTTATAATATTTAAAAATAACTGTTCCTAAAACCTAATATAATAAATTTGCCTCACCTCTAGGGACAGGCAGTTTATTCCACATCTTGGTCAAAGCACTGTAACTATTTTAAAAACTCTTCTTCTACTCGTATTAGAAAACTCGCATTCAACATAATCTGTCGCGAGAAGAACTCGTATCGACACATCTCGCTGTTAGAGAAAGATTATAAGCCACGGAATTACGGCATTTTGGGACAAAGATTTAATTTTTAAGTTACTAAACACATCTTCAAACATCTCGGAAATGCATACTGAAAACCCTCAAAATGTTCATATGAGTTTTGCTTTGTGCGACTAACACATATTTAAAATATATCCACAAACGTACAAGAGACAGCTCAGTTCGTCGTTTGCTTTGTAAGTGAGGAATAATGTTGGTATACTTTGAGTCAGAAAGCTTCAATAGAAAACACTTTACGACATTCTTGTGAGATGCGATTCTAAAGCCAAATGGCAGACTATAAAAGACTCCGTATAAATTTAGATATATCTGTGACTCTGATGCATATATATTTGTGTTCATTTTATACCTGTTGTTTCTTTACCAGTTTATTTTGATGAAGAAATTAAAACAAAATGCGGTCCGTTCTTTCATGCTGAACTGGAAGCGAAACAAAAACATACCCTGTGCCATCGGTTTCTCTTCTCGGGCATACTGTAAAAGTCAGTTAAGGGACAGAGGTTTTATTGGAGGTTTTTTTTGTGGGCCACTGACCCCCTGCCATTGCAATAGTCTTTCTCCATCATTATAATGCCTCCAAATTTGTTAAACGTGATATCAGATGGTTTTATAACCTCTGGTGTTCTGTCTACCCCATAAAAGGGATACATGCGTGAAGTTATGTATGTTTGCAGTAGTCGGCCCTATTTGGTGTATTGGTAGAGTGTTTGGCTGAGGCGAAAGATGACTGGGTTGGAGTCCAAGCGGGGCTAGTTTAGGAAATGTATTTTTCTAACTGACTCGGGTCTGGGCGTATACTAGGATATACTATAATTCTGGTGGGCCATCTCCTTCTAACATGCTTACTTTGGGGCCATATAAGTAGTTGGTGTGTAAGTTTGATAAATTTATAATTTCTGTTTCAGTAACTTTAATTCAAACTTATAAGCGTGAAAGTAGCAAAAGTGTGTTTTTTAAATTTCACACTAAAAAGACGAGTGTTGTAATCAGTTATAGTCTAGAATGGCACCTACAATGCACATACGTTTATAACGATTTTTCCTACAGAATTAGGATTTACGTAGGCATTACTGCAATGGACATCAAATGTTGGTGATGCGCTTATTTAAATTAGCCCTGTAGATGTAAGCTTGTTGTGACTTTTTTACTCCGAAACAGCTAGACAGCAGTGCGATCACAGAACTTTATCGAATCGTATATTAACGAATGTTTACGAATGCTCGTTTAGTATTGAGTCGGTTGCAAGTTTTGAGTAACATTGTAATTTTTTATTTTACAGATATTTATGAGTACAACATGTTTACAAACATTCAAAATTAACAAGGCACACATTTATTTAAGCTGGCCGTGCGGCAATGGATAGATTTCAATTTTTTCTTAAAAACCGTCTCCATACTATACGAACATTCGTTAACAAACGATTCGATAAAGTTCTGTGATCGCACTGCAGATTAGACTATTTGCATAACACGTAGAAACGTCCTAGCAAGTCCTAACCTGATTTACATACCAAATACTTTCTGTATGATCTATAATTTCTGTATGATCTATAATTTATTTGATCTATATTCCTATAGGAATATAGATCAAATAAAACAATGCCGAGCTGAACAATAAAAACACAAAGCTACTGACTGCATATCCAACAATTAAGGCGACTGACAGATGAAGTCAATTGGCTCTTCCCGTGAAGGTGACAAATCAAGTCGAGTTAAGTTGCAGTAATTGCTGGCACTCGCTCCTGAGCGGACCATTCAGAGGAGTCAAATTAAGTGATTGAGCGCAGTGCAAAGTTCAACGGGTAATGCACTGTTGCTGAAAGCAGGATATGATTATTTCACTGACGGATGTACGCTATCAGATCTCATCAGATTGTTTTTTTTTTTGAGCTGTGGTGTCACCTTTCAGAATTAAACCATCTCTTTTTTCCCACGGGATTATGTTATAAACTAACCACCTCACGCGGTTTTACTGTGTCACAAAAGCCGTCGCATAAGATAATGTCTGTAAGACAGACTCGTCCTCGTTTTGGCAAAAATGCAATATTAAGTTACGCACACACTAAGGGCGAGATCGCAGCGCAAAAATCTGTTGAATGAATTTACAGTCATACGAGTATAATACACTTATTTGAACTAATTTAGAAATAAAAAAATGTCAGACAACACTTCATAAATTCCTAATAAACCACTCATGACTCCATCTAAAAGTAATTAAAACACTCACTCTTGAGAATCTTAATGGCTCTTAAATTATCATTTAGAAATCCTGCCGATCTAGGCTATTTTGATCTTTTTGACTGTTTATTCTCTCAGAGAACTTAACAAGGTAATTTCACAACCCGGTATTGCTTTTTTACACCGCAGCCTTAGTTCTAGATCAAGGAATATAGTCTTTTCCCTAATAAGCCAATCGATAAAATAACACACTTTGACGCAAACTTTTTGTTAGTTTGTTTGTGTGTTCATGAAATATTAAATAAATGAAGTAATAAAATAAATAAAATCTTGGTTAAATAAATTAACACCTAAATCAAAAATCATACTTCTGTTTAAAACATTAGGGATACTTATTACTTACAGTTGGAGCTCAACCCGAAACCTCACGCTCTTTCGTTCTGCCGACTATGTCACGAAAGCCATCTCTTGAGTTATGTTACTGTCTAGCCAAATAATTCGTTCAAAAAATTTATTTTATTTTAATATTATCATTTCTTGATGCACCTATGATTTCAACTGAGATTTATTGAAACCTTCGCTTTTGATATATCAAATTGAGAAGATCCATAAACTTCACAACCCGTTAATGACTATCATCTAGCAAAGGGAATACAGTCTCTTCAAACAATCTCTCATAATTATAAGCGAATCAACAAAATAACACACTTCGGCGCATCATTAACAGCTCGCCACATTAATCCAAGGGGCTATATTTGTCACGAGATGGCGCTGCAGAGCAAATGTTATTGACGGCTGGCTGGCACCGTGCCAACACGGCCTAGGATATTCGCCAACTAATGACTATCGTCGCATGGACTTAAGTCTATTAATCCCTTTTTAGGGTGGGTTTAACTACGGAACCTGCGGAAATTCATATATCTTTTGATGTATCGAGTTTGTTGGTGTCTAACGTCAAAGTTCTTAGAACAATTGTCACTCAAGTTGCTTTTTAAGCTCAAAAGTTGTTTTTTAGTCATCGGCCTATCGGCCTATTTTTACATAAAAAGTATCATTTTTACCAACGATTTTTGCAGAAAAAGGGTATGCATTTTTTACAAGGAAATTAATATATTCGCTTACATATTAAGCAAAGCATGGTCACGTTTACTTTAGGCACTTATAGGTAAAAAAAAAACCATGATTTTATTTGAATTTAATATTGCACAAGTGTTCATGTTTTTTGTTGTTTTTTTTTTATCAATGTAAGAATATTATCAATGTAAGAATATTAAATAGTTTATGTTTCCTTTAAATGTTCTAGATTTCATTTTTCGTTACTTAAATTTACTAATGTTATAATTTGAATTTTCCTAGTTTACATAATTTTTCATGGCTTATTTTTAGTTCAGAAGATACTTTTTTATGTTTAATTTTACATTATTATTTTTTTATTGATAGGATATGAGTTTCGGAATTGTTTAATTTGTTTTGGTTAATAATGGATTTTGTTTAATGCCCACAAAAATATTTAATTGCCGCTTTATGTGTAAGGGTACTTTGGAAATCAGCGTTGCCTTCTCGGGCAACACTTAGCTGAAAGTGCCCTTTTGACGCTTCTTTGTTTTTAAAAAAAATAGGTTATACCATGTAAGTTTTTGTGTCAATAAATGATTATTTGATTTGATTTTTTTTTTGATCAATGAATTGCCGCGTCATAGTAGAGCGCTATGTTCATCAACAGCGACTATTTGTAAATAAGTTTGTGGTGCCATATCTTTATTTTTCGTATTGAGTGATATTTTAATAAATAGGCAGGTACGCTTATATAGAATTAAAGAAAATTGCATTTACATTTGGCTGGTGAGTAAAAAACAACCCTATAGGTATAATTAAAATAGAGAGAGACACATGTGATTGCGCAATTCTTGCTTAACGCTACATTTCATTAATAAATTGATACGGAAAAAACGTTACAACGGTTATTTATGGCGGGTTTCAATATTATGAAAACTGTTCGTTTTGCCTACGAACAATAGAAATCACTACCAAAATGCCTTTCTATATTCAAACCACTGCTTACGAACTGTTTGACTGTAATGGGTTGCTAGGTTACATTTGACCATTTACAAAATAAGTCATTATATCTAGCCAACGACGACGTAACAAGTTATTAATTTAAACCAATGAGGTAAAGGTAGCATGGCAGTCTGCTGCGGCTAATAAGAGTTATATTTTCATTACGTATGACCAATTAAAGAATAGGTCATTTTATCTAGCCAACGACGTAAAAATTTATTCATTTAACGAAATATCCTATCAAATATCTGTCAACATATCAATAATCCAGTTTTCTCTTTCTAACTTATCTATGACTGTTTTTGAAAAAAAGGACGAATATTATTGAATGACATAATTTTTCTTTTAAATATTTACTTTGACGTCATAAAAATGTGATTCAACCAATGGCAAAATTAGTCGAAGGATTGGCGTTTCGTTTTACGTAATCAGTTAAACGCAATTATTAGTAAAAAGCTCTAAAAACATACTATAATATATTTATCGAATACTAAAACATAGCAAACATAAATTGAATAAATAAATGAAAATGTGATAAATAAAAAATAAATGTGGTAAGTAATTTCGAGGCGTAGCGCCAGGCCCCGATAGCTCAGTTGGAAGAGCACTCGTCCGGCAAACGAGAGGTCCCAGGTTCGAATCCTGGTCGGGTAATTTTTATTTATCACATTTTCATTTATTTAAGAATAATTGAGCATTTTAAATGCAAAAAACTTAAAAACATTATTAAAAAATAAATTGAATAAGTTTATATATTTCTTTACTGCAAATATCATACAAATAATTTGCGAATGCGTGATGTTCTATAAATTACATATCACCTATTTTCTTGGAAGAACGTCACGCCATGCCAAATTTGAGAACTTACAGCCCGTAGCTAATAGATATTGTGAAACGCCACTTTTTTTTCTACCAGTTTTGTACCTGTACTGGTTACGCATAGCAATCAGTTAAATATTGAAACCCGTCATTAAGCGACTATGACAATCCCATCACTTGAAATAACACCTCACAAAAAAGGTACACACTCCATGCTTTGAATAAAATTACCGTTAGGCCAGTGAATGCGGTACTCAACCCGTTTAAGGTGTATGTTAACAAGGTGTTTGGTTATAAATGTAGGTATTATTTGATTCCAAATCATGCGAATTGTTGCAATCTTTGTTAGTTGATAACTTTTGCTTGCTTCGCGTAAAATGTCAGCACTTCCCCAGATGTCACGAGCGTCATGACCACGGGGTCTGCAAAGACACCGAAAGGTCGAGTTAAAATGTAAAATATACAGGGTGACTGGTGGGTCACTCGCAAAGAGGACGTGATAGTTTGAGATCATACATGAAGAAAAAAATAAATATTAATTATTTACTGAGTAAAGTATTGAACCGAAAGTTAATAGTATATTGTGTAACAAGTGAGCTAAGTCTCGGCTCATTATTAAGCCCTCGCCTGCGGCTCGGGCTCAAATCACAGCCTCGACTGTAATTAGCAACGCTCACGAGTTACATACGACGTTTTTCAACACACTTGTGAGTAAAAGACAGACATACGTGGTCATAAAATAACAAACACACTTGATAACAAAGCTGTGAATTGTGATTGAAAAATGGCGCCGAACCTCGCGCATGCGCGTAGATTTTTTTTTTTAATTTGGAGTGGTAAATGGAAATATTTTAATATTTTATAACAAATTATTGTAAATTTTTAATAATTTGTTTGATATACAAATTTGTTTTACTAATATACGGCGCAAACATTTAAAAATGTATATGGATTTGAAGTGGTATAAAACCTCTTTGTTGTTTCTGAAATTATTTAATGTATAACCCGGACCAATAAAATATGCTCTATTTACTCGCATGTAATTTGCACAAAGTTACAATTCAACTTTGTAGGATTCATCATATTATGCACTAGGGTATAATATATTATGCACGCGTGACTTATAGCCCAGTTTATAGTTCTAAATTCAATAGAATAAAGCTCACTTTACGAGCAAGTGTGTTGAAAAGATTTATTACGTAACGCATGGTCACATAAGCGTGATGAAATACCTAGATACTTATTTGGTGGTGGTGTGCGTGTGGCGGGTACACCGCTGTGTGCGTGTTGACTGAGTCAGCGCGTCGGGAACAGTGTAGTAAGGTCTCTTTATTTAGTCATAGGGATTTCTGCTTAAAAATTAAGTAGCTACTTTTATTACATAATTATGAACAGAATCCAGTTTAGAGTGCTCTCCTTCGGTATCTAAAATTTGTCACCAGTCACCCTGTATATTATACGCAACAAGCCCAGTTAAAAAGTATTTTATTTAAAATTATGAATGGCGAAAACTTTTATGTTCTCTAGGTTATGTTCTTTAGGTTTTTCAACTCATCTCAATTTCTAAGAAAAAATAGATGATTTCAAGAACCACTAAAATCTTTATAGCGATAGAAGAGTTCATAAAATTGAGCGTGATGCAGAAGCTTGATTTTTATAGAAAAGCTGAATTGCCTGCAACTGCAACCCATGACTTAAAATTTTATCACAAATCACCCTTTTGTTATTGTACAATCTATACAAATTTTAATATAAAAAAGGACTTGATTATTGTTTGTGAATCAATAAATTAGTGGTCGCTATAGACAAAAAAAATTACCCCGATCAAAAATATCTTTTACTTCTTGAAGGTGGCAACATTTTATTTTATTTTATTATTACGTATAGTTACAATTACACGCTTTTCATCGGGAAAATCCCGACAGCCGGTATTATTTTAAACATTCAGGGATAATTGATAACATGAGTAAAATCTTATAAAAGTGGGAGCTTTGCGAGGAAATCTGCTTGTATTATATTTTTTGTTCATTTTCTCAAGATATTAGCAGATTTTTGATATTTTTGGAATTTAGACAGCTCAAAGAGAAAATCAAAACCGTCTGTAAATAATTTATGACTTCACACTTCACACGTTCGGACTTGTTTTGTAAATCTTACTTCTTACTTATATTATAAATGTGAAAGTTTGGATGTATGGATGTTTGTTCCTCAATCACGGCAAAACAGCTCAATTGATATGGATGAAATTTAGCATAGTGATAAAATACAACCTGGAATAGCACAATTCCCGCGGGATTCGAAATTGCGCGGGTATAACCGCGAGCAACAGCTAGTTTATCAATAAAAGCTTCCAAAAAATGCTCTTAAAATACAAACTCAATAAATGGTGAACATAACTTATTCACAGATATAAATGTTTTGATGTTGAATATAAAAAAAATATCTACAGAATATTGCACTACTTTACAAACACAAAATTTCAGATAAACATTTTGTTTATTAATAAAATAGACCAATTTTTAAGTAGCAAATGGTGCCGCAGTGGTATTGATTCAAGGCGTCGCCAGCTCGATAAACATCAAAGCGGGTTCGAAAACCGCCCTAATTGTGACAATTAATCAAGTGAAGACTTTCACGGCTTGACAAAAGCCTTTTCGGATTTGCGAGATTCCTCCCAGGAACAAACGACAGCTTGTATCATTTATCCTTTTTTGTTGATTGTCTGCATTTTTATCCAACAGTATTGTTCTATGTTATCATATCAATTTAGAAATTATTTCAATACCTTCTTTTTATTGCTTAGAAAACGAATGTATAGAAAACTATCACACAACCCTCCCCCCAATTTCCCTAAAAATCTCGTCAGACCATCTTCCAAACACCGCTGTAGAGTATTGAAAAAAATCTTTCCATTTGACAGCCTACTTCTTGAGGAAACCTATCTAGGAAAGCTATCTCTTTTTAAGGTTAAATATTTTTGGTTACCTATCTGTTATTATCCAGACTACTTTTGTTCAACGAGAGGCTTGCCTGGATGGAATTGTTTGGTGCGAAAACGCCTCTTAACCTTTCTCATAATTTTGTATATATTTTTAACTATACAAGTTTATAGGATAACAATAATCTACAAGCAATTATTGCGAACACAAGTGGTGTTGTGTGTACCGCAGAATATTGTCATATAATGAGGCTCGGAAACATGGTGTCTGATTGAGTATGTTAATTCTGATTGAATGCAATGATTGAACACACTCGCGCATGTTATTTAATATCACATCGGTTGAAATAATTGATTGTTTCAGTAGAGCCTGCAAAAAATCATCAAAACTAAGGTAATTTGCAAATTCTGGGACGCACAACAATTACAAATTAGGTCAATCGTCTTAATTTTTCCAGATGGCTTCAGAGAATAACACCATAGATTGACAACCAAATCGTTCCATAAAAGTTTTATTGATAAGTTACTGGATTGCTTCAGTACCCGCTATGGCGTTATATCATTGTTTTTTTCGCCACTGTGTGTCCATTGGCAGTGTTTAGCAGTCTGCTCTCCAAATAAAGCACAGCAGTGCCATAATTTGACCCTATTACTTTAAAAAAAGTATTCATGTTATGTCGATTATAATAACTCCATTTTATTTATTTTCAAATTTATAATAATGTCAGACATATATAGGTCAGTAAAATGTCATATTTCAAAGAGGTCCATACCTGTTATCTTTAAACGAAGCCGTTACTCAACCCAATGCTCTACGGAGACCATCAAATAAAATAATAGCTCCAATAAATAGTACTTTGGGGCTATAAATCAGAATTGACCCCAGACATTACGTTTGGGAATTCCCGATATGATCCAAGCAATTAAAACGATTTTATGAATGTTCCATTTACATTCCTCAAACGATAATCGTTACAGTATCTTTAATTTACAAATCTAATCAGATTACGAATTTTCACCTATTTCGCTTTGGCAATTTTATTAAAACTATCTCCTTAACTACTGTCATATAATTTGAAACCTTCATGCATTAGCTTCTAAGTCGAATTTATGAATCACGTTTCAAACGTCACTTACGTCTTTTGAATGCAAAGTAGTTTAACAAACCATCTTTGTTCGTGTTGAAAACGTCTTATTTTTTAGGTGTTTAAGTTGAAATTCGTTTGTTTTCGGATTCTTGTTAAAGTTGGTTAATTAAAATGAAGTAATTAGTAGGGATAACCGGGGCTAGATAATTCGGGGAGCTATTCTGCAGAATTGTAATGTTTTGATTAGCTGGAGCTCTGTTTACTTTCGACTCGGGTCTTCTGTTAAGCTTGGGTTCTTATACTTTTTAATAGAAATATAAAAAGCTACAGTCACCAACAATGATGTTTTGTTTCTCTTTTGCTTAGCTTGGAAATGTTTTTGTCTCATGTAATTAAATTTTTGTACTTGATCTTTATAGGATTTTTGGCTATATTGTTTTTAGATTATTTGGATAGATATGGAAACAATAGGGACAGCAAACGCTGCTTAAATTTTTTAAAGATTTGTAATTATGTGTAGCATGTTATTAAAAAGGGAATAAACTAAAGAAGTTTTTAAAGCATTTTAAAATTCTCATCGTTTCTCTTTTTTTTATGGCAATATAAAAAAATACTTATTTGATTTTGCCTCGCCCTTGAGACTTTGTTGCCACAAAACATTTTTTTTTCTCGATAGTTGCATCAAATACTCAAAATTTATTTCGAGAAGATACTAATAATAGGAAAATAGTAATTTGGATTAGAAGGTAAAAATTTGTTTTTTTTTATTATGAAAATCAATCTATTTATTAAACTATAAGAGATAGACTAGTAGTACTTAAAGCAAGTATGTTCAAATAGGGCCACCTCAATTTTGCCAACTGTGTGCCAAACATCCTGTATATACAGGGTTAATTTTAATAAGCGCGTCACCTCTTGCAGGCAACCTCTCCACATCAATCCCAACATCATTTGTTCGAATTATAATTTTAAAAATTTAAATTTTCCCATAGGAACAAAAATATTTATTGTCTCTAAACTGGCGTTACTCTATTTGCACCGATGCCAAAGTTTGTTTATCTTTTTTTGTGTAATTTTTCAAGATTTGTATAAAGTCATAGAGCAAAAACTGTTTTATTTTTTATTTATCATGAAACAGAAGACAATATATATGTATTAGGTACACCATAAGTCTTTTTGATTCTTTATTTTTTAATTTTTTAGTGTTTCCTCAAGTTGTGCCCACAATCAACCTAGCTGGCACAGTGTTTATTGGCGTTGAATACTGGCGTTAATTACATAGTAATTATTGTTCATAATAATCTTAGCTGTGTTGCTCTACAATAACAAATTAAAACAAATTAAATGTTCAAGGTTCTGAAATGGCTTTTAATGACAAGCCCTCACGACGACCTTTTTACATAATTATGCAGTGTCCGAGATAGACCGTGCCCTTTGAATCCCAAATATAAACCCGAAGTAGCGAATATCATGATCAGTCAATAACTTCTTAATACTCTCAGTCAGCACCTACTGACCGATATACCTACCTAAAAATAGTCACATTTTCATCAAATTACGCCGCCATTTTGTAAGCTGTTTGACGACAAACTCACCACTAATGAGTTTGAATTAAGAACATCTTCGTAACTAGAATAGGACCGCGGTTCTCGCCGGGATTCGAAGCACGTACTGTTTTTTGCGACGTTTGCTGGAACCAGCAGATTTATGTAAGTTTAGTAATCGTGTTAGGATTGCTGGGGTTAAGGAATAGAGAGAATTTGTCTTTTAACTAGTTGGTACTTTGTCTTTGTTTTGTTCTTTAAACATTTTTATCATACAGTCCGCGCACTATGTTAAGAAAGCAGGCTGTGTAGTATTGTTTTTACATAAGTTCTGGCTTCATATAGTAATTACGCTGATATACCCGAAGTTTTTGTCACTAGAGTAATCTTTATAAAAAAACCATTTTGTCGTTTTTCCAAAAGTCCATATAGAAGAATGGGAACTCCCAGTTATGGGAGGAAAAATATGTCTAAATTATGTACAAAGTGATTTTAAAAGTAATTAAATAAAATCGCGTATGTCGACCAAATTGGCGACACACTTAAAAAGGGCCCAGTTATAAGGAACCCGTCACCGGCGACCATGTATGAAGCGAAAAATGTGAACGCGGAAGAAGCGAAAGAGGAAGTATGTCTGGATCGTACTAATTTGCGTTCCCTTGTGCCCCTGCCTACCCCAAAGAGAGTCAGGCGTCAGGTTATGTATGTAAATAAAATCATTATAGTGCATTATCTACCAGATACAGGCGTGCATGTATCAATGAATGATTAATAAATTTGACTATTCAATAACTTTTTTTTAATAGACATAATTTGTCTTTCACTGTAAATTCATAAAAATATTAACATTAAAGCAAATAAAATTGTACAAATAGAAAATAAAAGCGGAAAAGTGCGAGTCCGATTCCCTCATGAAAGATTAAAGAAGTTCTGGTACCTAGATCGTTTTCATGATTTTTATATTAAGGTTCATTGAAAAAAAGGTAAATTGAGGCGTACCAAAAAAAAAACTAATAAACCAAGTGTCAGTGGAAGTTATCATAATAATTATCATAAGAAGGCAGCACATCAAGCCTTACGAATCTGTCGAAAATTTTTACTTGAATCTAACCTCTATGCCCTCGACATTAAGTTAAAATTGTTTGGGGAAATTTGACAGGTAATGTAACATTCTCAAATTTTAGCATTTTCTCATTTTAAAAGTAGGTACATGGGCATTTTACCGTACAGTTGAATAGATACCGTACACTCCCAAATTTCGGGAACTCCCAAAATTTATTGTTTTCTTTTTGTAAGTATAAAATCTTATAGCGGTTCACAAAATACATTTTCTCACCAAGTTTCAACAGTACAGTCCTCAAAATTGCGAAGAAAAAGTGGCTATGACATACGAACGGACAGACAGACATGACATATTTATAAGGGTTTTGCCATTAATTGGCTACGAACCCTAAAAAATTATGTAGGTATAAGGTTAATAAAAGCTTCACCTGCGTTGTTAATAATTACGTAAAATGATTAAATGAAACCTTTTTTATAAAAACAAATGGCAACGTTAACTTGTTTACTGTAAATCAACGTATCAGGTCGTATTTTTTTTGATAAATAAGATAAAAAATCCTTTGATATTTAGATTTTCACAAATAAAATTCTTAAAACCGTAAAACTGTCTAGCTGAGGCCCCAAAAATGAAATTCAAAACTATGACATACCGACTATTGCTAAAACAAAACGAAAAATATCTGGATTTCCACAATCGTAACTTTCCACGAAACTAAAACAGAACCTATAGCCGCCATACATTGACAAAGGTCTGTTTGCTAACTGCAAAAAAGTTGAATACAATCGCATACAAAAAAGAACTTTATGAATTAAAAGGCGCTGATAGAATTTAGGTTTTGAGATCATAAATTCAGCAGAAATTCGCTTTCAAAATATTGTACGAAAAAGTTTTTCTTTTCATCTTTTATCACAAGGGTGTACGCGCCACGTAGGGCATACTCAGCCTGGGGGTTCTCCAGGCTTTAAAGCGGGCGGGTAACACTAGAGGAGGAAGTCCGTATTTGAGTGATTAAGAGATGGTAGGTACTAATTTATCCTGTAATAGGCCGTTTCGTCATCCCCAACACAACCCCGAAATGAACTATTCACAACACCTGGAGGCACTTACTTGGTTTTCTGCTTCTCCTCGGTTCCGGGGTGCCGGTGACAAACTCCAGCCTGGCTAATCACGGAATTACATAGCGTGGGAGGACTGTTGTAGCGCGAATAACTTTATATTTATAAGATATCGATAGAGATATCTTAAAAAAAGTGATTTAAAAAAGTGATTTGTAAGTGAGAATGTAAAAAGTGTCAGTGACACTGCGCTATACTCGATTCGCGTCAATACAAAATTTACGTTCCGTTGAACGCAGCGTGTGCCTCCACAAAGGATCAGAGTATCCTTCAGAGCTATGATAAAGAAAACAATACGGCCCAAACAACAATTCAAATATGTAAACAGTATCACGACAAATAATAACAGTTTGTTTACAAAATTATTTTCAGTTGGCACTTAAAAGCAGTAACTGACACATCGACTTTGCAAATATCGACATAAACCATACAGCTCAGTGGAAGTAGGGGGTATCCTATAAGGACCTTTGTTGGTATAGAAAATAACATTTCACAAATTGACTCAGTGTCTATTGAATCTAGCGCAAGCCACAGCAGTTCACAGCACCGTTTAAAAATTCACTTTATAGACCTAAAAGTGAAAAATTGTCCTTAGCTTTCTTATAGATTAAATACAGTTTAAGAAATCTAATAAAATTATATTGAAGTCGTCGTGGCGGCGTGGTTACTGTGTGTATCAAACGATGTCACAGGTTAAGCAACGTTCGGCGCGGTCGGTACTTGGATGGGTGACCGCCGACCGTTCATTTCTCACGGCGACTTCCGTGCTTCGGAGGGCACGTTAAGCAGTCGGTCCCGGGTGCTGTATACTTGTATACAGTAGTCGTTAGGGTTTGTTAGAAGCCATTACGGCGCCCTGAAAATTCTGACATCCACCAACCAGCACTGGGCCAGCTCGGTGGATTATGGCCTAAAACCTCCTCGTCACCCAGGGGAGAGACTCATAGCCCTGCAGTGGGCTCATTACAAAGAGTTGTGGTGATGATGATGAATAAAATTATAAACCAAAATTTTATAGTTAGTAATGTTAGAAAGATATCTTCCATGCTGGACTGGGAGGGAAAGAAAAACATAGAATGTGCCAGCTGCTTCTCTTCCCGGGCATACTGTAAAAGTCAGTTAAGGGACAGAGGTTTTGTTGGCGTTTTTGCAGGCGACAGGCTGACTCCCTGTCATTGCAATAGTCTCTTTCCATCATTATAATACTTCCAAATTTGTCAAATGAGACATCAGATGGTTTTATAGCCTCTGGTGTTCTGCCTACCCCATAAGGGATACAGGCGTGAAGTATGTATACAGGGTTGATTTGTAGTCACCAGCCAAATTTAAATGTTCGTTTTTTGATACGGTATAAACGTACCTGCACATTTATTTAAGCGTCGCTCAGTAAAAAAAATAGAAATATGGAACCACAAACTTTTAAAAAAATAGTCGCTGTTGATGAACATAACTACTACGAAGCGGCATTTCATTGATAATACTACGACGTAGTACTACAAGATGTTTTGTAGTAGCGCATAGTTGCCTTTATTTTAATGGTAATTTAGAGTGACCATGGTTTGCTTAATATGTTAGCGGATATATTTATTTCCTTGTAAAAAAATAAACACTTTTTTTATGCAAAAATCGTTTCTACAAATGATACTTATTGTGTAAAAAAAATTTGGCCGGTGACTACAAATCAACCCTGTATATGTTGTATGTAATGTAGTTTGATTACTATTTATTTGGATAATTATCACTATTGGTTTCCATAACTAAAAAAATACTAACGGAGAGCTTATGGAATACTTTTTTTGTCTGTCTTTCCCAGTCCATATTTGTCAGGAAGGCGCAAAGGTATCAAGTCAAAATTAATATCAAATACTCAAGTGCTCAATCTATTGGAGCAGGAAAAAAATCACGTTTCTAAGTCAACACAATCAAAAGATACGGAGCCCTTTTTGCTCCGTTTACGCCGCATTTTTATACACTCGCAGAGTAATCAAAACCTATAAGGGTACTTTCCGTTGACCTAGAATCAAGAAATTTGGGAACAAGTGAGCTCTTTTTTATATTTACTCAAAGTCAAAGTCAAAATATTCTTTATTTCGGAAGTATTTAAATACTAAAATTTGAAATAAGTCACACAATTTACAAATTGAACTGAATCAGATCTGTTGAGAAGAAGTGGCAAGAAAGTCAACAGCAATCATCTTTTCAAAATACCCAATCTTTTTGCATCCAGATTTACTACAGTAAACCTTTTCACATAACACTTATCCTTAAATCTATCGAAGGGTTAATCTTAAATATTTTGGAATTTTATTATAAAAGTGCACACATGACCGATGACCGAGATCTTCTGGATTCTACTATTATATTTATAAATTTATAGAGTACTAGTGATTAAACCCACGTTTGCTCCTCTCTGATAAATAAATAATAAATAAAATAAAATCCCCACACAATCACTCCAACTACATGGCCCCAAACTAAGCAGAGCTTGTGATATGGGATACCATGTAGCGAACTAGGGGGGAACCTAGAATATAAATACTTAAATATGATAAACGTCCAGACCCGGAAATATTTTTTTTTCTTGTTACGTGCGGGAATCGAACCCGTGACCACTAGCATCTGAGGCAGACAGTGTTACCTCATCGCCAAAGTGGTTGTGGTGATGGTAAGAGAAGACGAGGTTGAAGGTGTTAGTACACGGGATTAGGATGGTAGGTTCTGGCCCTTCATTAAGTAACAGCGTAACTGCGTAAGAGCCACTGCAGGAGCGGTGAAGGGCGGGCCCTGGCCTGGCGGACCCCGAAGGGATCCTACTATAACCAATTCAGATAAGTTGCCTTTTATGACACGCTTATCCAAGGGCGGCAGACCTAGATACCCAACATCCTGGGGTTGGATGCAGGGTTAAGTGGGATTTTCACCCACAAAAACCCCCGATGGCCTTCCTCTACATCTTGGAAAAGAGCCCTAGGATCTCCTGAGGAACGCACCGGAACTCTTTCGATGTTTACCACTTCTTGGCTCTGCAGCTTATTTCTTTCCTTCTATTCTTGTTGTTCGCCATCTATGTGACTGCTATTACGTCATTTAGCATCTAAATCCCCTATTTGACGACCGGCTGGTGTAGAGGTAACATAAATTGCCTTCTATGCCAGAGGTCCTGGGTTCGAATCCCGGCGGCGGCGGATATTTGTGTGATTAACACAGATATTAGCAGTCAAGTCATGGATGTTTATATGTTTATTTAAGTTTATTCTAATAAAAAATATGTATTTATTCAATATGTATGTTTATATATTTCTTAAGTATATCAGTTATCTAGTATCCATAACACAAGTTCTTTAAGAAACTTAATTTGGGCTAGATAATGTTGTGTGAGAGTCAGAAATGTTTAATGTTTAATTTAATGTTTATTTAGCTGCTGCAGTCAATTCTTTTAGTCAGGCTCTTACGACAGGCAGGATATATTGTAGAGGGGCGGCAGACCTGTCCCAGCTGACTCTATACAGGTCTTTGTACTTGTAGTAAAAGAAACAAGAAAATCAAAGAAGTCTCAAAAACTAGATAGTTTCTAAATAAATCAAAAAAATAGTTAAACTATGTTTAATAATAATCAATGAATGCAGATCATTAAAAAAACCGACTTCACGTCAATACTTTGGCCGACTAATTATGTCATCCACGTGAACATTCTCCGAACATATTTTTTTTTAATTTTAAATTTTTAGTGAAGTGCTCAACCGATTTCGATGAAATTTATATAGAACTAGCTTTATCCCACAACTTCGTATGCGCTTAACTACCCTTCTCGTGGAAATGTCAGAAACTATACAACCAGACACCCAATGAAAGAACCTTTATACCAAGTATCACACCCATGCACTCAAGGAATAAGTTTTTTTCATAAAAACTAAAAATTATATATTTCCCGTGCCCGTGGGAATTTGGGAATTTTTTTCGTAGCACTACCAGTCACTCTTTGAAGAACCTTCATGCCAAGTATCACATCCGTACACTCAAGGAATAAGATTTTTCATACAAACTAAAAAGTCCAACCCCTTCCCGTAGGAATTTCTGGAATTCCTTCCATAATACAAACAGATACTTTTTTTTTTTTTTTTATAAGTGACTAAACCCGCGTTTGACCTCAATCTCACCTGATGGTAAGTGACGATGAGGTCGAAGATGAAAGCACACGGGTTTAGGAAGGAACTGGCTCTTTATACAATATTGGCGGAACACATTACCGCCGGAGCGGTAACATTTGGCGGCAGACTTTATATAAAGGGTGGTCGCTAGCCAGGCGGACCCAGAAGGGATCCTACCACCAAAAAAACTTTCTTATTGAGGAACCTTTATATCAAGTATCACATCCGTGCACTTAAGGGATGGGATTTTTTCATACAAATTAAAACATCATATATTTCTCGTTCCCGTGGGAATTTCGGGAATTCCTTTCATAACACAACCAGACATACATTGAAACACCTTCACACCAAGTTTCACATCAGTGCACTCAAGGAATAAGATTTTTCATACAAACTAAAAAGTCCTATATTTCCCGTTCCCGTGGAAATTTCGGGAATTCCTTCCTTAGTGCACCCCTACATCCCCTAAAAAATGTATGTTCCAAATTTCAGCTCTCTACGCCCAGTAGTTACGGCTGTACGTTGTCTGTCAGTCACTCAGTCACTCAGTACCTCAGTCAGTAACGGAACAGTTTTATATAATATATATTGATATTGATTAACTATGAAGTATCCTCTATCATATGAATTAAGAAGTTTTAAAATCGATTCATAATTGTCCGAAATATCGTGTAGCAAACACACAAAAAAAAACGTACAGACGAATTGAGAACCTCCTCCTTTTTTGAAAGTCGGTTGAAAATAGTAGTCAAATATCTGTATTCTTAGGTTTGAAGAGACTTATTTACTAAAATGGCATTCTCTGTTTTCAATGTCTGCATAATCTGACAATTGTTACTGGAATTTATTAAAGTTCGTAGAAAAACGCAACCCAAAAAGGTTAAATATTATTTTGAAATTTAGTTTCCCAGAATTTTTCATTTGAATTGTGTCCTGTACGAAAATGTCTAACAAAAATTGCTATATCCATTTGCTAGTCGTGTGCGTTTTATTATTTTTAACAATGAAATAGCGGTAACAGTTATACAGCGCTCGTATGAATACAAATTGTGAAAACTATTAGACAAATCTGTCATTCGTTTTTGTCATAGAGTAAGTACGATTCTGGATTTTGAAATATGCCTACATTGGTGCAAACCAGCTGACTTTTGTTATAGAAACTCAATGACCAATACAGTTATGAAATTGTAATTACGTATGTATTTTTAAAGAAACAGTTTCCTATAGCTCCACCATCATAGATTGTTATTTCGTGGGGAAAAATCGCTACTTATTAAACTTCCGGAATCTTTTGAATGGACTTAAAGTAAGCTTTATAAACTTTCTTATAACTTTTTTTATCCTCGAATTTTTTGAAATGAAAGTCTTTGTAAAAATATAACAATTCTTGTAATATTTATGAAAATCTATCTAAGCACAGAAGGTAGCAGATCAAGCGTTACATTACCTGTTTAATTTCCCCAACAAATTTAAACTTAATGTGCAGGGTACAGAGTTCAGATTCAAGATTTTTATTTTTACAGATTTGTAACGCTTGATGTGCTGCCTTCTGTGCATATTATGGTAGGAAAGTAAAAAGAAGCTTAATAAGACACACTTTTAAACACATACTCTTATTACACAACATCCAAAATTCAATTTTAAAGTACTCTAAGCAGTTTGTCTACTCTTTGGCAAGTTCCTGTGATTACGTATTTTGATGCATAATTAAATTGCAATTTGCCGCGATTACCTCCCACTCGGCCATTGTTTTCGTCCGTTATTCCGACGACTAGCGATGGAAATGGCTAATGGCAGTGGCCTCGACGTCTCGGTTGCTACGATTACATTACTGTCTTGCATCTACAGTTGATAGTTTCTTGTACTCGCACTATCACTTTGGTAGTAAGTTGGTACAGGTTTCCAATATAGGGGTGACATTTTCGTCATGTGTGGCTATTTTATTAAAGCAGTGTGTTGTTAATAAAAGTACGCAGAAGGACGTTGCTACCATGCTCTGTCTGGGTTCTTGCTGTTTTTACTCAGTATGCTATTAAAATTACATTTGATATTATTTAGAACTAAGCTGAATAGTTGGTAACAATTATTATAGTCCATTTTTTTTGATTTTACTTAATTTTAAACTTTTGGTTCTGTGCCTTTGGTTGTGAGCCTACAGTGAAAAAGTTTGTTTCTCCCCTCTGGATAGTAATGAAGCTAGGAATATTTGTTGGTTTGCGGATGTCAGAAGTTTTAAATAAACCTAAATGATTTCGTTAGTACCTTTGGTCGCTTGTGTGCATACTGCAGGTGACCGAAATAAGTTAACGTTTCCCAAAAGAACTCTACCTTAAAGAAGCATATCATCTATCGGAATATCAATACTAGGTAATAATAAATAACCAAAGTAAATTTTAATTAGTGACGTGCAATTAGTTTAAGGAAACTATGAAGTAATTATGCGAATAATAATATTATTAGATCAAAGATTATTTGGCTGATTAAAGAGCGTGGGATGTATGTCTCGACAGGTTAGCTCGTAAGATCGAATGTAAATCACCGTGTGAGCAGCTGGCTGTGACACGACGTCAACATGCACGAATAGCTGTCCTGTGTTAGTTAGCAATCAGTATTTCCTGAATGTGAGTGATGATGTAGTCTAGATCTAGGACTTTTATTCTGAAAGCTTTTTTTGCAGTGTATAATACTTCAGTATAATTTTCTAGATAAAGATACCAAATAAAATCGATTTTAACCGGATTCGAACCCAAATCTCCCGCATTCCAGGCGTGCACTCTAAAAAACTAGTTACCGGGAACATTACTGGGTCCTCATATCTGATATATGTATATCAATCGATCAAAAACCCCTTTATGAATGGGGTAAGCCTATCTGCCTCAGACGCTAGTGGTTGCGGGTATGATTCCCGCACGGAACCAGAAAATAAAAATTTACGTGTCTGGTAAATTATCTATATGTGTATTTATATTCTAGGTTCCCCCCTAGTTCGCAACATGGTATTACAAGCTTTGCTTACTTTGGGGCCATGTAGTTGGTGTGTTTTAATTAAAAAAATGTTGTTTTTCCGATTTTTATTAGACTTCACGTACTGGGAGGCGCAGCGTAGGTAGGTTAATATTGTCTTAAGTAAATCACTCGTGACCACGGGGTCTGCAAAGACACCGAAACGTCGAGTTAAAATTTAAAGTGTAAATATACGCGATAAATCCGTAGGTAGGTTCCCTGTAAGATGGACCGATGATTTGGTCAAGGTCGTCGGATGAGGGCGGCGCGAGACGGAGTGACAACGCGGAGAACCTTGTGCGAGGTCTTTATTGAACAGTGGTAGTCTCCCGGCTGATGATTATCATTATTAAATTAATAAATTAAATTAAATTAAAATTCCCAGACAATCACTTCTTCTACATGGCTCCAAACTAGTGAACTAGGGCGGAACCTAGAATATAAACACATATCATAAAGATAAACGCCCAGACCCGGAACATTTTTTTATCTTGTTCCGTGCAAGAGTCGAACCCGCAACCACTGGCGTCACAGGCAGACAGTGTTACCCATCGCCAAAGTGGTCGTCGATGACGATTAGATGACTGCGTAGGGTCAGTTTCGAATAGCTTTACAGCTCTTGGATAAGTAATTTGGTGAAAGACGCCTTATCCGAAAGCCCCCCACTTTGTAGACCCCCTTTTCTTCACTTAACGTCAATGAAATTGACGGCAAGCGCGCGATTTTTACAACAACCCCCCATTCCCTATAGAAAAATCTGATGATTAATTTAATATTTTTCGTACAGTGACACCAGCGTGGAAGACCTGCGGTATTTGACAGTGGATCAAGCGCTGGCAGATGTCGCGCAGTTCATCGACTACATCACCAGCGAGCACTTCGAAGGCGGACGGTACCAGTAAGTCAACTTTGATACGTTACTTACATAGCCACGTGAATGAGCTCTTTCTAAGATAAATTGGCTTGCATACTATAAAAACCCAAGTAAAAAGACTTTCTCGTATAGACAATATAGCAAAATGACTCTATGTTGTGGGATCACCATATCGCAGAATGACTGGATTGCCAAAACTTTATGATCGTCGATAGGTCTTTATGATCGTAGCCCGACCGTTTGAAGCTCATACTTTTCACCCGACTACAGCGAAGCAAAAAGGAGGGTTATGATTTTGACCAATATGTGTGTATGTGGGTATGGATGTTTATCTGTTCTCTCAGAACTTCTAAACTATAATCACAATTGGACCAATGAAGTGTCGTTGGAAGCGTCTTAACTGTCCTCTGGTTATAGGCTAGATAAGGTAAAACTACATATCTTAAAGTAAAGATCTAAAAAAATTTTTCTTTTCGGTTTCGTGTAGGGTATTAAATGAAAAAACTTTATTAGCACAGCTCAAATATGAAAATATTATTACTCTAAAATAAGTGAAATAATAATTATAGTAAAGAATTTAAAACAAAAATTTTGACGGTTTCGTGTAATATTATTACTCCAAATTTATATTTTGTATAAGATAGTCACCTTCTCTCTGTTAGACGAGTCTTACTTGCGTTTCACTGCACGTATAGCGATGAAACATAAATTTACAGATTTTGTATTATTAAAACAACAATATATTTATCGTTTCAATATGTGGAAGAAATACTTTAAAACTGTAGAACACAACAGTGCGACAATTAGCAACGTACTTTTTTCAAAATTAAGGTCAATTAAAAACATGTGTCCTGGGAAAGTACCTATATTGCAGATAAAGAAAGTAAAAAAGACAAACGTCGACTTAATTCAGTAAAAAAATAATTAGATTATTATTTATTTATTTATTATTCAACAATATACAACATTTTCTTAATCTAAATAATGCCGATAAACTGCACGTTTGTCTCGGCATCTTCGTTGATACTTTTTTGGAAGGCAGCGTAGCATGACGACCACTTTGGCAATGGGGTAAACCTGTCTGCTTCAAACGCCAGTGGTTGCGGGTTCGATTCCCGCACGTTACAAGAAAAATAAAATGTTCCCTGTCTGGGTGTTCATCTATTTATATTCTAGGTTCCCCCTAGTTCTCTATATGGTATCCCATAACACAAGCTATGCTTACTTTGGGTCCATGTGATTGTCTGGGGATTTTATTATTTTGTATATTAGCGTTAATATCTTTACACAATCAAGAGCCGGAAGGTTCTTTTTATGCTCTTCTTTGTTCTAGTTTTGGCTTTGAAGTATCGATCATGGGCATAAGAGTCTAATTTTAAAATATTTAATAAACGTCCGCAAATAAATAATTCTAAACAAATTATAGTTTAAAAACGCAACAACCAGTCGTAACTTTCGCGAAACTCCAACAATTATATTGTAATTTATTTATTTATTTATTGATAAAACACAAAAACAAATTACAACCAAAATTAATATTAATTAAACAAAAAGTATATTTTTTTGAACTGGGACCTGTAATTAATTGTAACTGAGTTTCTATTTGTAAAACTTTTAAGTACTTGTCCGTGGTTTTAAATATCGGAATAAAGTTTTTAAAGCCTGTTAGGTTTTGGATGATATTCTCTTTGAGTTTAGTTTAATTTTTTGAAATATCGATACAGTAAAGAAGTACTTAACGCAATAAAGATGGTTTTTGGGCGCTCAATTTTTTTATCGACATGATTGGTTTACAAGTGGTTGTACATTAATAATGTTTATAAGTTTTTTGCATTTAAAATGCTCAATTATTCTTAAATAAATGAAAAATGTGATAAATAAAAATTACCCGACCAGGATTCGAACCTGGGACCTCTCTTAGCTGCAAAGCTTATACCATAAGATGGAGCTACGTTAGCAATATAACATAAAAACAAAAAAATGTGGTAAGTAATTTCGAGGCGTAGCCAGGCCCCGGTAGCTCAGTTGGAAGAGCACTCGTCCGGCAAACGAGAGGTCCCAGGTTCGAATCCTGGTCGGGTAATTTTTATTTATCACATTTTTCATTTAGTTGTACATTGTTTACAAGTACTTATCATGTGTAGTATTTATGACTACAACACGAAACGGGCCCGAAAATAGGATAAATAAAGCTTAACAAAACCATTTTGTTTGTGAAAACTGCTTATTTGCCTTATTTTTCTATACTTCAAATTATAATATAAATAGCTGTAAGTTTTTTGTATATAAATACATAAATGAATTGGGTTTTTCTATAATATGTACAAGAAACTATGAACAGTAAGTTAAGTCCAAGGACACAAGCTTTCACGGAATATTGCAATAATAAATATTCCTAACGATAAACACTTATAAACACAACTACCTTTAGTTTTTATTTGAATACATTTGTTTCAAAATTTGAGTACAGTTTGTTTACGTCTCTATCAAACTAATTATCAGATATAATCGTGACTGGATGTTATTGTCAGTGTGCAATGAGCCGAGCCGAGACCGCCTCAAGGCAAACGAAGGTCACCGCTACCATAGGCCAGAAGTTTGTTGTTGTTTTGTAAAGTATTCTGTATATTTTGATCAAATTAATTATCATAATTGAAAATAATATGAAATCCCATAGTAAGCTTTAAAATTTTTACTGATTTTCAATGATGGAGAGAGGTTATCGCCCAAAAAAATGCCAATAAAACCTCTGTCCCCTCACTGAATTTTACAGTATGCCCAGGAAGAGAAGCAGCTGGTACTATTGATGATTTTCTTTCGCTCCTAGTCCAGCATGGTCATGGAAGCATCTTACGATATTGCTCTATATTCGTCAGCTGAGAGACGCACACTGCAGGACAGAGGCTCACACGAAGGTTCTCTAAGTCGCCCGGTGCCAAGGCGCCCTGATCTAGCGTTTGACCTTCACTAAGTGTAAAAATGTATTTCGAATCCTGGTCGGGTAATTTTTATTTATCACATTTTTCATTTATTTATGTATACCTACAGTGAATCAAAATTTCTCATTTTTATTTTACATTGTCAAAAACATTATACCCGTAACTAGGTGTCCGAAATTTTCAAAACCTACTGTTTCATAGCGAAAATACTTTGTATAATAAAGTTAGTCAACACACCGAGAAATTAGAGGGTACCGTTGTCTTCGTCCAGATACAAGATATTTTTGAAAAGATTGAACCACGAAATCCATTTTGAAAACAAACTGATCATGAGAACGAGGTATGACACGTTCATTGACAAGTAACCATTTGACATTACACTTAAAAGTACCAGGATTGTCGAGGTCTTTCCGCACCTTGGCGACCCGTGCTATAATAGTATATTATGTAACAAGTGAGCTAAGTTGCTAATTACAGTCGAGGCTGTGATTTAATAATGAGCCGAGACTGTAATTAGCAACGCTCACGAGTTACATACGACGTTTTTCAACACACTTGTGAGTAAAAGACAGACATACCTACGTGGTCATAAAATTTATTTGAAGCAGCTGTTAGCTGCTGCGCGTCAGTAACCCTGTCCCATTACACGTACACACGCTATTGTTGCTTGGAGGTGCCTTGCAGCCGCTGCTGCCGCAGGTGGCCGCGCGCCGCCTCGACGCGCGCGCTCATATATTTTATGTATAACCCGGATCAATAAAATATGCTCTGTTTACCCATAGCCCATAGCCCAGTTTATAGTTCTAAATTCAATAGAATAAGGCTCACTTTACGAGCAAGTGTGTTGAAAAGAAACTAGTAATTATATTGTTCGATTGTTTGGATTACCCCCTACGCAAGTGATGGTAGTTTTTCTTGATGGCATCTTGTCATGGGAATTCTTTTGTAAATAAACTATTCAGATTTATTGGTTCATAATAACTTTAATAGAATGTACTTTTTATTATTACTTTAACATTAATATAAATTCTATACAATTCGTATTTTCACACATAAATCAAAGGGTTTATGAAATACATTTCATATATAATTTTTTCTTAATAAGTGACCACAAAACAATGTTGACGCAATATTTATACACACTGTCAGTTTCCCATTTCCAAATAAACATCAATTTATTTTTCTAAAACTTTTTCAAAATGACGTGCCACATGTATTATTTTATATGAGTTAGTGTCAGAAAAAATATTTGCTCTATATTATATTGCTGAATTTTTAGGTGTAACCAATAGTAGTGGTCTCACAGTCAACTTTAAATGCCAGTCCTTGATATTGCAGCACGATTGGCGAGCGCCCGCGCACAATGCAATCTGGCGTTCATCATTCATTTAAAAGTATATCTTCGTGGTTTTATTTGCTATTAACTTCCTTTCTAGTTTTTAAAATAAAAGTATTGTTAAATGCACCTTTGGACTATTTTTATATTTTGAGACCATTTCTTTTGAATGTCCTTTAAGCAATGTAGAATAAGATTGGAAAGTTGAATCTGTGTACTTCATCTAATATATAAAATTCTCGTGCCACAGTTTTCGTTGCCATACTCCTCCGAAACGGCTTGACCGATTTTGATGAAATTTTTTGTGCTTATCCGGTATCTATGAGAATCGGCCAACATCTATTTTTTTTTTTATTTATATGGCAAAACAACGTTTGCCGGGTCAGCTAGTATATTCATGTATTTGTGATCAAACGCTTGGGTGATGCGGTGTAGGCAGACCTCCACAAGTTAAAATCAAAGTGAAGGTCAAAGCAAACGCTGAATGAAAGCAGCAAAGGTCTGAGCGTGCAGATCTTTGCGGCCGGCCTATGTGCAGTAGTGGACGTCTCCCGGCAGATGATGACGCATGTGTCTTTCACTTTTGCCTCATATTACTAATATTATAAATATGAAAGTTTGGATGTATGACTGGATGTTTGTCCCTCAACCACGGCAGAATGGCAATACAGATTTGGATGAAATTTGGCATAGTGATAGAGTACATTCTTGAATAGCACTGAAACTATAAGATATTGAGAATTGTGTGGGTAAAACCACGAGAAACAACTGTTATTATATGCTTCGTTAGGAAAATGGCTTAAAAACATCCTGGATTTATAATAACAAGATTTCGGAATAAAAAAAATATTGCGAAGATTCATCAAACAATTGCCCGCTTTTAAAAGAAAACGCAATTTTTTGGAAGGATTTCTTCAGGGTCCACTCGAATATCGACCCTTTTTAAAAAGTCTTTCCCCAAATATCACCGCTGCCGTGGAGATAGGCTTTAGTCATATTTAATTATGTGCTTTTCAGGCCCATGTGCTTTTAATTTTCAATTACCATCAAGTAACATAGAGATCAGGTGTATGTTCAGAAACCAGTAAATTTGTCAGTACGAGTTCTTGCTTCACTGAATGTGTACCCACATAAAAAAAACATTGTAGATATATTTTCAAATCTATAAATTTCTCGGAAACAAAATAATATGTCAACCAGTGCACGAGTTGTTATAAATTCAATTTGGATAATTCGTCGGAAATCCGCGGAATATCCACACAATGGACACCACCGCACATGGGGAATATAAACTTAAATACTCAGAACTTAGCGGATATAGATAAGCTGTGTGATGCATAGGGCAGCAATTGCAAGCGAGATTTATTTTAAAACTGTTTTAAAAAACACCTACCCGCGATATGAAATGAAATACAGGGCGTGTGACATCAAAGTAAAGTCCCTTAAATATTGTAGATAGGTTATTTTTCTGAAAGAAGCCTTTATTTGATTTTTAAATATTAGTAATTTTTAGAATTTTCAGGGTGCCGAAATGGCTCCTGACAAACCCTAAAAACTACTGTATACAAGTGTACAGCACCTGGGACCGACTGTTTAACGTGCCCTCCGAAGCACGTTAAGTAGTCTTGAGAAATAAATGATTGGCGGTAAAACATACTTATACCGGCCACACCGAGCGCGATTTGCCTGCTATATCGTTTGATATGCACATCAACCAACCACGGTGCCACAACAACTTTTTTCAACACACTTGCTCGTAAAGTGAGCGTTATTCTATTGAATTTAGAACTATAAACTGGGCTTTAAGTCACGCGTGCATAATATATTATACCTTAGTGCATAATATAATGAATCCTACAAAGTTGAATTGTACCTTTGTGCAAATAAAATGCGAGAAAACAGAGCATATTTTATTGGTCCGGGTTATACACTAAATATTTTCAGAAACAACAAAGAGGTTTTATACCACTTCAAATCCATATACATTTTTAAATGTTTGCGCCTTATATTAGTAAAATAAATTAAACAATTGTATATTAAACAAATTATTCACAATTTACAATCATTTGTCATAAAATATTAAAATATTTGCATTTACCACTCCAAATTAAACATTTTCACTTAAAATAGGCTGTATATGCTATACAGACATTGACACATTTGACGGAAAAAAAACCTACGCGCATGCGCGAGGTTCGGCGCCATTTTTCAATCACAATCACAGCTTTGTTATCAAGTGTGTTTGTTACATAGATCTCGTTTGTTATTTTATGACCACGTATCTTTTACTCACAAGTGTGTTGAAAAACGTCGTATGTGACTCGTGAGCGTTGCTATTTACAGTCGAGGCTGTGATTTGAGCCCGAGCCGCAGGCGACCAATTAATTAGCAACTTAGCTCACTTGTTACATAATATACTATTATTACTTACATAGTAAAAAATAAGTATTAATAAATAAATATGTATTACAAGGAACGGCACGGTCACAGTAGCGGGGTGCTCATACGCAGGCAGCATGGCCACGTGGCTGCGGCTGGCGTACCCTCACCAGGTGCACTCCGCCCTCTCAGACAGTGGCCCACTTCATGCACAGGAGGACTTCCCAGGTAACTTTTTGTATGAATTAAGCAAAGGACCTTTGTTTTCCAAGGCACCTGATGGTAAGTGAACATGAAGACTAAGGTGGTGCAAGTCTATCCACGATAAACCTATATCGAAATACATATTTCTTATTGATGTTCTGTAAGCCGCGTAGCGTCGGCTGCGAATAGCTCTGGATAAGCATGTCATCAAAGGAGAATTAGGATATATAGCGACCACCGCCTGGCTAGCGACCACCACTCATATAAATCTGCCGCCAAATATCACAGTTATAATAATTTAAAAGAAAAATAGAGCCATGTTTCTGTTGGCTTTGAAAGAGGAAACTGGGGTGAGCTCAGGAATGATTTAGAAAGTTATGTGCATCTGTTTCGTAAAATAACGCCATGTTTTTCATAATAATGAAATTTATAGTCATTTTAAATTTAAATAATGTATCGAAATAAAGATCTCATTGAACAGTGAGCTGTGTGATGTTACATTTTTTTTTATAATTTTGTGCGTGACTACTTAAGTTTAGTATCCAAAAGTTTTTAGTAAAACAAAACTAATAGAGAAAAAGCATATATACTAAAAACTGCAACTGATTTGTTTTACGTCATATATGGTTGGTTTAGACAGCCCTACCGCCTCCAATATAAGCTATTCTATTCTTAACCAAGTTTCGTTTTGAACAAAACCACATAAAGTTTAGTTCTGTTTATTACTATTGACCTCTCAAGCCTGCGGGACGTTGTAAAATGTAAATTGGTGGTTAGTGACGCCGGTAATCTGAAGTTAGGCAAGTTTTCACATAATTGAGTGATGTTCGGCACGAGTCGCACCCTTGTTGAGTTCCTTCAACGATCATTAATGCGATGAGGCGGTTGATTTGATTTTGATTTTTGGGTAATTCTGTTGACTTAATAATTTCTTTGGTGTTTTATGTTGTATGAAATATCAGATGGAATGTGAGCAATGTATAGCCGAAATAAAATAAAAGGATGAACATTTCTGTTCGAATTACGCCTAAACGGCTCAACGAAATTCATAAAAATTAAGAAGAGATAAGACACAATTTACTATTAGGTTTAATTCCAAGATTATTGCCTGTAATGGTATTATGTATGTGGAAATAAATAATAAAATATATACACGGTCACCAGCCAAAATTGAATGTTAGGTCTTTGATAGGAACCTGCATAATATGATTATGTTAGATTATGTTAGATTCTTTTTAAAAAAATGCATAAGTACATTTTTTTGCTAAAATCGATTCTATAAATTGTACTTAAAGTGTAAAAAAATTTGGCCGGTGACTATAAAACAACCCCGTATTATAGAAATTTGCTTTACTCCATAATTAAATTTTTACCCGCGAAACTTTTGATCCCGTGAGAATTTCGGGATAAAATATAGCCTATAACCTTCTTCAAGAGTTGGGCTCTCGCAAAAAGAATTTTTCAAATCCCACTTGTAGTTTCTGAGATTAGCGCGTTCAAACAAACAAACAAACTCTTCAGCTTTATATATTAGTATAGATTTATTTTAATGAATCTTAAGCACGTCTAGACTTTTTGTATAATCTGATCTAATAGTTGCAATTTTATATTTCCAAATGAAAGTTTTATAAAATTATAATAACTTTATTTTGACTAAAGCTGCCCGTTAATTCAAAGAGATTATCTTTCTACATACCCTGTCCATTACCCAGTGCTTAAATTAGTTTGCTTTATAATATAGAAAGCAATAAAGGGTACGTGTAATAAATGACCTATCAAAACACGAAAATTAAAGTATCGATAGGATGTATACACACAGTTGTCAAGAATGGTAAACCCGCTTTAAATGCTGCCTTTTTAAGTTTTCAAAAGAAACAATCTTGTTTTCTTTTTTTTGATAAAATTCAAAATACTCAAAAAGTTTTCTTTATCATAAGAACATCTAATGGACATTTGACTATTTGATAATTTTGTACTACTGCTTAATAAGTTTTTGATAGTTTTACAGATAAAAACTTGATAGTTTTTTAATAAGATATTACAGGAGACAAAGATGGAGCACGTGAATGTAGTATTTATTTGGTACTTCATTAAAATGTTAACAAAAGATATCATCGCTGATGTCAGCCATCGCCTATTTTCATTGGTGGGACTTGAAACGCTTATCTTGAAGTGTAATTCTATTTTTAATTATTCTTACATAAGCATTGTATCTTCAACTTTGGTAAAACATTTGACCGTGGTGCATGTGCTTTTCAGACGTGTTTTATTGAATATAGTAAATCGATAAAACTTAACACAATCTCTTTTATTTTCTTTAGAATACGTGGAGATGATAACCACAGCAATCCGCGAGCAAGGCAGTGAGCAGTGCGTCGACAGCATTGAAGCCGCGATGAGCGAGTTGCTCAACCTGGTGAACACAACCAATGGGGCGGCGCAAGTTTCCAACATGTTCAAGTAAAGCATTTTGTTTATTTTACTTTTTGTCTCTGAAAACTTATTTCAAGCTCAATTGGTTGAATGTTAGAATTTAGTTTTCACTAAACGATAGAGACTGTGAGGCAAAGATGGAGCTTGAATTTTTTACTTGTTTGTTTTAAGATATGGTAAGTGACAATAAGGCCTCAAAAAGGTAGATAAAGAATAATATGAATCTTCATTAATCAATGGTAAAATTTATCATGCTGTGAAATTTGGCAATAAATTAAGAAAGAAGGGTAAGTGACGATCAATTGTATTTGTTGCTTTATTTGGTAAGCAAGCATTGTTGTCTGTCTAGGGAAATCGATTTAAATAAATAATCATTAAAACAGTATTCACTATTACTTTGAGTACTTAAATTAACAAAAACAAAACTTAAATTTATTGCTATGTAGTTAGGTCTTGTAATCAGTTACAATGATCTGGGTTGCTACTTAATTTAAAAAACGATATGTTTTATTCAAATGACATGACTATCTTCTTCTACAGGTGTCTCTCCACTATTATTTATTTTCTCTTACATACAAAACTTCATGCCTGTATCCCTTATGGGGTAGGCAGAACACGAGAGGGTATAAGACCATCTGATGTCACGTTTGACTTTGGAGGTATTATGATGATGGGTAGAGACTATCGCAGTGACAAGGAGTCAGCCTATCGCCTACAAAAACGTCAATAAAACGTCTGTCCCTTAACTGACTTTTACAGTATGCCCTGGAAAAGCAGCTGGCACATCTATGTTTTTCTTTCGCTCCCAGTCCAGCATGTAAGATATTATTTTCTCTTATTCCCATTATTTTTCTCTCCTCCAGCACCTGCGCAAGTCTCAGTCCCACCAGCCTGATGGACCACGCCACGTTCTTCTGGTTCGGCATCACAGAGGTGTTCGCGTACCTCACGCAGTACGCACTGCCGGGGCAGATCCCAGCGGCTTGTGCTGTGCTGACCAATGCCACTGTTGGTAAGATATCAATGATCTTGATTTTTCTACTGAAAAGCTTATACCAATATTAGACGGCCGGCTGGTGTAGCGGTAACATACATTGCCTTCTATGCCAGAGGTCCTGGGTTCGAATCCCGGCGGCGGCGGATATTTGTGTGATGATCACAGATATTAGTCGTCAAGTCATGGATGTTTATATGATTATTTCAGTTTATTCTAATAAAAAATATGTATTTATTTAATATGTATGTTTATATATTTCTTAAGTATATCAGTTATCTAGTATCCATAACACAAGTTCATTAAGAAACTTAATTTGGGCTAGATAATGTTGTGTGAGTGTCAGAAATATTTATTTATACTTATAATATCGGAGACCAAAACAGTCACGTCTCTGCGCGCCAGCGCCGGCGGCGGGACCCGAACTCAGCCGAGCAAACCTGCTCGACGTCGACGAGCACTGGCGAGTGTCCGCGCACTGAACACTCTCCGCTTCGCGTAGCTCTAGACTGCGGTCATTGCTTTCTTGCTTTATATACTGTATTATATACTAATTGAACTGAGCATTAAACCAATCTTATTATCATACAGTCCATTATTTAATTTAGTTATCGAACCGCAAACCATCTAAATGCTAGTAGGTAGAAATTCGCTTAAAGATAGGTTTCCTAGGTGACGTTTTTGTTATCATTTCATTCACCACTGACATTTACTGAGTACAGAATTCAGTTACAGTACCCATCTAAAATGTCCTAAGTGGGCGATAGACCTTACAAGTTTGACAGTTCCAAACGAATTATCAGCAAAATGAACTGATTGATCAGTTGGTTTGATAGTACAACGATCTTCGATCAAAGCATCTCACTGCATTTGACGGCAAATTTTATATGAGAGATTGTCACTACCCAAATCTAACCTTGCAGCTACTAACAAGCGGGAGTTACTCAAATTTGTCACCTTTACAAACACGATAGATGCTCTCCAAGCTTACTATCCGTATGTATCAGCCTCGGCAGCCGGCTCGCCGACACTTCTCCAACTTATTGCTGAAAGGTGGAAACTTGGCAACGGAACATCTTCGCTTTATTGCGTAAGTGTGTTTTGATACGCCAGCAAAATTATATACGAGAACTTAATGATATTGTTATGTTGAAGAAGGCTTTCGAAAAGTTTAGTTTGAGTTGCTTTGTTATTGCTAGAACTTAAGCTCTGGTTGGTATTGATATTATTTTGAGTAATACTTGAGAAAATATTACTACCTAATAAGAAACAAATCGAACTTAAGTTTCTCTGCCAAAGCTTAGTTATAAATTGATTTATCTAAGAGATATAACGGCAGCCTTTATAACTAGGTAATTCGACGAAGCAACCACAGCAAGAAAAAATCGTAATTCACTAACGCTTTATTTATCGGCTACAGAATAGTAACTTTTTGTGCAAGTAAAAAAAGTTTTTATTACAAATTAGTTTATTGATAAAAAAATGGTTGACATACGTAATTTTGGCTGTTACATAAATTAAAAAATAAGCTGAATACAACGGAACTTCCGTTTAAATGACTTTAAAAATTAAGGTCTCATAAGTAGTAACGGTACTTTACGCTTCTTTGGCACAAAACAAACCTAGCCTATGTAATCAAACTTTAAGTTTTAAAAGCGTATGAAAAGATACGTTGTTTGAGCGATTACATTCAAGATATTATCGGTGTCCTATTAGCTGTGTAAGCCGAGGCACTCTTGCTGCGCTCGTAATTAAAAAAAAAATTATAATGTCAAGGGTATTGTAAGTAGAGACCACGTAGAGACACTGCGTTTTGGCAGTAAACAAAATTTTCTTTTCTTTATACGTTATTTTTGTAGATATTAAGCAATCTACATATATCATAGTTCCATTTTTTGGCAAATAAAAAAATATAAATAATAGGTATTGTACTAATGAAAACAAAGTAATTTTAATTCAAAATCATGTATTTTTCATTCTTTAAATAAATGAACGAAATAATTTAAAACTCTTTAAAAACTTTTTTTTGAGAACGAATAAAAAAGACAGCAGAAAAACTCTCAACATGGTTTTGTTAAATGAACTCATAGTAGAAACAGATATAAATATAATTCAACTATGTAGACATGAAACAATCAAATACAAGACAGATATTCGTACTTGCTAATGTCATGTCATAGCTGAGCCTCTGACACAGAGATTAAGGTTTATTATTCGTATATCATGTAAGTAACATTATTATTTCGCGATAAAAAGTAACTTAAATGCTAAACCAGACTATACACTATCACTATTCCAAATTTTATCCAGATCCGTAGAGCCGTAGAGAACAAACACCCATACATTCATCCAAATTTTCAAATTAATAATATTAGTAGGATAAGAAGTACATACATATCTTCATGCCTTTATCCCTTATGGGGTAAGCAGAACAACAGAGGTTGTCACGTTTGACTATGAAGGTATTATAATGATGGAGAGAGACAATGGCAATGACAGTGACAGCTTATCGCCCACAAAAATGCTCATAAATAAAACCTCTGTCCCTTAATTGACTTTTACGCCCGGGAAGAGAAGCAGCTGGTACATTCGATATTTTTTTTTACTCCCAGTCCAGCTAAAATGTCGAGAAAGAAGATAAATATTAGTCATCATTATCATAATCAACAGCCCGCAGACGTCCACTGCTTGATATAGGTCAACCCCAAGATTCTCAAAGAAGTGATTTGTTTAATAATACACTGTGTATGTTTGTCCCTAGCATCGAGTCCAGTGCAGCGGCTGGCGAACTGGGTGACGAGCCAAGCGTACGCGCAGCCGTGCATCGAGGCGCGCTACAGTGAAGTCGTGGCGGCGCATTTAAACGTCAGTTATGATGCTCCACAAGCTACAAGTCAGTATTTCATTACTTTATCTCTATTATCTTTTGTAAATTTGTTGTGATTTTCGTACAGAATGGGCCGTTTTCGAAATTACGCTTTCATATTTTAAGCCTCTTTAGTATCAAACTAAGATGATGTAAAATAAAATTTTGGTAGCAATTATTGAGTTCGAAGTCCTCTTGTGACCCAAATGATCAACGAATGCAGAGCATTGAAAAACCGAATTTCAAAGCTTTGCCTGAAGTATAAGGTCGTCAAGGTAAACAATCTCCGAATTAATACATATTTAAAAAAAAAGTCATGAAGTACTCAATCGATTTCGATGATATTTATGTGGGACTAATGTGAAGTATCCTCTATCATATGAAACAAGAATCATCAAAATCGGTTCACCCAGTGAAAAGTTATAAGGTAACAAACATAAAAAAAACATACAGACGAATTGAGAACCTCCTCATTTTTTTGAAGTCGAGTGAAAAGATCTAAAATTAGAGAGTTTTAATGTCGTATTGAGGTCAATGATACTATAAGTAGGTATAGTTAAAACGGAGGGCTAATGGACAACCTAAATCCTCCCTTGGCCCTTATCAACAACTGGGTGTATAAGGTTAGGGCAGTAAGGTTCTTACGGGGCAACTGGGAGATGGAACATTTTTAGGATTCATGAGAGCTGGTACGACACCTGATCAACGTCGCCGGTAAACGTTGAATGCAGGAGGAAGTGAGGTGGAGAATCTCAAGAAAGTGAGAGTCGCGCACGACTCGTGCCCACGACGAAAAGTTATTGCATTTGATAGCCCCGAGGAAGGTTAAAAGCTATATTCTATCAAGAATTTACAGGATCAATAATTAAGGTGAAACCGCGTAAAGATGTTTGTACCTATTCTATTAAACTTTCGGGTTCAACCTATCAATAGGTATAGTACTACATTGGTTGAAAAGTTCGCGGCCTGGCCATTAAAAAAAAAACTTTTGTTATTTTTGCTGCCGTCATTTTGAACTGTCACTATTCAATTGTCAGCCCGTGAATTTTCAATTTGATATCTTGTTTAAATAAAATTTTACGAACAATATAAATACGTGTGTAGAACAAATTTTCACTAATGGAGAAATTTGAACAACGTGCTGTGATTAAATATTTGTTTAAAAAAGATTAACACCAAAGGAGATCCATGATGACATGCAAACAACATTAGGGGAATCTGCCGCGTCTTATACCACTGTGAAAAAATGGGTTGCAGAATTTAAACGTGGACGAGAGAACATCGAAGATGACCCTCGCTCCGGCAGGCCAATGACGTCTACGACCGAAGAAAACATCAATAAAGTGTGTGATCTCATATTGAAAGACCGTAGATTGACTATCAGAGAAATTGCAGACACTATAGGCATCTCATATGAACGAACGCAAAACATCATTGTCCATGAACTCGGCTTTTCTAAGGTTTCGGCTAGGTGGGTCACCAGATTGCTTTCAGTAGAGCAAAAGCGAATTCGACTCGCGATTTCTCGCGACTGTTTGGAGATGTTCGAGACTGATCCACAAGGTTTTCTTGACAAATTTGTGACAATAGATGAAACCTGGGTTCACCACTATACCCCAGAATCAAAACAACAATCCAAACAATGGAAAAAATCAGGTGAAGCAACTCCGAAAAAAGCAAAGGCAATTCTGTCGGCTGGCAAGGTGATGGCATCGGTTTTTTGGGATGCTAAGGGTGTCATTATGGTGGACTACCTTCCAAAAGGCGAAACAATAAACTCTGCGTACTATAGCACCCTTCTGCGCCGTTTACGTGAAGAAATTAAACAGAAACGTCCAGGATTACTGAGAAAGAAAGTGTTGTTTCACCAGGACAACGCCCGAGTCCACACGTCTGTCGAGTCTATGGCTCAAATTCGTGATTGTGGTTTCGAATTGTTGCCACATCCAGCTTATTCTCCTGATTTAGCACCTTCGGACTTTCATCTGTTTCCAAACCTGAAAAAACACCTCGGTGGGCAGAAATTTTTAACGAATGAAGAGGTCGAAGCCGCTGTTAACCTGTATTTTGAAGACCTTGAGGAATCTTTTTTTAAAACAGGTATGGAAGCAGATGGAAGAAGTGCATAGAGCTAAATGGAGATTACGTCGAAAAATAAAAATATTTTTGTATGTACTTAATTCTGTTTTCTTGACTAGGCCGCGAACTTTTCAATCCACCCTCGTATCACTCTTCTTTTCTTCTTAAAACATTGTAAGACATCTGACTTGATCTAATGATAAGAACTCCAAAGAAATAAAATCTTCGGAATTGAATTACCTGAATATTAGAAGCAATCATTTTGGCAAAAGATCTGCGACATCATGCGTCTCGCTCTGACGTCCAATTTACGTCTCGGTAATATAATTTTTCATAGCCGTCTGAGATATTGGAAAAATTGATACTTTATGTATCAGCACTTTGGATTAAGGCGCTTTAAGATAATTTAACAGAACATCTGGGAATAATTTCATATTTTATGGCTGCTATCAATCTTTTAGAATATAGAGGTTTCTTTTTCGAAACATGAATTATAGGATACGAAATATCTGGTCCTGTTTGACATGTGTACAGTCTACATTAATATAAAAAAACTGAAATTGAATTTGTTTGTTTTAACATCTATTTTAAATGAAGAAAATACATTTAATAGCCTAAGTCTTCGAAAAGCTTATAAGACGTCTATATTTCAGCATGAAATTCCTACGGACTCTAATATTTTGCGCTATTAGAACTACTGCTAAAGAAAAACGGATCTCTAGAAGATAGACAGGATACGTCAAGTCTATATATTTTACTAGCTGCTGCCCGCGACGTCGTCTGCGTGAACGCTATGCAGCACCAAACGCACCTACGATTATAACACTGCTAGCGTGATAATATGTAGCCTATATGTTGACCCGACTTCTTAACTATCTTCATGCCAAATTTGAAGTAAATCCATGCAGTACTTTTTGAGTTTATCCCGGAAAGACAAACAGACAAACAGACAAAAATTCTAAAAACTATATTTTTTGTTTCTGTTTCGATTGTAGATCATACCCCAAGTATTCTTTTAAAAAAATATTCAATGTACAGTTTTGACTTTCCTAACATTTTATTATATGTAATAGATAATCAATATTTATTTCATCCTTTGTCATGAATTAATACATAATATAGTAATTTTTATATACGCATTCTAAACCACAATCAATCACGTTTGCAACATTATTAGTTTGGTTACACAAGACTTTCGCCTTTTCATGTATTTGCTCAGCTTTCCTCGATAGGTACTGCTGCTGAAACTTAACAATAGAAAAGTACGAAAATAATGTTTCCATTTTGATAAGGAATACATTGTTAAGTCACATGAACCATATTTTATCACGAAACGCCCAATCTAAAATTACACGGCTCTAAATTAATTTGTAGGTAATCCTGTCTCAATGAAAAGTTGTAAATAGAACCACAGAAATATTCCTTTTACAAAACAGAAAACACAAAACACAAATCATTATTTCAGTATGGACGCCCGGACGGTGTAAAATATACAGTTCTTTGTTTTGTTAAATTTAGAAACGATATGCCAAATATGTGAGCAAACTTTTGTTTGAATTAGAAGTCAAAAAGCTGGGATAATAAAGGTTAGATACTCTATGGTCGCCGTAATGAGAGGCGAGTGGGGAAACAACAACTAACTTAGTTTCGGAATAAATTAAACCGTCCGCCCGGAGTTGCCAGCTGTGCCGTGTACACCCTATTTTAATATGATTTCAGAAGTGGCCACTTTACCATAATTTGGTATATCTAGTTAAAGGATTGCTTAATTGTTAACGGACTTTCGAAAAATTATTACTGTATGTATATACAGGTGTAAATATGAGAGAAAAATATACAGTAAAATATAAAACTTAATGAAACAAATACAAAAGATTATTGTTATACGACAGTTTCTTCCAAAAGACCATGTGACTGCACAAGAATGCAAAACAAAAATAGTGCGTATTTATAGTAGATTGTTAACCAAGGGCTGTATGACATCAATTGCATACGAGGTTTTTGACTAATTAGGCCGTGTATGCAATTGATGCTTACATCCGAACTAGACACTCTTACGTGAGGTAAGTAAAAAAACAAGATAGCAGGTTTCTATGAACATTATTAAAGAGAAACATGTGTATTTAATTAAAATTAATAGTGAAATTAGAACAATTTGTAAAAGATATGGTCAAATTCTTTTTAGGAATATTTACAGTTTGAGTGACTTGAGGCTCTTGCATCGTAAATGGCGGTAGTTGACTGGTACTATTTTCTTCAGTAAAAAATGGCTCAGATGATGTGCTTTGACGAGGCGATTTCAAGTTTATATTTTCTGTTATTTTAGAAACAATTTTCGTTTTGTTTTCCACCGAATCTTCGATATAACCTTCGGCCACTTTGCTGGACTTCCAGCCGCCGTGCCTTTTTAACAGAGTGAGGTTGGCGACAGAATCAGCCAATAGAGTCGCAGATGTTCTGCGAAAGCTATGCCCGGTGTATACTCTACGTTACTCAGTTTTAAATATGTGGCTATTTGCTTTGGCTTGCCTGCAAATTTGTTTTTTCCTATTACTTTTGCCTATTACGTGTGGCATTTTCCTTTTCTGTAATTAAGAAAAAAACGTGTAGATTTGTATCCATGTTTTCAGGCCAAAGAGCTTGATATTTTTCAACATAATTTGCAAATTGTTCATGCACAACAAATGACCGGTCAATTTTTGGCAGTTTTATGTGTAGTGATTTGTTATGTTTTTCTACATTTTCTATTGTCATGTTTGTCAATTCCACGGTTTTGCAGGCACCCGATATCCGAATAATTAGAACAACCTGTAAAAAAAGACATAAGTTGTATTATATGCACCAAATCAGCATAGTATAGTATTTTTATGAAATATTTTGGTAACTTATTAAAAAGGGCAAGTAAATACGTAACTTTATTGCTAAATAAATTTCATCCGGAGCTTCGTTTAAAATGTTTGTACTTTTTCTGCAGTAAATGCCTTCGATTTCTTGTTTTTAAATCCGTTCAAGAAAGCAGTAAGTTTAGAAAAATCTTTCAAATTCATGTCATGTCTTGTCATCATTTTAGTTTTTAGCATGGAAAATAGCACCATAAACTGGAAGGTTATAGCTTCTTAGATAATTCATTAAAATATGATATAAAAACACTTTCAAAAAGAGATTTCACTTTTTTTTCCACTTCATAAATTTGTCGTATGCCGTCTTTCTTTCGAGTTCGGCGGTAATAGATTTTCTAAAACTGTTTTTGCTTCTTCTTTTATAAAATTGGGGGTTAGATCCATGTTTTCGTCACTTGACATTTTTCAAAATTTTTGAGAAAGAACTCCAAAACACGAAAAAAAATTACTTTCGCGCTTAGCTAGTCGACTGCCTTTTTTACAAGCGCTTCAAATCGTCCTGGCCAGTTTGATTTTTAAATCGATTTCAACTAACATACGATGTTTCTGCGAAACAAATAGTTCGATACTTCATAAATTCTAATATAAATTGTCTCGATTCCGATTTGAATAAATAATCGATACCGAGAAAAAAAAATAACTTTTTAAAAGTGTACTTCTTGCAGTGTGAGTATGACAGTACTTTTTTCAAATTCCAAAACCTATGCTGTAATGTTAACATTACATGGTAGGGTTTGAAACCTATGCTGTAATGATATCCATACACCCCGGCATTTAGGGAAGTAAGTGACTACTTACAGAGCAGGAGATATGTAAAATATTATTTTATTACTTTCTTACGATACCCTGAGGTACGATACACTGAGGTAGGATAGCTGAAAAAATAAATTAGTAACTGCTATATTTATCCGAATAATTAGTAACAGTTAAAGTTTGTGAGGGTCCATTTTCATTGCTTTTACAAACTGAAGTGCAGTCGACTCGAACTGAAATTTAAAACGCATACAAAAAATCCTGGAATTACACAATGCATAAAGCATGAAGCATCCCAGTACTTTCACGGGATCAGAAAATCTGGGAACTACTAGTGATTAAGTAGAGTGTTAAGCGAAAAAAGTGTCATTTTTCAGCATTATTTTATAAAGATACAGTTTTCCATCAGAAGAGATTGAATTTGGCTATAAATGAAAACAAATACACACTATCCTTTTTTGGTCACTAAACGAATTTTAGCTCTTTTAGCTTTGGGACTTTTAAGATAGAAAATTGGCTGATTTTATTGATTGAAAAAGAACTTGCGAGTATGCTCGTATTGAAAGTTAATCTCAATTAAGAGATTTAGTGTCAAAAGAAACCCGAGAGTCTAAGCATTACATTTTATTTATTTTAAATTATTTATTTAACAATTTATGTACACAAGTTAAGAAAATAACAATGGGTTTAGTACAATACTTATATCTTAAAATCGCTTGCACTACGATTTTTTAAAATACTGCTGATCCTTTCGTGAATCGCATAATAACCGTTACCAGCATTTTATTAAGCAAAATACGGGTTACACAAGTAGTAATCCAAATAACCCACGTAGGCACAAAACGTGATATTAAGAAATGATAGAACGAATTTCGAGAGATTCCCCTCATCGGGATTCGTATCCCAGACGACATATTTACATAATATTTTCAGAATTTAATTCCAGCTTGACGGAATTCTGTGTGGGACATTCCAACATGGTGGCCAACAAGACCACGTCCCTTCATTTGAATTTATTGGAATTACAAAATATTACAGCAGTTCGGATAAATTATAAGTACAATTAATTTTTAATATGGGGATATTTGCAGACGTATTAGTCATTTTGTTATTCGTTATCAATTTTTAAAAACAATAAATCCATATTGTTTCCTGAACCCGTGTGCTGTCATCTTCGACCTCATCTTCACTAACCATTAGGTGAGGTTGAGGTTAAACGCAAATTTAGTCTACAAGAAAAAACATATGGTTTTATGATTGCATAATTAATTCATATTTAATATTAACTCGTAAGTATAAGTAAACACAATGAAAGCATGCTTTTCTAACTAAATGACTTTTCCCAAAGTATATATACAAAGCGAAAATGAACCCATATCAAACAAGCAATAAAAACTTAATCCTTTTAAATAAACAGCTATTAAACATTTTCTCAATATCTTCAACTTACAAAATCGTTACTGCTCTGAGTAGCTTAGAGATTCTTCGATAAGTCAATGAAAACATTAGCGCCTGCGACTTTACATTAGCAATGCAGATGCGATGCTAATTGCGCGCTGCGGGTCCCAGGCGCTCGCTGACAATCTACCGAAGTGTTTTGTTGTAGCTAGTTGTTTGTTGTAGTACGGAAATCACATTACGACATTGTGGTACTAGTAAAATAGGACACAATTAGATTCAATTTATACAACTCAACTGTCTAATGAGTCTTAGCCTCTGTAGTTTATTTCTAGACATTTCGAAATCGTCCTTTTTATAACAAAATTTTCATACAGCCTTCATAGTTCTAAAGTTTTAATTTAAAAACAGTAACTATGGGTATATTAGTGGGATCATGAAGTATACTAATACCTTAACTCGTAACAGTTTAGAAACATTTTTGTCCTAGCCTGTAAAGAAGGAATAAAAATGTCGCGTGTGCTGCGTGTATTGAGCAAAGGAAGTGAGTATTCGTACAACATAGTAGGTACTTTTAATTGTTAACAAAAAACTTTAAAACCAAGCAGCTCAATTAAAAAGCTTCCTCTATTAACAGAGAAAACATTAAAAGATTTCCTTCAAAACTTTTTCCAACATTTCGCGTAATTAATAAAACAACGTTTTAAATACTTATAAAGAGCTATTATTTTCGGTAACAGATGTTCCAAAAAATAAGATGCTGTTTCTGCTTTGTATTTTAACGCTGTTTTTGTAGTTGAAGAGCTTCTCGGCGCTCTAGATGGGCGCCATGTTTTTCGTTTTGAAGTAATGAGGTGTGCTGTATAAGAAGTACCTTTTCGGTATTTTATTTCAAAGCTTCTTTCGGGTTAGACTCTGATCTGACTAGTAATGTCGTCAGGACTAAAATTATAGGAATAAAATTCTAATTAAAAATTACTTGCCCGCGACTTCGTTTGCGTTAAAGTTTTAATTTGTGAGTGGGATCTCTTACATTTTCAAGAGCAATTGCGTAAGAAAAAATTTACTGGGCGATTAAAAATACTTTAAATATGATGATTCGTGTGATTGAAATCTATCACGTTAGAACCAGTATTTTTCGGGATGGAAACTAGTGTATAGGCTATTTCCCTGCAAAATTGAATCATATTCATATTCATATATTTATTGCTTTCCACAATAATACAGGTGGTAAAGAGTTACAATGAGTGGATTTTATATAACAGTAACATGTAAAATTTTGAACCTAATTTAGGTGTGGCAATGAGAGAGGAGGATTCCCTTGGTCGTTACTTAACCTTGTTAATAAAAATCAAAACCTTAAATTAGCAAAGTAAACAAAAGTACACACAAAAGCAAACTGATAGTTGTTAAATAAATATTGTACCTATATTCTAATAATTTATGTATTATTTTTACTGATTTTTCAGTAAATATTTATATATAATATTTATTTGTAGTAGGTATTTACTTTTATTTTAATAATTATTAATATTTCACTATTTATATTTGATTAACCTTTAATTTGATAATATTGTAGTAATGTTATTATTTATTGTCCATATGTTGTCATATTACGTAATCATTGTATATTTTATATAATCAAGATCCGTTCAGCTATTCTTATTTTATTTATTTATTTATTTCACAATTTATGTACACACTTAAAAAAAAATACGTTTTATAAACTTAGCAAAAAAAGATTTGTACAAAGGTACAGCTTATTTCTATAGAAATATCTTCCAGCAGACCTGAAGAATGGAGAATTTGATAAAAAATACAATTTCAGTATGTACACTAAATATAACAAACATAAATAATATTATATTATATACATAACTTAATATATATATTTAAACACAATAAAATACTATACATAAACATAGATGAATATATAACAGATAATATATACTTATATATAGACAATATATAATATATAACCACATGAAAATGAATCTTGTGTGGGTAATCAATGTCTAATTATAGTTGAGAAAAAAAGTGCTCTCGTACTTTTTTCTTGAAAACAGATAAGGATTTTGACTCACGGACATCGTAAGGCAGCGCATTCCACAATCTGACTGCATGGAAGGTAAAAGAGTAGGAAGCATAAAGAGCGGAACACATCAATATGCTGCAAGCCGGCGGCGGTGCGTGACTACACCTCGATGCAGGCGAAGTCACAGACCTACACAAGTTCTAGCTGCGATGGGTTGGCTAAAAATAGCCTTATTACCCCAGGATAAACTTGACGTACATGGTGTCAAATCCGAGATATCCGCTTGGTGGTAGAACATCTTTAGGACTTGCCTGAAGAGCGATAACCATTCATGTTAAGTCTGGGTCGGACAGTGAGCGCTGATGTTTGGATCACGGCGATGTTTTATGCAGTGCTAGTCCATTCCTATACCCACAAAAGTATCTGACATAACATCAGGTGTGACGGAGGTCATGTGACGCCAAAAACTAAGGATGGACTCAAAGCCAATCAAACATAACACTGTTCATGTTATTCATCACTATTTATAATTTAAAAATAAAACAACTTTTTAACCGGTACATTTTAACTCGATGTTTCGGTGTCTTTACAGACCCTCTGGTCAGTCGCTCATTAAATATAAATAAATCCGGTTAAAAAGTGTTTCATTCCAATCAAAAATTTTGGTAATAATCAACGAATGCAGAGCATTAAAAAAAACCGATTTCACGTCCAAACTTTGTCTGAGTTATAATGTCATCCACGTATCATACATATTCTTTCAAAAATTTGAAATTACTAAACCGATTTATATTAATTTGGGTGGGTGGGGGAGGCCGTGGTATACTCAGTAAGCCAGATTGGGGTAAGACCTGGCAAATACGTGTTTGTGGTTCCTTGTGGTTCCTTGAACAAATTTTCGATGAAATTTATATGGGACCAACTATGAAGCATCTTCTATCTTCTATATCATAATAAAGACAAAAAAAACAGACGATTTGAGAACCTCCTCCTTTTTTGGAAGTCGGTTGAAAATTAGATTAAATTCGAGGTGAATAATTTTCTTTAACTTGCCGGCTCTACCTCACATAGGTCTGTGACTGTAGCGATATGGGGCAACATCGCTGTGAGCTGCCACGTGCAGAACAGATCTTCCATGCATGCCGATTTTAAAGATCATTTCCTTTGATGTATTACGGTTGAGATTAAACTTTCCATCATCTCGAGCGTATGACTGCAACTGTACTTGACGGATTTTTGAACATGCATGATCTGGCTTCCTGTAGGCATCATGCCACATAATACCACTCTGTATCACTCAGAATTTATCTCTATTTATGTAAAGAATTTTAACAGTTTTCAAAGAATTACCAGAGAATCTACATATACTTTATTCATGATGAATGCTTAAAAAACTTTCATAGTAATACAGATTTTAACACCATTATGTAACCACATTTCTTGTAAATAAATGAATTTGAATTTGAATTTGAATTTGAATTTGAATTTGTTATCTCAGTGTTTTCCAAATAAATGAAAAAAAAAACTTTAGATAATGTTGTATGATTGTTAGAAATATTTATTAGTTCAGTATGTTGACATGTTTTTTTGTTACTTCTCATGTCAACTTTGTCTCACCAATGACTCCTCTTCCAGTGCGTCTATGGACCTATCAGACCTGCGTGGAGTACGGCTGGTATCAGACCACGTCAGGCAGCCAGCAGCCATTCTTCAACGCCGTGCCGATTGAGTACTTCCACCAGATGTGTAAAGACTTCTTTGGGCAACAGTGAGTGTTTTGAATCATCTATTTTATTTAGGTTTTTAGAGGCTTCATGTTTTTAACGGTGACCCCAGTTTTGACCTCAATTTCAATCTGATGGTAAGTAAAGGTTAAGTATAGAGGGTGTCAAAAGCTTCATCTGAACTATGTATGGCAGTGACAAAAAGGGAACTTGGTATAGAATTAACTTAGAAACTGGTTTGGTTGGTGTACCTATAGCTCATTATCCTGTGTAAAAATAGCTTTCAAATATACATAAAGAGTAATGTTCACGGTCCACTACTTTTTGTTAGGTACCTATATGAATGTATTGAAATGCTGCCTGTTTATATCCAAACTATTGGTAAACTATTGGATGATACGTGTAGTCTATTGAGTAACTTGAGATAATAAAATATTTAAATCCTTGCTGCGGTTTCTAATATTTAAGTAAATGATTTGGAATTAACCGAATATGAGCTATTATTTGCACTATATGTTGTTTTAATACATCTCATGAGTTGTCAAAAATCTGACAGGTCAGCTATGAACATTACTCTTTTTAACATTAAACAAACTCTCTACTAGTAATGACTGGAGACTCCACTTGACTTATTTTTTCGGACATTTTAATTAAGAACATTAAATACCTACAATTAGGCAGAAAGCTTTCATTTTAACCTTTTCGTAATTGGTAGAATCAGTATAAAAATCAATTAAGCACTTTTGTGGTTTATCACGTGGAACTTGTCCTATAGGTAATGTGTACTGATTTAATATGATGTTTTTCTTTTACGCTTTCCTATTAGTCTACTTACTCTCACAGTCCTATGTCACATAGCAAGGACTAACATCTAAGATACAGGCTATGCCTAGTTTAGGTGATAGTAATCATGAGTAATTATGTAGACCTACCTACCTAATGTCGCCAAGGTTTGGAATGAACTGCCTGCGTCTATTTTCCCTGACCAGTATAGGCCTGGTACTTTTAAGCGTCGAGTGAATAGCTGGTACACGTCCATCGTTTCTCGTGGATGGACGTGTGCCACTTTAGGCTTCATGTTTACTTAACATCAGGTGTCATGGAAGACATCCCTCCCATCCATATTTTATTTAAAAAAAAAACTGATAATATTCCATTGTATTGTGATCTGTGCATGTAAAATTGCTAATAAATAAATAAAATAACCTGTCTTTAACCCAAATCTCACCTGCTGATAAGTTAAGATGAGATAGAAGATGACAGCACAGAGATTTGGAGAAGAATTTCATATCATTTTGAATTTTTTTACTTTGTAATTACTCCATTATTATCACCACAGTTTCGACGAGGCCCGCCTCCGCAACGGCATCAAGCGTACCAACCTGCTGTTCGCTGGTCTGACTCACCTTCCTGACTACGTGGTGTCGGTGGTCGGTGGTCACGACCCGTGGGCCCCCATGGGACCAAACGCGACCCATGCGACGGAGAAAGCTCCAGTTTTTGTGGTGCCGCAAGCATCGCATTGTAGAGGATTGGGGTGGGTGATGGCGATAGAATTTATGATTCTAGAATTCGAAAATGAATTTAGAATTCGGATTCTCTTGGAAAATTATTCCACATAGTTTACTCTAAGTACATACATACATAACGTCACGCCTGTATCCCTTAATAATAATAATATAATTCTTTATTGTGCACCAACAGAAAAAGTATCATTACAAAAATTACAATATGTTTTCATATTTGTACAAAGGCGGCCTTATCGCTGTAGAGCGATTTCTGCCAGGCAACCAAGTTGTGATAGGATTAGGAAGTGGAAATTAGGATGATCCCTTATGGGGTAGGCAGAGCACCAGAGGTTATAAAACCATTTAATGTCACGTTTGACAAATTTGGAGGTATTATAGTGGTGGAGAGATATTATTGAAGTGACAGGGGGTCAGCCTATCGCCTAAAAAAAAGGCCAGTAAAACCTCTGTGCCTTAACTGTATTTTACAGTATGCTCGGGAAGAGAAGTAGCTGGTACTTACTATATTTTCCTTTCGCTCTTAGTCCATCATAAAAGTAACAGGAACTATGAGTTATGACTTTTTTTTAATTAGTGCCTGAACCCGCGTTTGAGCTCATCTCACCTGATGGAAAGTGAAGATGAGGTTGAACGTGACAACGTTCAACAACGATCGACGTCAACTGTTCCATTTGTCCGTCGATCGACGGTTCATCGATTGGTGTGGTAGTACCCTAACAGGGTAATTCCTCCAAGTTCACTCTAAGTAATTTTCAATTTGCGATGTCCAAGACACTGATAAAAATTTCGATTATTTTAAGGATTATCAAAGCAAATATTAAACACACAACTTCACGCCTATATTCCTTATGGGGTAGGCAGAACACCCGAAGCTATAAAACCATTTGATGTCACGTTTGACAAATTTGGAGGTATTATAATGGTGGAAAGAGACTATTGCAGTGACAGGGGGTCAGCCTATCGCCCACAAAAAAACCTCAAATAAAACTTCTGTCCCTTAACTTTTACAGTATAGGTACATAATTACAAAATATGATTTTGGTAAGCTAAATTTAATTGATGGATTTAATCATAATATAATTTAGTCATATCGTTCGTAATTGATTCTGCATTCGACCGCACGGGAAACTCCTACGTCATATATGCAGTGGTCAAATTATTTGGGAACCAAAATATAAACAGTAATTAAGTGAGTTTTTCTTGTTTGGTGTAGATTTCATAATACTCCTAGAACCAGTCATGATTCTATTGAATGAAAAATTATGACCAAGTTCAAAATCAAAGAAACAAAGAAATGTATTGTGACTGTGGTTAATGATTTCTGTTTTAGTCCTATTTTAAATCTTAATATATAAAACTGAAAATACATATAATTAGGCGATAGGCTGACCCCCTGTCACTGCAATAGTCTCTCTCCATCTTTATAATACCTCCAAATTTGTCAAACGTGACATCAGATGGTCTTGTAACCTCTGGTGTTCTGCCTACCCCATAAGGGATACAGGCGTGACGTTATGTATGTATGTATGTATATAAAACTGTTCCGTTACTGACTGAGTGGCTGACAGACAATGTACAGCCGTAACTACTGGGCGTAGAGAGATGAAATTTGGAACATACATTTCTTAGGGGGTGAAAAGGTCCACTAATGAATGAATTCCCGAAATTCCCACGGCAACGGAAAATATAGGACTTTTTAGTTTGTATGAAAAATCTTATTCCTTGAGTGCATCGATGTGAAACTTGGTAAAAAGGTTCTTTAATGGGTGTCTGGTTGAAATATGGAAGGAATTGCCGAAATTCTCACGGAAAAGAGAATTATATGACTTTTTAATTTATGCGCGTAGGAATTCGCGGGAATGCGCTCGTTACTTATATAAATAGCAAAAACCTGTTGATAAAACCAACTATGCCATATCTGTATACCACGCCTGTTCTATTGACGTTACAAGAAAAAGAGTTGGTTTTAAGAGAGGCCCTAGGCTAAAGACTTTACAGCATCTAGACCGAAACAAAATTTGTCTTTTACTTTAATACTGAAGCTTAAAATTTTATATTTGAAATGCGTAGGAGATGACTATGTCTTCCTATGCTTTTCATTCATTTATCAATGTATTTTGTTTGACTTTTTTCTGGAACCTAATATAGTTGTTACGTAAGTTAATATAAAACTTATTTTTCAGCTCACTCGGCTCCACCACAGATCAAGAACTAGAATCTATTAAATCCCAGGTGCTAAACCGCCTTTACTACCAAATCAAAGGAGAGGATCTGATCGTGAGCTTCGCACCACACTTGACTGCCAGCCTGCTAGTTGTTGCCATTTCTGTTCTCCTGGTGGCTTAGGGCTAGACTGTGGAATTTAAACCGGCCCTTTCTTCAATTATGGACCAAATATGATAAGTCTGAAGAGTCAATTTGTAATGAATTAAGGGTTAAATCGAGTTCAAGTGTCTGTATCTTTATGTTTTCCTTGCGTTTTATATCTAAGTGAGGTTTATAGAATGAAAATGTTTTTAATATGTTTTATACTAGTTTTATTGCTTCCACCAACTAATTTAATCATTGGTTTTTTGATAAGTCAGTATACATATATTCTAATTATACACGTTAGCAATATAACGTAAAAACGCCAGGCCCCAGTAGCTCAGTGGAAGAGCACTCGTCCGGCAAACGAGAGGTCCCAGGTTCAAGTCCTGGTCGGGTAATTTCTATTTAATTTAGCTTTTCAGCTTAAGCCTTGCAAGTAACGCATCACAAATCATTCCACCAAGAATTATTAATATCTATGGGATTGATATTAATAATTAATATCTATTTGAATTTATTTATTAATATATTAATAAATAAATTCAAATCCACTCAACTTCTAAAACACTATAGGTACCTATGTCGCTATTTTTTTTATTATTACGAGTATATTGAGCTATCGTGCTAAATTTCCAGAAACTTCATATCAGACATTAAGGAAAACAACTTTTCTTTTTAACACTATTCCTGCAAGTTTAAATGGCCACACGGCAAATTAGCCACAACACAAAGAAGGCAAATGTTTCACACGTATTTATTTTTAATTCTCTATCAATTAATTCACAATCATTTCTTTGTTTAGTAAGTGAAAATACCTTGAAATCGCTCCCCAATATCAAAGCTTCAATACACTCGTCGATAAATTTCTTAGTACACCAAGACGTGAACAAAGATATAAATCAATGACACGTGTTATCCCTCGACCGGAGTTAAGGAAGCGGGGGCGTTGCTAAAGGGTCGCATGTGATATTACTCTGTGGTGAGTGGTAGAGGCGATATATCTCTTGTTAATGGTACTTGACTTTAGGAGAGTAAAAGATTTGGTGTTGTTGTTCTGATGGGTTGGTCACAGAGACTCAGATTTACTTTTTTTACGGACAAAGTTTTAATAAATAAAAATGGGGGATAGGATAAAAATATTGGAAAGTCGGTGAAAAATTCTACCCTAAAATGTAACAGCAATTTTAATTCAAGTTCACTTGAAAATAATCATGTGTTACTTATAACAATAAAAGTTAAGGTTCTTATTTGTGAAACGTCAAGTGATCAAGTCAATGTTCCACGTGCTAGGGAGTTCTGGAATTCCTACAAGTTTCGAGACTGCAATGACAATTTTTAGCCCTCTATCAAGTAATAATAATAATAATAATTAACTCTTTATTGCACAACTACAAATAAATCATACAATCAATCTATAGAAATAAAAACTTAGAGTAGATACAAGAGGTGGCCTTATCGCTAAAGAAGCTATCTCTTAAAGACAACCTTATGGTAAAGGATTTCAGGTGCGTAAAAGCGTGTAGTATTTAATCTAATTTCATAATATAAATATTTCATTATAAAAATAATTACAGACCTTAAACGAAAACATCAAATTACATCATCTCTGCTTACAGCCTCGAAAATAACCCCGTTCTCTGTTGGAGATCCCCAAGGACGTAACTTTGTCCAGCGAGAATTCCAAGTTACAAGCGATGACAGGGTTTTTGCGGATGGTTAGATATTGATCGATGACAAGTTATGCTTGGAAAAACTTGTAGGGAACTCCCTAACTTAAATAAAGGCTTATTGCAGAGGTTGGGCTCTATGTGACGGTAATAAGCCGGAAAAGGTGGAATACGACCCAAATCGGAAGTGCTTGTGGATGGTAAATTGAATCTTTCGTATTTCTTTATTCGTCTTATGTAATGCACGATTTAATATTTATGAATGTTCTATAGATTAGAAGTGGTATTCTTATTAGTTTCTACCGGACGTACTGTAAGAGAGAAATTTAAAATGATCAACTTAATACGCATTTTACTCTAATCTCTGTTAGAAATGATGTTAAAAGAAAATACTCTGTAGAAATTAAAGTCAATGTATATTTGTGATGTAAATTTGCTTCAAAATCATTATGTTGGTCAGTGATGGGGACAGATACATTTAATAGTGTAAAAGCGAAGGTGCCCTTTTTAGCGGGAAGTAGCAACTTCTACATTTTGGACGAGTTAAATTCGACCAAGTTAAGGCCGCTCCAATTTAACTTTTTCCGCAAAAGCCAAGTCGATCGACAAAATCTGCAAATCCGTTCGATCATGGACTTTCTCAATCCCATATCTAAAATACTCTCAGTTACGCTCAGTGGAAACAGTTTGCTTTTTTAACATTGCGTTGCTGACCAAGAAAATAATTAAACACCTAATTTATAGACCAAATTATGAAACAAAATTTAATTGTTATAAATTAAAGTTGAATGAGATTGAAAGTTTCAGCAGTGCTCAAAACATTGCCAACCTATTCTCGCTCTGCTTGAATTAGTAGTACAGTAAGGATATAATTTGCTTTTATATAAAAAAAACATTACTTCTTAACTATAATTTCTGCTTAAAAAAATAGATCTGGCTTAAATCACCTCAGATTTCCAACAACTTCAATTTCATAAACGTAATACTCTATATCTTGACAAAGCTAACCTTTCACCGGGTTTCGGCAAAAAGCCCGTATTTCTTTCCTCCAATATCCCATATCCCGAATCACAATTCAAACAGTAGATATCCTGAGTGACAGCCCGCGGGTGGGGGGGATAACGTATTTATTGCTGAAAAGGATCGACAGATATTAGAAATGGTATGTAATAATAGTCGTGGGCTCCAATTTTGCCTTGAGTATGTCTACAGATTTCATTTTAGAGTGAGGTAGGAAATTTAATTGAAATTCCTTATTTTATTTAAAAAAATAAAAATATTGACACAGAAACAGGGACCGGAACCGCTTACCCTTAAAGAGGTTTTTGATTGGGTTTTTCATAGACTTGTTTTAAAAAACCCCATCAATTTTGTCACCGTATCGAAGACTTACCCTAATTTAAGGCTTACCATATCAATAGAGTTAGCTTCATGTAAGCAGTAAGCCTATCGAAAATCCTATTGAAGGTTACCGATTCAATAGGGTTTTAATACCTGCAGGCTAATTTAATCTCTAAGAATATCAAATTATCAAAAATATCACCATCTATTCAATCTTGCACTTCGAATTATACTTCTGAATTCAACAGCATGCGCGGAAAAGAGATAGAAATAGGCAACCCTATCACAGGGTAAGCGCATCCGAAAGTGGTTAACTTTATTCAAAGTGTTACCACGTCGATAGGCTTACCATATCAATAGGGTTACACTTCCATATGGTAAGATTTTGATAGGGTTACCCTATCAATAGGCTTAATCAAATAAAGGGGTTTTCCGGTCCCTGCACAGAAACCGTTCACAAAAATAGTCTTATTCAGAAGTTAATACTCGTACAAAGTCACAAGTAGGTGTCTTAGTTTTCATACATTGTGGAGTCTTACCAAAACTATCGTTTAGGATATTTGATTGGTAGTGGTTCAAATCCAGGAAAGTCTACAATCAGAACTACTTTAAAAACTGCGGACAGCAATTAATGAGCAATTGCTTGTACTGCCGAGGTGATAATACTATTTAGTAGTTTTATCCTCCAAAGAAAATGTTTAAGTATGTATTGTTTCCAAATCCATAACAGACAATTTTGATGTCAGTCTTTAATAATCAATAGGTAAACTAAATTTTCAAAAAGCTATAAAGTTTAAAACTTTTCGAACAATTTCAAAAACATTCTATCTTGTGGCTTTTCGCTTCAAAAACTTTATGCAGATAACTCAACAAGAAGCTAGTTTTCTTTCTTATAAACTACAAAAGAACAGTCCTCGCTACAAACTGACCAAATTCAACAAAGACTGCGACTGAAAATATTACTGACTCAACTGCCAACAACTGGACACAATCTCAAACCATGGCTCACGCTCGTGATAAACCACCAGCCTAGAAGACCCCTAGCTAGGACTGACTCATAAATTACGTGAATGAGTTACTGTCCGTGTGCGGGATCTGCGGGCTGGTCGCGATGTCCACTTAGGCTGAGCTAAGGATGAGCCTGTTCCGTGTATTAGCGGTTGCAGTTTGTGGACTTGCCACGGGTCTTAAGGCTGGTTTCGGCACTGAAATTCGAGTATTGAGACATATGGTGTCAAAGGATGGCAAGGATTTGCTAACGAATTTTTTTATAAAAACTTAAACTCAAAATATAAACTGGCAAATATTTATTGCTCCTGGATAAGCAGACTCAAAAACTGTTTATACCAAAGCCGCCAAACATGGCACTCGCAATTATATTTACTCTGTTTTAGCTTGCCACCACCACCCGTCCCGTTTTGGTTTAACCACTATGTAAAGGTATATAGGGTCTTTTTTATGTAGATCAAAATATTTTAGGAGAAGGTTAAGAATAATATGTGGAATCTAATTATGCAAAAAAAAAATTTTTTTGTGCGGTAAATTGATATTTTATTTATTTATTTAACAATTTATGTACACATAAGTTTGGACACAATTTAAAGATACATGGATCAAAAATAAGTACAAAGGTACAGCTTATCTCTAATGAGATCTCTTCCAGCAGACCTAGTTAACTTATAAGTCTCCAACTATTTCTATTAAGATACACGTTAAGCCCCGATTTTTCAATAGTCAGAAAAATTTGGTCACTTAAAAGAATTGTAAAATTTCAATTTAAAAATTATATAGGTATAATATTTTTGTCATAAATTGAATTCACATATTATTCTTAACCTTCTCTTAAAATGTTTTTATCTTCAAAAAAATTACCCTGTATAAGGGAAAGGGTACCTGTCTAAGGAGTTATTATCGTCTTGTTTATTTCCTCAACTCTACAGCTGTGCTGTATTTACAATGTATTTACAATGCATCGATCGTGGCATTGTGCGGTAGATAATGTTTGTCCTTAAGGTTTTTTCCCGTGTTATATTTTTAGATGCCTAGTAAAATAGTAACCGAAAGGCTGAGTGAAAATTGTTTCATTCTTTGGTTCTATTGCTTTTAGTTTTGTGTCAAAAGCTACGGTTGGTATAATGTGTGAATATCGTGCACATTGTTAATACAGAACCTTAATATTTATCGTGTTAAAATATAAATTATCACCAGCAATTAATAATAATAATAATAATAACTCTTTATTGTACAACTATAAATATACAGATAATCAACAGAGAACAAATTTAGGGTTGATACAAGAGGTGGTCTTATCGCTAAAAAAGCGATCTCTTCCAGACAAACCTTAGGGTAGAGGATATTATATGCGTCAAAGGGTGTCATTTCGTACAATATATGTAATAAATATAAAGTATAATTAAGTTCTTATTTAAAAATATACCTACACACATATATATCTATAAACTTACATACACATACATATACATAATATTAACAATACATAAAAAAGATATATGTTTTTATATAATACAAATTAAATAATATTAATACATGAAAGAATAAAAAATAATTAAGGCAATTCTTCAACTTTTGACAAGTAGTGAATCTTCACGAGTTTTTTAAAAGTAGGTAAAGTTTGTGCAGATTTAATTTTCAATGGTAATTCGTTCCATAAACGTATTGCATGGATGGTAAATGATTTGCCATAGAAATCTGTCGAATGGATCGGCGTCAATAGTTTCAAATTATTACGAGATCTCAAATTTAGCTTATGGGCGGAGTGAATGTATTCAAACTTTTCAGACAAATACCTCGGTGAAGCAGGATTGAACAGCGCGCGATAAAGAAGACAGAGGATACGAGTATTCCGGCGAAAGCGAATTGGAAGCCACTTGAGTTTATTGCGGTATTCTGATATATGATCATATTTGCGTAAGCCAAATATAAATCTAATGCATAGATTTTGTAGCCGCTCAAGTTTGTTTAATTGGGCTTCAGTTATATCCAGGTAGCAGACGTCAGCATAGTCTAAAATAGGAAGGAATAAGGACTGGGCAATTGAAATTTTGGTAGGTATTGGTAGGACATTGCGCAGACGTTTTAACGATCCAGTGGCTGCAAACATCATTAATAGTTAAAATAAATATTTAGCATACTTCGAACAGGTCATGACATTATTATGTTAATGGCCAAAGCTCTCAATCTTACCGGATGCCAAAGGGAAGATAAGGTCCATATGGAAGTAATCGGCTCTTCACAGAATATTGCTGAAACACGTCACATTTGGACCGGCGATATTTGGGGGTAGACTTTAAATGATGGGTGGTCGATAGCAAGGTCAACTACCACCAAGCGTGGGTTCTCGGATTAGTCGCTTTTTATGCCACACTTACCCAGGCGTAAGGCTAATCTAAGCCACCCTACGAGGTTTAAACATAATTTTAAAACTCCCAACAAATCCTCTCATCTGACCCCTAAAGAAGCGCCTAAAGCTCTGGAGATCAGGAGAACTTGGGCCGCCTCCTGAATTTGTCCAACCCACTGAAGTTCTAGCACCGGGACATGAGATGGAAATCCCTTGACCGGCTGCGCACAGAAGTCAATCGATGCCGGGACACTTTAAAAAATGGCGTTATTCAGATATTACCACGTGTGACTGCGGGGCACCTACTCAGTCAATGGTAAACTTACTTAACTGCCCATCATGCTCTGAAATTTGCTCACAAAATGACCTAAGCTTGGCTACCACTAATGCTCTGGGAGTTGCCAAATTTTGGTCAAAAATTTAAGAAATAAAGAAGAACTCCCATGAATGCAACCTGCATGACGAAGGCTACATCTGTAAGTATCGGGGCGTCGCAGCACGTCTCGCAGCGCGATAAGAAACTTCATTACAACGCCGCCAGGGGACGCCACTGCCACAAATATTGCCGCTGCGAATGTCAAGTGCATATCACTATAAACAAGATCCTGTAAAGAAATTTATTATGTAAATGAATAATATATAATTTAATCCCCAGACAGGACACCTACTACATGTCCCCAAACTAAGCAAAGCTTGTGCAATGGGATGTCACGTAGCGAACAAGGAGGAACCAAGAATATCAATGTATAAATAACCATAACATAAAAATAACATTCAATAACACAGGTAAACATCCTGAATCGTAATATTTTTTTTTTTTATAAAAGTACACGTGGCGCCTCCTACCGTGATCTATGCAAACCTAATTATAGGTGACGCCTTTACAAGTACTTTACTATAGCAGCGCGTAGTTTTACCTACCTAACTTTAGATCCATAATCCAAGATCCAAATTAATATCAATATTATTTTGCAAAATTAATACTTTTTTTTAGATAGTATTCATTTTTACAAACAAAATTACACCCATTAGTTAAAAATCATATTGCAAGCTTTGGTTCGTCTCATAGCTAGATGACAATATGAAAATAAATTCTACCAAAATGACAAAACCAAAATTCACGGCACGAAAATGCACAAAGTCGTGTTGGGTTATCCTCGCAGCGCACAGCTAAGAAAACAAACTCCAAAGCGCCAACTTGACGCAAATTTACGAAAACAAAAACGTTCCTCTTTCCCAGCTTACAAGACTTTAGCTTGTACCGGACAATTTGCATACTCCCCGCTCGCTGCCGGTTATTTTTAAAAGTTCGCGACTCCACGAGATGTTAATGTCATAATGAATAATATTACTCTAATGTGGAGGCAGATAGCGTTATTCATGACTGTTGTAATGTTTAATGCTACTTTAGTATGTTAATTTCGTTGAAAGATGCCTTTTTTCGGAAGTTGTGTATTATATTTTTAAGCGGAGCTTTTAGGGTTTCGTGCCAAAATGGTATAAAAAGAATCGTTTTCATATACAGAAGTGTTCATCGAATTTTCACTCGAACGTTCAAGCTTTTAAATAATATAAATTGTGTTTGTGGAATTGCGTTTAAAATAACATGTTGCTTGGTACATTTACAGAAGCAGCTTGGTTAATCTCGCTTCTTAAATATGAAAAATAAAATGTTTTTGTTCTCCGTTAAATAATAAAACATGATTATACTATAAGAGGTCCTTTAGTAATTCAAAAAATGTGTCAAGTATGACAATGGTACTTTAAGTGTGACGTGTCAAGTATTAGGATTTTGCATGGATTTTGATAAATTAACATGAAAAATAATGAAAAGATGCCGTAACGGTAAGTTGAAAATGACAGCCGAGGCGATATTACTAGCCCGAGCCATTGGCGAGGGCTTTGGAAGCTGAGGCTGTAATTTTCAAAGCGCACGTATGTCATACGATGTTTTATAACATATTTACGAGGAAATTAATAAAACTCTGACTTTGTATACTGACGATTTGTATTCTGACGAATAAATCTTTGATTAATTGTTAAAGCAGTTATAAGCAATGCATGCGCATCAACGTATTTTTTTGGGCAAAGGTACAAAAACAGCCAGTATTACTAATAAAGTCAATTAATATTTTTGTGTTTTTGTTACAGATAAATGGTTGTAATTTATTGTAAAAATTAATTAAATTAAAGAATTAAATGTTTATTTGTTATATTTTATTTCCCAAAGTTAATTTTATTAATAAAATATTGACCACTTTCTTGATATAAAACCTCTTTATCGTTCATTTTTAGACGGAGCATCTTAAAACTTTATTTAAAAAAAACACGTGCGTTTTACATTACATTATCGCACAAGTACGTAATGAGATACATTACGATATTGAAATTGGTGTAATTACAACCACTTTACAAGCAAATATGATATAAAGAACTTTACAGTGATATAGTTCTAAAATACATTTTTTTTAATATCTCCGGTATCATGAGACTTAAAACAATAATCTCTTAGAAAAAATAATAATTATTGATTTATAAGAATCTCCTCATACATTATTATTATCGGATACCAAGAATACCCGGTATATTTATAATATCTGGATTTTGCCTAAATTTGGGTGCTCCACTGTGAACCCCAAATTCGTAGATTACCTATAAGTAAACCACCGTGTAAGCAGCTTGGCTGTGACATGAGATTAACAAGAACGAATAGCCTTCTTGTGTTTGTTTTTTCAGTAATTTCTTTGCGAATTTGTATTCCTTATATTTGATATAGTGAGCAGTTTTGATATAGGATTTCCACCGGCTTTTTTCCGCTGCTTTAAGTACATATAATTAATGCCAAGGTATTATTTTCCATTAAGTGTAGGTATATCATACACCTACAGTGAGTAAAAATAAGGAAAGCTAATTTCCCAAACTAACCCAACTCAAACTAGGATCTCTCAAACCGCAGGCGACACTCGACTGTTTTAGGTTCTTATTAGAAACAGATCAACAGGTATGCAATTGTTTAGGCACTTATGGTTGGTTTATTATAAAAAGATTCTTATAAAAAAGAGTATTATAATTTAGTGACTTATCCGAGTGGCCCCCACTTGGGGGATTTGGACGACCATTTTGGCGAGATGGGGTAAACCTGTTTGCCTCAGACGCTAGTGGTTGCGGGTTCGATTTCCGCACGGAACAAGAAAAAAAAATTGTTCCGTGTCTGGGTGTTTATCTATTTATGTATATAGTATATTCTAGGTTCCCCCCTAGTTTGCTACATGGTATCCCATAACACAAGCTATGCTTACTTTGGGCCCATGTAGTTGGTGTGATTGTCTGGGGATTTTATTTTATTATTGGGGGATAGGACCCCTTCATTGTTCACCTGAAATTGTCTTAAGTTTTCGCGATTCATACTATTGATCATCATCATCTCCATCTGTTTCTCAGACCATCTGATGTATACCTTTTTCCACTGTCAAGACGCCTTACACCTCAGTCGCTCGTGACCACGGGGTCTGCAAAGACACCGAAACGTCGAGTTAAAATATAAATTAAACGCGATAGATCCGGTTAAAAAGTGTTTTATTTAGTGTTCACCTGTTTGGGGTAACTTTCTTATAAACTCTGCTGCCAAATACGACGGCACCGACGACGACGGTGACGTATTACTTTAATGTTTTATGAAGACTCAGTTTCTTCCCTTCCATGCTGGACTGGGAGCATAGAATGTACCAGCTACTTCTCTTCCCGGGCATACTGTAAAAGTCAGCTAAGGGAAAGAGGTTTTTTTGTGGCGACAGGCTGACCCCCTGTAGTCTCTATCAACCATTATAATGCCTCCAAATTTGTCAGACGTGACATGAGATGGTTTTATAACTTATGGTATTCTGCCTACCCCATAAGGGATACAGGCGTGACGTTATGAATGTATGTATGTGTATGTATGTCAGTTCCTTCCTTAGCCTGTGTGTTATCTACGACCTCGTATTTACTTACTTTAGTAGGGGGGGGGGGGGGCAGAGTGGGCTATATCAACGATAAAGAAACGGTAGTGAATAATAGCCGGTCTAGTTTTGTTGTCTGGTTGACACACAATCATGGTGAGGGAGGCTCAGCTTTGACATAGTAAATGACGCCCAAAATGTTGCATTCTTATGAGTTCTTTACAATTTCGAGATTCTACACAAATTCCATTAAAGCTGAATATCTTAACAGGAACAATTTCCACCAAATAAAGCTAAGAAACATCTCGAAAGACAAGACTTTTCATTAAAAAATCACTTGTAGGTTAGTTCATCCCTTTGAGAGTTGTAATTGCACAGAGTCATACACACACAGAAAAATTACTAATTTAAGTTTGTCGTATAAGAAAACCCACCACACTGGTTCCAGGCTTTTTAGCATACATCATACATGCTCCTTAATTTTTGTCATATCATAGTTCAGTGGTTCGTTTGTAGCACGCATTCAAAAATCGTTCCCTGTTTTCTGGATCTCTTAGATATTTTTATTATATCGTAAGGAAGGATACATTGTCTTCTATGCTACCCGATAAAAACTGCGTACAATGCCTATGTGTGCACGACACGTCCATCCATGAGAATGTCAGGTCCTTTCTGCCTGCAAAGACGGGTAACTTTTTAAATACCAAAATAATAGATATAAGACTTATTTTTAAAGAAAATAAGAGATTATAGTAAAAACTGCAACAAAGAAACTAAGGTTAAAAATAACCAATAATAATACAGTTAAGTCGACAAGGCTGCATTATGCCAAAGAATTTTCCATTGCATACCTTTGAACTAACTTGAATACGTTTATAAAATAATGACCTCAACGTTTCAAAGGGCTCGTTATTTTGTTTTTACCAGAAAAAACACTGCAGGAACTTTAGACAACATCAAAAAGCGTCCTTATTTGCATTCAAATAAAGGCGAGCCGACATCCAAATTTGCAAACATATCAAACATTGTTCGAGTGGCAATACAATTAATAAAATCATTCCGGTCCCCTCCGGAACCCAACGCCGGCGCCGGAACCAATGAAACCACTACAAAGGTGTATCGCTAACAAGAGAATTATTCGGGAGTACGGCGAACAACGCGCGGTATGGGTATCGTGTTGTACGTTGTTCATTGTAATTATAAGGATGGGTTCATATTTGAAAACTGTTTTTGAATGATCAGGAGGGCTATTCTACTAAACAACAGCGTCGAGTTCAGCAATGCATCAGCGACGAGTGACTTTATTGGTATTCCATAACAAATAACTCGAACCCAACGGCCGCCGTTGATGACGGCGTGAGTAAGAGCTGTCATTCGTCAAACTGTTTCTCGTTGACATTTCGTGAACGAGCTCATCGTCGAGCACAGCGCTGTTGTTTTAGTTATACGAACATCCCTGCAGAGCGGTCACGCACTCCGATTCAGATTTCGTGAAAATAAGAATCTAGATGATGGATGTATCATAAATACGTATACTGAATACTGTGCCATATGTGAAGTCGAGCATACAACTCCATGCGCCATCGATGAAAAAAAAACGTACCCGGTAAAACGGACCATGTGTGAACGGGCTGTACGCTAACATGGATATACAGGGTGACTGGTGAGTCACTATTAAAATTCGAGGGCGTGATAGTTTGAGATCATACATGAAGAGAAAAAATGTGATAAAAATAAATATTAATTGTTTAATGCGTAAACTTAACCGAAAGTTAAAGAATTGATTACGCAACGCATTGTTACACTAGCATTGGCAGCGATCGTCAGGTCACGTGCCGCGATTGACTCAGGGGTAAGTAAAGTAGGTAAATAGTAACAAAACTTTATTTATTTTAAGGGAGTTCTAGTGAAAAATTAAATACCTTCTTTTATTGAATAATTATAACCAGAATCGAGTGCAGAGTGCTCTCCTTCAGTATCTAAAATTTGTCACCAGCCACCCTGTAGTTTTACGGCCACGCTCAGATTCAGATATAGCGCGTAACCGCTCTCAGTGTAAATAAAGGCTTTCAGGTAAAACAAGGTACAGTCCTAGTAGTATATTAAGACTTGAAGTAAAATCCATGCCGAAAAACAACGCATATTCTTTTAAGAGTTTTATTGATTTGCTACATTAGCTGGTTTTGCTTTTATTATTAATATGACAAAAGCTAAAGAGGTTTTTGTTTATTTTGTTTGAAAGCATAAAATCAATTTATTGCACTTGATAGCAAATCTCTCGTCTTACATTTACTCACGAAATACTCACGGTACAAAAAGTAAGTAGAGTAAAACCTAGCGCGACTGCTTATAATGCATAAAAAGTACAGAAGGCAGCACATCAAGCGTTACAAAACTGTCAAATTATTCCGATCAATTTTCAACTTAATTTCGACGGCACAACGTTTAGATTCAACTGCAATTTATTGTCAGGTTTGGAACGCTTTATGTACAAGATAATCTGTTCTTTTCTGATTTTACGATTCTTTTTTCAAATTTTTATCGATCAGAAATATTAGTTTATGAGAAACAAATCTTTAGAGAGCATCCTAGATGTAAGCAAATTGTTAAAATATTTGTTTTCTTCTTTTAATATAATATAATGTTTCTTGTAAAAGTATACTTAAAATTAATAAAAGCTGTACTCCATTTAATTAATAAAAATAATGATACCTTGTAAAATTTTCTCAAGGCCCTATAATTTAATAACGTTGTAGAGGAGTAGTTCTTTGTTGTAATTAATTTAATTTTCATTGAAAAGGTTTAATATTTGGCGTCTTTGATATTTATAAGTTTGTTGTATAAACTTACAAAATTGAAATAATAAAACAATATTCGACGCGCAGTTTGTGCAACAGTGAAGACTTTGCCGTCTGCGCCATTGGTCCTGACTTCGAAACCCGGTTGAGCATGCAAAAAGTGTAATAACTTGTTTGTCAACAGTTTCTTAACGTTAATATTTAAATTGATACATGTTTGTGATGTTCATGAAAGAAAAAAATATTTAATTATCTTTTGAATAACTTCACTATTGTGAGATTGGGTATAAGTAGGGAAGATATTATATTTGTATAGTGTTATAAAAAAACAGCACAAAAACCTCAAGAGATAATGTTGTCTTAAATTTTAGCGATTCATACTATTGAATTAAACATTGTTTAACCGGATTTATCGCGTTTAATTTACATTTTAAATTTTAAATCGACGTTTCGGTGTCTTTACCCACCCCGTGGTCACAAACGACTGTAAATAAGAGATACCCGAGAGAATACCGAGAACGAAGCTCATATTACATGAAAAACTCATATTTGCTGACATCTGGAACCTCATCTTAAATTCGTGGCATGAGGTCAAACGGGGGCTAAGTTTCTAGAAAAACATTATGTAATATAACTACTTTTGTACTTACTGTTTTGTATATTCCATTGGTTTTGTTAATAGTTGTCCTACATCTTAAGTCTTATTTGGTTACATTTCTAATATTGTTTTAAAGTATTCCTGTTATTTTCCTTTTTATTTTATACTGGAAATTTTCTATTGCAAACTATTATGAAATCTAAATATTGTTTATTTACCTTTTAACTCTAAATTTGTCATGTACCTAGCTTATGTCACTTTTCAACACAAATAATTTATAAACGGTTATTATGTTTTATATTCATTTCTTTCTCAATTAATTTTAAAATTGTATTTCTATATTACAAATTATTCTGAGACTTGCACAGTCAGAATCAAGAGAAGTATCAGCTCCACTTTTACCATACCACCACCGCTGCTCCAGAGACTAAAACCTCCTTGACAATAGAAGTGACAGCCGCTGGCCGATGAAAGAATGGATGCCTCTCAAACATAAATAAATTTACGAGCTGTCGAACGAAATGGAGCCTATATAAGGAGTAGCGAGCTGAACTCGTGAGGCTTTTGGAAAATAAAACACCGATCAGAATACTTGGGAGAGTATTGAAGAAAAATATAAAAGTAAAACTATAAAAGTATCATAACTACATAATCTCTTGGAGCCGCTATATAACTTTATAAACCCTTGGAGCTTAAGATCCTGGAAACTTCTGTACATATAAATATTGGAAAAATCTCAGTGTTATATTTAAACAAATCCTAGTGGACTGTAAGTGTAAAAAGTGTTTTTATACCTACTTGTAACCTTTTTTTGTAAATATATAAACTTTAACTTTATCCTTTATTTCTTTAACCTTTTTCTTTTAAATAGTAGGTTACTTAGGCTATTACTTTAGGTAACACTACAGTTTGGCGCCCAACGTAAATTCCCTTAGTCGTGCTCTCCCCTAAATTCCAAAATACCACTCTAGATAGGTACCTTTTTTTTCGGCTTCATTTGGCTATAAACTTTTTTTTGTCATTCTACTTGTTTTCTACTTTTATTTATCTAGTCCACTTTACTTTAAACACTACTCCGTTAGGTACTCTTACAGTACTCTTTACATATTCACCACTCATCCCATATAATCAGACAATAGACACTTACGGTATTCCCACGTGAATATCTCACAAAATCAGTGACCATTCTGCGTGTTGAAAACTCTTCTGAGTCACACGGTTGGTTGCTGATTACTGACTTACGGAGGGTATCGAAGGAGAGTATCCGACGACGTACCTCAGCACATAAGCAACCCCACGTTACACCTCTCATATTACACTCCCCTTATTTATTTTTCGTTGTTTTACTCGTTTTCTCTTTTACCTACCTATTCAACACTACTCCGTTAGGTACTCTTACAGTACTCTTTAACATATTCGCTACTCATCACATATTAACAGACATTAGACACTTACGATATTCCCACGTGAATATCTCACAAAATCAGTGACCATTCCGCGTGTTTAAAACTCTTCTGAGTCACACGGTTGGTTGCTGATTACTGACTTACGGAGGGTATCGAAGGAGAGTATCCGACGACGTACCTCATGCAGATAGCTCATTTTAAATAACCTCATTTTTACTCACCACTTACCTAATTATACTCTATTTTATTTTTTTTCACTTACCAAATACTTATAAAATTTTGTTCTTTTTAAAATTTTAATTAAAATGGCGAGGCTTATTAAATTTGAGTTGTTGAATAAACCAGAACTGGAATATGAAGTTAAGATCAGACTTGAAGAACCTCTCTCAACTGTAATAGAATTAAAACACCAAATTAAACGTCTCTCTGTCATACTATCCTGTGATATTTTAGACTCTCCCCTACCCGTAGAAGATGATTTAGTGGAATCTGAAGCAACTTTATTTTACTTGGAATCAAAGATTAATAACTTAGACTCTACCAATTTTAAATACGCGCCTAAAATTGAATCTTTTCTTAACCATCTTTTCCTGAGATTAGAACGCATCGACATACTCACAGCTCCTGAACTTAAAGAACGTTACGATTCTCTTAAATCTAGATTTGAAATCCTCGAAAAGCGATACGAAAATTCCACTTTCTTTACTCCAATGGTGGAACCTCCAAGTCATAACATTTGTATCCCTACTAACCCTCCTGATATTCCTAGAAGAAATAATGATATAATTAGTTCTTCTGATCAACCTTCATTACCTAGCACTTCTTATATAAAAGATAAAAAAAAATTACTTTTGATGGTACAGGATGTCCTCATTCCTTTTTACAAAGGGTGGAAGAGTTCCGTATTGCAAGATACATCCCAAAAAATTGTTTAGTAGACCAAGCTTTCGAAATTTTTACAGGGAATGCTTTACATTGGTTCAGATTCCAAAAAGCTCGTTGCCCTACTATTACCTGGGATGAATTATCGAGCAAACTTATTAAAGAATTTAGCACTCCGGATTTTGATTACAAATTACTTACTTCTATTAGAAATCGTACACAAGGCCGTGATGAACCTATTTCTATTTATATCTCTATAATGTTTGGTATGTTTGAACGACTAACTCGAAAACTGCCTGAAAGTGAACAACTTGAAATACTTATACGTAACATCAGGCCTTGTTATTCAGTTGTATTAGCGGTTCAAAAAATCGACTCTATCGACACCCTTCTCTCTGTTTGTCAAAATTACGAAATAATTTTAGATAAAGATAAAAATTTTCACGAGCCCACTAATTCTTCCTTTGCTTCTGAGTTTAATTATAAACCCTCTAAAACCTTTAACCCTTTTTATACTCAAAAAAATTCTAACCCTGCATCGCCTAATAACACTCAAAATTACAACTTTAATTCTCATAAAAGTAACTTCACTCCCTCCCCTCCTACAAAACAAATTCACTCTTTAGCTAACCCATCATCACCCACCCCTAACTCTAACTTCTGTCTGAGATGTAGAATCTTAGGTCATACTTTAAAAACTTGTAACCAACCTAGATTTCTGGTTTGTTTTAAGTGCGGCTATAAGGGCACTAAATGTACTGATTGTCCCAATTGCAATAAACCCAATTCAAAAAACTAAAAAGCGACCTGAACCTTATTAAACCTAAATTTGATCCTGCTGACTGGCAATCTTGGCTAAATACTATTAGTAATTTTCTTAGAGTATATAAAACAAACGCAACTTTATATTCAAAGGAAAAAGACTTTGACCGACCTTTTATTAACATAACTATAAATAACATTCCTTTTTCTGGCTTGCTAGATAGTGGCAGTTCAATAACTATTTTTGGAAATAATTCTCACTTAGAAATTATGAAATTAGGTTACACCTTAATTAAATCCGATTCTATTACCGTTGCTACAGCTAATCAACAAAAGATTAAGTCTCTAGGTTATTTTGATATACCATTTACCTTTAATAATCAAACTTCTCTCATTAAAGCTTATGCTATACCTGAAATTTATCCTTCGTTAATATTAGGTATTGACTTCTGGAAATCTTTTAAACTTTTACCGAAAATCCTTTCTCAAGCATTACACTTTAACCTTCCTTGTCATACTATTGATGTTGATAATCAAAAAGTCCTGCACTATAATAATCTATCCCCTTCACAAAAACTTATAGCTGATGACATTATAGAGCGCCTCAAGACCATATCTTTCGAGAGTAAAGGTGTTTTAGGTAGAACTGACCTAATTTGTCACAAAATTGATACTGGTGACTCCCTCCAGTTTAAACAACGCTGCTACCGTCTCTCTCCTGAGAAACAAAAAGCTCTCATTGCAGAAGTAGATAAGATGCTTGAATGGAAAGTCATTGAACCCTGTGAAAGCCCATGGCTTTCCCCTGTCATTATCACACCTAAAAAGAATGGGGAATGGCGTTTTTGCGTAGATAGTAGAAAACTTAACTCCATTACCCGTCGCGATGCTTACAGCCTTCCTCTCGTAAACGAAATACTTGACCATCTTAAAAAAGCTAAATTCCTCTCCAGCATTGACATCGCTAAAGCTTTTTGGGAAATCCCGCTCCACAAACCAGATCAAGAGAAGACTGCTTTCTATGTTCCTGGTCGTGGCATGTACAAATTTGTTGTTATGCCTTTTGGCTTGACCAATGCACCCGCCACACAACAACGACTTATGGACAAGCTCTTTACTCCCGAATTCGATAATAAAGTCTTCTGTTACATCGATGACGTAATAATAGTAAGCGAAACCTTCGAGGAACACATTTCCTTACTTTTAAAAGTACTTGAGAAACTAACCTTAGCTAAACTTACTATCAATTTTGAAAAAAGTCAATTTTTCCGTAAAGAACTAAAGTATCTCGGTTTCATCGTGGACGAATGTGGTTTACGTACCGATCCCAACAAAATTTCAGCTATTCTCGAATATCCAACTCCAACTTCACGTAAAGAAGTCAGAAAATTTATAGGTACATGTAGTTGGTTCCGAAGATTTATACCTCACTTCAGTACTATAGCTTCTCCTTTGAATAAACTCACTGCTTCGGGTAAAAATCCCCCTAAATTTGTTTGGAAATCAGAGGCTGCCTTTGCCTTCCAAGAACTTAAAGAAGCTCTTGTAAGTACTCCTATACTAGCATGTCCTGACTTCAGTCTTCCATTCTCAGTTCACTGTGACGCTTCTAATTTCGGTGTTGGTGCTATGTTAACACAACTACAAAACGATAAAGAAGTCGTAATCGCGTACATGAGTAAAGCTTTAAATAAACATGAACAAAACTATTCTACAACTGAAAGAGAAACCTTGGCCGTTATTACAGCACTCGAACACTGGCGCTGTTATCTAGATAATGGTCAACAATTTACAGTTTTCACAGATCACTCGGCACTCAAATGGTTTCTTAGTCTATCTAACCCTTCAGGTAGATTAGCCCGATGGTCGGTTCGTCTGTCTTCCTTTAACTTTGTTCTGAAACACAAAAAAGGTAAAGAGAACGTAGTACCAGATTTATTTTCTCGTTCTAAAAATCCTACCACAATTACCCATCCTACATGCCCGGTCAACGTCGAAAATTCAACATCAAACTCCCCTTTAGATCAATATAATAAAATACTATAATAATAAATACTTGGCTGTCAAAATTATCCCGATAATTATCCAAATTATATGATAAATAATAATATATTATTTCGCTATACTCACTCACCTAATACTTTAACTGAAGATTTTGTCTGGAAAGAAGTCCCTCATCCGCAACAAAGAGAAACGCTTATAAAAAATAATCATTCACCACCACAGGAACCCCACCAAGGCATTTTCAAAACCCATAAGAGACTCTCGTTAAGATACTACTGGCCAGGTATATTTAAAGACGTCGCTAAGTACATTGCCAACCGTGAAACCTGTCTTGCCTATAAACATTCTAATCATGCACCATACGGTCCCATGGGTAAACCTAAAATTTGCTCTCGCCCGTTCCAGTGTATCTCCCTTGATCTAATAGGTCCTCTTCCCATGACGAGAAGAAGAAATCAGTACATTCTCGTGGTTACTTGTAACTTCTCTAAATATTGCCTTATGTTTCCGCTAAAGCGAGCTACGGCTGCTAACATAGTGACTAATTTAGAAAAGCACGTCTTCTTAGTCCACGGTGTTCCACAATCTATTATTATGGACAATGGCCCTCAGTTTCAATCCCACGAATTACAGCACTTATTTAATAGATACAAAATTCCTTTTCTAAATTATTCTCCATATTACTGTCCTCAAGTTAATCCCACGGAGAGATATAATAAAACTATTATAAATGCACTAGCCTCTCTGGTAGGAAACGACCATAGATCCTGGGATACGTTTCTAATCAAAATTCAATATGCTATGAACAACACTACTAATTCGGTCACTGGATTCTCGCCAGCTTTTCTCGTTTATGGTCGCGAGACTATACCTTGCGGCTCTATATACACACACACTAACAATTTAGATGAACTAATCTTTCTACCCCGTGATATTTATGCCAATAACATTGGATTATTATCAACTCTATTCGATAAGGTCCAGGTCGCTCTTTATTCTGCACATATGAAAAACTCGGAGCGGTATAATCTACGCCGTTCTTTTAAAGAATTTTCTATAGGTGATATTGTCTTGCGTAAAAACTATACCCAGAGCAACGCTGCATACTATTACAACTCTAAATTAGCACCTAAATATAAAAAATGCAGAGTTGTACGTAAATTATCACCACTTGTATATATTCTTGAGGATGATGATGGCATCCAAGGTAAATGGCATATTAAGGATATTAAAATTTAGTAATGCAATTACCTTTTCTAAATATATTAAACTTTTGTCTTCTATAAATAATTAATGTCATTCTTTTCCAACTGTAAATAAAACAATTACTTTCCGTAAATACTATTTATTTATTTTTTATTTTTCTTTGATACAATTTTTAAAATGAGTACACCCATCATTTTTTTTTTTCTTTCGGTCTTGCGTTTATTAAACTTTATTTATGGCTCTTAAGCCAACTTTTTAATCTCCTCTGAAAGCTGAAGCTACTTCTTTTGAGATTTCCTTTAGAGATCTGGAATAATAAAACTGGGTATTATTCTTTTATCTAGTAGTGGCGGGCTACACTAAAAGCCTAATGCCATAACTTGGGGACCTAAAACCCACTTCTTTAATGGTGCGGCTGGCTACACTAAAAACAAGCCTTGGGCCATACCTTAGGTAACTTATACCTAGGTACTATACTCGTATAAAAATAAGCCTTAGGCCATACCTTAGGTAACTTATACCTATATGGGATTTAAGATAGAGCGGTCGACAACTCTTTAAATAAGCCTCTGTCATGTAGGGTTTCCCTATCGCGGTTTACTTTGGGAGTATACGCCATTGACTGTGAGCCTTACCCTCTACCCTGAATGTTGAAGAAAGTTAGTTAAGTTTGATTGTTTAAGATGTATGTCCGAGATGTATGCATGTAGAAAGTAACTGCCTAAGTAACACCTCAAAATTTTTCGTAAGCTAAAAATTTTCTGGGGTTTTTGGGGAAAATGTAATATAACTACTTTTGTACTTACTGTTTTGTATATTCCATTGGTTTTGTTAATAGTTGTCCTACATCTTAAGTCTTATTTGGTTACATTTCTAATATTGTTTTAAAGTATTCCTGTTATTTTCCTTTTTATTTTATACTGGAAATTTTCTATTGCAAACTATTATGAAATCTAAATATTGTTTATTTACCTTTTAACTCTAAATTTGTCATGTACCTAGCTTATGTCACTTTTCAACACAGATAATGTATAAACGGTTATTATGTTTTATATTCATTTCTTTCTCAATTAATTTTAAAATTGTATTTCTATATTACAAATTATTCTGAGACTTGCACAGTCAGAATCAAGAGAAGTATCAGCTCCACTTTTACCATACCACCACCGCTGCTCCAGAGACTAAAACCTCCTTGACAATAGAAGTGACAGCCGCTGGCCGATGAAAGAATGGATGCCTCTCAAACATAAATAAATTTACGAGCTGTCGAACGAAATGGAGCCTATATAAGGAGTGGCGAGCTGAACTCGTGAGGCTTTTGGAAAATAAAACACCGATCAGAATACTTGGGAGAGTATTGAAGAAAAATATAAAAGTAAAACTATAAAAGTATCATAACTACATAATCTCTTGGAGCCGCTATATAACTTTATAAACCCTTGGAGCTTAAGATCCTGGAAACTTCTGTACATATAAATATTGGAAAAATCTCAGTGTTATATTTAAACAAATCCTAGTGGACTGTAAGTGTAAAAAGTGTTTTTATACCTACTTGTAACCTTTTTTTGTAAATATATAAACTTTAACTTTATCCTTTATTTCTTTAACCTTTTTCTTTTAAATAGTAGGTTACTTAGGCTATTACTTTAGGTAACACTACAATTTAAGACATTTTATTTTAATGCTTTTAGTTAAAAAGTGTTTTAAGCAATCAAAGTTTAAATAACGAATGCAGAGCATAAAAAAAACGACTTCACGACCAAATTTTTGGCTGAAGTATAAGGTCGTCAATGTTAATATTTAAATTTTTCATGAAGTACTCCATTGATTTCGATAACATTTATATAGGACCACCTCTCAAGTATCTTCTATCATATAAAACTTAAATATTCAAAATTGATTCATATTCGTCTAAAAAATCGTGTAACAAAAAAAACATACACATGAATTGAGAACCTACTCCCTTTGGAAGTCGGTTGAAAATCCGTAAGTATATCCAAACTATAGGAGTCATATAGAATGTCCTAATCAGAAGTTTGTAATAATGAAGAGTTTAATAAGAAGCTTTTCGATCACACCCGAGTTAATTAAAATCAGTTATCTTCAACCTCATATGCGACCATCAGGTGAAATTGAGAGGTTATTAGGTAGGTTATATAAAAAATATGTTTGGTGGTAGCGCCATTCTGCAAAGCTAAAGCCTGCCTAGCGACTGTCCTCTTCAACTTTATCTTCACAAAATGACGTTAGAGTATCATGGTATCTCATATTACAAGCTGTAATATGAGATACCATGTAGCGAACCAGAGGAAACCTAGAATATAAATACATATAGAGACACGGAGCTTTTTTTGTTATGAGCGGGAATTAAACCCGCGACCTCACGATTGGCGCAGTAGGTCTATACCACTGCACTACGAACACCGCTTGCCTTTTTGTTCTACATGTTTATGAAAATTTATTCTATACAAGAACCCTTCTCAAAACTAAAATCTGTACCTGTCAATACTTAATCAACGCAACTTTTCCGCATATGTCCACAGCCTAACCAGTTGTCTGTGTAACGAGCAATCACACGCAGTGACGCGGCGCGCTAGCTTCTCTGTTCCTGACAGCTGCGGGAGGTGCGGGGAGGTTACTACCTGTGCGTAGCGGGGAATCGCGGAATGCTATTTGTTATGCGATTGAATTCATTATAGAAGTCCTTTTTAGAAATATAGATTTTTGCTTAGTTATATTGATAGTACGGAATGAAGTGACTGTCAGCAATAAAGATTGGAGCTTTAATAAGCATTGAAGATGCACACTGAAACTAGAAGTATAATACTATACAGAGTGACTGGTGACAACTTTTCGACATTGAAGAAGAGCACTCTGTACTCAATTCTGATCATAATTATGTAATAAAAGTAGGTACTTAATTTTTTACCAGATTGCCTATAAATAAATAAAGAGACAATACTACAATTTTCGCGACGCGACACGCCGCCTCAGTCAACGCGCACACAGCAGTGTACCCATCACACGCACACCACCACCCGATAAGTATTGTATTACGCTTATGTAGCTATGCGTATCATAATGAATTCTTTAACTTTCGGTTATGTTTACTCAGTAATTTTTCTTTTCTGAGATCATGTATGATCTCAAACTATAATGTCCTCGGTTTTCAAAACATTTTTTTTATATTGCAAGGATAGGACGTTTGTCTTCCATGCCACCTGTTGGAAAGTGCGCATGCAGACTATGGTGTTACACGTCCATCCACGAGAAACTTATTCACTCGACACTAAAAAGTTCCAGGACTGTAGTGGTCAGGAAAAACAAATGCAGGCAGATTGTTCCACATCTTGGCAATCCGTACCAAAAAGGAACTATCGAAGCATTTTGTTCGACTTCTTGGTAAATCCACGGAAGAAAATCCTATATAGGTACGGATGGAAGTTCTGTCTGCGTCTGGTTGTCCGGTGGTAAAAAGGGGTGGGTTCAATTTGGTCAAAAAGAGCACTCGCACACTTACCAAAATGTAGCCGATAAAATACTGTCAAAAAAGCAACCTTAGCAAGATGCTCCAGCGTCTGCAATTTATTATTTGTAAGGTTGTTGTTATTTATGATTTTACGGGCTCTTCGGTCAACAGAGTCTAGCGCTTCGAGCTGGTATTTGTCAAAACCATCCCAAAGGTGACTACAGTACTCCATGCACGACCTAACTTGGGCTGTGTATAAGTTGAGCAGCCGTTCAGGGCTGAAGTACCGCCGGACCTTCGAGATGATACCCAATTTTTTGGAAGCCATTTTAGCCATAGACTCATCGGTGATGGAACAGATACATTCTAGAAAGTGGGCGTAAAAGTAAAGGTGCTTTGTTTTGCGGAGAATAGACACGCTTGTGTTTTGGAGGCGTTGAATTTGACCAGGTTGGAATCGCCCCAATCGGACACATTCCGCAAGGTTGAATCAACGCGCTCAATCATAGACTCTCTCAAAACCTGGATTTCATTGGCGCTCGTTCGCGCATTTATATCTAATATATAAAATTCTCGTGTCACAGTTTTCGTTGCCATACTCCTCCGAAACGGCTTGACCGATTTTGATGAATTTTTTTGTGCTTATCCGGTATCTATGAGAATCGGCCAACATCTATTTTTTTTTTATTTATATGGCAAAACAACGTTTGCCGGGTCAGGTAGTATTTATATATATCTCTCAACAACAGTGCTGTCATCAGCATATCCAATAATGCCTGGTGTTACGTGTTCATTAATGTGCAGCAAGAATAAAGTTGCAGTAACCTACCAGTCACCCTGTATAGACAAAATTAATAGAATGTCGCAACGCCGGGATGGCTTAGAACAGCTCTACCACCCCATGACGAGCAAAGGTGATTAATAAGACAACTTCAGGATCTGCTTGGCTAGCGACCACCCCTCATATAAAATCAGTCGTTAAATATCACACCTCCGGTGGTTAAATGTATTGTGAATGTTTCTTGAGTAATGTCAGTTTCCTTCTCAGCTCATTTGCTTTCATATTCAACTTCATTATCAACCGACTTCCAAAAAAGGAGACGGTTCTCAATTCGTCTGTTTGTTTTTTTTGTGTCTTTCTTACACTATATTTCGGACAATTATGAATTGATTTTAAAAATTGTTGTTTCATATGATAGAGGATACTTCATAGTTGGTCCCATTGAAATCATATCGAATTCGGTTGAGTACTTCATTGAAAATTTCAAATTTTTGAGAAAATATGTATGATTTCGGAGAATGTTTACGTTGGTGACACTCTCAACTCAGCCAAAGTGTTGACGTGAAGTCGGTTTTTTTAATGCTCTGCATTCGTTGATGATCACTTGCCATCAGTTGAGAGAGGTCATTAGTCTACAAGGTGTTCCTGTTGATTTCCCATAACTCTAGGGTATTAATGGGACCATGGAATAGAATCAAATAACAAGTCAATAACTGTAAATTTTTAAGTAAATTATTCATTTTTTTTGTTCTTATTTTTCATACAAAATAATTCAATTAAGCCAAAACATTTTATGTAAAACACCTTTATGCGAAATATGACAACGTGGAATTTTTCATCCCTTCTTAATCGCTATGACAGGTACATCTCGCAACGTTTTGCGTTGTACATTCATTGTATGCAACATTCCTCAACGTTTAAAATGTTTTTTGTTGTTTATTGTATGGCTTCAGTGACACACGTCTATTGAATGAATGTTAAAGAGATTTAACAAGGGTGATAATTTATAAACTTGTTATATTAAGATTGATGATATCTTGGAAAGTATGCACTTTTGAACTACATATTCTTTGGCAAAAATAAAAAATATTTTTTACAAGGGAACAAAACCTCAAAGTTATGGGATATCAAAAAGAACACCTTGTATAATAAAGAAAGTTTCAGTGTGTATCTTGAAAAATTAATACAAATTTTATCTTTTTCTCCGCCAGTCACGTCGTTAACAAAACCTAAGGCAGTAAAATGAATAAACTTGAGAAATGTTTACGAAGCATATTTATGCAAATTGCATCTAGGGTCTAAAGTATCTGTTAGTCTTATAGTAGGTCGATTTGATCACAAAGCTGATATATAAAATTTCAGACCAGATCTGTACGCAGTCCACACAAATGGACCTCAAACAGTATTTTACATTTGACTTTCAAATTTCGTCAAACGATAACTTTTTACGGATACATAAAACATAAGGTGCGGTTACATTGAAGCACAGAATATTAATACAATTTTAAGTAAAAAAGCTGTTCATTTGTGCATTTCATAGTCCCATGATATTAAAGCTTACGCAAACAAAGAGACACTGTGAATCCACCATAGGGAAATGCCAAAAATCTGTTGTTTATTAGAGTCTAATCAAATCTAAGTAACCTTTTGTAATACGAGCCTAAGTTAAGTCTGTAAGTTAATTTTTTTTCACCTCACATAGTGGTAAGTTTCAGTAAAATTCAGTCCCCAGATTACAGTTTTGAAGATTCAACTAAATTCCTAATGTGTTTCTAATAGGTTAGGTGTTCGTTGCACTCCTTGTTTCTTGAGGGAGGAAGAGCGGTACACCAACGCACGAAATTTATGCATATAAATAAATATTTCTGACACTCACACAAAACTATGTAACCCAAATTAAGTTTCTTAAAGAACTTGTGTTATGGATACTAGATAACTGATATACTTAAGAAATATATAAACATACATATTGAATAAATACATATTTTTATTAGAATAAACTTAAATAAGCATATAAACATCCATGACTTGACGGCTAATATCTGTGTTCATCACACCGATATCCACCGCCGCCGGGATTCGAACCCAGGACCTCTTAATGATAACTTAGTTATAGTAGTAAAGTGCATTTATTTCTATGAAGACTATAAGAACATAAAACTTAAAAAAATACATACAGACAGGTATCCGGACATAAGTTTACCTACAGCAGCCATCAGTTCTCCAAATACCGCTCTTACATATGTGTGCACGCCCTAATATTCCCGCTCATATATAAAACATGAAACAAAACTGCAGCGGCCTGTGACCGATCCCTGATCGTTTTTATATCAGAAATCAAGTGTGACGACGTCGTGTGATACACAGGAAAGTAGCGATGAGGTTAACTTGACTTGGAGATGATTGTTATGTTTGGCATACATTGCTGGTTGGGTTGGTCTTTATATTATTTATAAGATGTTATAAAGCTGCAGCAGTACAAACAACTGTAGTAATTTTGAGTTAAAGCTGTTGTTTAAATGAATAAGAAATAGCTGCCTTAACTTTGGGAGGTAAATTAATTAAGCTGTGCATGATGAAATTTGTTGGATTTAGTGTCTGTTATTTTAGAAATTTGCACTTTTATAGTTATTGGAGGATAAAGTTAAATAAAAATGAAGCAAATTTTAATACACGAATGGCTGAAATTCACCCATACATTTTGATTAGAAGATTCTAACTCATATCGTCTGCGTTTCACTGCACGTGTTGCAATGAATCATGCATTATGATAGTTTCATTGTAATACATACAAAAAACGACATATTCGTATGTTTCATCACAACAAGTCCGAAAAATACTTAAAACAATGCAAGACACGTCGATCTGCTAAGTCTCAGAAATATTTATTTATTTATTGTGTATTGACTTATGTGTTTAACATTTTTCTTCCACCCTAATCATAGAAGAAAATCACACTCTTCAACTTTCTTGCTACTGACTTTACAACTTTATGAAAAGTCACATTGATATTGAAACATTAAGTATTTTATGATAAATATAAAACCACGTGTTTTTCTAACTTAATGAATATCATCAAACTTGAAATATTTTTTTATCTATTTTTTTTCAAAGAGGCAATGTAAGGCAAATAATCTAAACCTACTGCTCCCTTCTTAGTACAAGTATCAAATAACCCTCATGTCCCTTCGGATAGTTTTCGACATTTTCCTAAAGTTGCGAATTCGCCCTTCTCCTGAGTCAGCGAGAATCGAACCCGGGGCGAGTGTCCGCGGCGATAGCTGTAATTACATTCGGAAACTTTTTTGACAGATACACCATTTGTTTGATTCAGGTCAAAGTTGTGCTGTTTTTTTAACATTCTGCGTAAAACAGGGATGTTAAACATTTGGAATTGTAGCATCTTAACAGATTTCAGTGCGTCCTTTTAATCGAAAGAGAGTAACTATTTTCTGTTCATGCTTTTTATCAAGGTTAGGTGGAAAATATAGCACACGTGTCCTAAAATTTGAATGTTTATTTACATTAACAAATTTCAACAAATTATTGAACATATTTTTTCTTATATCTTCACGATTCATAACTTAGTGTAACTAAAAATCTTACTAAGGATATTTAATCAATCAAGGTTTATACGTAATTGTAACATTTTGAATATGTATCAAATGGAACCTACTTACATAGTTGTGATTGTGAAAGGATGCTATAGTTAATGTGGTGTTAGAGGTGTGGGTAAGTATGTTAAATTGAACTCTGACCGCGGACGCACTAAGGTCCAAGCGCGTTAGTATCGTTTTAGGGTGTTACGGTCTGACGGCGTCCATCGACGTCCGATCGGTTTTTTTTGATCGGATTGGCCTAGTAAAAGCTATCGATAGATGTCAACTAATCCATTCTACCATCGATCGACGCCGTCGATCAAAGATCGATCGATTGGTGTGGTAACACCCTTAGGTTTTATTTTCAGGCAGCTTTCCTACTAAGATTCTTTTTACAGAGTCTGTAGTAACGCAGGGAAAACCACGCAAAGCGGCAAATCATCGATTACTGAGTCAGAAAGGGGTGCTCATTAAACAGACTGTTTTTAAATGGCATTATTCTCCTCTAAAAATCTAAGTTGCCTTCTAAATTATTACGTCGGGGTTATTTAAAAAAGCTCTAGGGTTTATGGCGTGTTTAACTTTATGCAACCTAACTGCATCGCACCTAACCGACTACGTCTCCCGGAACAGGAGCCCTTCTTGTCGCATATTTTTAATCGCAATGTAAGTAAATATATTAATTATTATAAATTATTATGGTATAATTATAGTATAAATTGCTTCAAGACACATTTTTCGCAATTAGAAGTTATTCGTGGCTAAGTTATGAAAATAACAGCTTGATCACGTGGCCAAAAAATATATTCTGTAGCTGGACTTATTATTTCTCATTAGAAAACAACAAGACGTCTACGCTTCTGCTACGTGTACTACGACACTACGAGTTACATTGTCACTTCGAACGACTAGTGTAGTCAGGGCGTAACTGTTTTCAAACTGGATTTCGTTTAACTGCCGTTTACTTTTTATTCGTTACAGATTTTGAACAATAAAGACTCTTGTTTTGTCTTGACTCTTGTTTGCCTGGTAGAAAGCGCTTAAAGCGATAATGCCACCCAAATTGTCTTAAATTTGTGTTTTTTTCTTTAGAAGTTTTTTTATAATCGGCAATAAAGTGGAATAATTATTCTTATTACTCTTTTTATAAATATTTTTAGAAGCTTAGCAATTTTTCTTTGTTCGATTCCACCCATAAATGTGCAGGAAGTCTAAGTAAATAGGGAATTCATTTAGTTAACATTTCACCTATACATCAATTAGTAATTCTGGGAATATTTTATTTTTTAACATAATGAAATGGAATCATGGTATTAAATGGTCCAACATAATTATGAATTGCATTATATTAATCTTTATTAAACATATGACTTTGTAATTTTACATTTTGAACTGTTGAATTGAAAAATAGACAAAAATTTGACCGATATTGATGGTTGAATATGCTGTACAGTAATATATAGATTTAAGAACCTTTTTCTACCATATTCTCGGAATAAATGATATTCTATTCACTATCTTACTGCAAATAAAATGACGTGAAAAATTAAGACAAAATTATGTTTAATTCAATTCAATAAATTTATTAATAACTTTTCTGTCTTTGTTTGTATATGTAGGGCTTTTAAAATTTGTTTGGGTTTGATGGCTTAGTGCGAGGGATCTAAGCTAGAAGATTTCTCTTAGTTAGCGTTGACATTACGCAATGGGGTTTGGAACCAGCGTTATTTTGGAAAACACCATGAAATCGTTGCCTTGCAATGTCATGTTCACTGGGACCGTACCGTTTTTAGTATCTATCGAGTCCATATTGTTACGATTAGATAAGTAATGAGATCATCAGTTTTGATTCGAATGCTGCGAGGCGAATTTATTAGAACCACAACGTCGAGATTATTTGTGTAAAAGGCTGACCATAAAGCTACGTCCAGACGCTGTTAGTACGCGCTGGTCTAAAAACAGATTTTAGAACTATGTTACAGGAAAACGCTTTGTAAGTTGTCCAATTCCTTGTTAAATTGTGAACTTTTGTGACTCATTTTAATCAAATAAGCTTAAATCCCCAGAGTGTGAAAATATCAACTCAAAGAAGTTCAAACTTTTACGATAAAAAGATAAAGGTTGAAATCGGTCGTCACTTGTTCTTCGTGTGTAAAATCCTTTCGACATAAGTCTGCTATTATGCCAAGACTGCTAGTATTTTTTCAGCAAACGTTTCTCATACATATAAAACTTTAGAATCCTTTCAAACGTTTTCTAATCCTGTAGTTCCCTCCCTCTGAGCGCCGAAACTTTATCTTTTCAAATGTAAAACGTATTCGTACCAGACAGCTAACGCTGCAAGCTCAAATCATTTAAGAACATGGCTCTTATTACCTACCGCAGACGATTCAAACTTGAAACTAATTTTGATTTAGCGGCTACAAAATTGACGAGAAACAAAATTATTGTTTGCGTTTTTTGAAGGATGTTCAGCTTTTATTTCCATGTCCCTAAAGTTGAGAGTTGAGTAGAAGATTATTCTGTTATATTTGTAAATGTTCTATGGAAACATTAACTTGGTACTGTTTGTGCAGCAATTGAGTATGATTTGAATTTGTATTAGGTTTTGATGTTTCTTGTCTTTTTAATGGAAATTTTTTGTGAGTGCTATTACTAGAGTCTTGTCATTGAATAATGAACGAATGCAGAGCATTAAAAAAACCGACTTCACGTCAAAACTTTGGCTGAGTTGAGAATGTCATCAACGTAAACATTCTCCGAAATCATACATATTTTTTCAAAAGTTTGAAATTTTCAATGAAGTACTCAACCGATTTCGATGAAATTTCAATGGGACCAACTATGAGGTATCCTCTATTATATGAAACAGCAATTCTCAAAATCAATTCATAATTGACCGAAATATCGTGTAACAAAGAAACAAAAAAACATATAGACGAATTGAAAACTTCATCCTTTTTTGGAAGTCGGTTGAAAAATAATATTTAACCTGAGGAATATAGTTCTATTTATATGTACGGCTTTTAAATATGACTGAGGAAATCAGATTAAATGATATTATTCTTTCCTACTGCCCGTGCAGGGTCAGCTTAGGATAGCCTTACCATCCTTGGATAAGCGTGTCGTAAAAGGTGACTAATCCGAGTGACCCCCGCTTGGTGGTAGGATCCCGTCAGGGTCCGGCTGACTAGGGACTATCCTTCATATAAAATCTGTGATGTGTTCCGGCAATATTTGTGGTCAGATTGAAGTCAACAAAAAAATCTTATGAGCGCTTCCGAAAAAAAATCTAATATATAAAATTCTCGTGTCACAGTTTTCGTTGCCATACTCCTCCGAAACGGCTTGACCGATTTTGATGAAGTTTTTTGTGCTTATCCGGTATCTATGAGATTCGGCCAACATCAATTTTTTTTTATTTATATGGCAAAACAACGTTTGCCGGGTCAGCTAGTAAGATATAGTAAGCTCAATAGATGACGTTTGGTTTGTTCAGATAGGGCCTCGAAAATATCTGTAAAGTATTTTTTGCATTAATTATCCACACAATTATGTAGCCATTATATCTATTGTAGCAGATAACAAAACTCAACACCAACACGTTTGCTATCAACACCGAACAAACACCAGATACAAGATAGCACCCGAGTTGCTGTCATGTTTCATCAATAACTAACCGAAACAATCGATCTACAACCTCCTGACATCGTAATAAAGACCAAATCCCTAGAGACTTCAGGAATATCAAACTTAAATTTATCGGTATTGTATTCCCTTACATACCTTATTATTTAAGCATTATCGTTTAATATCGTGTGCCAATACAATTTGGTTGGCTATTTGATTGAAGGGTTGTTTGTCAAGTCCTTGTTTACAAGGAAGGTTAGGGGACATTGGCCCCACGTGGTTTTGTAGGTACTGGGTTAATTGAGGTCAGGAGATTTTCCTTTGTACAGTAGTGCGAAAAGGTGGTTGAAATGTGTGATATGTGGTTTTGATCCCCGCTCAAACATAAATGTTTGTTAGAAGACCAGATATTTGTAATTGAACGGTTGGGTGCTATGTTGTGTACTTACAATAACCACACACAAGATGCACATATACAGGGCCAATACAATAAAATACTTTTAAAACTGATTTACCGTAGTAACGAACGCCTGATTAATATACAGGGTGCAAACTTTCGGGCAGTAAGGGGAAGTACTTTATTCGGTGTAGCGATGCAGCTACACGAAAATGGTCTTAGAAGACTATCCTAAGAACATTTTAGTTCGCTTCTAGCACTCATGCATAGAGCGGTCTTGCTGGACACTGTCCAAATCGTTCGCAGGTTTCCCTCTCTTCTGCCTTGATCCCCAACCGACTCGTCAAATTGTCGTGTCATTCAGCCTAAAAAGGCGTGTGGCTTTTAAAACGCCGATAAGTAACAAACCGTTTTAAATGATTTAATTTAGTATCATAAAATTGTGAAATCTTAAGACAATTTTATATGGTCTGGATACTTATCGAATTTTGAAATATTCCTTTATGTTTAAATTTTTTCAGCATTGTTTAGTCATTTAACAGGGATTTTTTTATTTGAATTTAGGAAAAATTGTTAATTGATAACTTTGTTTTCAAATTTAAATTGCTCCCATCTTGAAGTTAAAAGCTTAATTTTTTTTAAAAATCAATCTCTTTCTTCGCTTACATACATAAGATACACCACATGCGCTAAATATTTAATATACCAAATGAATACATTCACAATATCGTATCATGTATTTAAATAAAACTACTTTTAACCGGATTAATCGCGTATAATTTATATTTACATTTTTTTACAAAAACACCGACACGTCGAGTTAAAATGTAAAAAGTTATATTATAAATTATACGCGATTAATCCGGTTAAAAGTAGTTTTATTTAAATTATGAATCGTGAATACTTAAGACAATATTATCATATTATGTATTTTGACATTTCGATTCCATCATCGTATAGAAATCATTTTATAGGTACTGTGAAACGAGATTTAAAAAGATAGAGGTTTAACAATGAATACGTTCAGAACTGCTACTTAAATAAAATGGAAAATGAAGTAGGTCCTACTTAGATATTATTAAAACTGCGCATTATCCCGAACTCAAAGACATATGACAACAAGACAGAGGGTGGAAGCTATATAATCAATCTGGGAAAAGCCCAGAAATCCACCCTACTGACTTACCCCATACTATTACGTATTTACTGTCTTCAGGCCTAGTAATTTCACAGGGCTTGAGGGCTCGACGGTCGGGCGCCAGGATTACTCCTGCTTATAATCGCCTTAGGGCGTTCAAGAGGGTATAAGCTAAGACTTAATTTGTGTTTTTAACTAGCATTGATTTGCCGGTCCATTTGGTGTTGAGTGTGAAGTCCATGAAACAGGTTTTGGTAACATGCTATAAGGTTAGTTTTAAATTTACAGAATAGACTTTATAGCAGCTAAAATATTAAAGCCACAAGTGACTATGACGTATGAAAGAATACAATTTTTTTTTTTAAATTTTTGTTTTTTCTTTATAAAATAAGAATGGGATGTTTGATTTCCATGTCACCTGGTGTTAAGTGATCTTCAAGACAAAGATAGTCCACGTCCATATTGTATCTTCAATCGGTTACACCTACTCATGATTTTGTAAGAAGTTGATAAAATATAACCTTTTAAAATTTACTTAGGGTTAATCCGTTTGAAGAAGCCCAGTGGATCACTCTTTTGAAGGGTCTGGGTGACAAAGTGTCCATCAACACTATTTTATTTTGTTTGTTTGTACGCGCTAATCTCGGAAACAACCAGTCCTTGGATAGAGTTCTATATTTTATCTTTAAATTCGAGACTATGTTGTTAAACAAGCGTCTGCTAGTCTTTAAAATTTCTATCGAATACCATTGCTCTAGCGACCGTGGGTACAAAAAAAAACTGCCAATTACGATTGCCTAAACACTCTTTATAAAGAGTTAATTTCATTCCTGCGCCCGTGTGCTACAATTTTGCATAATCATTTACCATCAAATAAAGTTGATGTCAATAGACAATATCGCGGGTTAAGAACCAGAGAAGCGTAAGTTAAATTAACTGCTTCACAGGAGAGCCGAAAAACAACTGAAATATACCTACCGTCATCTTGAAACAATTTTATGGCAAAATCTATATTACTTAGATATCTAATTACTAGTAATCAAATAAAGCTTTATTTATCAGCTACAGAATAGTGAAACTTACTTTTTGGGTAAATAGAAAAAGTTTTTATTTAATCAAAAAATGGTCGACATACGTCATATGTTATTTTCGTATTAATCAATCTACATATATCATCGTTCCAATTTTTTGGCACATAAAAATATGGTGTTTAAAAAAAAGAATGGCGTGAAAAAATTTTTTAATTTTTGCCATACGCTACTCTGGTTCATAAGCCACGATATACAGGCTGACATAAGATAGTCGCGTACAAGAGAACCGTGAAGTGTTGACGTGGGTGACTATTTGATGGTGGTAGTAGGTGGCCGACACTAGCGCTCAGCCATATGCGATGTGAGAAAAATGGTTAAGACAAGCAGAGAAACATTTTAATTTTATTCAACAATCAAGGTTTCAATAAAAGAGGTTTTATTGGAGGTTCTTCTGTGTGCGATAGGCCAACTTCCTGTCACTTCAATAGTCTCTGCCCACCATTATAATGGCCTCCAAATTTGTCAAACATGACATCAGATGGTTTTATAATCTCTGGTGTTTTGCCTACCCCATAAGTTATACAGGCGTGAAGAAGAAGTTATGTACGAAGGAAATAATCAACTTGTCCTTAGCTTGATAAGAATAGTTAAAATTTAGAAAATGAAAACAATGTAAAGGTATTGTTCGTCGTGGATAACACATGTGTTACATAATAGCCAATCTCCTATATCCTTACCGAACATTACGTACTTTAGCAAACTAAACTGATCTTAAAAACAGCATACTTAAATCCATAAACTTGAAAAGCAATACAATTTCCATAATCGATAAACACCTCGGTTTTGGGGAATACTTACCGCACCCACTAGCTCCGGGCCATTTATTAACTGCACAAGTGTGCAGAATCGCCGCCAGTGCGCCATACATTCTGACGGTGGACGCTGGCCCTGAGCTCGTATCCAAGCGAGCGCTGATTTAATAGACAAAAATAAAAATCCCCAGAAAATCACACCAGCTACATGACCTCAAAGTAAGCGTGCTTGTATTATAAGATACCATGTAGCGAACTAGGGGGAAACCTAGAATATAAATACATGTATACATAAACGCCTATACCCGCAAATTTTTTTATTTATTTATTTATTTAATTAAGGCAAACCAACTATACGCTACACAAAACATTTTATAATTAAATACATTAGGTATAATTTCTGGGGAGCATATTAATGATAGGATTGCACAGCATTATTCTATTACTAGGCCCTTATGTAAAGATGAAATAATTGATCTTCTAACAATACAAAGTACCTAAAAAAAATCGAAGCATATAAAAAAAATACAATCAGCTTAGAAGTGAATTAATTATTCACAAAAAAAATATATAATTATAAAACAAAAAATAAGTGAAAGGACATTATAAAAAAATAAATAAATAGGGATTAATTATAATTAAAAAATATATAAATTAATTGGTACCCCGATAGCGCTCAATAATAAATCGCCTAAGTTTTGGGAGGCTATCGCAGAAAATGTCCAAGTCGCTGATATCTAACTTATTATATGACCGGCAAAGTCTGATAAGCGGCGCATTAGCCCCTACATTATTGTTGGTACGTGGTATGTAGAAAAATGCATGGCGTTTTCTTCTGGTATTAGGCAGAGGAACGCAGTAGGAAATGGAATCAATCATGTTATTAATTACTTTGTATAAGAAACTCAAGTCCAACATCAAGCGGCGGTCTTCTAGTCTGTTTAATTAAAAAAAGGACCAGCGATCCTCATACGATGCTCTGTGACTGATGCCAGCTAAACAGAAGGCCAAGTGTCTCGTAAAACTACGCATCAGACGTTCCAACCTGTGAGAATGTATTGTGTAATTTGGATTCCAAATCACACTAGCATACTCCAAAACACTCATGACCAAGGAATTGAACAGTATTATTTTAGGTTTAGTGTGCTTAAAATCTTTAGATGATTTTTTAATAAAACCTAGCATCTTGGCAGATTTCTCAACAATGCAATCGTAGTGCTCGGTGTAGGTTAATTTGGAGTCCAATTGCACTCCCCTCACACTGCCCACTCTCTGAATACGCTGTCCGTCAACCATATAGTTCACTATTATGGGTCTTTTTTTCGTGGTGAATGATATTGAGTGACATTTAGATAAATTGAGAAGCATTTTATTCTTTAAAACACCATGCACCCACCCGATCAACGTCCTCTTGAAGAAGCCTCGTATCCTCATGACATTTAATTTCTTTATATATCTTCATATCGTCTGCAAAAAGTGAACAATTGCTTTTTTATTTTTTTTTCTTTTCACCGCTTTTCGGTCACCGCGACCGTGCGGGAATCGAACCCGTGACCTCGTGACTATAGCGTCTACACCACTGCACCACAGAGACTATCCTTAGAATATCCCTGTCGCCCCTGGGATAAGCGTGTCCTACAAGGCGACTAATCTAAGGGTTAGGGGTCTTGGGTCATGATGTGGGTTTTGACATTATTTTTAACTTCCATACAAAGAGTGTCGTTTCATCATTGAAAAAATAATTGAAAAATATTTAGGGGCCCTTCGTCATCGGTACATCTGCTTCTTAAATATAGTACAGTCAACAAACAAAATGAATGAAACAAATTACTTGTGTTATTTTTACAATTCTGCATTCAAGCAAAATTTCTAAAACTACTTCTTTATATCACAATTATAAATCACAGTATTAATCACACATTAGGTATATGTATTAAACTAACCAAGGGCTAAAATTTTAAATGCAACGTCTATACAAAAATCAAACAATTAAAAATCACAGGCATGTTTTCAATATTCGTCATAGATAAACTACTAATACAGAGTTAAAATAAAAAAAAGCAATAATACAAAAAAATTACAATTAAAAATCACAAATCCATCACAGGTATGTTTATCCATAAAAAGTCCTTTTGACAAATTTGGGGTTATTATAATGATGGATTATTCTATTGCAGTGACAGGGGGTCAGCTTATTGCCCACAAAAACACCAATAATGCCTTTGTCCCTTAACTAACTTTTACAATAGGTATGCCTAGGAAGAGAACCAGCTTGTACAATTCTATGATTTTCTCTTGCTCCCAGTCCAGCATGGAATTTAGGTACCATTAAAAAAACAACCATTTACCAACCACTCAACCAACAACCAATTCACTCGAAGCTAAATATCAAGTAGACCGGTAGTCTGGTGACACGGACACATGCATTTTATTCCGCACCATAACGACGCATACCGATAACAAAATATAGAAGAACTTATTTAGACTTTTTGGAATATCCACTTCACAGACATACATCTACATAGATAACGCAAGATTTCCATTGATAGCAAGCATGCCGACTCTTTAACACCTACTGTGACATCATTCATCAGTTGATATTTAGTGATGGAAAATACAAACCAAAGCAAAAAAGACACCGATGCCCCCGATGAAATAGTTTATAAAAAACGATATCGATATTGTAATATCGAATTTCTAACAGACATACATAAGCGCGGACTGAATCTAGCGGCGACCAAGCTTGACGCTTGGTCGGGGTTCGGACACGTGAAGTACATGCGTTTGCGTTATCTATGTAGACGTGCATCTGTGATCCACTACCTATATGGGGACGGCAGGTTTGCAGGCGCCTGGTAGTCCGCTGGTAAAAGTGCATGGGTTCAATGTGTTGAGAAAGAGCACCCAATCACTCTTAATACTGCATCCTGTCTTAATAAATATGCAGACAAACATGTTGTATCACGTCAATCCTCGCCACTATGCACAACCGCTTTTCAGAGTATCCGATGATATCTGTAGTATCTGATGAAATAATCTAGTCATTACTCCACCCACAAGGAGCTCATTGGCCCCTCGAAGCCGATATATGGGTGCTTCGTTTTTATTGCCTATTCTAAAGTTTTTCACATTATATGGGATGCCTTAAATTTAATTATATTGAGGGTATTGAATCGCGGCCAGAGAATTCGTAAGGTCAGGAGGAGCATGCAGGTCGAGTGAGGTCACCCAGATATTCAATGTGATAGAAATGTGCTTGTCGATTTTCTGTTTCATTTAAGTTCCGTTGCATTATCCCCGCATTTAAAATTTACGGATGCTTTTATAGAAATAAGTCTTAGCTATTTCTGAAGGTACTTTTGTAGGTATATTGGCATAAATTAAATAAATTAGTAATATACATGTCGGGGCTAACGACAGGTTAGTGATAGTAAGATGTTTTTATGACTTCCTAGTAACTGAAGCAGCAATACAATGAATGACTGTTTGACATGCTGATGGCAAGTTACAAATATGATTTTAGGAAGGCTCAGCGCGGCGACGTATCTTGAACTGACCGCTTATGGTAGCCCGGTATTATTTGATTTAGTACTGTAATAATTGACGGAACGCACTAGCGCAAAAAGTTATTTTTTTTAACACTGACACAACATTGTCTAGCCAAAATAAGTTGCTTAAAGAACTTGTGTTATGGATAATGGAGAACTGATATACGTACTTAAGAAATACATAAACATACAATACATATTGAATAAATACATATTTTTTATTAGAATATAAACTTCAATAGACATATATAGGGGGGACGGGATTAGAACCCAGGACCTCTGGCATAGAAGGCAATGTATGTTACCGCTACACCAGCCGGTTTGATTGTTAATAATGCTAGGGTTATACCCAAGCCTAGACTTGGTAATATGTAACTGCCCCGTGGTAATTATGATTGTTTTTCTAACCTTTCTCAAACATATAGGTTCATTCACACCACATTATCTCACCCGAAATAAGTTTATTTAAGAACTTGAGTTATGGATACTAAATAATTAACAATGATACTTAAGAAATATAAAAAAATACACATTTAATATACCTATTAACATACATACATACATAACTTTACGCCTGTATCCCTTATAGGGTAGGCAGACCACCAAAGGTTATGAAATCATCTGATGTCACTTTTGACAAATTCGGAGGCAATATAATGGTGGAGAGAGTAAAAGTAAACTTAAATTAACATGTTAATTAAGACAATATTAAAATTTAAGGCACTTTGGCACCCGATTTGTTTATAATTTATAATTGTTTATTTGTTTATAATATTGCTTGGTGGTAGGATCCCTTCCGGGTCCGCCTGGCTAGCGACCACCCTTTATATAAAGTCTGCCGCCAAATGTTACCGCTCCGGCGGTAATGTGTTACGGCAATATTGTATAAAGAGCCAGTTCCTTCCTAAACCCGTGTGCTTTCATCTTCGACCTCATCGTCACTTACCATCAGGTGAGATTGAGGTCAAACGCGGGTTTAGTCACTTATAAAAAAAATAAAAAAAATAACGCTATGTGTATGTATAGTTACCTACCTATGTTTGTGGTTAGGAGTTATACATATTATATGGGCGAAGACTCTTCATTTTTATTTTTGTTATTAAAGATAGTTAGGACCTTGGAGAAGAAAATAACCTACTCGAAATACTAATTCAATACAGACGAAGTCGCGGGCATCATCTATGTAATACTACCTACCTATACTTTTTCACAAAACCTAGGTGAAACTGCGGATCACTGCTTTGTTGTAACAGTTTTTGAAATAATTCTGTCTGTTTATCTATCAGTAACGCTTTCACAGCTAAACTACGGAGTCAATTTTGACGAAATTTAGAATAAGGTAAGTTTTAACTTCAAGGAGGATATAATAATAGTATTTATCCAACTCTAATAAATGGTATCCACGCGGACGAAGTCGCGGGTCACAGCTAGTATTTAAATAAATTTAAGACTTGACCATGTTCAATATAATTTTCTGGCTAATTACAATAGAAAATCCGAAATCGTGACAACTGGCATGACTGACATCTGAGAAGGCGCGAATCTACATCAATTTTCAAAACATTTTGTTGGACAAAAAGAAACTGTATTCTAATTATAATAATATATTATGGAGACAATCAAAAAGACCCGTGGCTGTAACTATACTAGCTCGGAAAAGAATATGCTGTTAGAATTAGTTAAAAAGTGACATTATTATCAATATACTATTTTCATAAAAATGTAGTTACATTGACTACTTATTTACAAAAGTCAAACGCAAAGTTATAAGTATTTGGTCTATTGGCTGTGTAAGTGCTCGTGCCAGGCAGAGGAGTTGAGGAGTAAAACAGCGTTCAAGTTGTAATAATCATTTAATGCTTTTTTTTTTTTTTTTTTTTTCCGCCACAGAAAATTTTGGGCACCCCCTAAAACAAGCTTTAACCAGTAAAGCAAGCTTTAGCGGGAGGAGGATGAATCCTATTACGGACGAATGGGCATTCTATAAGCTGTTAACCCCAGTGGCTAACGGCAAATAGAATGCCCAGACAGTGTGGAGACTCACTCAGTGAAGCCGAGCATACCCACTAAACATCCCCCTTTACGACCTACCTTAATCCAGGTTCTTGATCATTTATCGGAGCGACAGCCAATTGGAGAGAGAGGCTGCGCAGTGAGCGGCATCCAGACGGCTGCCACCAAAAGGAACTGAAAGTGAGAAAAAAAAACAAAGCTAAGATTAGCAGAAATGACAAAGCTGAAACTAAGATATTATCTAGAGTGATCAGACTCACTCTGAGATAGGAATGCTGGAAAGAAGGACTACGTTTAGAAACGTTGAGCTTGCTGGAGTTTCCTGATAAGGGGAGCGAACTTGGTTAGGACCGGAAGAGCACCATTGAAACCCTCTGGGCTGGCGTCGAGAGCGGCGCCGAAAGCCAGGATCTCGTCGATGGGAGCGAGCTGGATCCAGAACGCCATGCGGTCTGGAGAACCATTTGCATTCTGGCACTGGGAAGCCGATTTGGCGGCCGGTTGCGATTGAGTCGCGACCCGGCTGCGCTGACCTGGAACGATAGAAGTAAAGGCCTTAGGGGCCTTTGAACTGACTGGAGGGGCGTCCGAGCTAGGCTGCGGTCGCTCTCTCCAGTTCTCGATGGGCTTCACGGTAGCCCTGGCAGCACGCGGTGCCTTGGGGCAGCCGCGAAAGTTTGCTGTGTGGCCTGACTGGCCGCACAAGACGCAGGACGGAGCGGTGGGCGATTCGGGAGTGCGAGAGCACTCCTTAGTCCCATGCGGTTCTAGGCACTTGACGCACCTAGGGGAAGCATGACAATTTGCCGCCGCATGACCATACAATTGGCAGCGGTGGCACTGACCTGGAAAACCACGCTTGTGTGGTACCTCGACGCGGATGTTGGAGAGACCGCACACGGTGAGCTTGCCTCTGAAAATGGACTGCCCTTGTGGGCTCCTCGCTAGGATTACTAGCGCTAGTGGGAACTGCTTGCCTCGGCGGCTGTGCATTTTGTGCACAGATTCGACGGGGAAGCCTTGAGAAGACAAGTCCTCTTGGATTTGCTCGTTCGAGAGCTCGAACGGCACGTTCCTGAGGACGGCACGAATCTTACGCTCCTCAGGGAGGGCGTAAGTGTGGTACTCGAGCTTTTGATCAGCAAGAAGCCGAGTGAGATTCCTGAAATCGGGAATGGAATTGACAACGACCTTAATAGAGTCACCCACGTTGGATGCCTTACTATACTGGATCTTGGGATTGTGTCTACCGCAGAGAGCTGAGACCTCGGTCCAGCGGCTCTTGTCCCGTAGAAAGACGGGGGGCGGAGACTTGACTTTCGGCGGAGCCGAATCTGATTGCGACGCAGGCTGGGACGCCGGGATCGCTGAAACAAAAGGCGCAGGAGCAGACGCCGGTGCGACATTTTGCGGAGCAGGAACAGCGGCTGGAGCAGCTGAAACGGATGGAGATAAAGTCAAAGAAGCCTCTTTCTTCTTCTTCTTTGATTTGGATTTTTTGCGAACCTCGGTGAACGGAGCAGGAGATTCTGGAACTAAAAGAGCGGAGTCGGAATCGCTACCCGGCGGGGTAGTTTTCCGTTTGCATGCGGAAGAATCGACAGACATGAAATCTGGTATAGTATTGACATACTCGACATCTGGGGACGCCGGAGAATCTGTGGGAAAGCTGAGAGAAGGTGGAGTGGCTGGGAGGGCCGGTGTGGATTCATGCCTGGCCAAGAAGGACCCAAGTTGTGCCTGCATAGTAGCTGCTAATGATGGATTCGATTCAGATACGACTGAAATGACGATTTTTATCATATTCAGAAGTTCTTGTCTAAAGATCTCGTCGGGATGAGCCCCCGGATCGACGGAGGACTCCATCGCACCCGAGGAACCTAACCGACGTGCCGATGAACGGCGAAGAGACTACACAAACTGCGCTGAAAGAAAGATCAACCTAACACGGACCTATTGCCGGTGAACGGCGGACGATCAGGCTTAGTTGTCACGGTTACGTATCCACCTGACCAGCGATGCTTCGGCCGGCAGCAGTCGGGTCCGCCCTGAAAAGGGCAGATGAATTAGCCCCGACACCACACAGCCTCCACAAGAGAAAACTTTCCGAAAGAGCTTAACTTGGCACCTGACCCGCACGAGTGCGGGGGAGGGAACAAGGGCAGCGCAATACGAACACTCGGGAGCGGCCGCAGACACGACCGTTCGGGAGCGAACGCAAACGGGAAGTGTGAGCTATCATTTAATGCAAAAGTTCGACCGTTTATATATTAGTGTTAGACAAGGACAACAAATAACACGACATCGTCTCGCTCTAACAGCCACGTAAATATGCGCGAGTTTTCGATCCGTGCTTCAGTGTTGCGATGGTCACCTAGTATGCCGTGCGCCGCGGCGCGGGCACGTTGTGTATGACTCCTATATCACTCCCCCTCAAGAGAAACGTACAGTTCTCTTAACTACTCTTCCGCTTCTAGTGATGTAGGGTTGATCTGCAGGTGCACTAGCCGTGGTTGGGTCATGAAGGTCTGTGGTCGAGCTGGAGGTCGCTGCCGATGTGCTGCTGGTCCTCGAGCTGCTTGCTTCTGTTTCTTCGTCTTCACTCACGATGTAAGCAGGTTTGAGTCTATCCAATGACACGACTGAAGTTCGTAGTGGAAGCTGAACTTTGTAGTATTTGTCATATCGCTTGAGTACTTCGTAAGGGCCGTCGTAGGGCGGTGTAAGCGGCGCCCTGACAGTGTCGTTGCGAATGAAAACGTGTGTACAATTTGTTAGGTCCTTGTACACAAACGGTTGCCGTGTCGTCGGTTGGGCGCGATGCGGAGTCGGCGTGAGCGAGGTCATCGTGCGAGCGAGACGGCGCACTAGGTCGGCGTCGTTAATGTTTGAGTCTTGAGGCGTAAAAAAGTCGGCGGGAACACGAAGCGTAGTGCCATACGTCATGAGGGCTGGACTAAGGTTATTATCTTGCCGTAGCGCGGTGCGTAGTCCTAGTAGCACGGTGGGAAGTTCGTCTGTCCATGTAGTCGTAGCGCCGCGAGCCATTAGTGCGGCCTTCATAGTGCGATGCCACCGTTCAACTTGCCCGTTCGACTGTGGATGGTAGGCGGTTGTGCGTAGTCGAGTGATGCCGAATTTTTTCATTAACGCGTTGAACAGATGGGACTCGAACTGACGTCCCTGGTCCGTTGTGATGCGCAGCGGGCAGCCGAATCTCACTATCCATGTTTCATATAGTGCTTGCGCGACGATCTCCGCTGTGACGTCACGGACTGGTATGGCTTCAGGCCACTTAGTACAGCGGTCAATGATAGTGACGCAGTATCTAAAGTCGTTTGATAAGCGTAACGGGCCAACGATATCTATATGTATGTGTTCAAAGCGCTGTGATGGCGGGAACTTTTCAAAAGGCGTAGTTACGTGTCTTGAGACTTTGGCGCGTTGACAGCTGATACAAGCCCTCGCCCACTGCCCCGCTTCTTTGTTTATCGACGGCCAGAAGAATTTGCTTGACATTATTTTTCTTGTAGTTCGTGCGCCTGGGTGGCATAGTTCGTGTTGCGCTTTGAAGGCTGCGTGGCGATATGTCTTCGGAAGATAGGGTCTAGGTGTTGATGTTGATAGCTCGCACGTGATTGGTCGATCCAGCCCTGGCAGCGTTATTTCACCAAACTTCAAATTTGTTTGCGTTTTCAGCTTCTTTAGCTCTGAATCGTTGCTTTGGTCGATGCTTAGTTGATTGTAGTCGATAGTAGTAGGGCACTGTATCTCTTCCAAGCGTGATAGTGCGTCGGCCACTGTGTTTTCTTCTCCCTTTAGGTATATTATTTTCGAACAGAATTGACTGATGAAATGCAGCTGTCGTTCTCGCCTGGGTGTATCGCTGTTACTCGCTGATCTTGATAGTGCGTAGGCGAGCGGCTTGTGGTCTGTATAAATGACGACCTCGCAGCCTTCTACGAGTCTTCTGAAGTATTTTACAGCTGTGTACATAGCAAGGAGTTCGCGGTCGTACACACTGTAGCGGCGTTGAGTTTCACTCATCGATTTCGAGAAGAATGCGAGTGGTTTCCATGCACCGTCTGTTTTCTGTTGAATTACGGCGCCAAGGCAATGGTCGGAGGCGTCGGTCATAATGGAGAGCGGGCTGCCGGCGACTGGGTGAGTGAGGATGGCTGCTTCCGAGATGCTTTGGCGGCATTTCTCAAAGGCTTGTTCTGCTTGAGGCGTCCAGTCGATGAGCGTCTTGTCATTCTTTTTTTTGTTATGTAGGTATTTGTTTAATTCGACTTGTATGTCGGCTTGATGAGGCAGGCAGTTTCTGTAGAAGTTTATCATGCCTAGGAAGCGTCGTAGCTCGATGATTGTCTTCGGTTTCGGGTACGCCGCGATGACTTGAGTACGATCTTTGTTAGGTTTGATGCCTTCCACCGAGACTTCATAGCCCAGGAAATTTATGGCTTTTTTTCCAAATTCACACTTTTCTATATTTAGTGTGACGCCGTACTGGTCTAGGCGTTGAAGTACTAGGTGTAGGAGCTGCTGATGCTGGTCTTCATCCTCTGCGCACAAGAGTATGTCGTCAATGTAACAAAAACATCCCTCAATGCCCCTGAGCACTTGATGCATGAACCGTTGGAAGGTCTGGCTGGCGTTACGCAATCCGAATGTCATGCAGTTGAACTCGAAAAGTCCGAATGGAGTTACAATGGCTGTCTTCTCTGCATCTTCCTTAGAAATTGGAAGCCAGTAGTATGCCATTTTCAAATCGAGTTTCGAGAATATTTTCTTGTTGTAGAGCTGGTATGTGAAGTCTTGTAGTCGTGGTATGGGATAGCGGTCGTGTTGAGTGACCGAGTTGAGGCGTCTGTAGTCGCCACATATCCGCAGTGTGCCATCTTTTTTCTTCACGATGTGTAAGGGGCTTGCCCAGGGGCTCTTGGAAGGCTTGCAGATTCCCATCTCGATCATGCGCTCGAACTCTTGTTTCGCCGCTGCGTACTTGTCTGGCGGTAAGGGGCGAGGTCGAGCGGAAAGGGGGGGGCCCGTCGTTTCTATGTGATGGACGACTTCATGTCTGCTCGGCTGCTTCAGTGACATTGGCCGCAGTACATTCGGGTATTGTTTGAGAATTTTGTGGTAGGCCTGTTGCTCGCTGACGACGTGTACGGACTCGGCGTTATGTGTTACTTGAAGTGCGTCGATGGATAGCTCGGTGACTTTGTCAACCAGTCTTCTTTTGTCTAAGTCGACAAGCAGCTTGAAATTTCGTAGGAAGTCAGCGCCCAAAATCGAGGTCTTTACGTCAGCTATCACGAACGTCCATTGAAAGTTACGACGTAGTCCCAAGTTCAAATTCATAGTTTTCTCGCCATACGTGTTGATCGAGGAATTATTTGCTGCGTAAAGTTTGTAGGCGTTTGCGATGTTTTTCTTGCTTCTTTTGTGTGTAGCGGATAGCACTGAAATGTCGGCGCCCGTGTCGACGAGGAAACGTTCTCGGGTGTTGCGATCGAAAACACACAGGCGATGACTTGCGTGTGAGACACCGACGTCCGCCACGGTCGGTGTCAATTTTAGTTTCCCGCGCCTTTCTGTCTTCTACAGCAAGGTGATTCGCACCTCTTTGCTCTGTCACCGTAGCGGAAGTGGTAACGACACTGCCAGTTGGCGTCTCCAGGCTTCGGAGCGGGGCCACGCTGCGTTGACTGCGAGCGTGAGCGTGATCTGAAGTTGTACGGCCGACGGCGGTGTCTGTAATGCGGCCGGCCACGTCGCAGTTCGGCGATCTCCAACGTCAGCTTCTCCACTTGCTTGGCTAGGGCTTCCATGTGTGTCGAAGGTGTCGGCGAGTCTGTCACAGTAACTGCAGCGACGCTGGGTCCTTCTGCGTACTCAACCATCTTGTCAGCCATCGCCGCGAGCGTGTCGAGTGACGACTCGTTGTTTACCGAGAGGACGACTCGTACTTGTGCCGGCAAGTGGTTCAGCCACTCGATTCTGATCCCTTCTTCGGTTATCATGCCGCTGGACAGCTCTCGCATCTTCCTGAGGAGTTGAGTGGGTTTCATATCTCCTAGTTCTAGGCCACTGATGAGCCTTTGGAAGTTCTTCACGTCCGACTTGTCGTAGGTCTCGATGAGCCGCTGCTTGAGTATTTCATATTTTCCGGTCGACGGAGGGTTGTAGAGTATATCCGTTAGGTGTCGTAGGTCTTCTGTTTGCAGCTGCTGTAGTAGGTACCGGAACTTTTGGTCGTCCGAAGTCTTCAACGGTTCGACGACGGCTTCAAATTGAATAAACCAGGCGCGGGGAAGTTCGCGCCAAAAGGGTAACATTCTTGACTGAACGGAGACCGCGTTGACGTCTTGGAAAGCTTCGCTTTGTCTTAAATTTTGCTGTTCTTCAGACATGGTGGCTGGCTCCTCCGAGTATCAAATTGAGATTTCTGTCGGTCAAGATTGCGCCAATACTCAGCGGCCGTAGGGTGCCTCTTGAATTCCAACACCGGGGGATCCCGCTGGTGGGAAGCCGGCTGGGATGTGCTTGGCCGCTGAGATCGTTCACGTCGGAAGTCACCACTGTAAGTGCTCGTGCCAGGCAGAGGAGTTGAGGAGTAAAACAGCGTTCAAGTTGTAATAATCATTTAATGCAAAAGTTCGACCGTTTATATATTAGTGTTAGACAAGGACAACAAATAACACGACATCGTCTCGCTCTAACAGCCACGTAAATATGCGCGAGTTTTCGATCCGTGCTTCAGTGTTGCGATGGTCACCTAGTATGCCGTGCGCCGCGGCGCGGGCACGTTGTGTATGACTCCTATAGCTGGAAAGCTCTACTTCTCCTAGTAAGCGGTTTTATCGACTCCCCAAACACGGACTCCAAGTAGGTATAGCACGGTTTCTTTAGAAACACGAAAGCGCGCACGCAAACTCAGCATCGTTGTATTTTTCAAATGCATTGAGCATTTGATTATTTCGACGGCGACTCACGTTCGGCGTTTCATGGTCTGAAAGACTAGATAGAGACGATAAAGACATTATTTTAACTTTATAGTACACACTTTTCACCGCAATTATAGATTTAGGAGACCTCTTGACCACTCTTAAACACAAGCGACGCTTAAATCAGTTTGACAGATCATTTAACAGCTAAAAAAAGTTGAGTGACCATCGAGTATAGGAATTTTTCGTTAAGTGGTGCACATGTGGAGCCTGAGTACAACTTATTGTGAGGTCAACTTAAAACTAACTGGATCTTAAAATTTGCGTTAGAGAATACGAATTTTTCGTATGAGTGGTACTCAAAAATTTAAGCAGCATTTAAATATTTGAGAGACTTTCCAGTATTCGGGCATTAAATCAACAAACTAAGAGTTTGCGTGGAAGGCGATAATGTAGTTGCACTCTGACAGAACTCCGAGTCCGAGCTCTAGTGCCGAATGACAGCCCAGATATAAGATGGACTGCGAATACGGGAGTAGATAACAATCATCGGGGAATCCTAAGGTTCGCCGAACTGTGGTATGTGATGAGAGTGCTGTGATCAACTGTTATTTCAAATGCATGTTCCTACGAAATCCACGTCGTTTACCTTGGCAGCCCACTGAACGCACCTTCTGATAAGGCCAGAAGCCTACAAACATACATACATACATAACTTCACGCCTGTATCCCGTATGGGGTAGGCAGAACACCAGAGGTAATAAAACCATCTGATGTCACGTTTGACAAATTTGTAGGCATTATAATAGTGAAGAGAGACTATTGCAGTGACAAGGGGTCAGCCTATCGCCCACAAAGAAGCCTCCCATAACACCTCGGGAGTTAAAAACTTTAATGACTTGTCAGTTAGCCTCACTGTATCACACAAATATCGACTCTAAGATTCGAACCCAGGACCTCTGACTTACACAAAGTTATTAGCAGTAGGTTATTACCTACGCCAACGGGCCGTGCCAGTGTGAAAATATCAAGTAATGTTTGAAAATAATAAAGTACTCAATCTTAAATATTAATGACGTAGCTCCATTAAAAATGTTTATGTTTGAGAGACCACACATTATTATTATACACCTACACCCAGGTAAATTTAGAACAGTTTTATTCTTAACAGGCTCGGCTAGAACTTAAATTCAGTAAGTACAGAAGGCTGCAGATCAAGCGTTCATAACCTATCAAAAATTGTAATTGAATATAAACTCTATGCCCGCGAATTAACTTAGAAATTGGTTGGGGAAATTTGACAGGTCTGTAACGCTTGACCTGCTGCCTTCTGTACCTTTCCCACCGTAGGCGTCGACAGGACCAAATTACATTGTTTGTAACTACTGTGTTGATAACTAATTGGATTCGTATTTGGAATTCTGAATCAAAAATTAAATGTCAAAAAGGTCAAAGTTGAAACTTCATTTTGAATAACAATAACGTAGCTTTCTATTGTTGAATGCGAGGTTTGTTTAGAGGTTTTTGTTTTAGGCCAGTTTAACGAAGAGCTTTTGAAACGTTACACAAGAAGTTAGGTCTGGTGACTTGTTAGACAATCTAATGAACCCAACTGAAGCTACAGGTATCTCTCAATGTTATTTACTCTTTTACTTTTTTCCCTTTGATATTAAAATACAAAAGTTTAACAATACATCATAACCTTATAGTTAGACTTTGCAGTTCAATGTTGAACGAAAGATTTTAATAAAACACTAGCACAAGATTCAACAAAGTTAAAGAAACAACTACTAGGTAATATAAAATAAGTTTATATTTATAGACTTATTGAAAAAAGGATAAATATTGTAGTTCTCAAAAAGGATATAAGGTAAATATTGAATCATTCTTAATATGTGTGTTAGAAGATTGGAGAAAATGTAAGCCACCTTTTATGTTTTTCATAGTATTGCATCCGGTATATAGGTGCATTACATTCATTTCGAATGAAATGCTACATAGAGATTCTTTTCAAAAGAGCATCACTTGATACAAGAAATCAAAGTCTCTGACAAAAGACAAGATTCAAGGCATCATACTTCTATCATCGGCATCGTTCAACATTCATAGGAAATTAAAGAAAAGTTAGTAAACAATAAAAATTACAATTTATTTATGGGTGCTAATTAAACAGACTTCTTTTAAATAACATTATTCCTCTCTGAAAATCTTAGTTGCCTTCTAAATTACTGTGTCAGTCACAATCCGTGTCACAAACCACCTCGGGGTTGTTTAAAAAAGCTCTAGGGTTTCTGGCGCTTTGCCGGCCGCTGCCGCGGCACCGCTCGCTTCGCTCGCTCGGCTCGCGCACCTATATATCTATATGGAACCTAACTGCTTCTCCTCGCTGCGCACCTAACCTTCGACCACCTGACTTCCGAAACGGGAAGACGGGCCCTTCTTGTCGCATAATATTTTTCATCGCCATGTTAATGAATATAATTCTTAGTATGAATTATTATGGTATAATTATAAGTAGTATAAATTGCTTCAAGACACATTTTTCGCCAAATTTATTGTCTCGTGGCAAAGTTATAAAAATAGAAGCTTGATCATGTTTCCAATAAAAAATTTCTGTGGCTGGAATTATTATTTATCTTCGTTTATTTGTCCTATATTTTCGATCCATATATTCCAACATATTGTTTCATTTAATTTAGAAATCATATGTTTCATTTAAGCTAGTAATAAAATATTTCTTACTTTGAAGTCCATCCGTCGTTTCAGGAATTGTATAACTAGGTTACATATAAAAACGTAATTTATTTATCGGTTACTAAGCCCATGATTGACCTCAATCTCACCTGATGTCAGGGAAGATGAGGTTGAATCAGCACTCGGGTTTAGGAAGAACTGGCTCTCCATAAAGTATTGCTGGAACACACCACCACAGAAGCGGTAATAATTGGCGGCAGAATTTAAATGGAGGGTGGTCCATAGCTAGGTGAACCTAGAAGGCGTCGTACAGTAAGCGGGGATCACTCGGATTAGTCGTTTTGTACGACACAGCAAAATCTTCTACACAATTCTGCTTCAAATTTTAATCCAACTTAATAACAATAAAATTAATTAATCCAAAATGGACAGCGTTTGCGCGACAGAAACTCCAATTAACTTAATTCAGCTTCCTCATATTAATTTCAGCCACAAACAACGAGCTTGTCGTAATAAATATATACTACAATAAATAATTCATCGCGTCGTAGTGGCCGAGTCGCAATATGGAGCTGATTTATTAAGCTGCTCACAGGTCTGGCCTCCGCATTGGGTTTATTAAACCTATCCAGATGGAAAACTAGTTTTTTTAATTGATCACTGAATACGGATTGACCTTAATCTGGAGGTAAGATAACGATGAGTTCTAAGGTGGATTATGTGATCAGAATGCAACTCTGGTTTCATATTTTATAAAATCCGAGTTGCGGGAACAGACCAATGTTGAGGTGATGAAACTCAGCGGTTAGCCAGACTGTCACTTACTAATGAAACCTAAAACTGTCCAGAAAATGATACTATAGCATTTGTTATATTTAAATTAAATAGTAAGAATAAATTATCCTCACCGTGTATCCAAACGTAATCGTTTTATATAAGTTTGTGACATGGAGACCACACAGGGGATCTGAGGGCTATCCTAGTTTATTTATTTATTCATATGACACACCAACAACAATTCTACGTTAATAACTTACTAGGTTAACAGTTCTGATAAATAAGTCTGGATTTAGGTATGTACAGCATTTCATAAAAGTAAGATAATTTAATGATAATATATACAAAATAAAGTTAATAAATTGACAACAATTAATTAATACGCCCTCCAAATAATACGTACGCCTAATAAACCCTTCGCAACTGAGAAACTTTGACTATGATGTTATGAGCAAGTTTAAATGTATTTATCGACTCTGAATTCGTTGCATCTATAATTCTGCCACGGTAATATCTAACAACATACAACTTCATATTTCAATTTTATTTCTATGGCCATAACTTTTATAAGTTTAACCATTTTCAAATATAGAATGATAAAGAATTGGAAACTTGCAGTCGGTATCAAACGGAAATGCGATATTGGCGACACCACGGCACCAGGAAAATGTTCTGCATATTGATGTGAAATTGCATAAAGGTGTTCCCAAAGTTTAGTTGTTATCACTTGGCAGCATTTATTCATAAGAGAATCATGAGTTTTGTGACATTTACGAACAATTTGTTCTTTTTTCAAATAACTGTAAAGGAGAAAGAAAGAAATAACTGTTTCTTAAGTCATTTGTATGTGTTTTTGATTTTCTTTCTATGTAGTTCGTTTTACTATTAAGTGCCTTTATCGTCAATTTCAAAAATGGTGACATATAATATTCATCATCATCATCATCATCTCAGCCCGCGCTAATCCACACATAATATTAATATAATATTAATTCTATCTAAATTAAAAAAGCGCTTATTGAAAATTTTGTAATGAAAACCAAAACTGTATACGTAGACTTTTTAGTCAGTCAGTTTTTAATGCTTTGCATTCGTTGATAAGGCTAGTTATAGCTAGTTACCAAATTTCTAATATTTTTGCCGTATAAATAAATAGATAAGTGGAAAATCATTTTGATGGTGAAAATGATTTTCCAAAAGAAAATGTATTACTGTCGGCAACCAGCATTTTTGCTAAATTGAAATCGGGTAAATTACATATATTCGTTTCTCTCTTAATATTCAAAAGCTATCATTATTAAAGTATAGAAGGCAGCAGATGAAGAGACAAATCTGCCAAAAAAAAATAATTGAATCTTAACTCTATGCCCTCAATATTAAGTTAAAAATTGGTTGGAGAAATTTGACAGATTTGTAACCCTTGATGTGCTGCCTTCTCACAATGTATAAAACTATGGTAACATAAATGTATAGATTCCGGGATAACCGCCGCTGTGGTGGTGGGCTAATCTGCCGCTACGCCAGCGATTGCGGTTGTAAACCCAGCACAATGCAATAATTTGTGGGCATAAATATGTATTATTTTGCAATAAATGATACGAGTATGATAAGTACAGAAAAAGGCCTGTGCAAATACTCAAAAATATTAATATTACCCAACGCCACGCTTCAATGACAAAAAAATAACAGTATCTATCTGGGTGCGGTCTATTTGGTAGAAACTTGATACTCCGAAACCTATTTGGGATAACTGACTTCGCAGAAACTTCTTTAGTCGATCATTAATTAGGCATAAAAAATATTTGACATAAATATTTTTAGGCATAATGTGCTTATGACCGAATTTAGAATGGCATACATTTAAGATAGTAGAATTTTTATTGGCATATTTACCTTTGGCATAGTTAAAATTTTGTATAATATCATTTAGCATAACGTTCATTTAGAGTACAGATTATTTGGCATACTTTGACTAGGCATACTATGAAGATCATAGAATTTCAATTAGAATAATATAGATTGGGTTACTTTCTTCTTTAATAACTAAAGTTAAATAACACCCTTAGAACTAGGTTTAGCCTTCATCATAGCGGCTAGAACTAGGTGCAGCCGCACACCGGTGGCTAAACCTAGGTGTAGCCTAATCACAACCCCCTTAACCACGACCCCTTAACCTGGCTTTGCCATAGTTACCATCGACTCAAGAGTGTATATAAAAAGCCGAGCGTAGCGAGGCGACGATCATCCGAGCGCAGCGAGGTGATCGGCCACCACAACCCCGAAATGGATACACCTAGGTTTAACCACATGTGGCCGGCTGCACCTAGTTTTAGCCGGCTAAAAGTATAAAAGATGATTCTTGCTGTAAGCATTATGCGAAATGATGGTTCTACTTTTAAATTGTTATGGATAAGAAATATATGCCATAAGATGAATCTGGTTTTGAACTTTCTGCGATGTGATGATTATACATTGTGATTATTATGGATACCAAAATTATGCGTACAGATAATTCTGACTTACAGAATTATGGGTTTCAATGTATGCTAAATGAGTTAATGCCCAACGATATTCTGCGAAAAGAGGTTTATGCTATTAGTTGTTATGCAATAAAAAATTATTACTTAAAAAGTTCTACTATAATAGGTGTACCCATCTATCTTTTGCCGACGAACTGAAGAATTAGATACAAGGCGTAGCTAAAAAGTATTTAATATCAACATTTTGTGATCAATAAGTTTTTCAGTCAACAAGTTTTTTTTTGTTGACAATTCAACGGCTTGATACTAACGAAATGAAAAGCTATTACTAGCGATTTGTAACTATTGTGTACGGTAAATATTCTCTTTGGTGTTCCCATATACGACAGTAGACATACTTTCATATTTTTTTATCTAATATTACCTTTTGCTCATGACAGTCCGTTGAATATTGAAACCCTGCAAATAAATCATAAAGGTTGCCTGAATGATCATAGCTTAGGCCCGTACACATTGCCATTTGAGTTAATCGTCAATTAAATAAGGCATTTTTTTACCATAATTCAATATAGTAAATTAGAAAACAAGTTTATTGTAAGCTTTACCATGCACACTGTATTCAAATATTAATAAATAAGCAAGCATTACTGATATGTCCTCGCAACAAGAACCGAAGATTTCGTTTCATCAATCAAACACGCGTGCTCTGTCACCAGTCACGAACAAACTGTCAATCTTTCGCACAAAACAGTAACGCTCGGTTGATAGATGATTGATTATGTTGTTTTGATTGACATCGCAATAGGCTTCTGAAATCGTTACTCAGAATAAAGATATTAATGTGAAGGTTTATATTTACTACTAGCTGTGACCCGCGACTTCGTCCGCGTGGATACCGTTTATTAGAGTTGGATAAATACTATTATTATATCCTCCTTGAAGTTAAAACTTACCTACCTTATTCTAAATTTCGTCAAAATCGACTCAGTAGTTTAGCTGTGAAAGCGTTACTGATAGGTAAACAGACAGAATTACTTCAAAAACTGTAACAACAAAGCAGTGATCCGCAGTTTCACCTAGATTTTGTGAAAATGTATAGGTAGGTAGGTATATTACATAGATGATGCCCGCGACTTCGTCTGTATTGAATTAGTATTTCGAGTAGGTTATTTTCTTCTCCAAGGTCCTAACTATCTTTAATAACAAAAATAAAAATGAAGAATCTTCGCCTATATAATAATGTATAACTCCTTAACACAAACATAGGTAGGTAACTATCTATTAGGTACATTACAAAGGCACATAGCGTTATAAACAAATCGGGTGCCGAAGTGCCTTAAATTTTAATATTGTCTTAAGTTTTCGCGATAACTATTATGTATGACTATTAAATAAAACACTTTTTAACCGGATTTATCTCGTATATTTACATTTTAAATTTTAACAGTCGCTCGTGACCACGGGGTCTGCAAAGACACCGAAACGTCGAGTTAAAATGTAAAATATAAATTATACGCCATTAATCCAGTTAAAAAGTGTTTTATTTAATGCCTTCAATTTTACTTAATTCATGCAATATCTTCATTAATTATACTTAGCTTATTGTTATTCTAGGTAAAGCTAAGTAGTTTTTGCGTGAAAGAATAGCAAAATCCATCCATCCAGCCATTATCAGTGTACATACAATACTACCTATAGTTATGTATGGCTGCTTTTCACTGCCAAACGGCTAAGCCAATATTAATGTAATTTGGTATAGTAGTTAACACATACGTTACTTTTTATTCCGAAGAAATCTACGGTCTCTGACTTCCAAGAGGCAGAAACGATAATGAAATAAAAACAAAACCTTGATTTCCATTTTATCTCTGTATGTACAGAAGGCAGTACATCAAGCGTTACAAATCTGTCAAATTTTTTTACTTGAATTTGAACTGTATGCCCTCGATAATAAGTTAAAATTGGTTGGGGAAATTTGACAGGTAATGTAACGCTTGTTCCTTCTGTACCTACCTATATTAAATCGCGCAAAAGCTTGCGCTCGCCTCCCGCCTTTTTATACCCTACCGCCGCGAGCCGCGTCGAGCGCGGCAACCGTTACGCAAAAATAATCCCTATATCATTCAGTATTCACGCGCGATGGGTTATTAGCGTATTTCATGTATAAGTTTGGTGTTTCTATACCGATTTCTATGATTCTTTTTTTATTAAATAAGTAATAATGTTATTTTTTTTAAATTAGGGATGAGTGAGAGTATTATACACGTAAGAGTAAACAAATATAATCAGAAAGCTCCGAACTGATAAGCTATCGGGATTTACACGTGTTATTGTGAGTCAACCATAAAATATAGATATATACTGCTGTGGGATATTTTTTATATAATTTTATGAAAAATATTTCTGTCATACATGATTTCTATGTAGCTTTAACCATTAAGGCTGCACACGCGACGGAAGTTTAAAAAATGAAGTAACTTCTCCCGTTTTTTCAACATTTCCCTTCACTGCTCTGCTCTTATTGATTGTAGCTTGATAATAAGTATTCTATAACCTGCCCAGGAGTATGAAGAATAATTTCACCAAGTTTCGTCAAAATCCGTCGAGTAGTTTTTGTTTCTATAAGGAACATACAGACAGACAGACAGACGAAAATTTTACTGATTGCATTTTTGGCATCAGTATCGATCACTAATCACCCCCTGATAGTTATTTTGAAAAAATATTTCATGTACAGAATTGACCTCTCTACAGATTTATTATAAGTATAGATATAGATTAATAGACTTAGTACGTTATGTCAATAAATTGTGCTTTTGTATACATTAGGTATAGGGAAAATGGCGTAAAGCGTAGCTATTTTCGTCAATAATCCAGAGATGCCTACCAAGCAGTACTATTTGTAAACAAACACTTGTCGCTGTGGGTTAGTGCAATTTTCAGTTATTTAATTTTATTGTTTTTGGGTAGTCGTATTTTTGTGAATATATTAGAAGCAGTGATTGTGAAGTGTGCATACGGCACAGGCGAATCACTAATGAACTATGTTGTACCTAAGTGATGTATTTGTTATTAAATGTAATGTTTGCACTGGCAAGTTTGTATTTGCACGGTCATCGGTCTGAATGAAAGGCATTTACAATAAGTTTTATGACATTTAATTCTCATTATACGCAGTTTTTGTCGATTCGCTTACATTTTGTGCAATATTTTTGTAGAAATAACTCTGTTATAACGTAGATAAACGGAAACGGGACTTTTAATATCCGTTATAGACAATTTAAAAAAATACTTAATAGTATATTATGTTATAAGTGAGCTAAGTTGCAAATTACAGTCGAGGCTGTGATTTGAGCCCGAGCCGCAGGCGAGAGCATAATAATGAGCCGAGACTGTAATTAGCAACGCTTACGAGTTACATACGACGTTTTTCAACACACTTGTGAGTAAAAGACAGACATACGTGGTCATAAAATAACAAACACACTTGATAACAAAGCTGTGAATTGTGATTGAAAAATGGCGCCGAACCTTGCGCATTTTTTGAGTTGGATTTCACCATTTCTATGGTTGGTGTCTCCATGGTTTTTGGTCACATAAATATCATCATCATCATCATCATCATCACATAAATATAAAGGTTTTATATTCCAACACAGTTAATAATCAAGTATTAAAATATATATTTTGTGAATCTTTGCTTATATAATGCTTACTTAAACTAACATTTCTGTGAGCTTATAGCAGTTTTATATTTGTACTATGATCTTGATTTGCGCTTTTTAGTTTGAACTTACTGTATTCCGCAGTCGGGTTTTTAGTTCTTGTAGTTACCTTTTTATTGAATTTATCTGATGGGACAAATATACAGAAAAATCAAATTTGTATTTTATGTGGAAAAGCCATATGAATTACATTTTAATGAAAAAGACAATAGAATAATTCCAGGGCAGGCTCAATATTGAATGCAATTTTTGAATATATAAACTCGGCATTCGGGTATTATAACAAAACCAAACACCATTTTTAAGCATTGATTATGGCAATTAATTGAATTTTCTGGCAACTCGACCGCCGTGGGAATAATCCGCTTGTAGAGCTTGCTGCATTGCATCTTGGACCTAGATTATTTTTGTGATTAAATGCACTATGGAAATTTAATGAACTGTTTCTATTTTACGTAACGTTACATTACGATGAAATGTTCCAGGTCAGTACAGCGAGCGAGCCGAGCCTGCGAGTGTCTCGAGTACAGGGTCAGTCAGCCAATGCCGTAACGCAACACGCTCGCCGCAAATGTTACGATATGGCGAAATGCTAAGTTTAAACTTTTTTCGTAACGTGAATTTATTTTACTTGCTGAAATATGACATTCTATTATAATCTGAACTTAATAATTTAAATTTTATATAACCTGTTGAAATATGATATTCTATATATTAAAATTTATATAACCTGACCAATTTTTGCACACTGACACCTCTCGGTTGGATGTTGATGACCTCAATATACCTTTCTTTAAGACCTACAATTTACCGACTTCCTAGCAAATAGAGATATTTCATTTCATTTAATTTCAACAACGTTACGTTACAATGAAAATGCTCCAGATCAGTACAGCAAGCCGATATGTTAAACTCACTGCGAGCGCCGCCGCGTGCTCCACCTCGTTGTCGGTATTTTCGCGAATCCCTTTGAGTGTTATATATATATATATATATATATATATATATATATATATATTATATTATATTATATTATATATATTATATTTTATATATTTATATATATTATATTATATATTATTATATATATGCAATACATGGTGGCTCTTTAATAATATTAAATAAATCTTTAAAATTTAAGGAACGTAAGGACATAGTGAGCCTATCTATTGAACAAACTATTGAAATATCCTGTGTAGAATTGACAAATTTTATAATTGTTTGCATATATAGACCCCCTAAATCAAACTATGATAGTTTTGAACTAGCTTTGGAAGAATTATTGTGTAAATTAAGTAATTTAACTAAGAAAATATTTGTCTGTGGGGACTTTAATGTTGACTTGTTAGAAAACTCAACCTTGAGTAAAAAGTTAATAAATTTATTTAAATGTCACAATCTTATTAACCTGTTTCTACAACCAACTAGGGTAACAAAGACCACTGCAACTTGTCTAGATAATGTGTATTCTGATGCAATTCCAGTATATTCATCAGTAATAAATAAACTAAGCTCTGATCACAGCGGTCAGTTGGTTACATTTAAATACTCAAAAGAAAAACAGGTTAATAAGAGTATAATGGTTGTTCCAGTCAATGACAAACGTTTGGAGAGATTTCGATGTGGTCTAATCAATAATATACCTACTATAGCCCACTCCAATAATGTAAATTTACAATACAGTAACTTAAGTAGATTAATAAATAAACAACATGACAGTGTATTTATTCCGAAAAAGATTTCTCTAAACCAGTGTAAATCATTCAGTGATTGGGCTACTACAGGTATACATATCAGTAGAAAGCACCTATATGATCTCTATCATGAGAAATCATATAACAAAAATGACACCTTTTGCAACTATGTCAGGACCTACTCAATGTTATTTAAAAAAGTTTGTGCCGCAGCCAAATCAATCTATCTAGGTAATAAGATTAAAAATAGTGCTAATAAGACTAAAACTACTTGGAATATAATTAATAAGGAAACTGGGAAAGTTAAGAATCGCAATAGTGAGTTTAAGCTTGTTATTGACAATACAATAATTAAAGCAGATGAAAATGTTGCGACAGCATTTGAGAGCTGTTTTGCTGACATTCCAGTTTCAACTACTAAATCATTAAGCTCATCACCTGTGGCGGCTGAATCATTGCTCAAAAATCATGTGAGTGAGTGTAAGGTGTCTTTCAAGTTCCAACCCATAGACACCGGGAATATTATTAAAATATTTAAGACAATTGATATTAAAAAGACAACTGACCTGTGGGGCATATCTGTTGAAATATTAAATTCTATTATAGATGTAATAGCTCCTTGCCTTGTTGAAATATTTAACAACTGTATTATTAGTGGGGAGTTTCCTGATTTAATGAAGCAAAGTAAGGTTATACCTTTATTTAAGTCGGGTAGCACTACAGACCCTACTAATTTTAGACCAATTTCAATTCTACCTACTTGTAGTAAAATTTTTGAAAAAATTATTCTTAATCAACTCTTGGCCCATTTCACCTATAACAATTTACTTCATAATAAACAATTTGGATTTACAAAGGGCCGTTCAACAACTGATGCTGCTGTTGAACTATTTGAAATAATCACTGGTGCCTGGGAGAGGTCACAGGATGCCCTAGGTGTATTTTGTGACCTATCTAAGGCATTTGACTGTGTTCAGCATGACACTCTCATCAGGAAACTCCATCACTACGGCATCAAAGGCACTGACCTCAAACTTTTGAATTCTTATCTAAGTGATAGAATTCAGAAGGTTGAGGTTAACCGGAAAAGGTCGGCTGGGTCGGTTGTGAGAATGGGAGTGCCTCAAGGATCAATTCTGGGCCCATTTCTGTTTCTAGTCTATATAAATGATCTACCCTATATGATAGGCAATAATCACGAGATTGTATTGTTTGCTGACGACACATCATTAATTTTTAAAATGATAAGACAGAAAATAAACTATGACGATGTAAACAATGCTCTCGCAAATGTTGTTCAGTGGTTCAATATAAATAATCTAGCGTTCAATGATAAAAAAACTAAATGTATAAAATTCTCTGCACCAAATGTAAAACAAGTTGAGTCTGATCTGCGGCTTAATGGGAACAGATTGAATCTAGTAGATAACACTGTTTTTCTTGGAATTACCTTAGATTCTAAATTGCAATGGGGCGCCCATATCTCACAACTAGCGAGTAGACTTAGTTCTGCAGCGTTCGCGGTAAAGAAAATTCGCTCATTGACTGATGTTAATACAGCGAAGCTGGTATATTTTAGTTATTTTCATAGTATAATGTCCTATGGCATCCTACTTCGGGGCAATGCCGCAGATATTGACACGATATTTACACTGCAGAAAAGGGCTATTCGTGGAAGGTATAAACTTGGAAACAGAGAATCTCTTCGAGAAAAGTTTAAAGAGATTGGTATCTTGACCCTTGCATCACAATATATTTATGAAAACATTATGTATATTTATAAGAATAGTAATAAATTTAAAACTTGGAAAGATAATCATGATACAAATTACTCTGTAAGGACTAGGAACGACCATAAGTTAGCGTTTCCTAAATTAAGGCTGGCTAAAAGCAGCAAATCATTTATTGGAATGTCAATACGTATATATAACAAAATTCCGAAGTCAATTCAATCCCTGCCATTCAATAAATTTAAATCAATCATTAAAAACACTCTATCTCGAAAAGCTTATTATAAAACTAAAGATTACTTAGATGATAAAAAGGCATGGGATTAAGCACAACAGGATATTTCTAAAAGTTTCTAATTACTTAATAATTTAGTTTACAGCTTGGCTGTGCAGTATATGTATGACATGCTGGTGACTGTCCCACTCACTTATTTTCTTGTCAAGACATCAGCAAGAACGTCATGCTCCCTCAGGCGGCATGGCTAGTGGTAGTGTCGGGTATCGGGTCACCCTCTTCCCTAAAATATGGTTGAGGAGGGTGATGGCTGGTGCTTGCGTTAACTCGTGAACGGGTGCTGCTAGCGGTGCCAGGTCGTTTTGCTAATGATACTATGACTATTTTATTCCATTCTTGTTCAAATACTCTGGTCCCAGTTTGTCATATTCGTATTGTGCATCCATAGCTAATTGCATCTGCTATGTAAGCAATTTGGTTGTGGCATGACATTGGCTCTCACAATTAGCTGTCTTGTGTTTGTTTTTTTTTCATGTCACGGTCAATTTGCACTGTACCTATTTGTATTAATTTGATAAATCTGACTGAAAAAGAGTGCCAAGAGTTTTTTTCCGCCGGCTTTTTTTGTCTCTTGGTCTACTGTAATATCTTATTTAACAACTATCAACAACTAGTTAAAGCCGAAGTATGTGATGACTGACTTCATCAAGTGTTTTGTGAAATTCCTAAGATGAATAAAACTTTTTGAATTTTTTTTTTTTGTTACGTTACGAGTTAATTTTAGGTCAATTTAACCTCATGCAACGTCATTGTGATTACCAATGGAGGGGCGCAACTCGCCGCGCATGTTACCGTACGATACGGTAACATATTCTCAGGTTCTTTCTTATTTTTCGCCACCTTAAGAGTTATCCACAATAACCAGTAGAGTATAAAGGTAGGCTGGCAGGTAGGCTGGTAGGTAGGCTGGCAAGTAGGCTGGTAGGTAGGCTGGCAAGTAGGTACTGATCGGAGAAATGCCTAAGGGCGTGGATCCACATCTACGGTACGGCGCCGGGGCGGAAAGTGTTGATAATGAACCATGATGGAGATAACTTTAAGACGAAATATGAAGTGCACAGCAGTGCGCCGTTCACGACGCCGCGCCGCCGTGGCACGGTGCGCCCGCGCCGCTCACCGGCATACGTCGCCGTACCATAGGTAGAGATGGGTCCACGTCCACGCCCTTAGTGGTTGGAAAGCGTTTTCAACTGACTTCAATGTTAAATTGTGTTCGTGATGGATTCGATTTTATGGGTTTCGCTTCTTTTTTCGAAAAAGATAAAGAGTTTAAACATGGATTTGTAAATGTGAGAAAAGTCGGATTTTTACGCTGTTGTTGAACACAACTTTTTGAAAAATAAAGCATTTATTGTTTTAACAGTTTATTTAACTAACATAGCGCTGAAATAACGAACTTTAATGTAAAACTTATCTCAAAATGAATCGCATGATTACTCAGACTTTTGGTTAAAATAAACATTTGAAAGTCCAATTCTCGTTACAACGCGAACTTTCCTAAAAGAGAAGCAAAAATAATTCTGCAAATTCGTGTAATATGAGATTAAAATAAAATGTGTGTCAGGATAAAGCAATCGTGTTATTTAAGAGTTTACTGTTGCAGCATTGTAGCGCGAGTGAACAATTTACTGCAAACTGTTTGTTATTGTTTATTTTACAAGCAAAAACAAATGAAATTCTTTGCAACGTGCTTGTAATACGAAAAGCTGTAATATTTCATAATATACATTTTTATTAAATAAGGATTCGTCGTATGTCTTTCATGACAACTGATTGTAAGAGATCATGTATACTAAGGTAGTATGTACTATCGAAAAATGTTCCAGTGTTCCACCTTTAAGGCTAAATTCACTTGTCCCTTAATAACTAGGCAGTTCGGATAGCTCCGCCTTGTAAATGTTTTATTTGGTAAACAAGATTTCGAGATTAAATCATGTTTTTTTTATTTAAATAAAAAAATATAAAATAAACAAATCATTACTGCGGAATCAATAGTTTATAAAATGTTTTGTTTCTTTCACTCTTTTGCAAAATGAAAGAGAGCCAACACATTTAATCAGTGTTTTTCAGTGTTAATCAGTGTGTTCGGACAAAAAGGGATCACAAAAAAACTAACCGGCATCGACAAGGGTTTACCTGCGACCATGCTAGTTTGTCTTCCATACAAATACCAAAATTCTATTACTACTAGCGCTACGCGCCGGGCAATACTGGAACTTTTTGTATTTTTTTTTCTGCGTTCGATATCGATATATCTATAGTACCAGGCAGCGTATTTATAGCATAGTATTCAACCAATCAAATTTTTGCACTCTTTGCATTTGCTTATTTTTCTGTGTGTTTTTTGTCGCTGAATTCTTTTGTTAGTGTTTTCTACAAAGTACGTTGAGTAGAGTGTTCACTCCTCGCGTTTTTACGATCTCAAATCAAAGATTTTACTTTTGTGAAGTGATATTTTTACATAGGATGCTGACTTTCTAGTGAGATAGTGAGTTAAGAAAAGGAATTGCATTGATTTTGAATGACTGGTGCAAGGAGGTGAACAATTTGTGTGGCAAAAGCATTGAGTTTGACGAAAACGACCCGATCAAATCTATGGCCTATAATTATTATATCAAACACAAATAATTAAGAAAAAATAAATAATTGTCTGAGATGCATATTTTTTTATTACCCCCAACTCGCATAGCATCGTGCTTTGTGCAGTTTATTTCAACTTATTAGTATTGCGCAGTTTGCACAATAGCAATAACTGGTACTACGAATTTCTGAAAATTTGAAAGTGGCGGTACGGCCGGGCTGCATTCTAGGGTTGTTTTGGTCAAAAAGGTTCCTAGAGTGGATACTGTGTGGCGCTAAAGTGCAAAAACCGCGAGACGGTCATCTATACTTTAGTACTTATATTCATCTATGCCTGCGACTAACTAAATAACAAGAGTAAACAAAGTGCGAGCACACCGATGATTATAGATATGGGATCTATTTGTTTCATTGGCTGCAGAGAAAAGTAGGCGGGGCTTCGATCCAAATGCCGTTCTAGGGAAAATTTTCTTAACTGGAACACCGGGACGGGAAGCGATTGTACATATCAATGAGAAATCAGTTCACTCAACTCTTTAAAGTCAAGCGCTAATAATGGACAGGAAAAACAAACGCAGGCAGAGCACTCCACGCCTTGGCGCTTTGACAGTTCCTTTTTAATGAGGTGTGGAATGCACTACCGGTGTGTGTCTGTTTATTTGTAATTTGCCTCTTTGAATCAAAAAATAAACGTATGTTTTTAAAAATCTTTTCCTTTTTTAAATTTTTTGAGTGTTAATGGTCTTCTTCACTTGAGATATAAACAATAAAATGTAGTTATTAAATGGAAAAGTTTTAGATAATTGCGTGTATTATAAATCAGGATGTGAGCTTGGCAGTTTGGCAGGGATTTAACTATTCATTCTCTCTTATTAATATTATTACTATTAAAAGACGTGGTAAGATTTCTTCAGGGTCCGCCTGGCTAGTGGACCCTGAAGAAATAAAAAAAAAACTTGCGGTGATGTGTTTCGGCAATATCTGATGAAGAGCCAGGCTATGCCTAAGCCCGTGTGTTTACCTCATCTTCTCTTTCCTTTCTCCTTCATTTCCTTTTTCCTTCCTTTCCTCATACTTTCTCTGTTCATGCAGTCAGATTGTGGAATTCTTTACCTCATGTAATTCGTGAGTGTAAAACTATATCTAGTTTAAAAAAAAAAGTCAAAGTTCACTACTTTTCTCTACTGTAAATTTTGTAACCTACACTACAAACTTTGTTAATATATAAGTATTGTATATGTTTTTTATGTAAGTATATAAAGTATAGGTTATATAACTTTTAAGTATATGTATGTATACATAAGTATTTATTCGGAATTATTTAGGTAGTTTATACGATATTATCGATTAGTGGTGGGGAAATGAAACAGAAGGCAATAGAATAGGTTACATGAAGGATATAACGTACGAAAAAAGGACAGAACGATGGTATCTCTCTCAAGTATTATTAGGCTTCAATTTAACGGTCAAGTTATTTAATATAAACTTTTCTGTGCAGTTGAACAACTGATAAATTACCCTATCTATACTTTTGATAGCTACGTAAACAAAATAATATGATCAATGCTCAACTTGTGTCGGGTAGCTGACGTGGAAGCTAAAATCGGAAAAGTTTGATAGTTACACATCACCGGTACAGTCAGAAGCAGAATACAATTCATTGCCATGGCCGTAGGTTGTGTTGTAATGAAATGTCACATCATATTTATCATAGGAAGGCCATGACGCTTTTAACTTTATTTTATGCTGCAACCCCAGGTCTTTATTTATTTTGCAATTTATATAGGTATATTTGCGCTTTTAGCATGGTGCCGGTGACAGTTTCAGTAACGTATCGTTTCACTCCTGAATGTTGCCGTGATATACAAATTAGGACTTAGTATTTCAGCTGAAACACTTTCATAATATATTAGCTCATTAATAACTGTGGTAAATTAAATCAAACCCAACTAGAATGTTCTACAAAATAAAATCTAATTCAAAATCAAAGTGGTACTGACAGATTTAGCAGACTCGCTAATGAAGGTTTCCGTGCTGTCCCCGGAGATACCGTTACCAGCCGTATGCATATAATGAAACACTATAATACTGTATTCCGAATAAATGAAAAAGTTTGAAAAGCAAAAAAAACTTCATAATTAAATTCAGCGCCATCTAGTTGATGTTATAGGAAATTAGCTCTCAAGCCTACATTTCTGTAGTATACCATGCCCCTTCAATTTTTTTTCCTAATTTTTAGTAGTCTGTCATGTTAGTACATCGTCTGTGAAAATTAGAACTATGTAACATACATACATAACGCCTGTATCCCTTATGGTGTAAGCAAAATACCCTAAGCTGTAAAACCATCTGATATCACGTTTGACAAATTACAGGTATTATTATGATGGAGAGAGACTATTTTAGTGACAAGAATCAGCCTATCGCCCACAAATATTCCAAACCTCTGTCCCTTACCTGACTTTTACAGTATGCCCGGGAAGAGAAGAAGGTACATTCTATGTTTTTCCTTTGCTCCCAGTCCAACATGGAAGTAACTATCACGATTTAGCCTAGTGAAGGCGGACGGCGGCAGAGACTTAGTAATAGGGTGGTACCCTCAATGTGGATTTGGATATGGAACCCTTAAAAGGTGAATCCGAGAAAACAGTCTGTTTGTGACTGTCCATACAATGTGACCCGATATTGCATCAGAATATAAGTGCACTTTGTATTGAAATAGAGCAGCAAGTTTTATTGTCTAACTATACAGCGTACAACGAGAGCACTGTGGGTTGTCTTTATTTTAATATCTTCTGCTTTCTGGGAGATGTAACAAGTAACGTTGATCTTACTATGTTGCGACTTTGTTCGATCATCGCTGTATTGTACAGGATAGTGGTATAGAACTTTAAACAGTTTTTTTAATTACTGAGATACAAATATTATAGTCTTGTGGATAAAATATAGTATTACATTTTTATTTTCAGTATTATATTCCCATAAATTTTGATCCTATGCGAACTTGATAAAATATAACGAATATTTTTACACAAACAGCCACTGCCATATGTTTAATCTATAAGGTGATTATATGTGATGACAAATTATTATTATAAAAGGGCCGTTGTTAATAAAGCTAATTCTGAGGCAGACTTATCACTAATCGGGGGTCACATGGGTTGGCGGCCTTTTGAATTTATTTCAGGCTCGCACAGACATATTCTCGACTACGAGATTACTACGTGACTACGAGTAATCCATCTAATATATAAAATTCTCGTGTCACAGTTTTCGTTGCCATACTCCTCCGAAACGGCTTGACCGATTTTGATGAAATTTTTTGTGCTTATCCGGTATCTATGAGAATCGGCCAACATCTATTTTTTTTATTTATATGGCAAAACAACCTTTGCCGGGTCAGCTAGTATACATATTTAAGAGTCTAGTTAGATCACTATCTCACATGTTGGTACCTAAGTAATAGATTAACAAAAGCAGCAAAAGGTTAACAAAGACTTGCCAGAACACATCACTGCCAGATATTTTTGTGGTCTTTTGAGACAGGTGGTTGCTAGCCAGATAAACCCTGAATGACGGGGTCTGCCATCACTCGGAATTGTCACCTTTTGCAACACGCTTACCGTGGGGCATTTAAATTATTCTATTCTAGCTGTTTCGCTTGGTTTTGCCCGCATGATTTCGAATTCGGCGAGAATCGGGATGCCGGGAGAATCGAGAATCTGTTGAGCCGTTCTGACATGATTGAGTAACATACATACCTACATCCATCCAAATTTTCACATTTATAATATTATATGATGCAAGATAAACCATTGCTTAGCGGCATTGTTTTTATTCATACGCATTATTTGTGTTCCTCTTAAAGGAAAAAACCAAACCTTCTACAATACGCTCATAAATGGTATTATTTGGAAGTAAACTGGCCGACGATCAAGTCACGTGCGAGCTGTCTATCGACAAGTCGGGACGGGTACAAACAGCTTGGCAAATGTTTTCAGACGATAGAAAAAGTAGTGATATTTTATACTGAACTTGTTAAAATTAAACAAATTAAGCAAGGAAACAATATATTATGTAAAATTTAATAGCGTATTAGGTAGAAACAATAATTATGTAGAAAAAAAAAATCTTACAACCAACAACTTAAATATATTTAAATTTTTCAAAATTAGCTTCCTATTAGGAATGATTTAAGTAAGAAAAATAATTGATATCTATTGCCACAATATTTAACAATAATTTGGTGATAATACATAAAGTGTAAAAAAAATTAAACGGCAATTTAGGCGGCCTTGTTCATTTCAGTTCCCCTGCATTGAATATCAGATCATTAATTTTGTGAATTCCATTTTAATACATCCCGTTTTTATTTAATACGGTTTAGCTTATTTCATTGTTCGGCAAATATTTTTTTTATCTATCTTTATAAAAAAACATTATTCATGACTTCAAACCCGTTGAAGTTTAGATAATTAAAACAATAACTTAAAGGTCATTATGATTAAAAAAAATACGGGATTCTTACCACGATTTACGATTTTTATTTCGCACGTCCAATATTTCAATGCTGTTGCTTTGCTTTGAATCATAGTGAAAATAACCGCGATAGTTTAAAAAAAAAAATCCCAGTCAGCTTCCATGCTAGACTGGGAGTGAAAGAAAAACATAAAATGTGCCAGCTGCTTCTCTTCCCGGGCATACTGGTAAAGTCAGTTAAGGGATTATATAGCCTTTGGTGTTCTGCCTACCCCATTAGCGATACAGGCGTGAAGTTATGTATTTATATAAATTATTAAAGGTCATTATTGTTATATTCACTCGGTTAATATAATATTATAATATATATATATTCCACTAATAAATACTGTCGGCTCACTAGCTCACGCACTACGTCTTTCACTCGCCGTGGTAGACCGGGTTGTGCATAGAACACATATACTCAAGAGAAGAAGTACAACTTCATACATTAAAAGTTAAGACTAGACGCCATCTGAAAACGGTCCACATAGCTAATATGGCGGGAATTTCAAACAGTTCAAATAACTTCGAGATTTCAACTTGCTCTGGTCTGAATAAAAATTAGCAAATACTTACAAACTTGTTAGGTGAAATACCATACCATCAGTTCTGTAAGGTTTGCTTATTTTTATTGTGACTGGCTAAATATAAGGTTAACTTGATGAACAATAAGTAAAACAATAATAAGTTTTTGATACTTTTATTTTGTTTAAAGTAATACAATAAAAAGTGTAGATAAATTGACACTCTTTCTTAAAAATACAAATTCACACTGACGCGAGTTTCTTCAAGCAATCAGGGGGAGAAAAGTCGATTAAATCACAAGAAAACTTAAAACACAAACACAATTTAAAAATATCGCAAAACCGCAATCGCGAAAAAATACTTTCACATTTTGAAGTAGACGTTAATTTTTGACATTTCTTTTTATGTCTGTGTTGCTATATTCAAATAACATCGATTCGCTAATTCATTCGATTATGTAATACGGTCCCTTTAAATATTTGTTAAATTATTTAAAAATTATGAAGAAGTCATGTAAAGTTTTCGTTTTATGTTATTTCTTATAAAAGCGAAGATTTCTTGAAGAAAAATATGAATGAGTGTAAACTCAAAAAAATACTGCTATGTATTCGAACAATCGATTGAATTTTTTTTTCATCTTTCTCTTTTCCTCTTATTGTGTTCTGTCTTTTTCACTCTGTCTCCAGTATGTAGTCTGCACCATCTCCATACAATGTCGACGCCCCCTGGGGTTGTGTCTCTTGGACCTTAACCCCACCACTCGCGCCCGCGAAGTACGTGGATGGAGACGACCATTAAACTACATATAATGTTAGTAGGTATATCTTTAAATATATCTATTTTATACATACACTACAATTATTAGCATTGAAAAGATTACTGCGCGGTTTTAAATAAAAACTATGCCACCAAGTACCAAAGCTTAAATCAAATTATTTCCTGAATCTATCCCTTAAGAACAATAAATTATTTGAAATTGAAGTCGTGTCGTGATTGAAGAACACAGCCGTTAACACTTTCTCGTTTATGATACTAAGTAGTGGGATTCTAATCCAAAACTCTCTATTTAATAGGTATTTACATACACTTGAAACACGTTAAATTATTTACAAATTGAACTGTATCCACCACCACTTCAGAAAATCGATCTGTTGAGAAGAAGTGGCAAGAAACTCAACAGGAATCATACATACATACATACATAACTTCACGCCCGTATCCCTTATGGGGTAGACAGAACACCAGAGGCCATCAAACCATCTGATGTCACGTTTGACAAATTTCGAGGTATTATAATGATGGAGAGAGACTCAACAGGAATCGTCTTTTAAAAATATACAATAACAGTTTACAGCCAGGGAATCCCATCTTCTTGCATGCGAATACTTACTATAGTCCCTTTCACACAACACTTGTTTTACCGAAGAGTAAATTCTAAATATTTTTGGACTTTTATTATAAAAACGTACACATTGAGTCATTAAAGAGATAGTGACTTTGTTGAGTCTACTGTTATAGCAGGCTAGTTTATACATTAGGCAACGGGGTCCTAGATAGAAACTTAGATATAGATATAGAGGTAAAAATGTAATAGAGGTGATCCAACGGTCGATTCAAAGATCGCTTCTAAGTGAATAACAATCTTGTTTTTATGATCTGACTGTACCGTCGTGATTTTATTGGCCGATGAACGCCTTTTACAAGACTGTACAATTTAAGGTTTTATTCTATGAAACTATATGACTAGAAATCAGTTGCTTCAAGTTTAAATTAATCCATTGTATTTGGATAGCAGTGCTTGATATAGGTACTTACATAGGTATAACTTAAGTGTGGAGTGAATAGGTTTCTCGTGGATGGACGTGTAACACCATAGTCTTCATGCGCACTTTCCATCAGGTGGCATGGAAGACAAACGTCCTATCCTTACAATATAAAAAAAAAAATATAGATATTTTTAGTAAGTTACCTAAGTAATATTACGGGTACTTTTAACTGGGCCCTTTTTAAGAACGTCGCCAATTTGATCGGCATACGTTCGCCTAGGACGGACCCTTCCGACAACACCATCCAGCATCCACAGGCGATCTTGTATGAAAAGATTAATGAATGTGGAGGAAGCGAAAGAGGTATGTCTGGATCGTAGCAATTGGTGTTCCCTTGTCTCTGCCTACTCCAAAGGGAGACAGGCGTGAGGCTATGTATGTATGTACTAATTAATATTACCAAGTAAGTAAGTTGGAATAACCTTACTCTCCTTTAAGAAATATATTTGCTAATGTAACAATTATAAAAGTTTAACTATTGTCTGTAGTATATAAAAGCTACGTCTGAACTTTAAAACTACTAAACTGATTTATTCGGCAAAAGGACGAAGTAATTCATTACAAAAAAGAAATATGTAAAATGTATAAAGATTAATTGACTCTTAAACGAGTTTTTTTTTAACCGTTTGTTTTTCATCAACTACAACGAAGCAACTAGAAAATACTTAAAGGTCTGAAAAAAACTAAATAAAGTCACTATATCATGATTTTCATTTTATTAAGTATTATTTTTCAGATCTCTAAAAACAATTGCGCACTATTAAATGCAAAAATCATAAAAATATACAGAGATAGTATGAAAAATATTATTTAATAGAAGAGATTGGCTTTTTGATGTAAAAAAAAAATAAAGTTTAATAACTAAAACCAGCCAACTAAAAACATGCTCTAAAAAGTACGAAACAAGAAAATAGTGTTCGCTGAAGTATTTTTTGTCGATATACCTTTTTACATTTTTTAGGTCTTTTCTTTAAGACCCCTGGAGGGCGCTGTAGTCTACTGAACGTAATGTCATGTAGCCTATAACCAGAGGACAATCAAGAGTCTTCTAACAACACCTTATTTATCCAATAATGATAACTAGTTTGGAAGCTATGAGGGAACAAACGAACACCCATACCCACATATACATATCAAAATCATAACCCTCCTTTTTGCTTCGCCCTAGTCGGGTAATTACGGTTTTTACTGAAAACCACATGCCAACAGTAAACTCAATTCTCAAACTCTTTTGTAGCTAACAGTGACAATTAGTGATTAAACGAACTTACCTGTACGTGAAGTTCTATCATAATTATACGAGGGCTTCGTCCGAAGGGATAAGCAATTAATTACTTGTAGTAGCCTCCAGTTGATCGCCATAAATTTTCTTTGCACTTTACTTGAGGGCAACCCAAATAAAAAATCAGGAATTCTTCCTGGTCATGTCTTAGTTATCTATTTAAACATGACAGCCTCACTGCGTAAAGATATAGACTTTCACTTCATTGGCCTTAGGAAACTTCATAAAGCAGTAGGTCAGACTTTGAGCAGATGGATCAAAGACACAGTGCGTAATAGTGAAATAGATGTTACATGTTAGTGTTTTTACTGCCCATAATTAAGATGTTAGATTAGATTTAATTAGAAAGACCGCAGGGTGGAGCGGATCTTCAAATACATTTTATCGCTTCTATAATATAACTGTTACTAGTATAGTTTCTAAGATGTTTCGTTTGCTCAGGTGATTGTTAATGGAAAACAATAATGGTAAATGGTAAATTCATATTATATTAAATAAGTACGGTCGAATTTTTGTTTGATCGAATATTTTTTTAAATATTATGCCTTGTTAGATAATTAAAATATTTCACTATCTCTTAAAGTCTATAAGAAATTAATTGCTTATCCCGAGGACGAAGCCAAAATATAATTAATGATTAAACGAACTTACCTGTACGTGAAGTTCCATCATAATTATACAAGGGCTTCGTCCGAAGGAATGAGCAACCCTCCCTCCCTGAATTTTTAATTTTGCCCAATTTAAGGTGAAATATTTTCTAGGTACTCTCTAAACTTAATGAGTTAGTAGACCATAGACCATAGACTCTGGCGTGCTTCTGTCCCTTTGTTGTTGTTTTTTCTTTAAGGGTTGCCCTCAAATAAACTACATTGATGGCAAGTAATTTATTGCTTATCCCGAGGGCGAAACCAAAGTATAATGGGGAGTTTTCTGACAGCTCATAAAAATTAGTTCAAAAAATCTCTATAGATGGCACTTTTAAAAAGCCGAAGGCGTTAAGTCTGTAAACTATAATGTAGGTAAGTGGTATCTACCATCTATGGTTATTTATACGTTCAATTTCTGATACAGACGTCAATAAATTTATTTTACTTTTAAAAACGCAGTGTGGAATAAATTCTTCGCCTTCGCCTTTTGTAAAGCGCCATCTATCGAAGCTTTTTACACCAATTTTGTACAGTTTTGTTTTTTGAATGAGCTGTCAGAAAACTCCCCATTAAATACGTTCTTGAGCTGCTTTTTTAATAACTACACCCCAATTTTATCCGTATAGCGATAATATCTGAAACAGACCTCCTATAATCCCTTATAACCTGCTATTGGAGCCTCCTTTGGAGTCTTTTATGACCTAGTGTATTTTTACGACACGCTGAATGTGATCACGATATTCTCAGCTCACACGGATATTAACTTTTACCTTTCATTCATGCAATGTGTGGATATGGGTATTTGTATACACTTATGGGTGTGGATGTTTCTTGCGTACCAAATATATTACATTTGCATTTCATGTTTATATTGCTAAAAATAATATGCGAAAGCTTAATATTAGCTTTTAAGTACAAAAATAGTTGTATATTTCATAAAAAGTTGTTAGTTTTATGCTACACGGGGGAAGAGGTAAAGACATTGTGTGGTACTCGTGAACGGTCAGCTTAGAATACTCCTAACAACCCTGGATAAGCGTTTGGTATAAGGCGACTAATTCAACTGGTCCCCGCCTGGTGGTAGGATTCCTTCAGGGCCCACCTGGCTAGCGACCACCACAATAAACAATCTGCCGCCAAATACCACCGATCCAGTGGTGATGTATTTCGGAAATATTCAATAAAGAGCAAGTTCCTTCCTAAGCCCATGTGCTGTCATCTTCAACCTCATTCAAATCAATTTATTCAATTCAGCTCATTTATTTCTCATTAAAATGAACTTGGAATTTTATTGCAATATCTTAAACGTCAAAATGGTATTCACGTTACACTTTTTAGTGTGGACATTCAATTCAAAATAGTATTGCGACATTTTCAAGTTTGTTTCTCGTTGTAAAAAAGTTACTCGAATGGGCCTTCTCATCTTCACTTTACATCAGGTGAGATTGAGGTCAAACAGGATGAGTCACCAATAAAAAAACAACAGCCGGTCTTGCAGTTCAATAGCAGAAAGATCGCAACTTTTGCCAACGTCATATTGTCACTTTTTACAGTAAAACTTTCGCGACGTGCGCCGCGCGCCAAGTCTGACAGTGGTATTAGTTTTGTTTCGACTCGCATTTAGCAAATTGCTGTCTCCCGTATATTATGAAGTCTTCGGGTTGCCAAAACTGAAAAACACTTTTTAGATTAAGTTAATAATGCTTTGTCATATGTAGCTTCATTGAAAAACGGCGTCTAACTTACAAATAGTTTTAAGTTTATTATTTTCAACCGACTTCCAAAAAAGGAGGAGGTTCTCAATTCGTCCGTACGTTTTTTTTGTGTCTTTGTTACACGATATTTTGTAAATTATGAATCGATTTAAAAAAATCTTGTTTCATATGATAGAGGATACTTCATAGTTATATATAAATTTCATTTAGATCGGTTGAGTACTTCATTGAAAATTTCAAATTTTTTAAACAATATTTATGATTTCGGAGAATGTTTACGCGGATGACGTTCTAATTCGGCCAAAGTTTCGACGTGAAGTCGGTTTTTTTAATGCTCTGCATTCGTTGGTTAAAGAAAAATTATGTAACACATTTCTGACTCCAACTTATATCATAAAGAAAGGCTTATTAGACATCATCTTTGATTTTATTCTGTTTTTTTAATGCTTTGATTACTTTCTAAGAACAAATAAATATGAACTCTTTTTTGAACTTCTGATATTTTTTTTTATTTAAGACCTGCTGGATTGGGAGCAAGGGAAAAATACAGTCAAGGGACAGAGGTTTTATTAAACGTTTTTTTTTTGTGCACGATAGGTTGACCTCCGTCACTGCAATAGTCTCTCACTCCATCATTATAATGCCTCCAAATTTGTCAAACGTGACATGAAATTGTTTTATAACCTCTCTTGTTACCCCTTAAGGGCTACAGGCGTGAAGTTATGCATATAATATGTTATGCCATATACCAGCAAATAAAGGATTTATAACAAACATAAACTTCAGCAATATACATATAACGAACGATACATTTAAAGATGTTCGAATGTTCAAAGATGTCCGAAGCTCTAATTTCACAACAACGCTTAAAGTTACCAGCGTAAAACCCATTCAAACAGCAGAACCATTTAGGTAGGAGTCACTTCTAAAATTTGGGTATTTGTCGGGAAATACGTTCATAACTAGATTTAGAATGTAGAACACTCCACTCTGTGGTAGTCTCAAGAGGCGGCTGCATCAACTGCTCTGTGGCGAGGGTGCGTGCAGATTGGACATACCTACTTCAGAATTTTATCAATTTAATTCACCAGACAATCACATCACCGACACGGCCCCAAAGTCAGCATTGATTATGATATAGATGGCAGGTAGATCCCTATGGGGAACCTTGAATAAAAATACATTAGGTATATAGATAAGCATCCAGATCCGGAATATTTTGTTTGTTCCGTGCGGGAATTGAACTCGCAACCTCACGTTCTCAAGTCGTCAATCATAAATCGTTCACATTGCATGTACGAATGGAATGCCTTGATCTTAATTTAATATCATGTGAGATTAAGTCAACGTTTGAAAAAAATCAGCAATGACAGCATTCCAATCAATATTGATTGGTATAATGGGTAAAAAGATCCTCGTATCTGGGGAAGAAAACGCCTGAAGATTCTTTATCAATATATATAAAACTGTTCCGTTACTGACTGAGTGACTGAGGTACTGAGTGACTGACAGACAACGTACAGCCGTAACTACTAGGCGTAGAGAGCTGAAATTTGGAACATACATTTTTTAGGGGATGTAGGGGTGCACTAAGGAAGGAATTCCCGGAACTCCCACGGGAACGGGAAATATAGGTCTTTTTAGTTTGTATGAAAAATCTTATTCCTTGAGTGCACCGATGTGAAACTTGGCGTAAAGGTTTTTCAATGTGTGTCTGGTTGTGCTATGAAAGGAATTCCCACGGGGACGGGAAATATATGATGTTTTAGTTTGTATGAAAAAATCCCATCCCTTGAGTGCACGGATGTGGTACTTGATATAAAGGCTCCTCAATAAGTGGCTGTTTGTATTATGGAAGGAATTCCCGAAATCCCCACGGGAAGTGGTTGGACTTTTTTGTTTGTATGAAAAATCTTATTCCTTGAGTGTACGGATGTGATACTTGGAATGAAGGTTCTTCAAAGAGTGACCGGTTGTGCTACGAAAAAAATTCCCAAAATTCCCACGGGCACGGGAAATATATGATTTTTAGTTTTTATAAAAAAAAATATTCCTTGAGTGCATGGGTGTGATACTTGGTATAAAGGTTCTTTCAGTTGGTGTCTGGTTATATTGTTTCTGAAATTTCCAAGAGAAGTGTAGTTAAGCGCATACGAAGTTGCGGGATAAAGCTAGTATATTAATATTTCCACTGGATAGGTACTACTAGGCGTAGAGAGCTGAGGTTCTTCAATGGGTGTCTGGTTGCATTATAGAAGAAATTCCCAGGGGAACGGAAAATAGACATTTTAGTTACTACGCGTACAAAGCTCGTTGAGATATATAAATGGAATAGAATACCATTTTTAGAAAAAAATAAAAAATTTAAATCTGTAGGTAGTATTAATTATAATTAAGATTTTATTTCCACCACGAGACGACCACTATTCATTACAACATCGTCGACATTGCCCAACAGTCTGAACACGCCCTTTGTGGCAAATAACAGAGGCCGCATACCACTGCAGTTATGGAATGCACTCAACAGAATGCTCTTTTCACTGGATCAGACGAGCTGGGCGGGCATATTACGAGGTTTTTAAGCTTTGATGTCTCAAGCATTTAATATTATTAGAACAATTAAAAGGGGGAGCGAGAAAGGTAGAGAGTTGTTTGTTTAAGTAATGCTAGCTTGGTAATCTTAGGGAGGCGATTAAAAATTGTGAGGATGTTTTGTTAAATGGATTGAACTGAAATTTCACACAGAGGGAACAAAATATGAATTTTGACATACTGTGTTTGAAGTGAAATTTGCACATCTATGTGTACAGTAATTACGTAGTAAATTAAAATACTTTTCGTTTATACATTCTTAAAAGATAATAATTATTGAATAGTTAAAGTCACCAGAACAGATAGTAAAACAATGGAAAGTTTCATAGAAGGGATTGATGACAGTTTCTTTTCCATGCAGATATGGGTTAACCAATAACTAAAGAAACAATTGGACATGACATAACTATAAAAACAAAGTGCCTGTTTAGTCAGAAACAAAGATGGCGCGGCTAGCCGTAGTGCTCATAGTTTTTCTTGGAGCAGCCTAACACACTGCATCTAACCATGATCATACCAGTAAAACGCAAAATTCTGCACTATAAACAACAACGATTTCACATAAAAACATTTAAATTTTCTTCAAAATTTGCAAAAACCAAGACGTTATGACAACTGACATACTTGTTGTTGATTGTGTCGTAACATGGCGACTGGCCGCATTGTTGTCATTTAAGGCAATGATAAAACTACTGTTGTCCTTTTTTACGTACGATAACACTCTACAGTTAAAAAGAGACGCCCATTATATTTATAAGTAACAACTTTAATGACGAGTCTTTTGTTTTTTTAGTCATTGGGTTTAACGTATAACGTTGTTAAATAAAAGAAGTTACTTCTATATAAATCATGTATTCAATCATTCATTCATAGCTTAGAAAAGATTAATTTACTTCTTATACAAAAATAACCGCGGAATCAGGATTCAGGAGATTATTGTCGTGCGGTTAGATAAGCTTTTGTATTAAAATTAGCTACTTAGGCATTACTCACAGGACACAAGAATAGAGAAAAAAAAAACGCGAAAGATATGTAACTTTCTCTAGATCTCTTTTTATCAGGTGACATGAACGAAAAAATTCATTTTAGGAAGAATATTACAAAAAAAACATTTATAAGGACCATTTTATTATATTAAGTAAAATGGTTCTAATAAATGTCTGCAAACAATTAGCTTTTTCGAACTATTTGCAGCAAAATTGTTGAGTTATCGAATTCAAAACATATTTTTTCCTCCACCTCTTGTTTAAAAAGTAAGTGCAGTATTTAATAAAGACATGATGAAACAATTCCCGTTGTCTTTGAAGTCGAATACTTGGGACGAATAATTGCGAACGAACCATATCCCAGGGGTAATTCTATTGAACTCAGTCCCGTTTTTTACAAAACGAACTTCCAGTGAAAACTCCTATATAACATTCTTATACAACAAATTGGTAAGTGAGATGCAACTATACACATTATAAAGGCTATCCTGCTCTTTTGCCAGAGGAACCTAAAACAAATGACTTTGTTTGATAATCGTATCACGCTTAAATAATTTGATGAGACATTAGGGATCTAAAATCGTTGGAACCTAAATATCTCGGACCCTATTATTCAAAGCGGCCATTTTAAATTTCGTGACAGATTTCCGGCGGGAACGGAAGTAGGTTTTTGATTGGTTTCGATTTATTTGCTCCTTCTTTATTGGCGTTTGATTTGGGGGTGATTTCAATTTGTTCGTTATTTGTCGTTTGTTGGCGGAATTGGAATTGTGAAGTACGTAATTATGTTGTTGGCTTGTTCGGTTGAGTTAATCCAATTAAAGAGTACGATGAAGCGCTTGATGTTCAAGTTTTTTGTTTGGGTCATAAAAAAGCTACGAGTCTCTTGATCATGGGGACAAGAAGCGAGGTTACACTATAGTATTTATAGCGGTATGTACAGAAGTCCTGAGAAAATGACGTAAACAATAGCAAACAACTTCGAAATTAGTTTATAAATAAGAAGTTATTATCTGACCAGGTCTTATCATCTTAATTTATGTTCTACTAGCTGTTTTGCGCGGTTTTACCCGCGCCATTTCAAATCCCGCGGGAATATCGGGATCATAGTAACCTATGTGCTATTCTAGACTGTATATTATCACTGTGACAAATTTTATCCAAATCTGTTAAAGCGTTCTGCAAAAATCACATCAACAAACATCCATACATCCTCATTTATAATATTAGTAAGAAGAGTATGCATTCATGGTTATATGCCTAAGAGCAAATAAACTAATTGAATTTCAATTTGACATAAATTGTTGGTTTTAATCTGGAAAATGCTGTTTTTATAAGTATCATATTAAAACATAAGACACTAAGCCAATCTAAACGAAAAAAATCAAACGAATGAAGTAAACATAATTTTGATATTCTAAAAATAAGAAGTAGCCTCGATCAAAGGAGATACAAAAATAAAACCCAAAGACTGAGCATGACTTAGGCCACATTTACTATTTTTGCTCATAATTGATGTAACTTTCAATATCAAGCATTCATTTTGCTTTTGTTTAATGTATTTTCGCGATGGAATCAAGTATTTAAAAAGAATATTCATACTAATCGGGATGACACAGAATAAGTAATTTAATATGGACTTTTTCAAACATAAAAACTGATTGTTGTGTTGTGATAAATCTGTATCTGTATTCAGTTTGTGTTGTTTATAATATTTTAATTTAAGCTAGTTCATTTTATGTATGTCTCATCCCTTGTATTTTTGTATTTATTTTAATCTATCGCAACTTCTCCAACAATGGTAAAATCAAATTGAACATATTCTAAAATCGGCTCTTCGGAATCGTTGTGACTTTTAAAAGTGAATAACTATATTTATCACACTGATTATGCTATCAAAACTAGTTAAAACTAAAGAAATAAATTAAAAATGAAGCTACCAACATGGATAAATGCAAATATTCTGAAATCTGAAACCGATACGGCGGCATTTGCGTCCGACGTGCCACATACACCCTGAAAGGGATCTTACGCCTCGCAGGCAATGGTATTGACTCTATTGAATGCACGTATATTCAAAAGACGAAGAAATGTTCTCGAGTTACGTTTACAATCAAAAGTTTCTTACTTTAAGATCCCATGGTCTCGGTGTTGCGTAGTTCGTAAACAATGAAATATCAGGCGATGTATTTGTAATAGAACTATAATCAACGAATGCAGAGCATCAAAAAATCAGACTTCACATCAAAACTTTGGCCGACTTAGAATGTCATCCACGTAAACATTCTCCGAAATCATACAGATTGTTTCCAAAATTTTAAATTTTCAATGAATTACTAAACTCAACTGATTTCAATAAAATTTATATGGGACCAACTATGAAGTATTTCCTATCATATGAACAAGAATTTTCAAAATCGATTAATAATTGTCGTGTACCAAAGACACAAAAAAAAAAAACAAAAAAAAAACATACAGACGCATTGAGCGCCCCCTCCTTTTTTGGAAGTCAGTTGAAAAGACAAATTGTCTAAAGAGATCCGTCAATAGTTCTTTGACTATAAAAAATCGGGTAAGAGTTTCAAAAGATAAATTGTTTCTTATGTTATTCTAGTGTCTTAGATATGTGTGATGTTTTTCGTGCGATGGGAAGTAAGATCGTAAGATGGTTATAAATATTTATTTAAGTTTACCGATATTCATTCTTTAATATCTATTAAACGAACTGTGTTAATATTCTGCCTAGATGTGGCCATGTGAATTCGTATCCAACACTTACTTAGTATTATTTTTATGTGGACCATCAGGCTCAAAACTTTTAAGCAAAACATCCAAATCACGCCTAGTTTATCCCCAAATAAGTTAAATTGAATAAACGGCTCTTATCATCGCTTAAGTAGTCCAGCCTCCGCGCGCTTATCGCCGCTGCCGCTCGCGCTTACTTCGCAAAAATCTTGTCTCGCGGCGCGAGGTGATTTATCTGTCAGTGCGTGGTACAGTGAGGTGGCTGTGTAGAACCTATGAAAGTTAGAATTTTTTCTCAAACATGCTTAGAAATTTGAGCATTATTTTGAAATCTTCTTCGAGATAAATCAAACTTGCTGTACTGGTCGAGCAGTGGCCGGCAATAGTTATATGAAAATCTCTGTGTTTAGCGGACAAATAAATTACTATGTAAAATCATATTTGTCGTGTTATTTAAAAATGGAACGATCTTCTACTCCGCAACATAGCGACCAAAGAGGTAACTTATCACAGGTTTAATTTAAATAATAAACTGGCTTGCACATAGAAAATAGTAAAAAAACTTTGGCGCGTACAAAACTATTGTTATTAGTTGTTCGTCTACTACGTCATTAGTTTTAAAGTTCTGAATTGTACTACTTACTTCAGTTTCCGTGCATTATTTGAGAAAAGTACTATACAAGTAAGCATACGGGCTAAGGAAAGAACTCGCTCTTCATAAAATGTTGCCGGAACACATCACCACCGGAGCGCTCTTAAATAGCGGTAGATTTTATATAAGACAAATGAATAGTGCATGAGCTGCAGCTCATCACCATATTATTTATTTTGAATAGAGTTAATATATGCTTAATTAAAAAAAAGTATTATACATAATGAAGTCGTCGTGGCGCCGTGGTTACTGTGTGTATCATACGATATCACAGGTTAAGCAACGTTCGGCGCGGTCGGTACTTGGATGGGTGACCGCCGACCATTCATATCGCACGACGACTTCCGTGCTTCGGAGGGCACGTTAAGCAGTCTGTCCCGGGTGCTGTATACTTGTATACAGTAGTCGTTAGGGTCTGTCAGAAGCCATCTAGGCGCCCTAAAAATTCTGGCATCCACCACCCAGCACTGGGCCAGCTTGGTGGATTATGGCCTATACCTCCTCTTCACCCAGGGGAGAGACTCATGCCCTGCAGTGGGCTCATTACAAAGAGTTGTGATGATGATGATGATGATTATACATAAATACATACATAACTTTACTCCTGTATCCCTGGGGTAGACAGAACACCAGACGCTGTAAAACCTTCTGATGTCACGTTTGACAAATTTGGAGGTTAAATAAAAACTTTTTAACCGGATTTATCGCGTATATTTACATTTTAAATTTTGACTCGACGTTTCGGTGTCTTTGCTTCCAAAATGCTTCCAAAAGAAAACCAAAAGAAACGTATCAACCCGCGTAAAAGAACACATAGCTGATATTAAAAATCGAAGAGCTTCAAAGTCTGCAGTTTGTGAGCATTCCATGGACAAGCCCAACCACTACTTAAGGTTTGACTCTGTGAAAATTTTATCTAGAGAGAAGCATTACATTCCTAGAATGATCAGAGAAGCGATTGAAATTAAAAAACACCCTAATTTCAATAGAGAAGATGGTTGGAAACTGTCACCGACATGGGACCCTATCCTGAAAAGTATTAAATCTAACATCCAGCAAGTTGCACGACCTGAAACTCAAGATACTGTCAGCTCGTTTTGTGTCAATCCAGAACGCTACGCTCGAAGACTGAGAAACAGATGGAGATGATGATGTATAACTTTTTCAATCTATCAATCCGACGCTTGACACTTCAGTCGCTCGTGACCACGGGGTCTGCAAAGACACCGAAACGTCGAGTCAAAATTTAAAATGTAAATATACGCGATAAATCCGGTTAAAAAGTGTTTTATTTAATAGTATGAATCGCGAAAACTTAAGACAATATTAAATTTGGAGGTATTATAGTGACGGACAGAAATTATTGCAGTGACAGGGTATTAATCTATCGCCCGCAAAACCGCCAATAAAACTTCTGTTTCTTAACTGACTTTAACAGTATGCCCGGGAAAAGAAGCAGCTGGCACATTCTATGTTTTTGTTTAGCTCCCAGTCCAGCATGGAAGCTAGCATTCATTTAAATATTTTTTTAAATATACCGTAGAAAACCTTAGGAAGTGCCTTATAACTTATAAGATAAAATTCTCTTCAGAAGGTCTGTCCAAATTTGTCCTACAATAAAGAGAAACGCACATATATAAACGGAGATATCAGGTACCTATTGACAGCAACTCATAGCAGTAGAACTTTCATTCGAAATAACCCTTAAGCCAAGCGAGATTACAGTAGGATAAAATTTTGACCGAGCCCCGAGTGAAACATTTATGTTATAACTTCCGAAACACAAAACACATCAAGTTGAATTCTTAATTCTGCTGAGGCATTTTCTTTTGCAAACTTTTCAACCGACTTCCGAAAGGAGGAGGTCACAATTCGTGTGTATGTTTTTTATTGTGTCTTTGTTAGACGATATTTCGGACAATTATAAATCGATTTTGAAAATTATTCTTTCATATGATAGATGATACTTCAGAGTTAGTCCCGTATATGTTTCATCGAAATCGGTTAAGTGTTTCATTTAAAATTTCAAAAATATGTATGATTTTGGAGAATGTTTACCTTGACGACATTATAACTCAGCCAGTTTTGACGTGAAGTCGGTTTTTTAATGCTTTGCATTCCTTGATTATGTATGTAGTGGAACAAAACAGTTTTTCAGCTGAAGTTTATCGATATAAAGAAATGTATTGTGAAGAATTTATTCGGCTTTATTTCAACATTTCATCAAAATGTAAACCAATGACATAGATTTATAGGATATACCTATATTTAAAGATGTCCATATCTAAGCAGATTAATTATTTTACCAAAAGAGCTTTACACTTGTACAATTCATTTCAATCCTTATAGTCAGAGAAATGTTTCACAGCTCTGAAAGAATTTAATTTAAGGCAAGAATGTTGGTAGGTATTTCACCAGCCGGCTCACTCCCCCAACCGCTCCTTTCGTTCGTTCCCTGAACTAAGTTTGAGAACGAATGATGAATGATATTTCACAAGCAGGACAGAGGCGTTCCATAAGTTTTGTTTCTGTAAGAATTTATATTATGAAATATAATTGTACGTGATAAATCCGGTCAAAAAGTGTTTTATCAACAATTTTCTGAAAACAATGATACAGAAACATATAATGAAAGTTATTTCAATAAATTATATTTTCGGGTGGTGTACTGGTATTTATTATTTACAGCTTCTGATTAATCGTGATTATCTATAGATTTTTGTGGAAAACATAAAAGTGTAATAATTAAATGATTTATTTATTCATTCAACTTTTCTTTTAAGGATGTTTTAAAATTTTCCGGTTCAATATTTTTTCAAATTGAACAATACCTATAAGACCACCCATGAGAAGTGTGAGTTTAAAGTATTTTATTTAAAGGCAAAGTTTTTTAAACTGCCAGTTTCTTCCTAAGTCTCAACGCTTTTGTTTTCAACCTTTTTGTTAAATCAGGTCAGATTGCTTTCAAGCAAAATTCAAAAAAGTTTTATTCATCTTAGGAATTTTACAATTCACTAATGACGTAATCATATACTTCCGCTTTATCTAGTTGTTGAATAAGGTATTTCAGTAGACCAAGAGACAAATAAAGCCGGCGGAAAAAACCTCTTGGCACTCTTTTTCAGTCAGAATTATACGAAGTAATACAAATAGGTACAGTACAAATTGACCATCGCATGAAAAAAAAAAAACAAACATAAGACAGCTAATTGTTAGAGCCAATGTCATGCCACAGCTAAATTGCTTACATAGTAGGTACATTGAGCTATGGATGCACAACACGAATATGACAAACTGGGAGCAGAGTATTTACAAGAATGGAATAAAATAGTCATAGTATCATCAGCAAACGCTGGTTTACTCACAAACCTGGTAGCTAATATTGAAACAAATAACAGGACAATGATACAAAATGACTCCATCCAACCAACACATACCTCATCACAGTCGGACTGGTAAGTAAAGTAACATCTGAAAGTTTGCCAGAACTCACACAAAAGATGTATTAAATCTGTTCTTTTGATATTCCCTGCGAGTTGCTTGCGTACGCCGGCAACGTCACTAATGCATTGTAGACCGGCGTTCACAACTGCACTTTAGAAATATTTTTATAAAATTTAAGATGACATTTAAAAAGTATTTTTATAGCTTTTTTCGGTGTGTAAACGAACCACCTCTGGACAAGCTTATATAGTAAAGGGAGACAAATCTAAGTGACGTTTGGTGGAAGGGCCATTTTAGACAAATCTAAGTGATCTACGTTTGGCGGAAGCGCCATTTTAGACAAATCTAAGTGATCTACGTTTGGCGGAAGCGCCATTTTAGACAAATCTAAGTGATCTACGTTTGGTGGAAGCGCCATTTTAGACAAATCTAAGTGATCTACGTTTGGTGGAAGGGCCATTTTAGGGTCCGCCTGGCTAGTGACAGCCCTGCACATAAAATCTGCCCTCAAATGTAGTGATCCGATGATGATGTATTCCGGAAATATTAAACGAAGAGCCAGTTTTGTGTTAACGGTTAACCCCATCATTTACTATCATGTCATCATCATCACAACTCTTTGTAAGTCCACTGCAGGGCATAAGTCTCTCCCCTGGATGACGAGGAGAGCCATAATCCACCAAACTGGCCTTGTGCTGGGTGGTGGATGTCAGAATTTTCAGAGCGATGAAATGGCTTCTGACAAACCCTATCGACTACTGTTTACAAGTCTACAGCACCCGGAACCGACTGCTTAACGTGCCCTCCGAAGCACGGATACGGCCTATCATGACAGTTAACGTAGGACACTATCACGAATACTATCATGTCAATGAGGCCAACATGGGTCACGTCAACGTTGTAACAACTTGACTGACTTACATATGATGTACTTGGTATCGAAAGGATAGTTATTTATTATTAGCTTTGCGATAATGATAGACTCTGAGTTTTTAACCGACTTCCAAAAAAGGAAGAGGTTCTCAATTCGTCTCTATGTTTTTTTTCTACCTTTGTTACACGATATTTCGGACAATTATGAATAGATTTTGAAAATTGTTATTTCATATGATAGAGGATACTTCATAGTTGGTCCCATATAAATTTTATCGATATCGATTAGGTACTGCATTAACAATTTCAAAGTGAAAAAATATGTATGATTTCGAAAAATGTTTACGTTGATGACATTCTTAACTCAGCCAAAGTTTTGACGTGAAGTCGGTTTTTTTAATGCTCTGCATTCGTTGATTATGATTTATCAAGAGTAACTCAGAATTAGGCATCCCAACGTTTCACGTTTCATCGTCACAATTACTTAAAAACAAGGGAATTTACCTTATCGAAACTCAGGTGTAAATAAAACCTTAGTCAGTAGAAAAAACTCCAAAGAAAGAGATGGTAAAAATGTAGCCAAAATAACAGTTGAGACAATTAGAGACCGAAGTCAGACGGAGGGGAAAATGGGGGGGAGGGACCGGTCCTGAACAATTTTTAGGCCATTAAAATGATAATGGTTTAAGTTAAAGCCTTTTATTCTTAACTTAGTGCGGTCGATTCGGAGAGATATCAGTTTGGACACATAATTAGGGTTTCAATAAGTAAGGGTTAATAAAGGCTAATGACCTGTTAAGTAATATCCATCGCTAGCATCTACAAAAAAATATTTTCTAATTTACAAAACTAAAAATTAAGTTTGCTAGGATAGAAACTAACTTAAGTTTAAACTGTATATAAAATCTTACATACGTTTTATTTATTTAACAGCCGATATGATTCCAACAACTGGTTGAACTTTCTGTTATAACTTTTCAATATTCCTTACAAAAATACGCGTCTATTTACAAACTCTTCAGAAACTCAATTTATTATTCTATACTTATTGGTTTCAATAGACAATCTACTTAAATATACAAATAACATTCGCAAAACAAGTCTGACATCAATCATAAAAAGAAGCTATTGAAAGACTGATTTATAAATAAAATTAATAACTCCTAAGTCTTCACTTTCAAAGTTACATCGTGATTGGGAAATAAATAACATACTTTAACAACTAACGGTTCTCCGTGACTTTCTTGACGTCTAATGGTTTCAATATGAAAATGAAAACTTTTTTATTCGCAGTAGGTAATTTTATACACTTTAAGAACGTCAAATGCTGGGTGAGGGCGGCGCGGGTCCGGACGACATGACGAATCCTGTGGAAGGCCTCCGTCGAGAAGTGTGCGTCTTTCGGCTTATAAAGATAATGATCGCCCATTATCCACCAATGCCTTGGTGATGTCTACTACTACTTCTTCTTCGACTTTAAAAAACGAAATGAAAGTCGAACCCTAGGTAGACCGAGAGGAAAAAAGCCGGCGGAAAAAAAACTCTCGGCACTCTTTTGTAAAAAGTGCTTATTATAGGTACAATTTGGCAGAAATACAGCTCTGCTATGACATGAACAAACAAACAGAAGACAGCTATTCGTACTTGCCAATATCATTTCGCAGCCAAGCTGCTTACATAGTGATTAATGTTTAATATTTGGAAATAACCTGTGGAGACATCAATCCCACGCTCTTTTGTCATCTAAATAATCTTTGAGTTTATAGTAGCCTTTTTTGCAATAAGAGTTAAAGTAAAAGAAAGATAGAAATTTCTATACTATTTTGAGCTCAAGTGACAGATTTGTGACAGATTTACTACGAGATATTATAGGATTTTCTATCTTTTCTTGTAGTTTAACTCTTTGGTAAGTTATTGCCTTCTTAACTTTGTTAAAGTTTTTTATAATCTAAAAAACAATTGCTTGAAACGTCAATCAAAAAGGTTTTTACTCCGTTTACTGTCAAAGGGTGAAATGAAATTATAGTTTAAAATAAATCTATCCAGTAAAACTATTTATTTATCGTGATCAAAAGTGGCCTATGGGCTAAGTCGGAAAATAAACTATTTTAATTAAATCGATTTAGTCGTTCTGTAGGGATTGAGAAACAACAAAATCCATCCAAATCTAAACTTTAGCATTTAAACAGTTGTTTTTTAGTCACCGGCAAAATTTCTCTTTACAATTATTTATTAATACAAACTTTTTTGCAAAAAAATAATTTGTTTTTTTTTTTTACAAGGAAATTACTCGGTAACGTATTAAGTAACACATCGGCACTCTAAAATTATGAATGAATACCATTAAATATACGACTACGCGCTACTACAAAACATCTTGTAGATAGTACTACGTCGTAGTATTATCACTGAATGGCCTAGTAGTAGCTACGTTCATCAACAGCGACTATTTGTTGAAAACTTAAGTGATACAAAAATAAATATTGTATCAAAGAAAATAAAATTTAAATTTGGCTGGAGACTAAAAAACAAGATTAATTTAGACATAACGTTTAAATTCACAAATAATATTGGACATTGCTAACGTAGCTTATCCCCGTCTGGCTCATATATAACTAAGTAGAGCTTACAAGGTTGTAACCCTTTAATCGGATAGAATTTATCGTGTTATAGACAGATTTTCTGTATTAAAACCTTTTGCAAATTTCAATCTCAGGAACGGAGTTCAGTCACTTCAATTCTAACCATTATAAATAATAATAAATAACCTTACTCTTCGTTAAACTTTGCCTAAAACAACATCACCACTAGAGTAGTAATATTTGACTTCAGACCTTACAAGAAGGGTGGTTTGTTCTTGGCCAATCACATAATTTTACCACCGAGGCGGTCGCCCGTAGGTATAGCTTCAAAAAGCCCTACCTTCCCTGGATGACTGTGTCGTATGCATCTTATCCGAGTGGCCCTCGCTCACTGGTAGGACACCTTCATATAAAATCTACAGCTAAATATCCCCACTATAAATATCGGGACATGGTGACGTGTTCCAGCCATATCTTGTGAAGAGTCAGGTTCTGCTTAAACGCTTGTGATGTTACCTTCACCCCCATCTGCACCTACCGTCGGGTAAGGGCGAGGTGAAGCGCGAGTTTAGTCACAAATAAAATAGGGGGTCCCTCGGATTACTTGTCCCGTAGTAAGGCACTTATCAAAGTTTTCCTAGCCGTAAATAACATTAGTCGTCGTGGCGCCGTGGTTACTGTGTGTATCATACGATATCACAGGTTAAGCAACGTTCGGCGCGGCCGGTACTTGGATGGGTGACCGCCGACCATTTATATCTCACGACGACTTCCGTGCTTCGGAGGGCACGTTAAGCAGTCGGTCCCGGGTACTGTATACTTGTATACAGTAGTCGTTAGGGTTTGTCTGAAGCCATCTAGGCGCCCTGAAAATTCTGGCTTCCACAACCCAGCACTGGGCCAGCTTGGTGGATTATGGCCTATTTGACGACCGGCCGGTGTAGCGGTAACATACATTGCCTTCTATGCCAGAGGTCCTCCTGGGTTCGTATCCCGGCGGCGGATATTTGTGTGATGAACACAGATATTAGTCGTCAAGTCATGGAAGTTTATATGTTTATTTAAGTTTATTCTAATAAAAATATGTATTTATTCAATATGTATGTTTATATATTTCTTAAGTATATTAGTTATCCAGTATCCATAACACAAGTTCTTTAAGAAACTTAACTTGGGCTAGACAATGTTGTGTGAGTGTCAGAAATATTTATTTATTATTATTATGGCCTATACCTCCTCTTCACTGACTCATGGTAGAGACTCATGCCCTGCAGTGGGCTCATTACAAAGAGTTGTGATGATGATGATGAAATAACATAAAAAAACTGTATAATATTTTAGATATCAAGCTTTTTACAAACATAGTCTGCGTAAATATCGATTAGAATAGACTTAATCTGTAAAGACAGCAACATTTTAAAGCCAAATTGCATCTGAGGGAAGTCGGAAACTACAGCTAGTGAAGCGATAAATAAGAAGTATTCGTAGCTATTTAGAACATAAAATATAGCCTCTCTTTTGTCAGTGTTCCACTGCTACAGCTAAATAAAATTACAGTAGGTAAGCGCGATACTTAAAAGTTTCGTGTTTGTATTCCGTCGGTACTTGTTCCCGACTGCAATACGAGGCGAGTTTTCTTATAGTAGCATATGTGAAAACTTAATAGTACTGCAAGGAAAATCTTTTCTAGATTTTCCTTTCTTCATTTAACAGCTTATGAAAATAATATTTCTTATAATAAAATAATACTTCCTCTGAAGTTGACTGTGAATTGAAATAAGTCTGAAGTGTAATGTTAATTTTAAAAACATTTATTTACATTTAGAAACATTAATTTTAAGTTACTTTTATAGTTGCTTTATAGAACATATTCCTTAAACTAAGGTTTAAATAATTAAGTCTATCCAGCACGACCACGCTTGCTTTTTGTTCATTCTTGTTTTTGGCGGCTCTACACTCTCGTCGAGATACCCCGAGACAGGCCGAGCGCGGGTGTGTACAGGGTGCTTTCGGCTCGTCTCGCTGTCTCGTTCTCATCGCTCTCGGTGGCGTGTCGGTTTTTACCACCCGAGTCAAAGGGCGAGATCCTTGGCTCGCGCGAGGTAAACGAGAGCGAGCATGACATACTCGTTCATTTAGTGGCCTGCTGAATGTTTTTCTGAACAGAAGTGTTTCATTTTACCACCATGGTTTTTTCACCATGGTATACGAATTTTCTGTTTATGATAAATGTTAAAAATTCACGGCACAAAAACAAATAGCAGCAGCAATTTCACGGGAGCTTTGGGTTCAAATATTAGAATGAGTGTGTACAGGTATGTTCTCGACGAGAGCCTTCTCGGCCGAAACTCTCAGCAAGAGGCTCTCAACGAGTGTGGTCAGCCACCATTATATATGTTTAGATGGTACTAATAATGAATAGCTTGGAATTTAGTACCGCTATTTTGATATCATTAGTCAAAACCTTAAAACCTTAGCTTCAATATTGGAAGACATCCTAAAAGTAAGGTGCTAGAATTTGAGCCGCTAACCTATCAATTAATATGCCAAGCCTATATTGAGCGATGTTACTAGGTACTAGGCTCAATTCACAGAAGCAATCTGTTTAGTTAGGTTTCGGAGTTCGATTTGGCATAAACTAATTTATCAATGTTAAGTACTATATAAAGGATAGGCAAGTAGTTAAAAGAGTTTATTTCGATTTTTTTACATACCTAACTTCACACCTGTATCCCTTATGGGGTAGGTAGAACACCAGAGGTTATAAGACCATCTGATGTCACATTTGACTTTTTAGGTATTGCAATGATGGATCAAGACTATTGCAGTGACAGGGGATCAGCCCACAAAAAGAAACCTCCAATAAAACCTCTGTCCCTTTACTGACATTTACAGTATGCCCGGGAAGAAAAGTGGTTGGCATATTCTATTGTTTTATTTCACTCCCTGTCCAGCAAGGAAGCAATTCCATTTTTTACATATATATATATATACAGGGTGATTGGTGGGTTACTTTTGAAATTCAAGGACGTGACAGTAAGCGAAAAAATTTATATAAAATTAATACTAATTATTCACTGAGTAAACTTTACCGAAAGTTAAAGATTGCTTTCGCAACGCATGGTCACGTGCCCCGATTGACTCAGTTGTATGCAAAGTAACCTAGTTGTATTTATTTAAAGGGAATTCTAGTAAAAAATTAAGTACCTACTTTTATTACATAATTATAATCGAAATTGAGTACAAAGTGCTCACCTTCAGTATATAAAATTTGTTTCCATATCATATCGGTAACATGTTGCCCGGACACAAGACTATGTTTTTTGAAAATGTCAGAATGAACAACAAAATCTTCGTTGTATAGGTAGGTAGTATTAATTAGAAGAACTAATAATCATTTCTCGATTTTGCTTCTAACTGAATAAAAACATCATTTTGGTTGTCACTATTTTTTTAATTGTCAATAAGACTACAGTTTCAAACGAAACTTTATAAACATGTTACTATTTAAACTCAATAAAATCTCATTGTTATTTTATAGCAATAGTAAGTAAAAAAAGTAAGGAGTAAAAACCTTTTGAATAAATCACTCCGTGTCTCAGTTTGTGCAAACCGTATGAAAATTCGTTGATTAGTTTCAGTTTTTCGTGTTCAATCAGACAAACACAGACACACAGCGTTCTGCGATTTTAGTATTTCGCATAGCAAGATGAAATTTATTTTACGCCCGTTAAAATGATTATAAAATTAGTACTTTTGCACATATCTACGGAAGCAATCGTTACATCACACACCCCATCACTACATACAGTGTCACATCCCCAATCCCTATTCTGTAACTGGCAGTGTGCCCAAATCTCGATCGTAACTTTAAGTTTATCTCAAGCGGGAGGCTGCGGAATTCAGTGCCGAATGAAACAATGCGAGATCCTATCGCGGGCCGTTTTATTGTGGCTGTAATCGGAGGTATTTATGATTTGGGGGGTTAGTTAGGTCTAATTTAAAAATATCTGTGAGGAGATCCGTAGAGAATTTTTGGGTTTTTGAATTAAAATTAAAGAAGAATTTTTCGATTATAATGATAGTGAAGTCCTGCAGGGCTAGCATGCAACCATCGATAAATAGTCGAATCGACAAGATAAATATTATTTTGTTATTTTAGCCTATTATGTAAGCTAATATGCGCACCATAATAGATAGAATTACTCAATTTGATATGATGATTAAGACCACAGAACCAAATTTGTCATAATCTTAATAAATTACATACACCAAATACCATATTCTAAGAAAATATCGATAAAAGGCCCGATTTATCGTTGTCGACGGTAGCATGCTAGCCCGGCTGGAAGGGTGTGATACAAGAAAAACCTATGAATTATTTACAGTAGATATGACAAACTTAAAAATTCTAGACTACTAGCTGCTTCACGCGGTTTTGACGGCGCAATTTCAAATCCCGCGGAAATAGCCTATGTGCTATTCTAGTGTACAGCCATATCACAATGCAAAATTCAATCCAAATTCGTTGAGCCGTTCTTGACGAGATTGAGGAACACACATCCATGTATTTTATTTATTTATACTACAACTTTTCTGTTGACTTTACCACAATTGTTTCGGGGTTGAAGTAGAATCAAAGTAGGGGAATATTAGTTTATTTTTTATTTTTGTTACTTTAACATTTTTGGGGCTGAAATGGAATAAGTGGAATAAGCCCATCTATCCAAACTTTCATTTTTATAGTAAAATGAAATTTAGCCTTCATCAGGTACATTTTTTTAATGAAATTGACCTCAATTTCATTTTCAAGAAGATGTTGAGAAATGTACTAAGTAGTACTATCGACGTACTTCTAAAACACACCATCACTGGCAGTTAGCTAAGTGACCCCTGAAGAAGTCCTAACTTCAATCTGGCCTTGGCTTTGCCATTGCTGATCTAGAGAAGGAAACACTATGCCCAACAGATCCTGCATGGGAAAAATAAGAAGGCTTCAGAATCCGAGCTAGATTTTTAATTACAAATTGAAACTAGCTCATTTATTTGGCAAACAGCCAGACCGCAACATTAACTGTAAAAGAAAAGCAAAGCTTACACGTGAATTGTGAGCTGAAATAATAATTTAAAAAAACTACATAACAAAACAGAGTAAAAAAAGTGCAATTGGTTTTCAAAAATTAAAAAAGTTGGAATTCCGAGATAGACTTAATTGAAGTGGCACACGCCAACATCCTTTGTTTTTATAACCTTTGGTAATATTTATCTTACTTCTTTCTTACTTATATTATAAATGTAAAAGTATGGATGCATTGATGTATGAATGTATCTAATCTTCATTTAATACGGATGCGACGTTTGTCTCCCATACCGCCTGATGGAAAGTACGCACGAAGACTATGGTGGTCCACGTCCATTTACGAGAAACCTCCATTCACTCGGCATTTAAAAGAATGGATGTCTGTTCCTCTATCACGGCAGAACGACTTAACGGATTTAAATGAAATTTGACACAGTGATAGTGTGCAGTCTGAAACAGCACATGGGCTTCTTGATCCGATATTCCCACGGGATTTGAAATGTCGCGGGTGAAACAACGTGAAACAGCTTGTGTATAATAAATACGTTTTGGCTTACAAAGAAGTTTTGGCAAACTTCTTTGTTGCCAATGTACAAATAAATAAGTTTTTATATAACAGATTAATTACCTGTGAGTTGATACTTTTTCAAAATTATATTTTGACATATTTTAAGATTGTGTCTGCCAATAAATATATTGCTATTCTAAAAAGGAAGAGCTCTTCAATAGATAAAAACAAACTTTTCTAGACTAGCGAGATTTTAAATTAAATTTATTTCTCAATAAATAACTACAAAGAAAGCAGAGTAACATCTTTACGAAGACTCCTAGACGTCCATAGATTTTAAACATAATAACAATAAAAACTATTAAAAGTATTCCCTCTCGCGCATAACCTCGTAAAATAAAGAAAGCTAAACCGTCGTATTCGCAATTTCAACTGTATCTCGTTGCGGTAAGGTTTACAAGTTGTGCAATACTAAAACTTTGAGATGATGGTCACTGTAATAGTAGGACTTAGATTGTGTCGAGATAGCCAAGTTTACGACGGAGCGCTAACCGGAGTAAAAATGAAAATGTTAAAGTATATTCGAAGTCTGCCACGGTTCTATGGAAATCTGTTTTCGGAGTGTAAACGAAATTTGAGATAATATTCACGAAAAGAAAGTCTGACAAGATACATTGTAACAACTAACAACTCTTCTGCGTTCTGGGCATAAAAAGAAGGTTTTTGTTCCTAAACTATGGGCGTTGGTTTTACAAAGTTTTACGAGGTGTTGGGAACAAAAAAAATAAGTTTCTGGAAAAAGGATATATTAACTTCATAGGAGGACTTATAACGTAATTATTTCTTTGTTGGCAAAAACCGTAATCACTTGGCTAGTAAATACAATATTCGTGATGTGTATCCTATAGTGTGCCCTAGTAATTAGGTACTTTTGGACAAGGTACCACATAGACCTATTTCTGTTTCGTAGTTCCGAAAATTACACCAAAAATCAAAAAGGACATAGTATGTTCCCTTTTTCTATACTTTTTTATTTTATACATTTTTTGACGTGACGACCTGGCCGCTTTCTACATAATTTTTTTTTTACAAATGTTACAATAATATCACTGGTTTCGGCGTCACTTTCACTTATCACCAAGTAGGATTAAAGCTAAATGTTTCAATAGAAGTAATAGGCAGGTCAATGAGATTAAAGATCAAGTATGTGCTTAAACCCGACGAATTATCTTAATCCTGCTAAGCACCGAAATAACATATACATTATGTAATGCTAGCTATTGCTATTGAATTATGGTGAACGGCGGAATTATGGGTAAGTAAGTCAAATTAAATATTGTGGTCTGTTAAATTCAAAAAATCGTTATCAAACATTCGGAATGATTCAAAAAGTCGAATTAATTCATGCTCTCGGTGTATGGGTGCTTACATATCAATAAACAGGTTTCCGGAACAGATAAATTATATGCAAATCAATTTTGTTCCATATGGGTGTTTACATAAGAGTGCTTTCATAAAGGAACAGATTACCGGTACGGACAAACCTGTGCGGGTGTATTTCTGTATGTCTGTTTCTATATGTAAGCACCCTATGTTAAGATACCGAAGCGTTGAGTTAAAATATAAAATAACATAATTAAATACTGAATCCAAGGTATATTTTATTAGTGAGAAGGCTTTTTATTTTAAAAATCGTACTTCAATCGAGTTATCAGTTAGTTGGGTTTGATGTAACAGACGTTCACGATGTTAAATTTTAGCACCTCTCGTTAAAGCCGAAACATAACCGTTTCTTGCTTTATTTGCTTTTTGTTTGAGGGAGGGAGGGCGGTGAACCAACGCACGAAAATCCTGCATCACTAGTGCAAGTACAAGTTGCGGAATTAGCAAGGTAACTTTGTTAAAGAAGTTTTCATGGATTTCCGCAAAATAACGCTTGATTCAATCAATAAAATGTTTGTCATTTATTAAATCATTTATTTATTAAAAAATATCACAATTACTAATCACAGAACATCGACAAACAGTTTGAGATTTTAAAGGGGTGCTAATTAAACAGACTTCTTTTAAATAGCCTTTTTCCCCTCTAAAAATCTAAGTTGCCTTCTAAATTACTATGTCAGCTACAATCCGTGCCACAAACCACGTCTGGGTTATTTAAAAAAGCTCTAGGGTTTATGGCGCTTCGCCGGCCGCTGCCGGGTCACCGCTCGCTTCGCTCGCTCGGCTCGCCCACGTGTATAACTATATGCAACATTACTGCATCGCACCTAACCATACCGACTGCGTCTTTCGGAACGGGAGCCCTTCTTGTCGCATAATATTTTTCATTGAAATGTTAATGAATATATTACTTAGTATTCATTATTATAGTATAATTATAGTATAAATTGATTCAACACACATTTTTCGTAGAAGTTATTGTCTCGTGGCTAAGTTATGAAAATAGAATCTTGATCACGTGGCCAAAAAATACATTCTGTAGCTGGACTTATTATTTCTCATTTAAAAGCACCTTTTCATACCATTACACATTTACTTATTTAGTTACTATACCTAATTTATTAATAAAAATCTAATTTATGAATAACAATCAATTTATATTTATAAGCATTTAATTAAACGTTACGTTATACGTTAACTTCACTTTACAAATAATGAACTTCAAAAGTGGAGAGAAATAAAACCACATTCTACGGCACGTATCCAATATGGACGTTATCATTCTATTAAAGTTAAATGTAAATTACTTAATTGATATATTTTTTTACTAAGTTTTTTAATATTTTTCTGTCTTATTATGGATTTTATATGATTAAGACATGCCTTATTCAATATTGCAACTTTATAAATAATTACCAGTCATTTTTCTTGCCTAATGTCAAAGGAAAAAATAAATTAAATTACTAAACACCGAAAAAACTCGCAGCCAGTTCTTTCAAGTGTCGAACAACAAACATACCAACAAAACAACCATCTGAACGAGCGACAGAGTCTTAAGAGCCTCCAGAGATCCACTTAACTTCATCCACATCTACAATGATGATCTTATTATTATCTAAATACGGGCGTACCCTTAAATTTAATGTTTTGAGTACCAGGTCGAGCTGAAAGCAAAGTTCATCGCAGAACTCAAGAACTCTGGATTCTATCACAACTTTTGTTGGTAAATAGGATTGAATCTCAAGTTTGGATTACAAATAAATGGATTGACATCAGTGAAGTACGTAAATATGGTAACCTTTTGAGCGTATTTACTTGTTAGGGCCATTGAAATTTCACTGTAATGGGATAACTATAACCTTATCCAAGTTTGAAAAACAAGAATTAACGAGCACGAGATAAACTAGCCTTCCTTTGATATACTGTGAAACACAAAGCTGTTTAAAAGATCATAATGTGGGTCTAAAATGAACCGCGTACGTACGTAATGATACACGTCTTATCATTTTACGTTACTTTGGCGATGGGGTAAACCTGTCTGCCTCAGACGCCAGTGGTTGCGGGTTCGATTCCCGCACGGAACAAGAAAAAAAATCCGTGTCTGGGTGTTTATCTATTCTGTCTATGTATCTATACACATGGTATCCCATAACACAAGCTCTGCTTACTTTGGGGCGATGTAGTTGGTGTGGTTGTATGGGGATTTTATTATTTATTTATTTTGTTTTTCCTGATCAGTAACAGTGCTGGTACTTTTAAATCTCAACTGCATGTGTTTCTCATGGTCACATAATATATCACGTTGGTCTTTATATTCACTTTGCACCGAGTGATATGAAAGAAAATCATCGTATATAAAGAAAAATTGCTAGGCAGAACTAGTGGCTTTATTTAATTGTATTATTAACTTTTAACAGAAAATTTGCTATTTCCCATCAGATTTTGCAACAGAAATTTCTACGCAAAAGGTCGCTTGCAAATGGGCCAACAATGTCACAAATACTGTCCGCGCTAACATTGGTCTGTTATTTTCACTCTCATCTTTCGTAAAATTTGTAGTAATGCTTTGACATCACGAATCAAATAAATGTTGGTCCAATAAATGAACGATTTATCTGTAAAGGGAGGAAGCGTATCAGCATTATTTTCATTTCTAAATTGAAGCACGTTTTGTTTTTATTGAATATTAGAAGGGAATTTGTCGACCACAACAATGTTTGTAAGTATTAATTTAATAAAGTGCTTTAGGAGTCCACCTTGTAAAGTAATTGCCGATCCAATTTTGATGCATTGAAAGAGTAAATCAAACGAATTTGAATATTACCAAGAAAATGTATGCCCGTGGAGTCCACTGAGTTTATATTAGAAAATTGTCAGTCCTAACTCTGTCTGATAGCGCATTTTTGTAAGTCTAATTTACATGCTGGAATTTTCTACCTTTGCCCCTTTGCGTGATAAGGTGATACCAGGTTACTCGAGAAATAAAAGGTAATAAAAACAATGAGCTAGAGCACCTCTTATACGCATCCCTAACAAAGGACTATAAAGTTCAAAATCGCATTTCGGCGCCACGCCGTCTGCCCCGTTGGCACGGATCCAATAACAGGTAGGTGCTGCCAAATCTGCGCACAATTTTTGGATGAAAAATTCAAACTGAGCCCGAGCGGGGTGTGTATTTGCAATTTGCATTATTTTTCATTTTGAGCGTCAAATTAACAAAATAAAGTTTCTGTTTTCTGTAGTTGAATGACGCAGTGTTTTGTCATTAGCTACATTTTCAGTAGAAGTTCTTTGTGTTTCTATTTTTTTGTGTTTATACGGTCTTGGTTGGTTTAAAGTTTTCGACGCCAGGAGTCGTTAATTCGATTTTCAGTCGAGACAGTTTGAGAAACAAACTTATTTGAATCTAGTCTGGCTTTAGGTTAGTATGCTGTACACTAGTATACAACCTAGTTTAAATGTGTAGTCTTCATAATTATAGCTTAGTGCAGCTTCTTAAGCGGATAACGTAAATCATTTATTAATTCACTGTATTTGATGTTTTGTAATAAACTTGGAAAGGCTTATGTCCAGTAGGCGTCCCAGGCTGATGATGATGAAACATTCAATTATAGATAAAATATAAAAGTTTATTGGCCGCTTTTCAGGCATACATTAGTCTTTATATTTAAATGAAATCATACTTATCAAACTGATCGAAACAAACAACAAACACATTATCATGACATATCCCAGATAAAAAACAATAATCAGAACATTATTCATGAATTGCAAAATTACGGTAGTTAAAATAATCGTACGTAAAATTTATTTAGTGAAATTCAAATTAAAATAATAAAAACATACATACATAACGTCACGCCTGTATCCCTTGTGGGGTAGGCAGAACACCAGAGGTTATAAGATCTGTTGTCGCGTTTGACAAATTTTGAGGTATTATAAAGATAGAGAGAGGCTATTGTAGTGACAGGGTGGCAATCTATCGCCCACAAAAACGCCAAGTAAACCTCTGTCCCTTAACTGACTTTTACAGTATGCTCGGGAAGAGAAGCAGCTGGCACATTCTAAGTTTTTCTTTCGCTCCCAGTCCAGCATGGAAGCAATAATAAAAACATTATTTATTTTTTATATTTTACGCGGCATTTTGATACCTTTCCAACAAAAATGTATTAAATTCCTTTAATTTGACAAAGAACTCAAATATGTAAAGTCGTCGCGACATAAAACATTTTACTGTAAAGGTATGTTTCATTTCATGTGTGCTCGGCGTGGGCATTATTAATATATACGTATAGAGTGGACATCTCAAACAAAGCCTACTCGTCTAAATTCGTCTTTGACAAGCACGTCATCAAATTTGCAGCACGTATTTCATTTTGGATATCTTCTTTGCATATACGTAGTAATAATAACTCAATGAGTTCAAGAGCGTGAAGGGTTTAGGATAGAACGACACCTTTAGCATTGCCCTTTGAGATTTCACCCGTAACTGGAGAGGTTCAAGTAGCTTCGCGCGTAGGGACGAGGCAATATAGTACGATATAAAATACGAGCACGACCAAAATAAAATTTAATAGATTTTCAAAACACTCAGTAAAGTATTAATTGATGAAAATAAACCTTCCCGAAAAGCTGGGCTAACAAATAAAAGATATATTTGTGTTTCTCTCCCAAATCCGAGACATCAGGCAAATAAGGCAATTTGATTGAATCAGGCGTTAAATTATGGAAATTTATCATAACTTCTATTAGTAAGTTAGGTAACTTACTAATTCCACAGTTCCAAAACATTGATCATGCAGATTTTTTGTGCGTTATTTCGAGCAAGCAGTGCAACGAAAATAACAAACGCACACTCGGGACACTGCGCTACTTGCTTCGTAACTTAGTGGTAGTAATTACTGAAGATTAAGATTTTTTTGCAGGAAATCGACCTAAACAAAATAAAATCTTGACAATAGCTTGACAAAATTATATTGACGCAACCATATTAATCTTGGTTAATTTGATTTCGACAACAAAGTTATAAATGTTGCACGAGCTGCTAAAGACGCCATTGTTGAAATGTAATACTCTTATAACGTGTTACATTTCAGTTGTCTACTCTGCCTGTAAACTTGTGGCAAATTTATTAAGTAAAGATAAACTAGTTCTATACAAGCTACGAAACTCGAGAAAGTTTGAAATCGTTAACATTTTGTATAAAGATATTAAATAGTTATCTAGGATAAAAAGTTTATTGAAAAATTATATTGGTTACAATAAAGGACTTTGCCTTTGCTTTATACATTGTCCGCCCCGATGGTAGGAACAGTGGAAAAATACTTTTTATATTCTAAATTACTATTGATTTCGACTCATGTATCATTCATGAAACGGACATTTTGCTACACCTTGTTTTTACACAATTTCAGATTTTGAGGTTATGATCACCTAGACAATAATAAATAATTAATATATAATAGGACTAAAATAATGAAATGCAATATCTGAGATAGTAATATTAATATAACCAAGAAGACTTAAACGTTAAAAGCTTTATATCGCATACGCAATCTTCTAACCAAAAAAGTACGCGTCACTCTGTGTGAATTGTTAATTCTATCAAGACTCCACTATGGTGATTTAGTGTATGGACCACGCCTGCAATCTAAGATTCGCCGTATGATACAGCGTGTACAGAACGCCTGTTGTCGTTTTGCTACTCCATTCCTCCTCGTCAACATATAACGCCATATATTAATAAAGCATGTATGCTTAATATGTCATTTACAGAAAGAAGATATTTACATCTTGCTGCCCTTTTGTTTGATGTTGTAAAGTATAAGAAACCACAGTATCTATACGACAAACTAAAAAGCTCAGATTTTGGCAAAATATATAGCAACAGAGCGAACCGTCATCCACTAGAGAGCCATCCGCACAAAACTGCTGCTTTCAGGGGCAGTTTCCGTTACTTAGCCAGTAAATGCTGGAATAATATTCCCCTGCCAATGCAAAAATTGACAACTAAAATAACATTTAAAAAGTATTTCAAATCATACATTTTAGAAAAACAAAAAATTGGTATTCCACATAGCTATTTGGTAACGGATTTCATAGTATGATGCCCACAACCACCACAAATACATACTTAGAACACCAATCAGACTCACATTTTATATGTCACATTTCATATGTATCTAGTTTTATTTTATTATTAATTATTCATTGTATCTGCTTTTATCCTGTTTATTTTTATTATTTATATACTTAACATATTTTTATTTTGGCACATTATTATATGTTTATTATTATTGTATAATATAAATAATCTAATTTAATATTATTTATCTCCCTATGAACGTTTCTTGGCTATGGCAGAATTATCAGTGATTTGTTCGCAAGAGCAATACTTCTCACTGAGACATGGCCTTTTTGTACTGCCGCAATACACACTTTTCATATGCCGCAGTAATGTATAAAAGAAAAAGAATTAGTGTACTTTTTACGGCCCCTTCCGACATTTAATTTAATTTTAATTTTATTTGGGAGGTCGACAGCTTACATTATTATAATAGATTTTACAATAAATATACACTGAGCCACGTAAAGACCACCACAGCTAGGTTACTAAATAAAAAAAAGAGAAAAGAAAAGAAAAATCTAAATTCTACATATGTAGCCATTTTGGCGAGCTTCACTTAAATATTTTATTTGTTAATACATTTTTCATATAAATAGTTTATTTGTTAAAAGTTTTTTCACTACTACAGGTGTGGTATCAAATAAGTCAATGTAATCGTCGTAGTAGGTGTTGAAATGGATCGTAACATGAATGAATTTTTTCGATAATTAGTACGAGCAAAAGGAGCGTGGAGTAGGTTTCTTTTACAGGTGGTTCTGTTGGGAATATTTAATGCTAGTTTACTAAGTAGATATGAACAGTAGACTGAGCTATCTTCCTTCGTTAACAAAGCAACATCGTTTATATTTCGTCTTAAATAAAGCGGTGCCAAGTGACACTTTGAACAACGTGCATGGTAGTCCATTTTTGAAAGTTTAAACTTAAAAGAGAGAAATCTACTGAATCTTCTCTAGATACGCTCGATTCTTATGGAATATTTAGTGTAGCAAGGGTTCCAGACCTGACTGGCATATTCCAAATGACTGCTGACTTAGGAACAAAACAGAATCTTCAGTGTTTTCATATTTTCAAAGGAATTCGCCGTACTCATTATGAAACCAAGTGCCTTTTTGAATGAATTATCTGTATGAGCGTCATACAAAAACTTGTCGTCAAGAATAACTCCCGAATCTCTAATTACCTTGACCCGAGCAAGAGGTTCGTTACATAAAGAGTAAGAAATTTTAAATTTGTCCTTTCGCTTATTGTACAGCACTTAGAAGTATTTTAGTTAAGGTTATTTTTCTGAAAATAGCGAGACAGGCGAGCAAGGTCTTCCTGCAGAAGAGTAGCATTATTTACGCTATTAACTACTTTGAAAACCTTGAGATCATCGGCAAACATCAAAAAATTGCTGTGTTTGAAGCATTCCTTAATGCAAAGGACTTGCGGTACCAGATGAAATAGTTGTCCAGCAAAAAGTATATTCAATAAGAACGACTGCTTGAGTTCTATTTAGTTCAGATTCGTTGTTGTAGACCTTCCTTTCAAAAATCCGTGTTGTTGAGGAAGAAACATATTTTGCAAAGTCTGGTATAATTCATTGTAGACAACCGGAGAGAGAGACAGAGTTTGGAGATATGTCTATAATTGACAATGTTATCCTTAGGTCCTTTTTTATACATAGGCGAAATAAACGCAGATTTTCACACCCTAGGAATGATCTCTTCTTTAAGAGATCTTGCAAATAATAAAGAGACGGGATGAGAGAGTTCTTTAGCGCAGGCAATCAAAAATGTAGCAAGAATGGTATCTGGTACAGCTGATTACTTGAGTCCAGAGATTTCAAGTGTCTGTACACACATTTGGCGGATATTTTTATCGATTTTATATCCACCGACGACTCTTGGTTTGATGTGGATGAATCACAATAAACATTAACATTATTTGGAGCCACGAAGCTAAATAATCAGAAAAAAGGTTGCAAATATGAAAACCTGAATCACTGCTACAATCATTGTAATACATTTTAGAAGGATATGTGTTGTTCAGACGTTTGGACTTCACAAAAGCCCAAAAGGCCTTCGGATTGTGCTTAATTGAGGCTTCAATTTTCGAGATGTAATTTTATAGCAAGCTTGTTCATAATTTTTAGCTTTTCGTCTTAATACATGAAATGATAATTTATCAGGGGTTAAAATTTATAGGTTTTGTATTTTTTGTGATACTTAGTTTTTTCCTTAATGACTTTTTTAAGTGCAGAGCTGTACCAAAGTAGATACTTTTCATGTTGCGATTGACGCTGTGGAATGTAATTTTCTCTCAATTTGTTGATAATAGAATAAAAGTTAGTCAAGGCTTCATCAATTAAACATTCGGTAAGGAGGGGTTTCCAGTCCGTATTATCTAGTTCTGAACAAATAGCAGGAAAGTCAGCTCTTTTATAATTATAAACAGTTCTTTCAGTTGCAGGAAGCACTTTATAATCAGCAAACAAAACGTCGAACATAAGCAATTTGTGGTGAGGATCTTCTAAGAAAAGTGTGTTTTGACTTCCGCTGATTTAATTTGGATTAAATGAGGAGAAATAAAATACTTCAGTGTGGTCGCTTCAAAGCTCAACATTAATGTGTCTTCACATAACAATTTCTATAATACTTAACCTACAATTTAGATACTGAGCAGTTACGCTGCCAGTCAATATTCCTATGAAACAAACTTAAGGGATCTAAAACGGGTAAATATAAACTTAGTCTAGCGATCTAACTTATTATAAAAAATAGATGTTTCAAACATCAACAAGTGGAAACAAACATTCGGTTACAGCGACGGAGTCATTGCATAATATCAATTCGAGAATTTTCCCCTGCGAATTCTTAATCACATGGAATCGATGACCGTGGTATAGCGGTAACATACATTGCCTTCTATGCCAGAGGTCCTGGGTTCGAATCCCGACGGCGGCGGATATTTGCGTGATAAACACAGATGTTAGTCGTCAAGTCATGGATGTTTTATGTTTATTTAAGTTTATTCTAATAAAAAATATGCAAAATATTCAATATGTATGTTTATTTATTTCTTAAGTATATCAGTTATCTAGTATCCATAACACAAGTTCTTTAAGAAACTTAATTTGGGCTAGATAATGTTGTGTGAGTGTTAGAAATATTTATTATTTTTTAAGTGTTTTAAATTAAGACATTACCATCAAAATCATGCTCTGTACACCTCTTTTGTCAATCTACTTTCACTCATCCTTTCTAATTGTCCAAACCACCGTAGCATACTCTTTTCAATCGTACTTAATATTTTTTTAATTTTATAATTAATGTACACACAGGAAACTTAAGGAGACAAATAATTAAATTGACAACAATGGACAAAGGCTTCTTCGCCTTCTTTCAATCTACATCTATGAGTCAAACATTCAAGTAACGCAGTTTCAGAATGTCCAAGATATTTTGTTTCAGCTGTGCTACATGAGTGTGGCACACATGATAGTAGATTGGAGTCAATTTTGGACTGACTCACCACAAGGTTCAATTAGAGCCGTCGACGTCGTCTTGTGGCGTCGTAGTATCTGTGTATCAATCAATATTGCAGGCTAATCAACGCTCAACCGATTGGTATAAATATGGGCTACTTCTGTTATATTCGTGTTTTGACTTTTTTAATTTATTTGGGCATAATATCTATGAACGTAATTTAAGTTTAGGTGTATTTGTACTAACATATTTATTTTAAATACGTATTAATATTACCATTTCTAGTTTAATAAAAGATTTGATAAAAGACCCGTACAAAGCCATCAACAAATTACAAATTAACTTGTAAATCGTCTCACAAAACTAACGCCAGAATCGACATGCAAAGAAGAAGAAAAAATACAAGCAGTTACCTTATTTTTCAACTGACTTTCAAAAAAGGAAGAGGTTCTCAATTCGTCCGTGCTTTTTTTGTGTCTTTGTTACCCGATATTTCGGAAAATTATGAATCGATGTTGAAAATTCTTGTTTCATATGATAGAAGATACTTCATAGTTGGTCCTATATGAATTTCATCGAAATCGGGAGTAATTTCATTGAAAATTTTGTAATTTTTGAAAAAATATGTATGATTTCGGAGAATGTTTACGTTGATGACATTATTACTCAGTCATTGTTTTGACGTAAAGTCGGTTTTTTTAATGCTCTGCATTCTTTGATTATACCATATCTTCATCAAACAATTCAATCTAAGTAAAAATTTCATAAGCTTGAATTCCTTTACGTCCATCTTCTAAGAAAGCTGTATCAAAATTCCCCAACGTACTCTGAACATCTTACAATTTCTTATCTCTTTTATGTTCCCTTAAAAACAAACAATTTCTCTAAATTAATTTAAAAACACGTCTAACCTAAACGATTTATTTAGCGCAATGGCTTCCATGCTTCGGAGGACTCTTTCTTTAGACGACCACTTTGGCGATGGGGTAAACCTCATGGGGCCTCAGACGCCAGTAGTAGCGGGTTCGATTCCCGCACGAAACAAGAAAAGATAAGAAACGTTCCCGGTCTGGGTGTTTATCTATTTATAATCCAAGTCCCTCCCTAGTTCGCTACATGGTATCCCATAGCACAAGCTATGCTTACTGTGGAGCCATGTATTTGGTGAGATTGTCTGGGGATTTTATTTATTATTTATTTATTCTCTAAGAATTCGGTCTGTAGTACTGTAGTCTTTAGGTATTTTCAGAAGCCATTTCAGCGCCCTAAAAGCGCTAGGCTTATTGAAAAGGGTTCTGATGGGGATGGTTAGGGTTGAACCTGGGTCTAGTAACAAATAATAAATAATCATGGATATCTTGAATGCATAGGAACTGTTGTTATGTTTGTTGTTAAATTACAACAAAGCGGCTGACTAGATTTATCTGTAATGTACATGATTTACAGTATAATACCCATAAGAAATGAATAAATATGTTGTAAATTCATAATTTATTTATTAAATTAAATTTTAAAATGTTTTGTGAGGCATATTAACTAGATTTTATTATGCGCCTGTAGGCTACCTATTAATATTACCTACTTTAATATTCTAAATAAAAACATAATTAATTATATATTTTTATATTTACCTAAACATATTATAAGTACATTACATATTATATAGTTATATTTATTTATATACTATCATTTATAAATACTTACACAAATTACTATCCATACGTATTATAAATATTCTATCTTAATAAAACTTATAAAATATTTATTTCATTCAATATTATTCTTTCAATATTGTGTTGTGGAAACTTACCGATGGAACACGTTCTTATCAGTTGCCAAGCGCGTGAGCATCGGCCGCCGCCGCCGGCGGACTCCGGAACCGTTCGGGATCGCTCGGTAGTATCCGCCGGCCAGTCTAATTTTTGACCTCTACGCGAAACCCGTGTCGCTTGTCGCTCCGCCCGATAACGTGCGCTTACCACATTATAATTTGTATCGCTATTTATATTCAGACTATATATGTACTCCTTCTGTTTAAGTGTAAAGTGTTTTGTGTGATAAAAACTGTGATCGTGTATTAAATGTGTAAAAACAATTTGGGATTTCACTACCTACTAACCTAAAGGTAATAAGTGCACATTATCTCGTCACACCACACATATCCCCACACGCCTTTTACTCACATTTATTGCCGGAGCCGCGACTGCACTCCCCCTGATGAAGGATTCCACAAGAGTTAGAAACTAGTCGCACACCTCCGACAATAAATGTGCGTAAAAGCCGCATAATAAACTATAGTTATTTTATAAAATCAAAAACTCAAGAACAACTGAAATAAGTGTCAAAAAAAGGTCTCTCTTTAAAGGTAGTTTTTAAATCAATTTTATTCTTATTTAATTTCCTTATATCATGTCTACTTTGAGAAAATAAAAATTCATCCAAAAGCTTTTTTTACATAACGGATTCCAACTTCCATAATATCAGGATACCGATGTCAGACGTGGCTTGAGTTAAATATAAAAGCACCTATCTTCAAACTGTCATATAACATGAAAACAATGAGCAGACGGTGTGTTGCGAACTTTTTATATTGCTTCCGATGCATCGCAACACAACCCATATATGAAGGAAATCCCATTATTTCACTTCATGACTCATTAAACATAAACTAAATACGCTTGATATCAAACATATTGAAACTTTGTCTCTTTGTGTTAGAGTTTAATTTTATTTGCTGAAGAACTGCTAACTTGTTCAAGAACGCATTGCAGATGAAACTTGTGTTGAAGTTTAAATATCAGTATTATTGAATTTGCGGTTACATTTTCAGAAAGGTTGAATTTGAATTTTGTTTCTTTGGATATTATCTAATTAAAATTCCATACAGTCTCAATATTCAGCGTCCTGAGTTCAAGCTGTGACTAACGGACCTATAGCTAAATAACGTACCTTCTCGCAACCCCTCGCAGAACGAACACCCGTGCATTGACAGTATTAAATACAGGGTCGGTTTTTGTCACCAGCCAAAAAAAAATATTTTTTGATACGTCATAAACGTACCTGCATATTTATTTTAGTAACGCAAAAATAAAAAATAAAGATTATGGTACCACTTTTTTACATATAGTCGGTGAACACAGCTACTACGACGCGACATTTCATTGCTAATACTACGACATAGTACTACGAAATATTTTGTAGTAGCGCGTAGTCGTCTTTACTTAATTCATTCATAATTTTGAGTAATCATGTATTTCTATCAAATTTTAAAAATGTAATAAATAAATAATTCTGACACTCACACAGCATTATCTAGCCCAAATTAAGTTTCTTAAAGAACTTGTGTTATGGATACTAGATAACTGATATACTTAAGAAATATTATAAACATACATATTGCATAAATACATATTTTTTATTAGATTAAACTTAAATAAACATATAAACATCCATGACTTGACGACTAATATCTGTGTTCATCACACAAATATCCGCTGCTGCCGGGATTCGAACCCAGGACTTCTGGCATAGAAGGCAATTTATGTTACCGCTACACCAGCCGGTCGTCATATGTAATACGTAGTTATTGTGTCATAAGAATAAAAGTTAGACATAAAGTATCTTTGATTTTTCTGTAGATATTGATTTGTTTTTTAATATTGTGGAACATACTATTTTTCTAAGGTCAATTGTTTCCGCAGCTCATGCGACTTAAGACGTTTTATGTCATTTATTAAAACCTTGGGTTACGCTATGAAAGTTTAAGTAAGGATAGCAAATTTTATGTAGCAGTAAATATTATAGCCTATGTTACTCAAGGCGAATGTGGCTTAATAATGGTAAAATATTTAAAAACAAATAATTTTGAGTTTATTTATTTATTTATTTAATCTTTATACACCACAGAAAAAAAATACTAAGTACAAAAAAGGAGAAACATGGTACAAAAGGTGGTCTTATCACTATTAAGCAATTTCTTCCAGACAACCTTTGGGTGAGAATTGGAGACTAATTTATAGGGTGCCTAGGCGTACATATACTAAAATTTAAATAATTACTTACAAATATAAGTAATTACACACAGAATTACAAAAATAAAAATCTTTCCTCTTTATATTATTAGTGTAGATTACACATAATGACAATTACGTATCAAAACAAATACATGAAATTGTCATTAATTTGGACACTTTACATAAATATTTTTCAAAACTAACTAAATCCATAATTAAAATATACAATCGAAATTAAAGAATTTAGGACCCAAAATAAAACGAAATCGCTGATTAATATTTTTATTCAAAAACATAATATGCTTGAAATTATTTCAAAATAAATCCAAACTCTTATTATCTCACAATGAAGAATAATCATCTAAATTGAAACAAAATAAAAATAAATTTCATTTAAATAACTCTCGAAGTTAAATATTAAAAAGAAAATTACAACTTCGTACAAACTTTGAAACAAAGCATCACTATAAAGAACAGATAAAAATAAAAAAATAAACATCTAAACTTCACATTCCATTTACTCATCCACCATTAAAAGCACGTCTGCTCGGACATTTGCATAATTCCCGTCCTATAAGAACTACGTTTAATGTCAGCCATAACTCGAAGCAGGCGGTCCGACGTAAGCGTTCTTTTGTTCCTCACGGCACCGCGCCGCAGCCGCAGCTTTCTATAGAAATGTAAATGACTCAGTGGACAACGGCCGCTGCAGTCACGCGGTTAGCTAAAGCTGTGCGCGCTGATTCATTCACGGGTTTGCGGATTAAGGAGTGTTTTAGAAATGGTTGAAACTGGAGATTTTAAATACGTTAGGTTCTTTTATGCAGCGTTGTTTTTAGTCACCAGCCCATTTTTTTACACAATTAGTCATTATACACAATAATCATGATTAGAAACGAATTTTGCAAAAAAGGTACCTATGCATTTTTTACGAGTACGCTCGACTACGCAGCTACAGATACGACTACGCTGACGTCAATGCCTAACGTAGATAAAGCTACGCCGTAGACCATAAATTTATTTGTTTTTTTTCTCTTCGAAAATGTCAGTAGCTCGCTCTCCACCTTCTACGCCTAAAGAAATAAAGAAAATTAGCAGTTCGGAGTCGGATTTGGCTTCTACAAATAAAAGTGAGTTCATTAATACAAATAGTAGAACTAAACGAGCTAGGCCTTCAGCTTCCCCTGAAAATCTAGCCAGTAGTTTATCCTCAGGCTCAGAAGCAAATGACTCGCTCTCTAAAGCCTTGGCGCAGCAAACTTCGATGATCACAGCACTAGTAGCTGATGTTTCTGTTATAAAGGAACAAAATTCTCAGATACAAAAAACTAACACCGAAATTGAACGTTCTATGTCATTCATGAACCAACAGTTTGAAGATATGAGAAAGGAAATTGAAACACTGAAAATAGAGAAACAAGAGCAATCAAATTATATACAAAAATTGGAAAATCAAATTCAGGACCTGCATTTCAAAAGCCGATCCTCCGGGGTAGAAATTCGCAACATTCTGACAGCAGAAGGAGAATCCACAGAAAATCTGTTAAATGTAATAACTCGTCTTGGAAAGGTTGTTGGGGTACCTGTTACATGCATGGATATCAGAGATGTGTATCGCTTACCGGGAAAACCAGACACCCAGCGCCCGATTATAGCAGAGTTCACAAGAGTACAAGCCCGACAAGACCTTCTAACGGCTGTTCGTACCTTAAATCAGAAGGCGAAAAAAGCAGAAGACAAACTGAACACCTCAATGTTTGGCATAGAGGGACCCTCTCGGGGCGTCTTTGTCTCTGAACAACTACCAGGCAGTCGTAAAAAACTTTTTCGTTCATCAAGAGAGTTTGCGTCAACCCACGGTTACAAGTTTTGTTGGTGTAAAAACGAAAACATATTTTTACGCAAAGAAGAAGGGGACAAACAAATACTCATTAAAACGCAAGAATGTTTACGGAATCTCATTAGAAAATAATGATTATGTAATCCTTTTAAGTAACACTTCTTATTTTCTTAGCACTCATTACTTATACATAAGATATCTTTCGAATAAAAACACATGTACACTCCTAAAATACACAATCAATCAACATGAAATTCCACTAATAAACCATACAATTAATATCTCAAAATTATACTTCACACTCACACTGTCAGTCTTAAATACACAAAAAAAAATCGGAAAACTTATGAAACTTTTATTTCTACTATACTTACTCTGGCAAAGTAAGAGACATTTTTCTGGACTTTTAATCTATATCAATGGCCAATCATGATATAATAAATAATGATCTAGACGTTTTAAACACAAATAATGCGTATATCTGTGCACCGGAAAACTGTATACAACATCTCAATAATTCTTCTGGAAATATTAAAATTTTACATCTTAATATACGTAGTTTAAATAAAAATTTTGATCAACTACAAGTATTATTAAAATTGATAAAAACTAATATAGACATTGTAATCTTAACAGAGTGTTGGTTAAGTAAAGTGGTAAACTTACCCTACATGAGTGGCTTTAACTCACATCTCACAAAAAACAACAATAACCAGAACGACGGAATAGTTATCTACTTTAGAGTTGGACTTCAGTGTAGAATATTAGAACCAGTGTTTAAAGATGGTAATTGCCTTATTTGCCAAGTAAACAATAATCTATCTATTGTAGCTATTTATCGGTCTCCTTCGTTTAATACGAATTTAAATTTAGAAAACTTTCTAAATAGTCTAGATAGTGTATATAAAGAAATCAACTCATATGAAAACATTGCTCTCGTAGGAGACATCAACATAGACATAAAAAACTTGAGTACTGATGAGAGAAGACTAGACTACTTAATATTTAATGCATCTCATGGACTGATACCTACACATATGTTCCCAACTAGGGCAGATAATTGCTTGGATCATATTTTACTGAAATCCAAACTTAAAAATACATCTCTTATTTTGCAATCCAATATAACAGACCATAATCCTATTATATTAGTTCTCCAGCAAAGTAAAACCAATAATAAACAGTTATCCACCTCGGTTCGTTTTAACTACTCTGATATAAAAATAGAACTTGAAGAAACCGATTTTTCGGAAATTATTGAGACATCGGACCCGAATGAAGCCACGATGAAATTCATCAATTTGACTAAAACTGTTATAGATAGACACAAAACGGTTTTACAAGTTCCCAGAAGACTCCGCAACCTGAAACCTTGGATTACGCCAGGACTATTGAGATGCATTAAGAACCGAGATAGACTACACTTGAGGTGCAGAAAGTCGCCAGATAATCCCGTTCTCAAAATTACATATAAAAGATATAGGAATTTCTGTAACCTTCTGCTACGCAAACTGAAAAAAGATTACGAAGAAAACGAATTAATGAAAGCGGGTAAGGACCCTAAAGCCCTATGGAAGACTATAAAAAATATAACACATACTGGAAAACAAGTCAATCCCCCTGTAGAACTTCTCGGCAGTAATAGCGACCCCAAAGCAGCAGTAAATGATGTTTGTAATTTTTTCAGCACCATAGGTGAAAGTCTAGCTTCTAAACTTAAGCATGAAAATCCAAACGTGAGAAATACTGCCCCTGTAATCTCGTCTACCAACTCCAATGTTCCCCTGTCTCCGTCTAATTCACTTGTCATTCTACCAGTGGATGAAACTGAAGTTGAAACAACTATTTTACAATTACGACAGAATTGCGCCTCTGGATGGGATGGAATATCTACTAATATACTAAGGCTATGCCGTCATGCACTAGTACCTCCTATAACACACATTATTAATCGTTCAATTGAAACTGGTGTTTTCCCAGATCTTCTTAAGCTGGCTGTAGTCCATCCTATTTATAAGTCTGGAGACAGAGATCGTGTCAACAACTATCGTCCCATATCCATATTATCGGCTCTTTCAAAAGTATTGGAGAAGATTATTAATAATTCTCTAAAAAAATTTCTGGATAAACATAACTTAATCGCAAACAACCAATATGGATTTCGGTCAAGAATTTCGACAGAAGATGCCATTTTAGATCTAACTCAAGCGATAGCTAGTAATATGGATAACAAAACTAAATGCTTAGTTATGTTTTTAGACCTTTCTAAAGCATTCGACACGGTCTCTGTGCCCCTTCTTGTATCTAAGTTAGAAAGTATAGGAATAAGAGGTGTAGCATTGAATATTATCAAAGACTACCTAACCAACAGGAAGCAAATGGTCAAAATTGATACTTTTTACAGCGAGGAGAAACCTGTTACGTATGGCGTACCTCAGGGCAGCGTCTTAGGTCCAACTTTATTCCTAATTTACATCAACGACCTATGCACCAAGACCCTGCCCAACTGCAAGATATACACGTACGCAGATGATACGGCTATTTTGGTGCAAGGGCGTACATGGGAGCACGTAAAACAATCTGCCGAAGAGGGCTTACACAAAGTGATGACATGGCTAACGGAAAATCTCCTAACTCTAAACTTGGATAAAACTAAATTTATACCCTTCTCAATACGTGAAAATCAGCAACCTGCTGAAAATTATGAAATAAAGGCCCATACCTGCTCTAATTTAGGAGACACTACTTCATGCTCATGTCAAAATGTGTGTAAAACACGTGTTATTAAATATTTAGGGGTCTTAATTGATAATAAACTTAGTTGGAAAGATCATATTGACTTGTTGTCTCTAAGAGTGATACGCCTTGTTTATATATTCAAGACTCTGAGAAACTCCGCCAAGATAAACATCCTAAAAATGACGTACCTATCACTTTGCCAGGCTATCATATCTTACTGTATCACAGTATGGGGCGGGGCCTGTGCAAAGAATATGATCCACCTAGAAAGGGCTCAAAGAGCTGTAATTAAGGTAACTTTTAAAAAACCGAGGAGATATCCAACCTTCGCGCTGTATTCTGAAAGTAAAATATTAACTGCCAGGCAACTATATATACTTAAAACTGTCGTGAGAAAACATTCTAGCGTCCCTCCTTCTGACCCCAAAAAACGTAGAAACAACTTACCTGCAATCGTTCATAGAACCTCTTTCGCCAAATACCATCACTTTGTACTTTGCAACTTATTATATAAAAAGATAAACAAAAAGCTAAATATTTGTGATAAAAGCAGATATGAAATCTTAAACATAGTCACGAATTGGTTGCACACATTAGACTACGAAAAGACTGAGCACCTGCTTAAAAACCATCCCTGAATTCTACGTAAACACAACTACACATTACACTACACATGCACACCACACATGTACACTACACATCCACACACATACACTACATCACACACATATACACCTACACATGTGTATTACCATATTAATATTTGTATTCCTTTCTTTTTTCCTTTGATTTATTGTATTGTTTTATGTATTTGTACTTCTTTTTTTACCTTAATTTAATGTACACTTTTATGCACACAATTTAAGATACACATAAATTGTATTAATTTGCATTTTTTCGGTCGAACACTGTTCCTTAAGAATCAGGAGTTATTCCTAGTTTAAGGGGCAGGGTCACATTTGTAACTAAAGTTATTATAATGTAAAATACTTTAGACATTAATTTATTTAAAGTTATGTGTGAACAATAAATCATTTTTATTTTTTATTTTTTTATTTTTTAATTAAAATATTAAGCAAAGCATGGTAACTCTAAATTATGAATGAACCATTAAAAATAAAGACGACTACGCGCTACTACGAAATATTTTTTAGTACTACGTCGTAATATTATCGATGAATTGCCACGTCATAGTAGCCGAGTTCATCAACTACTGAGCGGTACTAAAATAAATATGCAGGTACGTTTACGTTGTATTAAAGAACATGCTTTCTGAATTTGGCCGGTGACTAAAAAATAACCTGTAGATAAATCTGATTTTAGTTACTGTTGAACATATTTATACGGCACTGTCAGATCCAAAGTAAGCACATCGTTTATGTTACAGCTCTACTTAGATAACGATTGAAATCTAAAATACTCAAAACGATACAAATTAAAATGCACATACATACATCCTTTTGAAATGTGTGCCGATTGTGTCCACGAGTACTGTGATCGGCAATAGGTTTGTAACGTAATAACCGAGTCAAAATAAAAATTATAAATAAATGAAATCGCCAGCCAATCAAATTAAGTACATGGCCCCAAACTAATCAGAGCTTGTGATATGGGATACCATGTAGCGAACTAGGGTTGAACCTAGAATATAAATACATATATAGACTAGCTGTTGCGCGCAATTTCGATTCCCGCGGGATTTTCGGGATAAAAATTAGCTTATACGGATTCGGAAAAATCCCTCTAAGTAATGGTAAAAGAAATTTTGAAATCGGTCCAGTAGTTTTTGAGCCTATTCAATTTGAGCCTATAATTGTTCCGTGCGGGAATCGAACCCGCGACCACTGGCACCACACGTGATGATAAAACTTCTTCAGCATCTATAAATGCAGTTACCGGTCTTTGTGCAGCCAACAAACAAAAATTATCACTGTGATAATTTTATATACAATATTTTGTGGAGAGCAAACTTATCTATCAAACAAATCTAAACAATGTTTGGCATTTACTCCTGTCGCTGAAAGTTCGCCAGTTAAGGGGATCTTAAGCTTTTCATACAAACGGAACTCCGAAACTTCATTATTTGTTGTCAAATACCAAAAAACAAAAATCGTTGAGTCTTTAATCGTTGAGTCTGCTCAATTATTCTTAAATAAATGAAAAATGTGATAAATAATTTCTGTAAAGAAATTGATCTCGGGTGGTCTAAGCTGCAAAGCTATACCATTAGATGGAGCTACGTTAGCAATATAACGTAAAAACAAAAATGTGGTAAGTAATTTCAAGGCGTACCGCCAGGCCCCGGTAGCGAATATACAAAGGCTATACTATTTGAGTCACGAGTCAGACTCTAATAGAGGAGCTTTTGTTTATGCATATTACACGACAATACCTAATCGAACTCAGTAAAAAAATTGACTGAAATGGATTAGCTTTTGCTCTTGTAATTTTCAAAGAAATGCAATGACAAAACCTAGTACTGAATAATACATATTCACTCAAATAGATAAGCTTTTGTCAAGATGAAAAGTAGGTATATCTTTGTTTGATATACATTGCGATGAAAGAGATAAGCTACGAGAAGGGCTCCCGCACCGGAAGGCGGAATCGGTACGGTTAGGTGCGACGACGAGCGCAGCGAGGAGGAGCATGTTAGGTTGCATATAGTTATACACGTGCGCGAGCCGAGCGAGCGAAGCGAGCGGTGCCGCGGCAGCGGCCGGCGAAGCGCCATAAACCTGGTCAGCTATTATAGTCAACCCTGGAATTTCCTGACATGGTCAAAAGTCAAACGTTAAGTCATCAAAATAACGATGGTCATAATGCATGCACATTTTATTTCTATCTTTGAAAATCAGAACAATTGCCATTTAAGTATCAAATGGAAGCCAACGATCGGTAAATATCGATATCAAATGGGATAGCTTTTGTTGCTGCAATGTTCAATTGAAGTTATCTCACAAAGTCTACACGACTTCGGTCCATTTCTGTACTAGAATGGATTAGGGTTTGGGCAAGTTTTTGTCATACAAAAGCTAAGCCAGTTCAGTTTACACTTTCACTCTAATGGTATAGCTTTTGTAAATACGCGCCCCGGTAGCTCAGTTGGAAGAGCACTCGTCCGGCAAACGAGAGGTCCCAGGTTCGAATCCTGGTCGGGTAATTTTTATTTATCACATTTTTCATTTATTTAAGAATGATTGAGCATTTTAAATGCAAAAGACTTAAAAAAAAAATATTATTAAAACATTGCAATGCTTCACTTTAACTGGGATTCACAATTTCTGTAAAGAAATTGATCTCGGGTGGTCTAAGCTGCAAAGCTATACCATTAGATGGAGCTACGATAGCAATAAAACGTAAAAACAAAAATGTGGTAAGTAATTTCAAGGCGTACCGCCAGGCCCCGGTAGCTCAGTTGGAAGAGCACTCGTCTGGCAAACGAGAGGTCCCAGGTTCGAATCCTGGTCGGGTAATTTTTATTTATCACATTTTTCATTTATTTCGTTAAAGTTAATTTTTCGAATAATTTTATTTTATACGATATGACTTGGGTAATTTACTGAAGTTTCAGCGGCTGTTGAAAAAAGAGCGTTTCGGTTTATGTAACACATCTCATAAAAAAAAGAGCAACAAAAAAAGAGCAAAAAAAAGAGCAACATATTTCTGTCAAGCAAGCCCAACCATAAGTTTGTCTAAGCGGAATGGGAACACTTAAGCAACAAATTACTACAGCCTTCTGTACTGTGTTTATCAAACTTTTAGCTGACGACAATCTTCTAATTCGCTCTTAATTCGACGTGAGTGGTTTCAAACCGTAAAATCATGCATACATTAGGCTGTTGGTAATTGTGAACATCAATATTTAAATTACTCTTATTAAGCTAACTTGTGGATACCTGAACACGATTTAATACATCTAAAAAAAGTACTTTTAAAAAGTACCTACATCTAAATATGTACTTTTACCAAAGCATCCATGAAAGAGATATTAGGCCGCATCCCGACCACACGCGATCGCTCAGCACACTCCACACTCCTCACCCATATCTAACACGAATCTAGCTCGCCGCTAACAAGCGTTAAGATTTACTGTGTATACAGGGTGACTGGTGAAGAGTTTTACATACTGAAGGAGAGCACTCTGTACTAGATTCGGGTCATAATTATGTAACAAAAGTGTTACTTAATTTTTCACTACAATTTCCTATAAATAAATAAAGTTTAGTGTCTATCTAATTTACTTATGCCTGAGTCAATCGCGGCATGTGACCTACTGCGGATCGCCGCCAACGCTACTGTAACCAAGCGCTGCGTATTCAATTCTTCAACTTTCGGTTAAGTTTATTCGGTAAATAATTAATATAATTTTTTTATTATAATATTATCTCTCTGCATTCATGATCTCAAATTATCACGTCCTCGAATTTCAAAACTAACCCACCAGTCACCCTGTACAATTTGAGTCTTATTTAACACATCAATAGATCGCAAATCGATTAGTCGCCTTTTAAACTGAGTATACTTACTATCTCTTCTCAACGAAGTTATCTCACGGCATACGCATCACGTTCATTTCTAAAACCGCTCATTTTAAATATCTTTTATATTATTTAGGTACTACAACAACTTTGTCAACATTAATTTCCGATTATAACTTCAGAATCCCTTAAATAAGCCCCGTCCGAAGTTTTACTAAAACTCATGCTTAAGTAATATTTCATTTTGTCATCCATTAAGAACCCATCGATCTTTTGGATAAAAAAGCTTAATAAATTCATTAGTTGCGTGTCGCTTTATTCATGAGCGAGTCATCCATCTTCTGAAACATCACCATTAGCTGTAATTCTAGATTCTAGTTATTTCAGAATGAAGATTCGAAGAACACATACGACGCATTCTGAATCCTGATTGCCTATTATAATGAACGAAAAGCGGGTTTTGTAAGAAAATCCCGATATAACCTCGTAAAAACAAAAACTCGTTACGAACTGAATACATAAGGTCACATTACATAGACTATAGGGGGATCGCTCCGCTTTATATCTTTATTTTTTGGACGATAAACATCTGCTTTACAGTTTGTTTATAAAGCTGCATTTTCATCCTTAGTATCTACGGGATAAGCTACACTTTTGGAGTTCAGACTATTCCGTGTACATCACTTTCAATTTTGTTGTGAACGTCGTCAAGTCTGATTGCACGCTCCACTGAATCTCTACGCACTCTCGTTCAAATTAATTTTATTAAAACTCTCTTTTTATATAAACCAGCTAAATTGAACCTTAGTCCATTAAGTTAAGCCTTGATAAATTTCTAAAAGGGTAGAGTTTAACTTTGAAATAAAACACGTATATTTTTTACATAATTGTATTCATCAAGTATACCAGTTTATTATAAACATATTGCGATGAATATATTGATTCTGTACATTTAATATCAAAGTAAACTATAAAATGTATATGGTAATGTAAATATATAACATTTAATGATCTATTTAATGTTTGGCACCGACAAACGATACAGCTAGTACCGGTAATGGACGAAAATGTGATACGAGTACAAACACTAGGTACTGGTGACGCGGGTATCGATACAGTATCTGTTCCAAGGTAATATCGTTACGTTCCGTCGAGCGAGAACAATTTCAACCCTACATTGTTTTTATCAGGTTTCTTTTAGGGTGTTGCCTCAATGCATGGATCAATTCAAAAGTGAATATACCTACTAAAATTCTATTACAGCAAAAACTTTCACAAACTTCATTCCGAATGCTATTAAAAAAATGACAGCGCCAAAGAACTTTGTAATTAAGTTGTCAACTCCCCAGCGATCCTTAATTACTACAGCTTGAATTTGATGGGCAACATCTCTGCGATTTACAGAAAGATATAAAATACTTCCATCAATAAAAACACTCTTAAAGACATTAAGTGCTTTGGACGAAGAAAGGTCGCGTTTTTGTTTTAACGATTCGAATTAGGAAGGTTTTCAAAATTGGAACTTTTCCCTCGGATGTTGATCTTGCGGTGTTCTACGTAATGTGCGCCATTTTGTTGCTCCACGAAAACAAGCGTAATGGACAGCAATTGGCGAGAGTATCGTTTTCATGAGGTCCGATTTATTTAATCTGCTATCGTTTGCGTTTCATTTCAACTTTTTGAGTGATAAACTTTTTGCTTTTACAGCTTTTTAATTTTTTTTTGTTCTATTGAAGTTAAAATCAGGACCGTGAACATTTGTTTACAGGTAAACTATTTGAATGTATCTTTTTATTAACTTGAAATATAAGTAAAGACAATTTTTAACGAAAAATTAAGTGAAAAAACTTTACAAACTTAAATATTTTTAGAATAGTATAAGGTCAAAGAAAAATAACTTTTTTATTTTCTTGAATAAGTATTTCTAAAGTTCACTTTTTCCAGTTTCAGGCTTCCTGTTTCGAATCGATTGACTTGTGTGTAGTTAAGTAATTAAATAAATAAACAAAACATGAAAAAACTGATCACATTAATTGTGGTAAGACCCTAACTTTATCATATCCGATATTGTCTGCGCACCTTTTTGTTCAGCAGTAAACAGGATCGAGTAATAACTCCCGGCGATTTTCGATACGACCGTGTTTACATCCTTCCTACAACATTTTTCTCTTAATTCCCACGTACTTCCAGAAAAAGAATGTTTGTTCTTTCTAGAACTTTCGCAATTTGGGGGCGTTGTAAATCTTCTCTCAGCAACTCGACTGAATTAATCATTGCTGTTTTATTTAGCGATTTATGTATCGATAACCACGTCGTCTATGTACATACAAATAATACAGGAGCGGGGCCTTGGTGCACGTTCTACGTACTAATATAGAAGAGTTTATAACATATGCATGTGGAGAAAAAAAGATTTGCGTATTTATAATAGCCAAGTTTTCTAAGAAAGGGAATTCTATTTCGATCTAATGGATGACATGCAAGAAAGGACAAAGATTGAAAGATAGCGTCGAAGAAAGAAGGGTCTAGAGCTTCTACGAGTCTACTTCGAATTCCGCGATGGACGGATGGTTACATATTCCTTCACAGGTACATAAAATGAATTATTCAACTTTCATAAAATTTATAACTTTTGTCTCGAACATATTCATTTCAATTGACAATGATTCGTTTAGACGGTACAAAAATACATCTTCCCTAAAAATACATCTAGCTAACTAAATTATCAAACTGTTTTTAAATTCTCATATTTGTTTTTTAAATATTTAATCTCTTTATGACATCCGTGGCCGCCGCTCCATGTGTATCACAATTTATAACAACAATAACTATTTAGAAAACAAAATAAACAGCGATAGTATTAAATGAAGATTTAAGATCAGACAGAGAAGAATAGAAAGGAAGGTAAGGAAGATAACAATTAACACTCAAGCAACAAATATTTATAAAAACATCGACTTTTTCATTTAAATTTGTTTTCTAACTTACACTACTACACTAGATTTCGCTTTGATTCATACAAAATGTAGCTCACACTCACGAGCATCTATAAAATTGACATCGAAGTTTACATGATCGATTTTAAGCTATAATACATCGATATTAGGTTTAGTTTTAAGAATTTGACATCTATATTACGTGTTATACATGTAGGTACATTGCCAGCACAATACTTACTTAATATAAAAGGTTCGAGTTGCTCACGATACTGTTTTGCAAATTCGTTTAAACAGTGTCATGGCAACTTTGATGATAAACTACATTTTTTTTATTCCGCACCGGACACATATCACTTACTTGCTAAATTTTCGTGCTTGAATAGTCTACACAATAAATAAAGGTTCATATTTATGATATATCTGAAAATTTTCACTAAAAATATCAACAATTTGGCACATTTTTTTCCTGTTTACGAATCCTAGAAAGTAAGAAATACAGAGAAAATGACCGCAAGCACAGCAGTCGGGTGAAGAAGAAACAAACTTAGCAAGTGATTCATTACACGATCTGTTTCACTAAATACTTAATCGTAAGAGTATTTTAGACACAAATATAACAATGTCAGACTAGAGATAAAAATGGACAAAAGTTTCGTAATAGACAACAAATTAGTTCCTTATAATATGTAGCTTACTCAATAGACATCATCGCATTCTTTTATAAAAATGAAGTTACGTGTCTATTTCTCATAAACGGTTAATAGAAAAGATGTTAATTTCCTATTCGGGATAAAAACAAGTACCCGCAAACCATTCGTTGTAAAATTTCTGCTACAAACTATCTTTCCTTCTTGACTACTTTAAGTCAACAGCAGATAAATGCCTACTTACCGCTTATAAAATCATTTTCCACACCCGAATCTTAATACTTCCACCATCACATTCAACGGCTAAGATGATCAACTTATCACCTAAACAAGGAACATCACCACGACAATATTTTACAGATCACTGCGCCAGACCAAACATCACTAATAAAAATAGATTCCTCTGTCAGAATTTATTTCAAAAACGCAAGGTTTTACAATAAACATAAATCGTTGTTAATGAGGCAGTTAAAATATTGCTTGTTACGTTCCTAAAATGAATTCCGACGTTAGTGACGCTTAAAAACTTATATTCACGTGAGATTATAAGCTCCATCAAGCGCCATCAGCGCTTAGCTAATTGCGCTGCTAATAGCACAGCTGGTAGAAGAAGTCCTGATGTGGTGGTTGGGGCAGCATCATGCAGTGCTCTAAGCGCTGGCGGTGCTTGACCGCGTGAGGGGAACACGGCTACTGCTCCTCCAGAAGCAGTGGCTGCAATGCACCAGCGCTCGGCAGGGTCGGGAACAACCAGCACGGCTCGCCAGCAATGCGCGATGTCGGGGGAGAGTTCAGCGGCCGCGACTGTGGGCCCACCTCCCGGCGTGAGCCAGTACACACGCACGCCGCGCCCGCAAGCCGCGCACTCGAGCCGCCACCCGCCCTCGGCTTCTACTGCGCTGACGAACTTCGCTGTTGCACTGCCTGGTGACAATCAATACTTTCTTAAGAAGATAATTGGTATACCACGGTAACCAGGATCAATATCAGTTTGGTTTTATGTGTGAAGGAGTCAAAAAACTCAAAAGCAAATAAATTTTATGGAAAGGGAACTCGGCTTTGTGTTTTTGCAGACGAGTGAAGAGCATTTTTTATTGGTTTTAAGGAGCCTATTTTGAAGGACTATTTTGAATTTCCTTGAAAGGTTAGCTAATTTTGCAACCACCCAGTTTACCTATACAATTTTACATGATGTGGCCTGATAATGTTGAATTTTCCATTTTCGAGTTGTTTTTGACTCTCTATTTTGACTAAGTTGCCCACAAAACAAGAAAATTTCAACACGATATCTTCCGGTTTACTAATTAACTAAAATAAAAATTTCTGAATACATTTCCGATAAAAAATATAAAACTCAACAAAATTCCAATTAGCTTTTAAAACCCGCAGCATTTCTAGATTTTTAAATATAATTCAGTGCCGCGGTAATTAGCAGAGATTCATCACGACGCAGCCAGCGCCTCATTGCGCTGCAGCGGAGTGCGATTCTTAGAATATACATTGCATCTAGTTGCAGTTACTAGTCAAAAACTATGATTTGCGTACAAGTTTTTTTGCTTCATTACAAGAGATACATGTCAGGTATGAATTTTTAGGTAAGTTCGATGTTTATCGTATAATTTCAATGACGAAAAAAAAGTACCTTTTTTAAAATTCGAAAATTTCAAAAACAAAATAGAATCATGTCTTTTTTTTATATTGCGACTCGAATGACTTCACAACTATAAAATACTTACAAAGGCCACATATGTATATGAAACTCAAGAGTTAATATAGGGATTGCATATCTGTATTACATAGAAGATATCGTTTTCTGATACTAAATGACAAACTCATCTCACAGTGTCCCACTGGTTTGCTTATGGCAACGATCTTTTCCAATCAAAATTCTCCAATTGTGCTCTTGGAAACAATAGTTGCCAAATATGATTTTTGATTAAACGACTCAGTACCCTATTTTGTAGTATCTAAGGTCCACTTAAAAATATTTTAAACTATAGAAAATGAATTTATCGATCATTGAAACGTAAAATGACTTAATTGCAAAACAAATTTCCTATAAAAAATACGAAGTTAAGTTTCGAGTAGCCATTTTGTGTTATATGCTCGCAGAATTCAATATTGATTTTATAAAGGTTTAACTATCAAAGTAATTGTTGTTTTATTTTTAGCAGGTTGTATGATTTTTATATTTTTTAAAAATTACATAAAATTATTTACCTATGGCGCATTTTTTCTCACAATTTCAATTTATTTGACTACAACCGGAAAAATATGCTCGAACTTAACTAAGCCTAACGTTTGATAAATAACACAACATTATTTTATTCCTCATTTTATTGTCTACACAACAAAGTATTTATAGTTACTCCAGGCCACTTGTTTCGATTATAAATCATGTTTTACTAAGCGAGTGGTAAAAATAAAAAAAATATACGATCGGCATAAATTTCCCCAAATTGAACCTTAATAGCAAGAAACAAAGATCTTCCAAAAACAAACAAACGATCCGCACGCTCAAGTTTGAACTTTACCAGCTTAGGATCAAGACTCACCAGTAACAGACAGAGTGACTCGCTTCAGTTCGGCCAGTGCTCGTGCGTCGCTACTGCGCGCTCCGATGCAGCGGTACTCCCCGCCCTCTTCATACAACGCTCCGGATATACCTGGTTGATACATTACATCAGTCAGTCAATAGCACTTTATTGCCCAAAAAGGTATCAAATAAATAAAAATCCTAATATTTAATTAACACTGAATCAAAACGGATGATGGGAACGCATAGGATCCTGTGCATTCGATGTACCTAACAGGTGCAGCAAAGTTCCTCCCGATCCGTACAAAAATGGGTGACAAAACAATTCAAAGGCAAAAAAAAACAAAATCCTAAATACTTACGTATACTTGAAATTTTCCCACTCTTATTGTGTTTCATAAATTTTTATTTTACACAATTATTTGTATTATTATCCTCAATTTGTAAGTGCCACTCTAAGGATTTTTTTCGCAACTCATTGATACCTACCTATGTAAAAAGGAATATTGAGGGATCCAACAAAACGCTGCCAAAATTGCCTAATTTCAAAATGTACGCACGTTATAGGCAGAGTTGGGAACGTTGGGAAAGTCTAGAAATAAGGAAATAAATAGAAAAACGAGTAGATACTTTTTTTTTTTTCATCGAGCTATTAAAAATCGTAGAACTCTTTTACTGCACACGTAAAATTAAGCGTTGATCGTTGTTTACATACGTGGTGTATTTCTTAAAGCCTATTTTATCGACGTAAATCCTGATGAAATATGTACAAGGATTTAGACTATCTTAAGTGTAAATCGAGACTTTGCCTTCGTTTGGAGCTTTAGATCAAGTTCTCAGGCCAATTCAGTGTAAAAGAGTTATAAACATCCATTCATCCAGTGATTCGTCCACACAAACATTGACGTTTCTAATAGAAGTAGAATTAATAGCGAAACTTGTTGTAATTTCCGTTTTCCGAGAACGATTAAGAAAAGGAATGTCTTCGTGGATGTTTTTGTAACGAGAATAATATATATATTTTTTTCTCTTTTAGTTCTAACAACAAAAATTAGGTTTAAATTACTTTTATAGCATGTAAAAGGTGAATATTTAGCTACATATTAACATTGTTCTGTAAAAAATAAATTGAATTTATTTAATTAATTCCTAAATCTAATTTACATCTTACAAACAATAATGTTCGACCACATAATCTCAATTTTTTTTGTAGATGTAGTTGAAATAAGTGGCTTATAGGTTACGCTCTGGTTCCTGGTTACTTCCTTTCTAAAAATTTTTGATATTTTGCTAAGAAATTAAAATCCTCAAATCGTATGTATGTGCTACAATAGAAGACGTTCAGCATATTCCTATGAAGTACAGAAAGTACAGCTTCTAAAGACGCGCCGTTGTCCAAGAACTCCACATTAACTTGCTGGACGTTGAAAGAGAATTCTGGAGAAACCTACTTCCGATTCCGCCATGATGTTCTATCTCATAGCAAATAAGCAATAATATTTTGGAATAATTATTTTTTTATAAGTTTGTTAATTTGTCACTTTGGTTCCACCTAACTAGCGCGTTCAACTTTCCTTAAAAAATAAAAAGAAAAAAAAAACTTAAAAAGATTTTACATATATAATTCCTTTTCACCTTGTAAATTTAGTTTACATTGAAACTTTCATACATACATAGCTTCACGCCTATACGGAGTAAGCAGAACACTAGAGACTATAAAAAGTTCTGATGTCACGTTTGACATGTTTGGAGGAATCATAAAGATGAAGAGAGACTATTATAGTACAGAGGGCCAGCCTATCGCCCGTAAAAATGGCTATGAAACCTCTGTCCCTTCTACAGTTGCCCGGTAAGAGAAGTAGCTAGTACATGTTTTTCTTTCGAGATCCATCCAAACTTTCACATTTCTAATAACTCACCCAGGGCGCCGTGCGCGCGCGCCGAGCCCGCCGGCATCCAGCGAGACGCGTTGTGCGACAGCACGCGCCGCCACCAGCAGCCCACGCTGCCTGTGGTGACAAACAAGCGATTGTGAACTCTATTTCTTATAATATAGGGATTAGTTAGACGGATTTATATAATACATTTTAAGGTAAGAAGTCATACAAATGGACTGCAAACTCTATTTAATAGGAGATAGGGTTCAGATGGATTGAATAGCATATTATTGTAATCCGGCATTCAGCGCTACGCGTCGCCACTAGCACCCCACGCTGTTTGCACCGAGTAAACAATAAGACGTATTTATCAGTTTATAATTTTATTCAATGTCAAGCGAATGTAAAATTTATTTATTGGGTGTTAGAGTTTAGACGGATTTTATAGCGTATTATTGTATTTGACATGTTATCCTGAAAAGCCTTTTTGTCACATCACGCGCCGCAACCAGTAGCCAAAATATCATGTAAATACCAAATCTGCAGCAAGGAGCATCTTTCTTTTAATAGGAAATGCTATAACTACTCCATAACTCAATCTAGTTACTAGACCTTTGCATTGGCATGCAATATTTCAGAGCTTTTAGGAACTTTGCTTGAAGTCGTTATAAGTTATGTGTATGAGTCACATAATGTGGACTCCAGATAACGCTGCAATAATCTAACACACTACTAACATGTTATGTCGCACTTTTGATGTAGAGGAGAACAGGTATGGTTGTCTCACGGGTTGGTTGTCAAAACTGTCATAACATAAAACTGAATAAATGAATATTTCAATAACAAGCGGCGAAGAAGTGCAAGAGCGCTTCACCTCAGATACTCAGGTGAAGCGGAGAGGGAGGTGTCGCTCTTGCGCTTCTTCGGCGTTTATTTTATGATAATTGTGATAAACAACCCGTGTGACAACCATCCCCGTTCTCCCCGACTTGGGGTCATGGAAATGCCTCATTTCGACATAATCAGCTAGAAAACACCCACTACACACAAAGAATCCCCGAAGGTTCTCGACATTCGCGCCATCGGTTCATCTGTGCTGCGTCGCCCAGGACATGGTCGAGAACTTTACTACCCCAATGGCATACTTACTCTACAAGGCGTTTCAAGGCTATGGGACATCAAGGGAAAGTACCTTAAATAAAGTAAACAGAGTAATTTGCTGCAAGAAGACTTTATGTAATTTTTTAATGTTAGTAATTCTGCATTTAAAGATTTCACGTGAATTTCGACTTTTTTTCCTCTAGCAGTTTCATGTATGTTTTTAATTTGATAAAAATAATTAATTTTACGTTGATCCTTCCTCTTAAAGACTTATATGTCCATTCTTTCGATTGGCTTCATAAAAGTTAGGGTGGTTTTTTAAGTTTGAGTCTGTTCAATTCCTTGACAAAGCAAGTAATTTAAATTTACTTTAGAAACGGGACATTAACCATGTTTGTTTATTATTTTAAGTTCTAGATATTTTGGCACTGTTACAAGCGCCATGATCACGACGACGGTTCTAAATCAGAATATCCCGCTGCTAAAGACCATGACAGTTTAAAAACTTATAAAGCAAGTAATTTTTATAAAATCTTTTAACGCAGAATTACTACTATCAAAAAATCATATTAAGTCCTACAGCAAAATACTCTATCTACGACATTTATGGTACTTTCCCTTGCTGTCCTATAGCCCTGAGACGCCCCGTACACTAAGTAAATATAGGTGTAAGACAGCTTTATATAGAGGAAAGTTGCAGACGCTGGAGCATCGTCGTAAGGTTGCTTGTTTGACAGTATTTTATCGGCTACATTTTGGTGAGTGTGCGAGTGCTCTTTTTGACCAAATTGAACCCACCCCTTTTTACCACCGGACTACTAGACGCAGACAGAACTTCCATTCCTATATAGTGGATTTAGCAAGAAGTCGAACAAAACGCTTCGATAGTTCCTTTTTGGTACGGATTGCCAGGGAGTGGAACAATCTGCCTGCGTCTGTTTTTCCTGACCACTACAGTCCTGGAACTTTTAAGTGTCGAGTGAATAGGTTTCTCGTGGATGGACGTGTAACACCATAGTCTTCATGCGCACTTTCCATCAGGTGGCATGGAAGGCAAACGTCCTATCCTATAGAGATAAACGTCCTATAGAGATATTAACAAGTGGTCAGATCCTTAAAAATTCACAAGTATATACGTTAAAGAACAATAATAAATATAAAACGAATTTGCTTTCGTAAAGTTTTTCCGGTATTTAGCTTTTTATTAAACTATATCATGCTGTGTGTACTTTGTTAGGCTTACATCCTAGTCTAATATTAAATATATTGGAAACCTATAATTTACCTAAACCTATATTATTTATAATTTACTAAAACCTATATTAACCTATATTTTAAATGAAAATGAAGAATAAATTGTATTTCCTAAATATGTTACTTTATAATACTTATGTTTACCAGTTTTTACATGCTGTGTGTACTTTTTAGGCTAACATTCTAGTTTAAGACTCATTTTGTTAAAAACCACTTATCTGTTATACGATTGTGCGCTGTATGTACACTTAAGAAAATAAATAAATAAATAAAATATCCTTACAATTTAAAAAAAAGGACGTTTACGGAGAAGCAGCTGACCTTTAGGGCAGTTGAGCTGCACGCTGCCGCCCAGCGGCACGTCGACGCGCGCGTGCGGCGCCGGCGCCGGCGGCTCCTCCGACACGCCGCCCTCCGGCTCCTCGGGCGCTTCTGTACGGGATACAGCACTCGTTGGGACATATGGAACGTTTCTTGCCCATGGTACTATCGTAGTCCTACTGGTAGGTCCACGGGCATATTTTTTGCCCGTGGTTCTATCAAATTACCCATAGTCCTACCGATAGTACCACGGGCAACTGTATTTGCCCATCGTCCTATTCAAACCAAAAGTAAACCTTTATGGAGAAAGATATGATAAAAAATGGCAATAATGTATTATTTTCGCTTCATAAAGTAAAATCTTATTAATTTTATTAAATTAAGTTATTAATTTTAAAAAAAGGTCGCCAAATTTGGCTAAAAACAACTATTTTATAATTCAAATAGTGATGGAATTGTTAAATTCAGAATAAGTGTTGGACCTGCATTGATTAGCTACGCTGATATTATGTAATAAATAATTATTGAGGTACCTAAGTAGAAGTGTATTTTTTGTTATATTTTTTTTATAAATGACAATAAATTTTATTTATGTACACAATTTTGTTCTTATACATAGTAGGAATGGACGCACCATGGGACAAAACATTTGTCTTGGTCCTACTCAACCAGTAGGTCCACCGTCAATATCTATCTTCTAATATATAAAATTCTCGTGTCACAGTTTTCGTTGCCATACTCCTCCGAAACGGCTTGACCGATTTTGATGAAATTTTTTGTGCTTATCCGGTATCTATGAGAATCGGCCAACATCTATTTTTTTTTATTTATATGGCAAAACAACGTTTGCCGGGTCAGCTAGTAATATAACAAATTAATATAAATATTATAAATGACTTACTGATCGGACCACGGCCAAAAAAATATGCCCGTGAACCTACGCGATAGAACCACGGGCAACAAACGATAAAGAAGGCCTTCGTGATGCAGTGGTCTAGGACACTATTACGTAAATCGTAAGGTCACGGGTTCGATGCCCGAGGGTCGACTTATTATGACGACTTTTGTTCTTTGGAAAACCCCGTATGTAGTTCGTCTTGGGTGCTATATTATTCACCACGGTCATTAAGGTTGGTGACACAAAAAGTATATATTACATTTCTCAGAACTTCTTGGTACCAAGTTAACTTAACCAATAGTTACTGTATAACAATAAAATGCAACTAATTATCAGCCAGTTGGTAACTGCATCCAAAGACGCAGCACAGCAATGTAGTGCAACCTGTGTGCAACACGCACGGCTATGCCATCATAATGAATGGAAGAAGACGGAGAGTCAGTTTTTATCTAAACTCATATGCTTTGAAGCATAAAATAAATGGATTTTGTGCTGTTATTGAAAAAATATACAATTCTTTTCATCATCATGAACACAAGCCGGGAAACTCCCCTAAGATTCTCCACATCGCTCTATACTTCGCTGTCAATATTACAGGAGTTAACCGAAGATCTTGACTAGATTTTCGGTCCATCTTGAGGACTCTTACCAACAACGCTGCATCTCCCAGTGCGTGGATAATATAAATAATTTCTTTCCTGTATCTTCTGTCTTAATCCCCGACCGTTACTCGGTCAGATTGTCGGGTTCTTCTGCCTAGGCGTGTAGCGTATTAAATGCTCAATAATTATTTATTCATTTCATATACTTAGAATAAGAAGAATTTTTACTATCCACGAACTGGGAGATGCAGCGTTGTTGATAAGTTGGAGCGAAAATCTCGTCAAGTTCACCGGGAAACGCTGAATGTTGACAGCACAGTGTATTTTTTCTACGTATAAATAATGACCTCCGACATTGAGGTAGTATCCGATGGAGGAGTACTCCTGCGCCAGCCACGTGGCGCGGCAGCGGTACCAGCCGGCGTGCGGCGCGCGCAGCGAGCGCCAGCGCACCGTGGCCGCGCCCGGGCCGCCCTCCCACTCCGCGCCCGCCGCGGCGTCGCCGACGTCGCCGGACCTGCTCAACAAGGAAGAATACAAACATTTACGCGTAGTTCAAAAGAGGCTGCGTCGCTAGTGTCAGATAGAAAAACTGCTATGGCACATGTCATAAAAAGATTTCCATATATGTTATTTTCTTTAATACGATATAACAATAAAACAGTTACCTATTTCGTACATGTCACTCTTTTAACTCGATAAGCGATGAAACTGAAATTGATTTATTTTATGATAGCATTGTTTCACTGAAACGAACATTGGCAACTAAATTGTTTGATAAGTACAACGAGGACTAGGGACACAAAGGCTAAAATAGTTCTTATAAGAATACTTAACTTATTTAGTTTGCACATGAACTGATGTTTTCGGATTGATTTGCTTTCTGTATTAGATTTTTGTTTAGGTTAGGTTATCGTTCACATCTTGATTTATTACTTAAATATTTTTAAAAACTGTTTGTGAAAACTTGTTACTTGCTTTAGTTACATATTTGTTATTTACTCATATTATATATTAAGCTGTTAGTTTTCCAATAAAAAAAATAAAAGAAAAAGAAAATAAACGTACCCACATATTTATTTAGTATCTATCGCTCAATGGAAAAATATAAGGATACGGCACCACAACTTTTTTTACAAATAGTCGTTGTTGATGAACCTAGCTACAATGACGCGGCATTTCATTGACAATACTACGACGTACATACTACAAGACGCTTTGTAGTAGCGCGTAGTGGTCTTTATTTTAATAGTATTCATTCATAATTTAGAGTGACCACGCTTTGCTTAATATGTTAGCGAATATATTAATTTCCTTGTAAAAAATACATACCTTATTTTTGCTAAAATCGTTTCTACAAATGATCGTTATTGTTTAAAAAAATTGGCCAGTGACAAAAACACCTGTTAGTGAACTGTAGAGTGAATTTACCAAAAAGTCGAACAAAGCGATTCGACTTTTTTGATACGAGTTGCGAAGGTCTGAAACAAACTATCGCATGTGTTTTTCCAGACCACTTTTACAGTGTGGTAAACAAAGCTATTAAATAAATATGTATTTTTGACAGAGTGGTTACTATGGTGAATCCCGGTTCCATTCAAACATGCCCCTCGTCTCCACATGCGTATATTTATGTACGCACGCACGACTTTATTAAATAGATAGGACTGACCCGTACTTTCTGTTCATGTAGGGTCACCTTAGAAATTTTCTACTGTTTATGTATACAAGTGTTTTCAAATGTGACTAATCCCATTGACCGCTTGGTAATAGCATCCTTCCGAGACCGCCTGGATAACGAACACTCTTCTTATAAAATTTATCCCTAAATATCGTCGCAGCGGTAATGTGCTCCGGCAATATTTTATGAGGTGCCAATTCTTTCCTAACTCGTACTGTCATCTTCAACTTCATCTTTTTTTACCATCAGATGAGGTTGAGGTAAAAGCGGGGAAGTAACAAATTCTATTAAAACCATCTCAGTGTTTCAAGTGTAAAAGCGCTGAAACTTCCTTAGTTCCATCCGCGCGAGTGTATCCAACAGGTCACTTTTATATGGTAACTCACCCGTACCCACGTGACGTAATTCCTTCCTGACACACAGAGGAACATTTATATTTGATGGTTCAAAGTCTTTAAAGAATAGAATGAGTCTTTACATATCTGGTATCATTATTATGATTGCGCAGCCACCAAGCTCACGCGGCCGGTTAGCAGACAGACTTACTCAAATATCTATGAATACAATAGAATGAATAATTGATTGAATCGGGCGTTACTTTTCTGAAATCCATCACAACTGCTATGACTAAGTTCGGCGGTGGTTGTTGCACCCTGAGCATGCTTCTGATTGAAGCGAAACACGTGTCGGTGGTAGCTTATAGTTTGGGTTATAGTTCCAAGTGTGTGTTCATAGGGAGGGAGGGCGGCGAACTATCGCACGAAAATCCTCCATCAGTAGTGCAAGTGCGAATTGAGGAATTAGCAAGGTAGCCGAAGGTAACTTGGTTACAGTAACAGAGGGGTCCTCACTTGGTGTCGTTGCTGTGGTCGCGCAGCCACCAGGCGCCCCGCCCACAGCACGGTAACCTAAGGTAACTTGGTTACAGTAACAGAGGGGTCCTCACTTGGTGTCGTTGCTGTGGTCGCGCAGCCACCAGGCGCCCCGCCCACAGCACGGTAACCTAAGGTAACTTGGTTACAGTAACAGAGGGGTCCTCACTTGGTGTCGTTGCTGTGGTCGCGCAGCCACCAGGCGCCCCGCCCACAGCACGGTAACCTAAGGTAACTTGGTTACAGTAACAGAGGGGTCCTCACTTGGTGTCGTTGCTGTGGTCGCGCAGCCACCAGGCGCCCCGCCCACAGCACGGTAACCTAAGGTAACTTGGTTACAGTAACAGAGGGGTCCTCACTTGGTGTCGTTGCTGTGGTCGCGCAGCCACCAGGCGCCCCGCCCACAGCACGGTAACCTAAGGTAACTTGGTTACAGTAACAGAGGGGTCCTCACTTGGTGTCGTTGCTGTGGTCGCGCAGCCACCAGGCGCCCCGCCCACAGCACGGTAACCTAAGGTAACTTGGTTACAGTAACAGAGGGGTCCTCACTTGGTGTCGTTGCTGTGGTCGCGCAGCCACCAGGCGCCCCGCCCACAGCACGGTAACCTAAGGTAACTTGGTTACAGTAACAGAGGGGTCCTCACTTGGTGTCGTTGCTGTGGTCGCGCAGCCACCAGGCGCCCCGCCCACAGCACGGTAACCTAAGGTAACTTGGTTACAGTAACAGAGGGGTCCTCACTTGGTGTCGTTGCTGTGGTCGCGCAGCCACCAGGCGCCCCGCCCACAGCACGGTAACCTAAGGTAACTTGGTTACAGTAACAGAGGGGTCCTCACTTGGTGTCGTTGCTGTGGTCGCGCAGCCACCAGGCGCCCCGCCCACAGCACGGTAACCTAAGGTAACTTGGTTACAGTAACAGAGGGGTCCTCACTTGGTGTCGTTGCTGTGGTCGCGCAGCCACCAGGCGCCCCGCCCACAGCACGGTAACCTAAGGTAACTTGGTTACAGTAACAGAGGGGTCCTCACTTGGTGTCGTTGCTGTGGTCGCGCAGCCACCAGGCGCCCCGCCCACAGCACGGTAACCTAAGGTAACTTGGTTACAGTAACAGAGGGGTCCTCACTTGGTGTCGTTGCTGTGGTCGCGCAGCCACCAGGCGCCCCGCCCACAGCACGGTAACCTAAGGTAACTTGGTTACAGTAACAGAGGGGTCCTCACTTGGTGTCGTTGCTGTGGTCGCGCAGCCACCAGGCGCCCCGCCCACAGCACGGTAACCTAAGGTAACTTGGTTACAGTAACAGAGGGGTCCTCACTTGGTGTCGTTGCTGTGGTCGCGCAGCCACCAGGCGCCCCGCCCACAGCACGGTAACCTAAGGTAACTTGGTTACAGTAACAGAGGGGTCCTCACTTGGTGTCGTTGCTGTGGTCGCGCAGCCACCAGGCGCCCCGCCCACAGCACGGTAACCTAAGGTAACTTGGTTACAGTAACAGAGGGGTCCTCACTTGGTGTCGTTGCTGTGGTCGCGCAGCCACCAGGCGCCCCGCCCACAGCACGGTAACCTAAGGTAACTTGGTTACAGTAACAGAGGGGTCCTCACTTGGTGTCGTTGCTGTGGTCGCGCAGCCACCAGGCGCCCCGCCCACAGCACGGTAACCTAAGGTAACTTGGTTACAGTAACAGAGGGGTCCTCACTTGGTGTCGTTGCTGTGGTCGCGCAGCCACCAGGCGCCCCGCCCACAGCACGGTAACCTAAGGTAACTTGGTTACAGTAACAGAGGGGTCCTCACTTGGTGTCGTTGCTGTGGTCGCGCAGCCACCAGGCGCCCCGCCCACAGCACGGTAACCTAAGGTAACTTGGTTACAGTAACAGAGGGGTCCTCACTTGGTGTCGTTGCTGTGGTCGCGCAGCCACCAGGCGCCCCGCCCACAGCACGGTAACCTAAGGTAACTTGGTTACAGTAACAGAGGGGTCCTCACTTGGTGTCGTTGCTGTGGTCGCGCAGCCACCAGGCGCCCCGCCCACAGCACGGTAACCTAAGGTAACTTGGTTACAGTAACAGAGGGGTCCTCACTTGGTGTCGTTGCTGTGGTCGCGCAGCCACCAGGCGCCCCGCCCACAGCACGGTAACCTAAGGTAACTTGGTTACAGTAACAGAGGGGTCCTCACTTGGTGTCGTTGCTGTGGTCGCGCAGCCACCAGGCGCCCCGCCCACAGCACGGTAACCTAAGGTAACTTGGTTACAGTAACAGAGGGGTCCTCACTTGGTGTCGTTGCTGTGGTCGCGCAGCCACCAGGCGCCCCGCCCACAGCACGGTAACCTAAGGTAACTTGGTTACAGTAACAGAGGGGTCCTCACTTGGTGTCGTTGCTGTGGTCGCGCAGCCACCAGGCGCCCCGCCCACAGCACGGTAACCTAAGGTAACTTGGTTACAGTAACAGAGGGGTCCTCACTTGGTGTCGTTGCTGTGGTCGCGCAGCCACCAGGCGCCCCGCCCACAGCACGGTAACCTAAGGTAACTTGGTTACAGTAACAGAGGGGTCCTCACTTGGTGTCGTTGCTGTGGTCGCGCAGCCACCAGGCGCCCCGCCCACAGCACGGTAACCTAAGGTAACTTGGTTACAGTAACAGAGGGGTCCTCACTTGGTGTCGTTGCTGTGGTCGCGCAGCCACCAGGCGCCCCGCCCACAGCACGGTAACCTAAGGTAACTTGGTTACAGTAACAGAGGGGTCCTCACTTGGTGTCGTTGCTGTGGTCGCGCAGCCACCAGGCGCCCCGCCCACAGCACGGTAACCTAAGGTAACTTGGTTACAGTAACAGAGGGGTCCTCACTTGGTGTCGTTGCTGTGGTCGCGCAGCCACCAGGCGCCCCGCCCACAGCACGGTAACCTAAGGTAACTTGGTTACAGTAACAGAGGGGTCCTCACTTGGTGTCGTTGCTGTGGTCGCGCAGCCACCAGGCGCCCCGCCCACAGCACGGTAACCTAAGGTAACTTGGTTACAGTAACAGAGGGGTCCTCACTTGGTGTCGTTGCTGTGGTCGCGCAGCCACCAGGCGCCCCGCCCACAGCACGGTAACCTAAGGTAACTTGGTTACAGTAACAGAGGGGTCCTCACTTGGTGTCGTTGCTGTGGTCGCGCAGCCACCAGGCGCCCCGCCCACAGCACGGTAACCTAAGGTAACTTGGTTACAGTAACAGAGGGGTCCTCACTTGGTGTCGTTGCTGTGGTCGCGCAGCCACCAGGCGCCCCGCCCACAGCACGGTAACCTAAGGTAACTTGGTTACAGTAACAGAGGGGTCCTCACTTGGTGTCGTTGCTGTGGTCGCGCAGCCACCAGGCGCCCCGCCCACAGCACGGTAACCTAAGGTAACTTGGTTACAGTAACAGAGGGGTCCTCACTTGGTGTCGTTGCTGTGGTCGCGCAGCCACCAGGCGCCCCGCCCACAGCACGGTAACCTAAGGTAACTTGGTTACAGTAACAGAGGGGTCCTCACTTGGTGTCGTTGCTGTGGTCGCGCAGCCACCAGGCGCCCCGCCCACAGCACGGTAACCTAAGGTAACTTGGTTACAGTAACAGAGGGGTCCTCACTTGGTGTCGTTGCTGTGGTCGCGCAGCCACCAGGCGCCCCGCCCACAGCACGGTAACCTAAGGTAACTTGGTTACAGTAACAGAGGGGTCCTCACTTGGTGTCGTTGCTGTGGTCGCGCAGCCACCAGGCGCCCCGCCCACAGCACGGTAACCTAAGGTAACTTGGTTACAGTAACAGAGGGGTCCTCACTTGGTGTCGTTGCTGTGGTCGCGCAGCCACCAGGCGCCCCGCCCACAGCACGGTAACCTAAGGTAACTTGGTTACAGTAACAGAGGGGTCCTCACTTGGTGTCGTTGCTGTGGTCGCGCAGCCACCAGGCGCCCCGCCCACAGCACGGTAACCTAAGGTAACTTGGTTACAGTAACAGAGGGGTCCTCACTTGGTGTCGTTGCTGTGGTCGCGCAGCCACCAGGCGCCCCGCCCACAGCACGGTAACCTAAGGTAACTTGGTTACAGTAACAGAGGGGTCCTCACTTGGTGTCGTTGCTGTGGTCGCGCAGCCACCAGGCGCCCCGCCCACAGCACGGTAACCTAAGGTAACTTGGTTACAGTAACAGAGGGGTCCTCACTTGGTGTCGTTGCTGTGGTCGCGCAGCCACCAGGCGCGCGCGGGCGGGTTGGCGTCCACGTCGCAGCGCAGCGCCGCGCCGCGCCCCGCCCACAGCGCCACGCCGAAGCCGGGCCAGCGCGAGATCACGAACGACGGCGGGTCTGGCAGAAACACAAGGAAATTTATTAATGTCAACTTATACAGTTTGAGAGTGTTTCGTAGCGTAATATTTCTTGCCATGTTTTTTTTTAAGCTATTGCATAGCTTCTGTCGCGGGCCTTGAGCGTGGGGATCGAATCCAGAAATTCCGTAACGAAAAAAAAAACCTAACACCCCCCCACCCTCCGACCGGCACAGCGTTGATACTTTGATTTCATTACTTTACATGCGGGCTTTAATAAACAATCAGCGCCATCTACTAGGAACTTGTGGAACTACATATTAGATCAAACATTACTGCATTAATAAAATAAATAAATAATTATAATTGCATAAGTTGATAAAAAATGCTATGCAATAGCTTTACCGCGGCAGTCTCCGAGTGCCACACGCATTTTTTGCGTTTTTTCATGCTACTTTCATTATAATACTAGCCTAGACTTATACAATATACAGTGCTATTTTTAGTCACCGACCAATTCTTTTATATCACTACAAGTATTTTTTTTTAAATTTAATAATTACTCGTAAGCATATTAACCAAAGCATGGTCGATCTAAATAATGAATGAATACCATTGAAATAAATTCGAATACGCGCTACGACAAAACATCTTGTAGTACTACTTCGTAGTATTATCAAACGTAAATAATGAAATGCCGCGTCGTAGTAGCTGTGTTCATCAACAGCGAATATCTATAAAATAGTCGCTGTTAATTATATCGTATCAAAGAAAATAACATTTTAATTTAGTTTGTGACTAAAAATAGCCCTGTGTGTATATAGGGTCGCCACATAATTATAATAATAATAATAATATAATAATATATTTATTTCCAAAAAGTAGTTACAAAGCTGAACAGGTCAATAATATTTTAATAGCAGATTAAGAATGATGAGTAGGTCTGAATTTCGAAAAAAAAAAAATTTTTGCACATTTTTCATAGATTAATATTTTGAAATTCTTCTAAGTGATCAAAATTTAAGTTTAACCTGTAGCTTATGACTGCACAGCAAGAAATAAAAACGTTTGTATTGTATGTAGTCATAAAATGAAGATTAAACTTAAATTTTACTCACTGAGAAGAATTTTGAAATTTTCATTTATGAAAAATATACAAAAAGATTGACAGATATAATTGACTTTTATAGGCGGACCCTATATAAAGGACAGCTCACATTAGCTTAGTATGCTATAAAATATGACATAATTTTACGTTCAAAACATTCAATTGAAAGCTTTCGCACATTAAAGATCCATTAAATCAAAGAACAAAGGCGGATCCTTAGTTACGTGAAATAATGAGCGTTTGGAAATCTGCTTATCACTTATCTTAATAACTTATTCTTCTACGAAAGTTCAACATATTGGTTTAAAGTGTGTAGCGTTTTTTAAATAAATAAAATTCATCCAAAAATTGAATTGTAAGTGTCAAAGACATACAAAACATATAATATTCAAAATGCAATATCTTTTCGTGTAACGTTCGTCTACGAATATTTTTTGCACTGTGTTATGAGTCTTTATGTTCTATTATTCCCAACGTAATACATACATACAAACATACATAACTTCACGCCTGTATCTCTCATGGGGTAGGCAAAACACCAGAGGTTATAGAAGCAACTGATATCACGTTTGACAAATTTGGAAGCATTGAAATAATGGAGAGAGACTAATTCAGTGACAGGGGGTCAGCCTATTGCCTACAAAAAATTTCCAATAAAACCTCCGTCCCTTAACTGACTTTTACATTAACGCCCGGGAAGAGAAGCAGCTGGCACATTCTATGCTTTTCCTTTGCGCCCAGTCAAGCGTGGAGGAATAGTTATTCCGAATAGTCTAATATGTTTGTTTGTTTCTTTGGTAAACGCTTTCATTTCTTTTTAATTTAAAATCTGTCAACAACATCGTCGTAAGGTTGCGTGTCTAACCGTGTACTACAGGATACATTTTGGTGAGTGCGCCAGTGCTCTGTTTGAACAAATTGAACCCTAACCCTTTTACCATCGGACTACTAGACGCAGACAGAACCTCCATCCGTATGTGGTAAATATTCCGAAAAGTCGAACTACGCGCTTTGACAGTTGCTTTTTGATACGGGTCGCCAAGGTTTGGAATGAACTGCCTGCGTCTATTTTCCCTGACCAGTATAGTCCTAGTGCTTTTAAGCGTCGAGTGAATAGGTTTATCGTGGATGGACGTGTACCACCTTAGTCTTCATGTTCACTTAACATCAGGTGGCATGGAAGACAAACGTCCCATCCATTATTTATAAAAAAAAAAGTTGCTAACAAACACTAATGTCGACGCCTCTAGGTTTCACAATAGAGAGACTCAAAATTAAGGATCGTAATGAAGAATATAATATGTTAAACTGTGAGTTCAAAACCAATCTGTCCTCTCTGACAAAACGAAAATATAATTTAAATACTCCACCAACCCAAACAAAAAAGCACTTAAAATCTTCATTTTCCTCAATAGACTTTCGCGACCTTATTCGCACCTCTATTCATAATTAATTCAGAACTGAATAAATCAATCTTACCCAATCGGCTCTTTATACACCCCAGAATATTTTCTTTCACGTATATTTCAAAAGCAATCGGAATCTAATACTTCTTGGTTACGACTTATACTATGTGAAATCACAAAAATACGAATATCTGGAGTTTTTCTCACCTGCGTAAGTCATAACGCCGTGCGCATATGTGGATACATTTCTGACACTCACACAACATTATCTAGCCCAAATTAAGTTTCAGAACTTGTGTTATGGATACTAGTAAACTGATATACTTAAGAAATATATAAACATACATATTGAATAAATACATATTTTTTATTAGATAATAAACTTAAATAAACATATAAACATCCATTTTTTTTTTTTTTTATAAGTGACTCCGCGTTTGACCTCAATCTCACCTGATGGTAAGTGACGATGAGGTCGAAGATGAAAGCACACGGGTTTAGGAAGGAACTGGCTCTTAAGATAGTTCATCACACAAATATCCGTCGCCGCCGGGATTCGAACCCAGGAGCTCTGGCATTGAAGGCAATGTACGTTACCCCTACACCAGCCGGTCGTGAAGGTGTGAACATAGTGTTGAAGGCGTGATGTGAGGCTGTTCCTATGTTTTATTTTTTAAAAGACTACACCCGCGGTTGACCTCAACCTCACCTGATGGTAAGTAAAGATGAGGTCGAAGATGAAAGCACGCGGGCTTCGGAAAGGGCGTGGGCGATGTCTCCTCAAAATTGGTCTATTTTTGACCGAAAGACTGATAGAACTATTCACAATCTAACAAATTATAAAGTTTACAAAAAAGTTTATGAAAGTTTCAAAGTGAGAATTAAATGCTTCTTAAATTAAATAAACAAGGCTTACCTACACTTTTATGGTAACCTAAAAATCGATTGATGACAGATGTTTGTTTGAACAGGTTTGAACATAATTCTGGCAAAACCTGTCAACTTCCATACAACCTTTCAACCACTTTAAGCAAATGTCTTTTCGCAAGGTCTTCTCTTATGGCCAGTTTCAATAACTTACTAAAGCGTTAAAGTAACGGCAAAGACAACAATTTTTATACTATCTTGTGTCAAATCTATCACAAATCCGACATTTGAATTTGATTTTTTATCTTTAATTTTACTTCGACTCTTTGGCAGGTTATTGAAGCCGAACATTAGTGAGCACTTCAGTAGTCTAGGCGTGAAAGCGTAACATATTATGGAGTTAGTTTTGAATTAATAATATTAGCGGAGAAATATGTACTTATTTCAAATATAATATTGTGTTCTACGAATACTTAATTTGTAACGATTTAACTTCAATAATAAATACAGGGAGGAACGCCCACCTCTGTATGTCTACAATATTTGCTACGAATAAAATATATTAACAAAGTTAATATAGTACCTTTCTACGGATATTAAGAACTTTTATGTATTTGTTTTTGTTGGCAATAACGATCACTATTATTATACTGTACTAGTTGTCAAACTCAAATATTCTTTATTTCGTAAGTATTTAAATACATTTGAAATAAGTCAAACAATTTACAAATTGAACTGAATCTACCACCACTTCGGAAAGTCGATCTGTTGAGAAGAAGTGGCAAGAAACTCAACAGCAATCATCTTTTAAAAATAAGAGAAAAATAATACATAGTAACAATTTACAGCCAGGGAATCCCAACTTCTTGCATCCGGATATCTTAAAGTAAAACTTTTCACATAACACTTAACCTTAAATCTATCGAAGGGTTAATAGGTTAATCTTAAATATTTTAGGATTTTATTATAAAATGAAGCGTACACATTGACCCATGAACGAGTTGATCTTCTGGAGTCTACTACTTATTATATTTATACAATAGGCAATCAAGTACTAGAGAGAAACGTAGACATAGATATAGAGGCAAAGATAGAAGCAGAGATAGACGTAGCGATAGAGGTGAGAGAGAAAACAGATAATGTGGATGGAGATGAGGATAGTCGTGGACATAGACAGGACGTGGACACGGAAATGGGGAAGTCAGTGTCAAGTTCAAAAAAAGTCATAAAGTCATCAGCAAAACGACCTGGCACCGCTAGCAGCACCCGTTCACGAGTATAACGCAAGCACCAGCCATCACCCTCCTCAACCATATTTTAGGGAAGAGGGTGACCCGACACCCGACGCTACCGCTAGCCATGCCGCCTGAGGGAGCATGACGTTCTTGCTGTTGTATGGACAAGAAGGAGATGTAGATGGCGTTGGATAAGAAGGAGATGGAGTTGGAGATGGAGTTGGAGATGGAGTTGGAGATGGAGTTGGAGATGGAGTTGAAGGTGGAGTTGGAGATTGAGCACTTTAGAAAAACAATTACAACCAAGGACTTTTATCGTCCATATATTCAGATATTGTATAAAAGCCTTTATTACATAATTTTTGTTTTATAGTTACTTTAAATTTATCAAGTGGTAAGTCTTGAATATTTGTGGGAACCTTATTATAAAAACGTATGCATTGACCCATAAATGATTTAGTGACTTTATGAAGTCTACTATCATAGCCGGCTAGCTTATACTTATTTCTAGTATTAACATTATGTAAGTCACATTTTCTACGGAACATGTTTAAGTTCTTTTTTACAAACATCAGATTTTCAAAGATATATTGTGACGCAAACGTAAGAATATTTATTTCCTTAAACTTATTTCTAAGCGTCGCTCTGGAATTAAGTTTGTAGATTGCGCGAATAGCCCGTTTCTGCAGCACAAAGATAGTTTTAATATCGGCGGCATTTCCCCACAGGAGAATGCCGTATGTCATTAAGCTATGAAAATAACCAAAATAAACCAATCGCGCAGTAGCTTCATTAGAAATATTTCGCATCTTTTTGACGGCATATGCTGCAGAACTAAGTCTCTTCGCCAACCTTTCTATGTGTGGTCCCCACTGTAGTTGAGCGTCTAGGGTTATGCCAAGGAACATTGCTGAATTTACAGGGCTCAATTCTTGTCCTTTTACAATTAAATTAGTATTTACATGCCGGACATTAGGCAATGAGAATTTTAAAAATTTAGTTTTATTTTCATTGAGGAGCAGGTTATTGGCTGAAAACCAATTTTCCACAATTTTAATACAATTGTTTACTTCAAAGCAATGCTTCAATTGCCTACTCACTTTAAAAAGAAAAGAGGTATCATCAGCAAACAATATGACCTCACACTTGTCTTTTACCACAAACGGCAAATCATTTATATAAACTAAGAATAAGAAAGGCCCAAGAATCGATCCCTGGGGCACTCCCATATGTACTGCTGATCCCGATGATCTCTTTCCATTAATATCAACTCTTTGCATTCTATTGCATAGATAGGATTTCATAAAATCTAGTGCTCTATCATTGATTCCATAGTGGTGAAGCTTCATGAGGAGTGTATCGTAGTGAACACAGTCAAAAGCTTTGGACAGATCACAGAAGACGCCAAAGGCATCATGTGACTCCTCCCAGGCATCAAATATATGTTTGATAAGCTCAACACCGGCATCAGTTGTTGAGCGACCCCGTGTGAAACCAAATTGATTCGGATTCATAATATTATTGCTATAGAAATGTACCACTAGTTGGTTCAAAATAAGTTTTTCAAAAATTTTACTGAGTGTTGGTAATATAGAGATCGGTCTAAAGTTACTGGGGTCAGTCATGCTTCCTGCTTTAAATACGGGAATAATTTTACTAAGTTTCATTAAGTCCGGAAACACACCATTATCAACACAATTGTTAAATATACTGGCTAAATAAGGTGCAATACCGTCAATGATAGATTGGATGATTTTAACAGAAATACCATCCAGATCAGCAGTGTTCTTAATTGTTATACTTTTAAAAGCTTTCAATACCTCACTTTCAGTAACATGCCTGAAAGTAAAGTTAGTTTTACACTTATTTACATTATTTTCAAGAAAAGACTGTGCAGCTTTGACTGATGAATTTAATGTCTTCGTAGTCGAAACTGGAATGTCTGCAAAGAATTTTTCAAAAGCTTCAGCAACTTCTGTATCTGATGTCAACAGTCGATCACCAATTTTCAGTTTATATTCCGCGTTTCTTATGTTTGACTTTCCAGTTTCGCTGTTAATAATTTGCCAAGTAGTTTTAGGAATATTAACACTATTTTGAATTTTATTATTAATAAAATTTGATTTTGCAATTCTACATACACTTTTGAACATTTTGGAGTATTTCTTTACATACTCCTTAAAATTTTCACTATGATTGTATGTTTTTTCATCATATAACTCATATAATCTGTCTCTGCTTTTAAATATTCCTACTGTTGCCCAGTCACTAAACTTAAATGAGTTATCATCTGTTTTAATTGTTTTTGATGTAAATACTGTATTATACTCACATTTAATTAAATTAAAAATACAATTATATTCCATAGCGGGGTCATCATAACATTTAAGTTCCCACAACTTATCCAAGACATTACTTCTGAATCTCTCCAGCCGACCGTCGTTCATGGGTACAAACTTAAACTCTCTTCTTATTGCCTTATTTGTGCCAATGTTAAAAGATGCTAGTTGCCCGCTGTGATCCGATTTTAACTTATTAATTATGCATTGGGTGTTGGGGGATGCATCTGTGAAAATGTTATCGATACATGTTGCTGAAGTGGATGTTACTCGTGTAGGCTCTAAAAAGAGATTTTTAAGTCCATAACAAAGAAACAAATTTGTTAGCCTTTGGCTAAGGGATGATTGGATTAGTAAATCAATATTAAAATCACCACAGACAATGATATTTTTTTTAGTATTACTAAGTTTAAGTAAAGCTTCCTCCATGATTTTTTCAAACAAATCATAGGATGAAGCTGGCCTCCTGTATACGCTTATTATAATAACTTTCCCTAGCTCAATACATGCCATTTCAATGGTTTGCTCAACAGAAAGACTAACAATATCTGTTCGTTCTTTAAATTTCATTCCTTTGTGTGTAATAATCAAGGAGCCGCCACAATTGGCCTGGATTCTACTGTATGAACTAGCTATTTGATGATTATTGAACGATAATATCATTTGATGGTCTTTTAGCCAGTGCTCCGTTACACACAAAATATCTACTTTTTCCTGATTCATGAAAAGTTCAATTTGTAAATCCTTACCCAGCATGCCCTCAATATTTTGATGAGCTACATTTATAAAATTTTTACTACATTTTAATTTTGCAGCTGGGATACAAGTGCTAATTACATTTTGAGTATAGCTAGAAGTCTTATTATCTATTGTCATTGCCTCTAGTTTAAATTAACTAGACTAGTCCTAATACTATTACTTGGAATGTTATATTCCAGGGGTTTTATAAATAAAAGTGGCTGCTCAATAGAAGCAGAGGTTCCAGTCAAAATGACTGGTAAATCATTACTAATGTTGTTTCTAATTACTAATCATTACTAAATGTTACCCGCGAATCCGTTCGTGTTGAAGTGTTTATTGCCCAGTTTGAAAATTCAACATTTTCTTGTCATCGTTACAGTGCTAATCAAACTTTCATGCTGGACTGGGAGCGAAGGAAAAACATAGAATGTACCAGCTGTTTCTCTTCCCAGGCATACGGTAAAAGTCAGTTAAGTGACAGAGATTATTGGAGGTTTCTTTGTGGGCGATAGGCTGACACCTTGTCACTGCAATAGTCTCTCTCTACCATTATAATGCCTCTAAATCTGTAAAACGTGACTTCAGATGGTTTTATGACCTCTGGTTTTCTGCCTACCCCATAAGGGATACAGGCGTGAAGTTATGTATGTTTCTATTATGTTAATCAAAATGATTCAGTCTACAGCACTAGCAGCATAACAACAGACCCTTTCAACTTGAATTAGTTGAGCCAGGATTTACTCAACCCTCATCTCATTAAACGTTATAAATTAACCCTTAGTTATACTGTAGCCATTTGTAGCAATGAATCCAGTTTTAATATGTTAACATATGTATATTATACAAAAATCAAAATTATACCTTGGAAAATTATTCAATGCAGTAAACTGACAGTTCGAAATATCAAAAAGGAAATTAATATACCAGTAAAAATTCATCATTCGTTTTGCATAAAATTTTATTTGAGGCGTGTTCTTTTTTTTCACAGAACCTTAAATGAAAATAATTAATTACAAACATATAACTAGTGCTTCAAATCTTTACAGTAGAAGTGAAATCGACTTAATAACTGCCGTTAAAAAAATTAAATTTAAATAAAAAGAGCCCTTTGATAATAGATTCATAAATAAATATATTTTCAACCGACTTCTAAAAAAGGAGGAGGTCTCAATTCGTCTGTATGTTTTTTTTGTGTCTTTGTTACACGATATTTCGGATAATTATGAATTTATTTTGAAAATTCTTGTCTCATAGTTAGTCCCATATAAATTTCATCGACATCGGTTGAGTACTCCGTTGAAAATTTCAAAAATTTGAAAAAATATGTATGATTTTAGAGAATGTTTACGTGGATGACATTATAACTCAGCTAAATTTTTGAAGTGAAGTCTGTTTTTTAATGCTCTGCATTAGTTGATTGTGTGAGTCTATTTTTTCTAAGCATTACGATATTTTTTATAATTAATTAAACCATATTATTTGTTGAAATTTAGAGCGAAATGAGAACAAATGAGAAAAATGAAAACAATTATAGGGACAGGTGTTTTCTATTCCCGGCTTTTTTCATTAAAAAGAATCAACTGAATCAAGTAAAGAACTTTTCATTTTTTTTTTCAAGATCGAAATTGAGCTCGCCGTTCGATATTTAAAATTGATGACTGTTATACTTACACGAAGACAAGGCTGAATAGCAAAGCGACCTCTTTGGTCATTGGGCTGAATGCGTGATGTCTATTGCCAGTATGATAGTTAGATGTACGCGAACTTTTTGAAACAAAGAAGTGGTTTTTTTCAATTACTTACCACCCTAGGGCTTTTCTAGCTAGATTATTACCCTAGAGCGCTAATTAGTCACCTACAAGCCTCATTTGGAGGTAATAAGAACCTACTTACCGAACATGAGAGATGTAAAAGTAATATCCTATTATTATTATTATTTAAAAAAATATCGTCACTGGAGTGGCGATACATGGTTTTAGTTTTTTATTAAAGGATGGTCGATAGCCAGACGAAACCAGAAACCATTTCGTGTTTCATCTTTACTTTTTTTATATTTTTAATTTACCCTTTGGAGTCCTGAGGCTCCTTAACTTGTAAGACGCGGTTTAACCTACTTCAACTTTTGTTTGAGTTCATTATTTTTTAATATAAAAGTGAGTACTTTTCCAGAAGTAAATTCAGCGCTTTACTTAGTCACTTAGCAAAGTAAAATGAGTCGTGTTTTTATAAGTGAACTTAAATAACTTAGTTTAAGATTTTTTTAAATCTAAGTATATAAGGCTATTTAATGTCACGATATAGTCTGGGAATTTTATTTACGAACTAACTTAGCCGTATGATTCAATCTTTGACAAATATGTAAACCTTTAAAAATCTCTTAAAAAAGGTATAAAGATACAAAAACAAAATGTGGAAAAAAACCGGTGCAACTACACTCACGGCACTCCTTCGTGTTCACTAAACGAATTGGTAGAAAAACAACTCTCCCAAGATATAAAAGAACTATTAGCCTGTAATTCATTCTTGCTGATGTCATTTAACGCAGAGTTAGTAAAATAGAAAAAATAGTGGATTTGTAGATCCAGTCAGTGTATACTCACAAGTGACGTGTATGTCGAGCTTGGCGTGCGGGGCTGGCTCCGGCGCCGGCGCGGCGGGCGGGTTGCTGTCAGTGTATACTCACAAGTGACGTGTATGTCGAGCTTGGCGTGCGGGGCTGGCTCCGGCGCCGGCGCGGCGGGCGGGTTGCTGTCAGTGTATACTCACAAGTGACGTGTATGTCGAGCTTGGCGTGCGGGGCTGGCTCCGGCGCGGGCGCGGCGGGCGGGTTGCTGTCAGTGTATACTCACAAGTGACGTGTATGTCGAGCTTGGCGTGCGGGGCTGGCTCCGGCGCCGGCGCGGCGGGCGGGTTGCTGTCAGTGTATACTCACAAGTGACGTGTATGTCGAGCTTGGCGTGCGGGGCTGGCTCCGGCGCCGGCGCGGCGGGCGGGTTGCTGTCAGTGTATACTCACAAGTGACGTGTATGTCGAGCTTGGCGTGCGGGGCTGGCTCCGGCGCGGGCGCGGCGGGCGGGTTGCTGTCAGTGTATACTCACAAGTGACGTGTATGTCGAGCTTGGCGTGCGGGGCTGGCTCCGGCGCGGGCGCGGCGGGCGGGTTGCTGTCAGTGTATACTCACAAGTGACGTGTATGTCGAGCTTGGCGTGCGGGGCTGGCTCCGGCGCGGGCGCGGCGGGCGGGTTGCTGTCAGTGTATACTCACAAGTGACGTGTATGTCGAGCTTGGCGTGCGGGGCTGGCTCCGGCGCGGGCGCGGCGGGCGGGTTGCTGTCAGTGTATACTCACAAGTGACGTGTATGTCGAGCTTGGCGTGCGGGGCTGGCTCCGGCGCGGGCGCGGCGGGCGGGTTGCTGTCAGTGTATACTCACAAGTGACGTGTATGTCGAGCTTGGCGTGCGGGGCTGGCTCCGGCGCGGGCGCGGCGGGCGGGTTGCTGTCAGTGTATACTCACAAGTGACGTGTATGTCGAGCTTGGCGTGCGGGGCTGGCTCCGGCGCGGGCGCGGCGGGCGGGTTGCTGTCAGTGTATACTCACAAGTGACGTGTATGTCGAGCTTGGCGTGCGGGGCTGGCTCCGGCGCGGGCGCGGCGGGCGGGTTGCTGTCAGTGTATACTCACAAGTGACGTGTATGTCGAGCTTGGCGTGCGGGGCTGGCTCCGGCGCGGGCGCGGCGGGCGGGTTGCTGTCAGTGTATACTCACAAGTGACGTGTATGTCGAGCTTGGCGTGCGGGGCTGGCTCCGGCGCGGGCGCGGCGGGGCGGCGCTGCTCCACGTGGCAAGCCAGCGCCGCGCCGTGCAGCTGGCGGGTCGCTATGAGGGACGCTTCGGAGAAAGCGACGCCGGCTGCCATACCGTGTGAAAGGAAAAGTCAAAGTAAAAGTATTGTTTTTTACATTATTAAAGATAGGACGTTTGTCTTCCTTGCTACCTGGTGGAAAATCAGCATGAAGACTATGGTGGTATACAGGGTTAATTTTAATTAGGGCATTAATTCTTGCAGGCAGCGATCTCTCCACATCAAACACAACATTTGGACAACGACTTTTTAAAAATCTTGATAAATTACACAAAACAACAATTTTTTGCTCCGTCTGTTATTTATTGTTCTGTATTTTGCTGCGGCACCCAGCAACCCGCGCCCGCTGCACGTGGCGTGGCGCGAGCTGCGTGGCATTAGTGTCAGGAGTAACGCCAGCTTAGAGACAATACATGTTTGTTGTATGGAAAAACATAAATTTTTAGAGATATTAATTTCAAAAAGTCGTAGAACAAATGTTTTTTGGATTATTAATAAAATTAAAATTAACATGAACCCTCTATACAGATAGGACGTTTGTCTTCCTTGCCACCTGGTGGAAGATGAGCAAGTCGATGGTATCCGCAAGAAACACATTCACTTGAGACATAAAAGTACCAGAACTGCACTTGCCAGGATAATGCATAACTATTAGCTTCATAGAAACTTGAGTCCATAAAATCATATGATGTTCTATTTCTATTAAGTTATTCATAAAAAGGTTAGTTATTGTTAATGCGAACGCCGCACGCACACAAACATAATAGTATCTGATCTATAAGAAACCCATTCGTATTATTCTAAATTCAGTTGGCAATAAACCATCAAAGGGTGACGTGTGTTTTATTTGACGAGTGACTTCAAGCAATTCTGAACCTTATTCTTCAAATCAGAAGGAACATATGATATCATATTTTTTACGAAATTTACAATTTTATGGCATTTTTTAGGTACAATTATGCTTGTATCCTAATTTTAAAGCAATTTATTGAGAGTTTCAAATGAATTAAGAAAAAGATTATTCAGTGATAACAATGACATTAATTAAAGCTTATTGGAAAATCTTAATTTTCACATCGTAGTTGTTGGCCAAGTTTCTTTGAAACAATGGCAGTTGAATCCGCTATTACTTACCTATCAGCTGCGAGAACTAGTAAGAAATATTTCATAAAACAATTTAGAACTACTGACTGTAATGAGTTTCATTACTTTAAATGTTCAAACCATCATCTTATTAAGATTGCGAAGAACACCGTGTGACATGTGCTAAGCTAAACATTTGCATACATATTTTCCTGTACTTTTTGATTTATATAATTCACAACTACTTACGTATGGAGTAGTTGGTGGGTTGAATGGCGAGCGGCACGCGCAGGTCGCCGCCGCCGGTGACGCGCCAGCGCAGCGCGGGCGGGGGCACACCACCTGCGAGGGAAAGGGCACTTTAATACCAAAGCTTAAGATATAAATTGTCAGAATCAGGCTTGTAGAACTTTACGCTTTATAGTAACAACGATATTATGAAAATCTTGCTATCAGTGTTTATATTATAGCAGCTTCTTAAATCTTGCGATATTGACTTTCGGGCCGTTACGTTGCAGCCTGCCGTCTCTTAACTTAGCAAAAAAATGCCGTAACGCAATAATAGTACGTAATAAACTTTTTTCAGGCCAGAGATCCAGAGTTAATATTAAAGAAGATTAAAAATGTGGTCCATATTGAATATTTCATTTACAGATAGGGCTAGATGCGACGATCTACAAAAGACCCGCTACATAAACTTTAACTGGAATCAGAAAATGTTTTATTTTCCTCATAAAGCAAATAAATTATTCATGAAAACATCTCTTAAGAGTCCAGCCCTACTTTATATCTACATCAAACGCACATACAAAATACATTACTCAGGCAGTAAAAGAGTATTGCCAAATACGAATCTTGATTCATAGGGTGGAAGTTTTCACAAACAGTAAAAATCTAGGTTACTCTTAAAGCCTAATCCATTTTTCAGGTTCAGTAATAGGATAATAATTCCAATGAGTTGAAGTTGTTCCCGTGAGCTTTGGTTAATAACATAAGATGTTTAAACGACATACTAAGTTTTGTATATTATTTGACTATTTATACAGGGTGACTGGTGGGTTACTTACGAAATTCGAGGATGTGATAGTTTGAGATCATATTATGTATATCAAGAAGAAAATTACATATTAATTACTTACTGAGTGAACTCAACCGAAAGTTAAAGAATTCATAACGCAACACATGGTAACATAGGCTTATTACAATAGATACTTAGCGGGTAGTGGTGTGCTTGTGGCGGGAACACTACTGTGTGCGTGTTGACTGAGGCGGCGCGTCGGGAAAAGTGTATTAATGTCTCTTTATTTATTAGTATTAGTATAGTATTGATTTGAAATATAAAAGAGTCTTTTAATTGAAAATTGAATCTTTTTTGAGATATAAAGTCAATGCAAAGTACTATCAGGGTTAACTATTAAAATGTTATCGTGACCGAAACTCAAGGTATGAAAGTAGGAATTTTTTCTAAAATATAGTTATCTCAAATTATGCAATCGGGCTGCAAAGTAACTACTATTTGAAAGTACTAGGTTGACATAAGTTAGAGAAAACTAACTGCGAAGTTGCAATTCTAGCACGAAGATATTCGAAGCGCCAGGACTCTTGCGAACTATGTGATTTATAGAAGTCATTGCACGAAGAGGAAATAAAGTCAGCTTTTATCCTATTTTGCGAATCTCAAAAAGACTAGGTATTTTTTGGTTTGAGTTATATTTTAAACCATATTAAGGAAAACTTTAAGCAAAAAAAAGAAAAATGGCATTTTTAACGCCGTAAAAATCTGTGACCTTTAAAATAAATCCTGTTTGTTTCCTAAAAAATGTTTTATTTTTTTTATGGCAAACGTATGAGTTGTTTGCCTTGCATAATATTGTATTATAAAAATATCTACGAAGATAAGATCAGTCTATGAAATACCCATGTATTTGTATATATTGTATTTGTAATACATGTGATGTGTCTCCCGTGTCACCTGATGAAATGTGTTCACGAAAACGAGAATGGTTTTCGTACCATCCGTGAGAAAGTTATCCACTCAACAGTTCAAGCAAAATAGTAGTAATGCCAAACCTAGCCATAGCCTAACAAAAAGGAATTTCCAAATCGTTTCGTTCGACTCTGTACAATAAAATACCGAAAATGGAGAGTTAGAACGGCAACCGATGTGTAACCGATGCCGATAAATGGGATGCGGATTACATTTGTTGAGATGAGAAGAGAACTTCGCGCGTCGAGTATAACGCTTTATGTATGCTGGTCCAATTGTTCAAAGCTGAGGTACAGCCATTATTTTTCAACGTAAACATATTAATTGAATTTACTGTAGGTAAATACAGTACTGTACTTATATCTTGACATGGAAGAAAAATTATGTCGTGACTTGAAATTCTTCCTTGCTGGACTGGGAGGGAAAGAAAAATATACAATGTGCCAGCTGCTTCTCTTTCCGGGTACACTTTAAAAGTCAGTTAAAGGACAGAGGTTTTATTGGAGGTTTTTTGTGGGCGATAGGCTGTCACTGCAATAGTCTCTATCCATCAATATAATACCTTAATAAGTCAAACGTGACATCAGATGGTTTTATGGTCTCTGGTGTTCTGCCTACCCCATAAGGGACACAGGCGTGAAGTCATGTATACCTTGACTTCTATTTTATTATTAAAATCGACAAACTAATACTATCTACTAATATCATTTTGTTTTGTGAAACAACTAGTTATTTGTTCAACAATATCTCACAAGCATTGTAATACCCATATGTTAATGTCGCGAGGACAAATAATAAAAATATTTCAAATGTGTAAAGTGTCACAAAAGCTAGCAATGAACGATATCATTCATCAAAAAGTCAAAGGTTTTTTTCTTTCTTTCCTGTTTACGTACAGACAACAAAACAGTTTTTAATGCACTATAAAAGTGTTTTTTTTCTTTTGTTCGTTTTTGGTTTAGTTTGTTCGTGGATGTGGCATCACAGGACCGGCCGGAGATCCTTGACCTCAACGATCGTCATGGTGCAGTGGTCTACACGCTCCTACGCCAATCGTAAGGCCGCGGGTTCAATTCCCGCTCGGAACAAGAAAAAAAATGTTCCGTGTCTGAGCGTTTATCTCAGATACAGGGTGACTGGTGGGTCACTTTCGAAATTCAAGGACGTGATAGTTTGAGATCATACATGAAGAGAATAAATAAAATAGAAAGTAAATATTAATTGTTTACTGACTAAACTCAACCGAAAGTTAAAGAATTCATTACGCAACCAGTGCTATAACTATTTACCGTGGACGTACGCACGCCGCGCCGCCATCAACACAGAATAGAGGTAGGTAGGTATAGACAGTTTCACCAATGGCCGATGAGCCGTGAAGCAGTCGTGATCTCGTTATCTATTTATAGGGAATTCTGGTGAAAACTTAAGTAGGTACCTACTTTAATTACATTATGACCAGAACAGAGTACTTTGTAAATGTAAAAAAAATAGGTTTTCAATCATACTCTCCTTCAATCTCTTAAAGAACAAAGGCGGATCCTCAGTTACTTGAAATAATGAGCGGTTAGAAATCTAATCTTTCATACTTTAATAACTTATTTTTCTACGAATTTTGAACACTTTGGTTTAAAGTGTGTAGCGTTTTTAAAATAAATAAAGTTCGTCCAAAAATTGAATTGTAAGTGCCAAAGACATACAAAACATTTAATATTCAAAATGCAATATCTTTTCGTATAACGTTCGTCTACGAGTGTTTTTTGCACTGAGCTACTCAGGGATGAATTCCGAATAGTCTAATATTTTTTTGTTTGTTTAACGCCACAAAATAATATCAACTAAAATCATGTATGGCCCGCTGCCACTGTTCTTTGTTACCAGACACCCTGTATACATTTTGTGTTTATATTCTAGGTTCCTCCTAGATCACATCTCTTTGTGATGAGCCCACTGCAGGGCGATGAGTCTTTGCCCTGGATGACGAGAAGATATATACCTTAATCCACCAAGCTGGCCCAGTGCTGGTTGGTGGATATCAGAATTTTCAGGGCGCAATAACGACTACTGCATACAAGTATACAGCACCCGGGACAGACTGCTTAACGTGCCCTCAGCACGGAAGTTGTCGTGACTCGTGAGCAATACATGATCGGCAGTCACCCATCTTAATACCGGCCGAGCCGAGCATGCTTTTCCTTCGATACCGTATGATATGCACAGTAATCACGGCGCCGCCACAAGTTTGGCTGTACGATCTCCATATTACAGGCTCATATAAAAGCTGACGTTGAGGCCACAGGTGTTCCAGAAGGGGTTGATTACTATTAATTTGTGAGCGGTACTTACCCTCAGCAGTGCAGGAGACTCGAAGCGGCGCGGCGTCTCGCAGCGGTACCCACGTGTTGGCATCCAGCCGCCGCCCGTCCACCGACAGCCACACGCCCGTCACACGCTCTGCAATAATATCACCATCATTCCTGTTTCTAAACCAATTCTGCGACCACTTTGGTGATGGGGTAAACCTAGCTTCAGAAGCCAGTGGTTGTGGGTTCGATTTCCGCACAGAACAAGATTTTTTTTTCTTATTTACCTATTTATGTATTTATATTCTAAATAGTGGAGTCCATTCCAGGCTACTTTTTATTTCAGCCCTATAGGAAAAAAATAACTATACGCTAATTTATATATCAGTCTATAGCGATTATTTAAAACGAAGTCGGAACCACCAAATGTACCAAATAATATAAAAGACACTAAATCAAAGCATAAAATCTCTTTCCGCATGCATCTTTACCGACACGGACAAGGTTCTCGAACAAGGGGCTATTAATATACAAAATAAAATTAGTAATCACTTGTTCATTTTGTTAATTTATAACAGATATCCTTGTTAAATAAGTAATATTAGTTGATAGTATCAGACTAAGGGATCAGTAGTATTAAAAAGCATAGTTATATAAAGATACAAACAAACTCTTAAGTTGCACTACTGCGGGCTAATTCAACTTATTTTTTTTTAAATAACTAATAAGTTTTTGGTTCATTTGATAATAAAATGTAGTATTTCGCTTACTCCTTATTGTAATAAAAATAATTGTTACTCTTTATTTTACTGAAACATCTGTAGCCGATCGTTCAAACCCTTTGGACTCAGCCCTTTAAAAAGTAATTATAAAGCGATACCTAATTGAACATATTTCACTTTTTTATCAAACGTTTTAAAACTATAACCCGACTACTAAAAACACGCTCCAAAAAGTACGAAACAATAAAATAGTCTCCTCAGAAATGTTTATGAATTTGTATACGTCATACATATCAGATAATATATTGAAACAATAGCTGTGAGTGTATGCCACTTGGATTTTATTTTATTACTAGCTGTGCCCGCGGCTCCGCTCGCGATAATTTCGGGATAAAAAGTATCCTATGTTACTTCTAGTACCTCTCATGATTCGTCGAGTAGTTTTTGCGTGAAAGCTGAACAAATATCCACGATTTCATATTTATAATATTAGTAAGGATAAGGATTGACATTTTATAATATTTGACAATTAATTGTTTAGATCACTTTCACATGAGGCTTAAGTATCTATGGAACGAAAATACTTCAGCGCAAAGCTTCCGAGTAAACTATATTGAAAGTTGACCCGTCCGGCACGTGAACATGAAGATTTCTAGAACTGCTAACCCGGGAAAGAGCGACGTATAACTGACCATGCGAGAAACAACTGACACCGAGATCTACTCCAGCACCACGAAAAGTCTGCCCTTGAGCCTTACTAATTGTCTTTAAACTGGCATGGTCATTAACATTTAAATTAACTTTACAAACGGGATATTTACCATGTTTTTTATTTATTTTGAGTTCTCGATATTTCGGCACTGTTACAAGCGCCATGATCACGACGGTACTGAAGATGCGGGTAAGCGTGTTTTTTATTCACGGGCAAACAAATCTGTCTACCCTCTTTATTTTGCGTTTCGATCTTTGGTTACCACTACTATTGTCACTGTTTTCACTTAAAGCTAAAACTCGATTTTGTTTTCGACAAGCAAAACTCACAGTATCGACTGGTACATTCTTTTTGTGCCGAAATATCGAGAACTCAAAATAAATAAAAAACATGGTAAATATTAATAATAATATTATCGTTTCTAAAGTTAATTTAAATTACTAATTGTCATTGCAAAACACACCGATACTGGGAATTGCGTTCTTTTAAATTGGAATGGAAAATTATTTGGTATTATGGGAATTCTGGGAATAAAGACGGTTTCTCCTGCACCGCAACCTGTTAAAATTTGAGATATCCAAATAGAACTATACCCAGAAATATGTACAACTTACAACAGAAAAAGAAATGAAAATAATGCTAAAACGCCCGCGCAATGCTATCTACCTATACCTACTTCACTTAAAAATAAATACCTATAACTACAATAATTAATAAAAGTACCTACGCTTTTACCTAAAAAATACAAAAAAAAACTGAACATAAATTAGCCAAAATTTGGAATTTGACCGAATATTTAAACTCTACCAAAACAACTACATAACTTCATGCATAACTTCACGCCTGTATCCCTTATGGGGTAGGCAGAACACCAGTGGTTATAAGACCATCTGATGTCACGTTTGACAAATGAGGTATTATAATGATGGAGAGAGGCTATTGCAGTGACAGGGGTCAGCCTATCGCCCACAAAAATTCCAATAAAACCTCTGTCCCTTAACTGACTTTTACAGTATGCCCGGGAAGAGAAGCAGCTGGTACATTCTATGTTTTTCGTTCGCTCCCAGTCCAGCATGGAAGCAACTAATACCTATTTTATAAAATAACAACGAAAGAAATTCAAATAAACTATTTAAAGTCTAAAGGTCGCGCTGATAAGCACGGTTTATAATATCAATTATTGTCTGTCAATAAAGTCGAACGCTCTGAACGCATCAACAGTAAAATATTGAATGAATTATAAAGCTTGCGCTCGCCTCCCGCCTTTTTATACCCTGCCGCGAGCCGCGTCGAGCGCGGCAACCGTTACGCAAAAATAATCCTTATATCATTCAGTATTCACTCGCGATGGGTTATTAGCGTATTTCATGTATAAGTTTGGTGTTTCTATACCGATTTCTATGATTCTTTTTTTATTGAATAGGTAATAATGTTATTTTTTTTAAATTAGGAATGAGTGAGAGTATTATAAACGTAAGAGTAAACAAATATAATCAGAAAGCTCCGAACTGCTAAGCTATCGGGATTCACACCTGGTATTGCGAGTCAACCATAAAATATAGACAGCTTCGTTCTGATAAAACGATTCCCTAATTGTAAACATCATCGATAGTTAGCGACGACTCACTGTCTAATAAACACATGCGGCGCAGGTTTCGCGGGCTCTCACGAACGCAGCTGCGTTACGCACGCTGCGCGTGCACTTCCGCCGAGGATGCGCGAGCGACTGAAGGTCATGGCAACAGACAAGTGTTTCCGGGTTTGCGACGGCGCCGCCGGCCGGTTTCGTTCACGTGCGAACATGTCGGTATCTTACTTGCTCGATGTTTTGGCACTTATTGTCAAGAGGATACGATTGTTTTTTGAAAATTTAGACGTCTGTGATGTAATTCATTCGGTTAAACAAGTTGTACCACCTCGCTTAGTCTTTATAGTATTCATTCGTAAAATAATATGAACATGTTGTGCTTAACATTTTAGTGAATAATATGAATTTCCGTGTAAAAAAATAACTACTTTTTTTTGCAGAAATGGTTTCTATTAATGATACTTATTACGTAAAAAAAATTTGGTAGATGTTGTCAAATGAACCCTGTATATATATATATATATAGATAGATAGATAGATTATAATGATTCTCTCTTTATTTGCTTGTGGCTATGAGGGGGGCCTATGAGGGCAAATACACAATAAATGTAACAAGTAATTTTGGAGGTTTTGTTTTTCGTGCCATTTTCATAGAGAAATAAAATACGACAAAATAGCTTGCATTTAAAAATAAGCATCAACCAACGATTAGTTTCATAAATATTTCATAGATGGCGCTGTATGTATAATAAATCGCGCATGTAACTATTTGAATAAGGTATTGAAATACAGGTGTAGACTACTACGTACTTTACTTATTTTGTTCGTTATATTGTATTAAAGTTTACTATTTTTGACCAGTCGTCTTCATTCAGAGACGACGGAATAAGCCCGATTATCCAATCACTACTAAACCCTTAATTTCTCAAGTGCCTCGAAGGCAGGGCTTGTAATTATGTACGTTAAAAGCCTGGACTGGCAACGTTACTTCTTGAAAGCAGAGGCAAGTGCGACTCATTTATTGTACTGTTTGATTGATGTACTCTATTAATGAGCGGTATTGAATGATTTAAAAAAAAAAACTACATTCAGACAAATAACTTGTGTTTGAAATTTGAGTGAAAACTAAAACTTGAACGATTTCTATTCAGCTATCGATTGTGTCCGACGATTTCAATTATCAAACGTGACATCTAAATGAATAATTTGCATTTGTAAATACTTTAAATTAGAAACATAACTTAAAGAACCGAGAAATAAAAAAAAAACAGATATAACTAGCATACCAACTTGTCACGAAAATAATTAAAATATATTAAAAACTAATAATAATTACTTATAGAAGTTGTCTTAATACTGCAACACTCTCTCATCCAAAATTAATAGTAATAAAATTTAAATCAATTATGATGAAAATTCAATTATTTATTTTATTATTTGCATATCTATTTCAAATGCGGTAAAAGTCAAAATTGATTGCAAAAATGGTAAAAAGACTTTAGGGGTGCACAAGAAAAGGTAATTAGATTATTTATGTCGACAGAGCACTAACCGTAAATGACGAGGTTGCGTGGCGCGCCGGGCACCTTCCCCGCGGCGCCGCGGCCCACGCAGCGCCAGCGGCCCGCGTGCTCGCGCTCCGCCCGCGGCAGCTGCAGCCAGCCGCCCTCGGCGGGGGCTGACACCGCCTGGTCGTATACATCGATATCAATCACTCAATAAAAATAAATAAAATGCGGACAATCAAACCAACTACATGGCCTCAAAATTAGCGAAGCTTGTGCTATGATATACTATGTAGTGAACTAGGGGGGAACCTAGAATATAAAATACATATTATTGTCTTAAGTTTTCACGATTCATAATTTAAATAAAACTACTTTTTAACCGGATTAATCGCGTATAATTTATATTTTACATTTTAACTCGACGTTTCGGTGTCTTTGCAGACCCCGTGGTCACGAGCGACTACGACAAAGTAGTTTTATTTATATAAAATACATATAGATAAACACCCGACCTGGAGCATTTTTTTTTCTTGTCTTGTTCCGAGCGGGAATCTCAACTGCTATCAATGGCGTCTGAGGCATATAGGTTTACCCCATCGCCAAAGCGGTCGTCATTCAATAGAATTGAATCCGCTGAATAGAATTTTGCAAAACACAGCGCACCAATCAGATATTAAAAGAGTACGAGTAAGTGCATTAAAATAAAATCAGTAGGTAATACTAATACATATAAGTATAAATTATTACTTCTGTGAATACTTTATCAGTACACAATTATGTCACAAAAATAGTAGGTCGAACCATTTTAAGAGATAGTTTTCTAAATAAACCTTGATTATAGAAACTAAAATAAAAGCAGATTTTTTGTACTTATTTTGCGTGTATTAAGTTTTCACATAATGAAATTGACAACGATTTCCATACTCCCCATATTAGGCACACTTATCCATTTTTTGTTGTTAGTGGTATGTACTACTAAGGGTCAACGCTGCGTCACGTTTTTTGATTTTAATTGAAGTTTAGCCAAATACTCAAGTATTACGACTGAACCAGCCCAGTCATGAAATTGTACTAGCGAAGTTGCGTCACGCGCCGTGCGCGCGTACTACACAGACATACTGTAGGCGCGTGGCCACAAAGATAAGTGTGTTACCTTACAAGTATGCATGAAGTCCTTCATCTAAAGCATTTTCCATTGTAACATTGAGATCAAACGAAAATTTAGTGGTTCTGCTGTTCTTTTTGAGTTTCGCAACTACTAGTTTCCTAATACGCCAACATGAATTAACGTCCGCGTTACCTAAGAAGTTAAGTCAGTAATTTAATTAAAATAAGCCAGTACTGACCTCATTATCCTTGTACCATCGTATGTCGGTGACGTTGACGAGGTCGCAGGGGATCTTCACCGGGGCATGCGGTTCCACCAACACGTCCCGCTCAGACTCTTTGTCCGGGGTCTGATGGGAGAAATAAAAAATATGTATTTGTCGGGAAACAAACAAAAAGAAAAGAAGCGTTACTCATAAAACACGATAGAATTAATCACTGGACAGTTACTTAGTACCGAGTCTGTGGGCTTGGGTATAACCCTGGCTTAGTTACAACAATATCTTTATTCGCGAGTCCGTTCCGTCAGTTACAATGCCAACACTATACGTCTTTGAAATTTGCTGCTTTGCAAAACGTTATGACTATCTTTTTAAGAGTAGTGATGGTTTTATCGGATGTCGTAGTAACAAAAAGGGAAAACTTTATATACCTGCTCAAAAGCTAACAATATTTAGTAACAATGTTCATTGCATGGCTATTCGAGTTTTTAACAAGTTACCAACAAACATCAAAAATTTACCATTCAATAAATTTAAAACAATATTATTTAATTTCTTACTTGATAAAATGTATTATAGCATCAATGAATTCATGACTGATAGAGAAATGACATAAACTTAAATAATTTAACTTCACTTTTCTTCCTTTTAATATGAACATGACATAATCAATGATCTAATTTTATTATAATTCAATTGACATAGTTGCTTATTTTTATTTATTATTATTATATTCTAAATTAAGTTTAAGGTGACATTAGTAAATAGAATATGTTTTAATTTTAATAATACCTTTTTATTTTTTATTTTATAAAATATTTGCACGCTGTACTGCAGCAGTATATGTATAGATCTTTTTTTTTTATAAATACCACCAAATTGTTATGTACCATATACTGGCAAATAAAGGAATTTGAATTTGAATTTGAATTTGAACACAATTAATACCGAGCTACTATCGACCGTCAGTCCGAGATACGTCCGCGCACCTAGCCGTCCTAACCGTATCTGTGTCACTTGCCATCATCCTACTTCAAGATATAACCTATGGCGCTGCAATCGAATGTCAGTCATTCATTGCATTTAGCGCCCTCTTTAACAGTGCTACCAACATACTTCCGTTACCATGAAGTCATACTAACATCTTAATATCGCCAACTTATCGTTTGCTCCGACATATTTATTTGATGAAAAACCAACTGCGTTCAGATCTATCGCTGGATCGTATGAAATGCCCAACAACAGTAAACCAATAAAATCCTCAAACAATTACACCAACTTTATGGCCCCAAACTAAGCAAAGTAATATGAGATACTAGAGGAGACCCTGGGATATAAATACGTATAGAGATAAAGAGATAAACGAGCAACATTTCTTTTCTTAGTATCTTATGATGCGTACAGATTGCTGTAATGGAACTAGTAATGTAACATTCTGCACGTACACGTCCAAATACACAACGTGCGCAGAATGTTACCTTACAAGTTCCATTACAGCAATTTGTACGCACCATTAGACCACTGCGACACGGAGGTATTTAAAGAAACAGTATTGGCGATATCTTACTTGTTTGTCAATTTATCAATCTCGTTTTAAAATATTACGGTTATGTTGTTTACTGTAAATATAGAAATGTCTACTTTATAGACACAAAATAAGATTTATTTAAATTAGAATTTTATCGGAATCCTTCATCATAGATTAGTGCAGTAGCGGCTTCAATTCAACGCTATAAAATACTTTAATTAAACACGACTTCAGATGTAATAAATTAAGTTTTCAATGTAGAATCAAGGCCTGACATATGACTTTACCCATCTACACGCTAACTCGTTATATAATTCCCCACTAGCAACAGAAGTAAAATGGTTCTGCTCAATTGTGACACTCCTGGGCGACACTCTTCTAAACTATTCCAATTTAGAGACGATAACTTTCGTCGTTCGAGAGATATGGGGGCTGCTGTGCACACAGAGCGACATGACAGATTCGTTTTTCAAACAGAGCTAAATTAGAAAAAAATAAGGTTTCGGTAAAATAAGTATAGCAAGTACATGAAGGTTCGCTTTTCATTATAAGAAATGTGTGTACGAAAATAAAAAAATAAACGCAAACATTGAGCTGTAGATTAAGATGATTATCAATATGAAATCATTGAAGGCAAATAAATAACAAAAACGAATGAACGAATAATCAACGAATGCAGAGCATTAAAAAAAACGACTTCACGTCAAAACTTTGCCTGAGTTATAATGTCATCAACGTAAACATTCTCCGACATCATACATATTATTTCAAAAATTTGAAATTTTCAATGATGTTCTCAACCGATTTCGATGAAATTTATATGGGACCAACTATGAAGTATTTTCTATCATATGAAACAAGAATTTTCAAATATAATTCATAATTGACCAAAATATCATGTAACAAAGACACAAAAAAAACATACAGACGAATTGAGACCTCCTCCTTTTTTGGAAGTCGGTTGAAAACAAAGTTGGCCGCTACGTCTGTCTGTGTTTCCTATATACATAATAAATACGATGCTTTTTATACTAAGTTCAGGGATTAGTAGAGTGGTTCATAGTGACGGTTCCATGTAAATATGTTGAAATATGGCAATAATTTTGAAGCTTTCATGCAAATTCCATGGTTGTCTGGAAGAAATCGCTCTTCAGCGATGACAACCCCAAGTCGTACTTACTAAACACGCTGCTTTTTCTTTTACTGTATCAGTCTGTACTGTAAACTGAAGTATATCAAATGTGAATTCGCATTTCATACCTGGGTAGTAGTAGGCGCGGGCCTAGTTTGAAGCGGTCTTGGCGTGTTGGGCTGCGCGGGGCGGATGACGAAGGCGTCGACGCGCGAGGAGGGCAGCGGGCCGGGCGCGGCCGACGCGTCGCCGATGGCGTCCCGCAGCGCGCCGCGGATGTTGAGGATCGTGTCGCCGGTGCGCACGCGCCGAGCACTGGCTGCCTATGGACGGGAAAGATATACTTTCTTTAAAAAACATCAATGCTGTACAACTCAATATTTTTAATTATAAAATGATGATATAACTACATAGTGGTTCTGATATACGTATGCGAGCCAATAAGAAATATTAACCGCATTCCATTGAAAACTGAAAGAAGATGTAGTGACTAAGATTGATGTATGCTACGGTGGTTTGGGCATTTGGAAAGGATGATTGAAAGTAGATTTACGAAAGAGGTGTACAGAACAAGAATGGATGGTGTTGTCAAAAGGGGCCGCCCTAGGCGAACGTACGCCGATGAAATTGGCGACGTTCTTAAAAAGGGCCTAGTTAAAAGTACCCGTAACCGGCGATCATGTATGAAAAGATTAATGAACGTGGAGGAAGCGAAAGAGGTATGTCTGGATCGAAGCAATTGGTGTTCCCTTGTCTCTGCCTACCCCAAGGGGAGACAGGCGTGAAGTTATGTATGTATGTAACTATCTACCCTATCTACCAAAAAAATGACATTTTTTTTAAATATTACCAAAGTAGTCGTAATACGTTAAACACATTTCAAAAACATGGAAATAATTCTTAGAAAGAAGGTTGGGTTATGATTTCGCTGTTAATTTGTCTGTGGGCTTGGCCTAGTTTTATTTAAAACCAAAGCCTGTTTTCGCTGTAAAAAAAATATATTTTTTATCCGCTTATATGTACCACAAAATCAGTTACATTTTAAAACTGGGTCGATGCGTTGCCAACCTAAGGGTGTTACCACACAAATCGATCAACCTTCGATCGGTGGACGAAACGAATAGTCAACGTCGTTCGAGGGTTTCTCGATGATTGGTGCGGTAACATCCTAATGGTGCGTACAGATTGCTAGTAATGCAACTAGTAATGTAACATTCTGCGCACGTTTCGTATTTGTACGTGTGGTGCGCAGAATGTTACATTACAAGTTCCATTACAGCAATCTGTACGCACCATTAGGCTTAAGCTAAAAAGTGTAATGGTTCCTGATACCTATATATTATATGACGATCTTGCTTCCAAACAGCTGTGTAAATATCGTTATACAACATCGTGTAGCATGATAACATTCTTAAATAAATGAAAAATGTGATAAATAAATAAATTTTTCATTTATTTAAGAATAATTGAGCATTTTAAATGCAAAAACCTTAAAAACATTATTAAAACATTGCAATGCTTCACTTTAACTGGGATTTACAATTTCTGTAAAGAAATTGATCTCGGGTGGTCTTAGCTGCAAAGCTTATACCATTAGATGGAGCTACGTTAGCAATATAACGTAAAAACAAAAATGTGGTAAGTAATTTCGAGGCGTAGCGCCAGGCCCCGATAGCTCAGTTGGAAGAGCACTCGTCCGGCAAACGAGAGGTCCCAGGTTCGAATCCTGGTCGGGTAATTTTTATTTATCACATTTTTCATTTATTTAAGAATAATTGAGCATTTTAAATGCAAAAACCTTAAAAACATTATGATAACATTCTGCTGCAAAATATCAGTCACAGTACAGATATCTGCGGTAGTTCAACTCCGCCGCATCTTTGAAATAAATCTCTACAGCAGCGCCGCGGTCCATTCACATGTGATAGAATTACATTTGCCTACTTTGTGTTTACTTCCGTAGAGTTTTGTGACGGCAAATATACTTTTTTATATAAACAAATAAAATACTTTGTAAATTGAATAGGAAGTGTTCAACAAAAATACGTTTTGTGTCAAAAAACCATGTTTACGTTTGAATAATAAAATCGGTCTTATAAATTAGCGACTTGCGCCTCGACTGAGACGCACGAAAAGATATAGAATTTTTAAGTATAAACAATCCGTGTATTAACGTAAAGCTCAATCAACAATTGTTTCGGTATGCAGACACTCGCGACAGGCCGCTTGCCGAGCTCATGCCGAGATCGAGCCGCGTAGCTGGCGTTTCGTCCGTTTGTATAAAGTCGAATTACTGTAGATAATAGTGTCAGGGTGTTTTATTTCATAAACGCTCCCACAATATCTGAGCTTGCTAAAGCACATTGTAGAACATTCTGTAACAATCAGATTGGGTCGGTCTAACGCCCCGGTCGGTTGCTGTTATACATTAAAGCTATAATTTGTTGTTCATAAATAACAACATTTGTTGAAAACTTTGATGCTGCTGATTTTAATGCTAAAAAGAGATTTCGTATTTTTTTATTACAAAGCCATAGATATTATGGTGCTGGTTGATATTATGATTTAGTCTTTTTTTTTTTTTATAAGTGACTAAACCCGCGTTTGACCTCAATCTCACCTGATGGTAAGTGACGATGAGGTCGAAGATGAAAGCACACGGGTTTAGGAAGGAACTGGCTCTTTATACAATATTGCCGGAACACATTACCACCGGAGCGGTAACATTTGGCGGCAGACTTTATATAAAGGGTGGTCGCTAGCCAGGCGGGCCCAGAAGGGATCCTACCACCAAGCAAAAGTCTGGGGAATTCCGACAATTTTGCTTAGCATGGTTTATCGAATCAAATGATAAATTATGTTTCTCTATTATGTCCATTCAATATTTAATAATAGTAAAACACCAGCCAATAAATATCTAGTCGCAACAAAAACAAGGGATTCAAATGAACAATGCAAAAGCAATGTGCAATAATGGTGATAACGTATGATTTATCCTATTCATAAATATGTCGGGATTATTGCATACTTATTACTATTCAATATTTACATTAATATGAGAAAGAGAACGAAAAGTTTAAAATGTATGAATTTCCTAAACGCACAAGTGAATTTAGATCCAAAAGTTCGCCTATAAATAAGTAGGTGGTATTGAGAGTACGTTTCTCTAAGTACAGTCACGTCCAATAATATGTATACCTTTTCATTGGAGTTTGAACCTTGTCACAACCTAATAAGTTCCGAAGTGTACACATCTTATTGCGCGTGACTGTACACGCTCAGTTCAGATCCGATTTAGAAAAGTAGGTGTATACGAGAACTAAAGAGAATAAAGAGATGAGGTGAATTTGGTTTGTACTGAATATGAAAAAAAAAATATATAATGTTTTCTTAATATGAATAAAAATTAAAATCAAAACAAATACACATTTGAAGTTAAAGTAAGATATCTAATATTTCCATATAAAATTGTTGTAAGAGCCTTTTTAAAGTTATGGTAATAAGGAAAAATTGTAAATTTGAATATGTATAATGAACAAATAATAATTTATGTATTTACGTAACTACACGATGCTAGGGCCGCATACGTGAGATTATGAAAGACTTCCTTGACTTTTATAATAATGATATAATGTAAATAGGAATATAAAAAATAAAAAATCATGAAACCCTCCTCTGTCCTTTTTCAAGTTGCTGTGCCCAACAGGGTCCATAATGTATGTTCTTTTAATACCTTGTTAACACCTTATCATATACCATTGTGGAATGCAATAAATGATTTGATTTGATTTGATTTGAACTTCGGTAGAAGTTTAGCCGAAGTTAGATTCTTTTTCCAGCGCTCTCGCGAATTATACACGCTCTAACTCGTTTACTTAGGGACCTCAAAATTAAATTGACTTTTGGAAGTTTAGTGTGTTGTTGTTTATTTTTGAATTACCCTTCATTTATGGAAACGAAGGAGTGTATTATTACTATGAGAATATATTTAAATAATTCATTATGTAAATAAAATAAATATAAAAAATAAAATAAATAATAAATATCTGTTTTCTTTACGGAATATTGTAGTGCCACAAAAAATTATACAAAATACCTCACTTTGATTATGAAGTGTTGGTTTTATTACATCTTTTCAAATAAAAATAATACTTAAAAATGTTATAGAATTTCATCCCATTGTTATAGAATACCCTTTAATTCCGGTGAAAAATTCTTGCTAAAGTTTACTTTGTGGCTAGAGGCGTGTCAGTCGGGATTGCATAAACTAATCAATAACTACTCCACTTGAACTGGTTGGTAAATTTTCAAAGCCTAGTGATAGATAACTTTTCAAAATTCTGTCAATTTTTAAAGTCTAAAGATCTATGTAAAATATACATGGTCATGGCAGGATCGACAACACATTATGTTCTAGCCAATATAGTTTTAACATCTTAGCTTATGTTGTAATTCAAATTTTGTTTTTGTAATTTAAATTAAAGCCCAGGCATACCTTTGCATTGTTATCCAAATCGGAGCTCCTTTTGGCCCTTTCTACTTCTTCATGTCCTAATTTCACATCAACTTCTGCTACATTCTGAGCCTCTAGTACATCGTTATTATCTTCGCCTTCACTTTCTACAAAGGCATCTTCGATTTCGTCCGGAGTGACGTCATCGATTCTAGATTCTTCGATAGAGGTTTCAAGGTCAGTAAGAAAGAGATCTGGTTGAAGAGGAGTGTCATCGTCCAGTGCTGAAGGGGGGAGAGGCTCGTCTCGCGTGGGTAGGAATTCCGCCAAAATTAAGGGAAGAAAGCCTGTGGACAAAAATACTGAATTAAAATATTGTTTATTTGGTTATTAGAGACTAAACCCGCTTTTGACTTCAAATAGAGGTCGAAGTTGGAATCTCGCACGAAGGGTTTCAACTATCTACAAAGAGCCCGAATGTTTACATTTATAAAATGAAACAACATATAGACTGAGTCTGAATAAAGTGCCCAAACGAAACTGAGAGATCATAAGGGCAATATTGACGAAAAATTAAGGACAAATTTTAGTAAAAATTTTAAGGATTTTTAAAAATTATGGTTTGCTGAACCTCTTTTATTATGAATGAAAGATGATATTCATACCAATTTTTTATGTCATAAAGTAGGATGCTCCTCGTAAAGATAAACTAAGCTACGATTTAACATTAATGTATACCGGGGCGTGGGTAACATAAACATCTACATATAAGCACCTAAAGTATCTAATAAAATAACCATTATTTATTCTAGTCCAAATATTATTTCTAAATTCTTCACAAAGATACAATATCAGCACAATAAAGTGAAAATAACGGTAACGTTTCGACACATTGTAATCCTAAACGTTTGCTACAAGGTGACAAGGTTCAGAAGAAATAAAGCCTTCTGCAAATGACGTATAGCTGAGTCCCACAGTGTGAAGGCATCGTTACCGTGTAATGTGACACCCTTTAGGTAGAAGGTTTTCATAAATATATGTTTTTGTGGAGAAATTCAGCGGAAATACCGTTTCCATGGCAGTAAAGAGGTCCAAAGTTTGAATTACTTTTATTTTTATTGCTGAAGATGATGTTATGGGCCATGACGGGAAAAAATTGCGCATATTTTATTTCAGTCGTAATAATTTTGGAGGTTTTTCTGTGACATAATAGGAGGCAAACGAACACGTTGAGGATGAGATGCTCAATAAATGGCGGTGCAGTAATTAAAGCGCCTAACCAGCCCTCTATCTGGAATACAACAAAGATATCATCGATCTTGGCTAGATCGTCGGTCCACCTTGCGGGGGCCTGCGTACACTGCGTCACCTAGTACGTGGCCCCACTCTAGAAGTTTCTGCCCTAACGACCAATTGCCACTTCAGCTGTGCAATCCTTATTGCTTTGTCGGTGACTTTCTACAAAGGTATTAAGAACACATACGCAGACTAGTTCGATTCATGATTTTCAAGCAGGTATACCCTACCCCACAAGCGTTGGGAATAGAGAAACTTAAAAATTTCAGTAATATATTTTCAACCTTGCAAAAATACAATGTGTGTATAATTATACATTCAGAGTTAAAAATCCATCTTATCTGTTGAAAAATCTGTTAGATTATCGATTCATAGTATGGTATACTAAAATAATTAACTACTAACCCTACATACTTATGAATGTTTCATAATAACATTTATAGCTTAAAAAGCCTTCATAGAAGATAATATTTTATTGATTACTTGAAAACTTAGTTCTTGCAGTTTCATCCCCGACAAACTCCATCGTTAAATGTCTGCTAAGTGTAGAAAGTCTTTAACTTCACCAGAAATTATACAATTGGAGGATTAAAGTTGACCATTAGGAAGGCAAACTTGTAATGGCAATGTGCCTTGAACTAGTTCCGCAAATCGTAAGAACATCTCTCGTGTTTAACTATACATCGGACTATCAGAGATCATTAATAAGGTTTTCACGATTCTTATTATTAAATGAAACACCGTTACAAAATAATTTCGTAAAAGTGTTAAATATAATTAAAACTCTCAACAAGCACAAGTAGCATTACAATAGATCACATTTAGAATAACTCTGAACTTGAGGAATTAATAAACAGTTATAATGGTTCAACCGAGAACTTAGAATTCCAAATTACGCTATGGTCTGTATAAGAGCATCCTAGAAGTAGGAACGGATACTGTTGTTACGGGATCAGAGTAACAGTAGTTTCCAAAAATGCCTACTTATAGCCCTTATCGGTTTGGTTCCATATGAGTATTTTAGTGGCAGTAAAATATGATAAATGCTGAATAAAGATAATAATAATAATAATAAAGATTTATTATTATTATTATTTTTATAAAGGCGTACAAATAAACCACTCTAATGCTAGCATATGAAAAGAGTCACTGTGAACTACTGTACAGCCAACAGTTTTAGATTGGTTCACCCTAACTCTATTATAATCCTATTTTCAAAGCTGCTTAAAGGTGTTTTATTAGCACACGTGAACACCAAATGTATTTCGAAATCCTCATCTAACTTAGAAAAACAGCATTTGGCTGAAATACCACTATATTGCTTTAGTCTCAGTAGGTAACCCTTTTTGAGACAGCACTTTATTTGTAGTGTTTGATATTTTGCTAAGGATTCCTAAAACTACAAAATAAATATTAACAAAAAGTAATGAATTAAAGCAGTTGGCTTTAGCGTTGATAGGAAACAATATGAAACTAACATAAGGCAGGCAAGCAGTGTATCGGCTCACTTGAACTCTTATTTAGTGCCACAAACATTAAAGTGGAATTGGGGAACTAATGATATTTTGCTTTAAAGTACGCGTGACATATACACTTTTTTGAATATAACTACAACTTACATAGTCAAATTTAACATATTTCAGACAAAAATATTTTTATTTAGACATTTTCACAATATTTCTAAATAAAAACGAAATAATGCGCTGTACCGTGAAAAATATGTTGTAAAACCATATAAACATTTACAGTGAGCTTTCGTTCCCAAATGTTTTCACTTGCTATTACATTAAAATAGTGTACTACAAGAGACGACTTAGCGCAAAACCTCACTCGCCATTATACATATTCCTACACTGAATTTAATTTGTCGGCCAGCACTATACCTATTATAAAATATCAATAGATTTTTGTAGATTATATAAATGCTCAAAGGATATTGCAGAACTATTTTCAAACTAACAGTCACCCAATCGTAGTGCTTAGTCTGTATAACAGGACACACGTAGAAATTCTGTTAAGCAGCTGATAAACAGCCTGGTGGCCTATAATAATTCCATTATAGTGCTACTATAATACTCTTCTGCGGGGCTAGCATGCTACCGTCGACAACGATAAATCGGGCCTTTTATCGATATTTTCTTAGAATATAGTATTTAGTGTATGTAATTTATTAAGATTATGACATATTTGGTTCTGTGGTCTTAATCATGGTATCACATCGAGTAATTCTATCTATTATGGTGCGCATATTAGCTTACATAATAGGATAAAATAACAGAATAATATTTATCTTGTCGATTCGAGTATTTATCGATGTGAGCATGCTAGCCCTGATGGAGAAATGTGAACCAATTTAGAACCATAGGCTGAACAATTTGTGCCCAAATAAGAGTTATATTGGAATCGACAGCGCTGTCAACACCATCATAGAATTGTCATATTCAGCTCTTAGTTTCCGTGTATACCAAAAGTGGTCTATTATATGTGCTTGCTGGGCTGTACGCGATTAATCCGGTCAAAAAGTTTTTCATTAATCAGAAAGCACCATATGAACGCATATTACAAACAGACACTCGTAGATACATATCTGTATGACAACAAAATAATACAGGGTTATTGATAATTAGACCGGAATATCTTAAGATGACGTAGCAGAGGTCACTTCCCATCATTTGATCATGTATCCCAAAGTGAACCGTTTTTGAAATATTTTTGGATATTCCTTTTTTTTCTGAAAATCCAGTTTTACTCCTTCACACATCGGTTGTAAAAAAAAACGAATGGTCCGATTTCAATGTTCTTTTAAGTTTTAGATAGGTGTTTTAGAAATCAACAATAAACCGTAATAATATATATAGTTTCAGTTTGATTGCAAACAGAAGCTTCATAAAATTTTATGAAATAACAATGATTTTTTTGGAGCAATGTTTACAAAAAATAGCTTTATTCTCCACAAAAGATCTGATGAATTTGGCGTAAACATTTTTGGAAAAACTAAAACTCTCAGGCTATATAACGAGGTAAAACAATTGGCATTTAACTGCACAGTTCAAAAAACAAAATCTAAAACCAACATTTTTAATCCTATAAAGGAATTATACATTGTTTTTTTCGCTGTCTCACTAATTCTTTATTCAAGCATGTGTAGTAGCGCTTTCGGAAAAACCGCATACTCATCATTTGTCAACTATAGAAGGCATGGCATGAGGGATTCCATAGCGCTAGAGATAATATTGATATGAATTCTAGTTATAATGGGAATGCACGTTTTTAATTAATCAACGTTAAGGTTTAAGATTTACAATAAGTATCCACTAACAGTCATTAAGTAAGCCGGTAGCTTGTATTATGCTATAGATCTCTTTGCATCCTTAGGTATGAGATGAACATACTATTCTATTTGGCGTTAAGAGAATAATATATACCTAATATGTCAAATATAATGGATGGTCACTAGATAAAGTATAATTGAATAAATGAAAAATGTGATAAATAAAAAACAAAAGTGGCACAGGTAATCCTGTTCGGGTTATTTTTATTTATCACATTTTTCATTTATTTAAGAATAATTGAGAATTTTAAATGCAAAACTTAAAAACATTATTAAAAAAATAAAGTATAATTCTCCTTACGAGATAGAATTTGATAAAAAATATATTTATCTACACTTTTAAAAACACGGATTAGTTACTTTGTATGATATTGTTATCTCGTGGACAAGATAGAACTACAAAATTACTTTTCGGCACAGCCATATTTTTCCAAGAATAAGATTTACTGAGGGAGGATTTACGGACGTTATAGTTGGCAAACTTTTACACGATTCACAGAAACATTCTTTTTATCTTAAGGGTTTTCCTTAAACGTTTTGGAATCTCAATCAGAACGCAGCCTTATTGTGTGTAATAGGGAAGTATACATTGGTCTTTGATGTCTGTTCTATCTATCGCTAAGACTCACGATCACCTAATGAATAAAAGTAGGTATGTTGAATGTAGATAATCGACGCTGCTGTTCCGTGCTTGATGGGTACATAAAATGCGTTGTATGTGGTTAAATTTTATTATTTTAATTCTCTACAAACACAATAATAACAATAAATAAAAAACCTGACTGTTGAATGTGACTTGTACGAAATAAGTGAGATCATACAAGGATATGGTAAAATTAGGGTGTATCCTTAAACACACCCAGAACCAAGACAGCTTAGAGTAAGTTGGATTCTTTAAGATGGGCCTCGAAATAAGTATCTCTTACATTACAGGCACTCAAAATAACATATATCACAGAATTTCACAGCGTTTGTATTCGCGCATTTTTTAAATAAAAAATTCGCTTAAATCACTTGGTAGTTTACTTAGTTTACACAGTATCGTATTTCAAACATAAACGTCGAAATTTCATCCAAGCGGCGCTTTATATACTCTGGAGAACTACCGAGAATGTTGAAGTAGACCCATTCCACAAGCAATCGGAATCAAACACCTACAAAGGCAAGTACTTGAATATTTTTCTGAGAAATGGTAAACTGAGTATAACTGAAGATACACCTCCGTATGCGTAAATACATTTTAGAAACTGACTCGCTGTTTCGCGCGATTTTACCCACGCAATTTCGGAGTCCCGCGAACATCGGGACAAAAAGTGGCTTAAAAAGAAATTGATTTTTTATTAAAATTATAATAAGATGATGATGATGTTTTACTGTAAATAATCGATATAAAGAGGAAGAGTATTTTTTTTTTTTTTTTGTTTTTCCGCCACAGAAAATTTTTGGCACCCCCTAAAACAAGCTTTAACCAGTAAAGCAAGCTTTAGCGGGAGGAGGATGAATCATATTACGGACGAATGGGCATTCTATAAGCTGTTAACCCCAGTGGCTAACGGAAAATAGAATGCCCAGACAGTGTGGAGACTCACTCAGTGAAGCCGAGCATACCCACTAAACATCCCCCTTTACGACCTACCTTGATTCAGGTTCTTGATCATTTATCGGAGCGACAGCCAATTGGAGAGAGAGGCTGCGCTGTGAGCGGCATCCGGACGGCTGCCACCAAAAGGAACTGAAAGCGAGAAATTCAGAAGCTAAGACTAGCAGAAATGACAAAGCTGAAACTAAGAGATTATCTAGAGTGATCAGACTCACTCTGAGATAGGAATGCTGGAAAGAAGGACTACGTTTAGAAACGTTGAGCTTGCTGGAATTTCCTGATAAAGGGAGCGAACTTGGTTAGGACCGGAAGAGCACCGTTGAAACCCTCTGGGCTGGCGTCGAGAGCGGCGCCGAAAGCCAGGATCTCGTCGATGGGAGCGAGCTGGATCCAGAACGCCATGCGGTCTTGAGACCCTTTTGCGTTCTGGCACTGGGAAGTCGGTTTGGCAGCCGATTGCGATTGAGTCGCGACCCGGCTGCGCTGACCTGGAACGATAGAAGTAAAGGCCTTAGGGCCCTTTGAACTGACTGCAGGAGCGTCCGAGCTAGGCTGCGGTCGCTCTCTCCAGTTCTCGATGGGCTTCACGGTAGCCCTGGCAGCACGCGGTGCTTTGGGGCAGCCGCGAAAGTTTGCTGTGTGGCCTGACTGGCCGCACAAGACGCAGGACGGAGCGGTGGGCGATTTGGAAGTGGGAGAGCACTCCTTAGTCCGATGCGGATCTAGGCACTTGACGCACCTAGGGGAAGCAAAACAATTTGCCGCCGCATGACCATACAGTTGGCAGCGGTGGCACTGACCTGGGAAACCACGCTTGTGTGGAACTTCGACGCGGATGTTGGAGAGACCGCACACGGTGGGCTTGCCTCTGAAAATGGACTGCCCTTGCGGGCTCTTCGCTAGGATTACTAGCGCAAGTGGGAACTGCTTGCCTCGGCGGCTGTGCATTTTGTGCACAGATTCGACGGGGAAGCCTTGAGAAGACAAGTTCTCTTGGATTTGCTCGTTCGAGAGCTCGAACGGCACGTTCCTGAGGACGGCACGAATCTTACGCTCCTCAGGGAGAGCGTAAGTGTGATACTCGAGCTTTTGATCAGCAAGAAGCCGAGTAAGATTCCTGAAATCGGAAATGGAACAGACTAAGATCTTAATAGAGTCACCCACGTTGGATGTCTTACTATATTGGATCTTGGGATTGTGACTACCGCAGAGAGCTGAGACCTCAGTCCAGCGGCTCTTGTCCCGTAGAAAGACGGGGGGCGGAGACTTGACTTTCGGTGGAGCCGAATCTGATTGCGACGCAGGCTGTGACGCCGGGATCGCTGAAACAATAGGCGCAGGAGCAGACGCCGGTGCGACTTTTTGCGGAGCAGGAACAGCGGCTGAAGCAGCTGAAACGGATGGAGATAAAGTCGAGGAAGCATCTTGCTTCTTCTTCTTAGACTTGGACTTTTTGCGAACCTCGGTGAACGGAGCAGGAGCTTCTGGAACTAAAGGAGCGGAGTCGGAATCACTACGGGTGATTAATTTTCCGTTTGCATGCGATGGAGTCTACCGACATAAAATCTGAAAAAGGATCGACGTACCCAGAGGGATCTGGAGACGCCGGAGAATCGGTTTGGAACCCCTGTGAACAAGAGGCGACCTGAGGACGAGCGGACAGTTGCTCTCGCAAGGACTCGATTTGAGCGAGAAGGGCAGCTTTTTCTGAAACCAACTGATTGAATTTATCGGTCAACTGACTGTGTTCTGACTCTACAGCTTCTACCTCCGCCACCACTGTTCTATGCTTGATGTAGATTGCATTAGAATATTCCTCAAAGTATTTTTTATCACGAAAGATCTGATCGCAATGATCGCACTTAAACCCGGTGCACTTAGGGTGCCGAGGCATTATGCTGGGCTGAAATAAAGTGTATCGAAGACAAACTGCGCTGAAAAAGAAAGCGACCTAGTACGGACCTATTGCCGGTGAACGGCGGACGATCAGGCTTAGTTGTCACGGTTACGTATCCAACTGACCAGCGATGCTTCGGCCGGCAGCGACTGACCGGGGTCCGCCCTGAAAAGGGCAGATGAATTAGCCCCGACACCACACAGCCTCCACAAGAGAAAACTTTCCGAAAGAGCTTAACTTGGCACCTTACCCGCACGAGTGCGGGGGAGGGAACAAGGGCAGCGCAATACGAACACTCGGGAGCGGCCGCAGACACGACCGTTCGGGAGTGAACGCAAACGGGAAGTGTGAGAGGAAGAGTCCATTAATATCGGTTAATATATACATTACTTCACGCCTGTATCCCCCTGGGGGTAGGCAGAACACCAGAGGACATAAAACACTCTGATGTCACATTTGACAAATTTTGAGGTATTATAATGATAGAGAGAGGATATTGCAGTGACAGGGGGTTACAGACTGTCACAAAAAAACCCTCCAATAAAAAAAAACTTCGGTTAAAAGTTCTGATATTAATTATATGGAAATGTCATGGCGATAAAGACCTTACGCTAAAAGGCTATGAAATCTTAATGTAAATTAGGTAGAGATATCATTATAGTAAGTAGAGTTGTCATAGAAGAAATACGTACATCTCTCTACTATCTTCACGTCGTCATCGGATACTTCCTACTGTCAGAATATTGACAATTCCAAATTAACTATGTTATATGTATATGTCGGCGGTGTCTAGCTAGAGCCTTATAGTTTATTTTGATTGTCTTCGGATGCCAGTACCTTCTTGGTACTTGACAGAGTCTATGTCACGAGTTTGTCACTAGCAGAAAGAATAATAACAATACAGAAGATGGACAAGAGAAAAGTGTCCTTCAAGCAATTATTCAAGACAACCTGATCTTCAAGAGATCATTAACAATGTAGTGACACGCTAGTGATGCTCTAGAACTGTCTAGCAGCCAAGATCAATCAGTTCCGCGCCACAAGCATAGAAAAACCGACTCGCCCTAAAGACGCCCACACAAAAGACTGTATTAGAGAATCATGATTGAAATCCCCAAGAATACCTGATGTTGGATAAAAGAGAAGAATCACCCCGATTCCGACATATACATATATTTTTGAGAAGTGAACTTGAATTTTTTTCACAACTAAAGTGTAAATAACATTTACCCTGATGTCCAAATGTAGGTAAAACTTTATCGGATACTTGAATGCCGTCAAACAAGTATAATTCTATCAAATAATATAAAGACGACCGGCTGGTGTAGGGGTAACGTACATTGCCTTCTATGCCAGAGGTCTTGGGTTCGAATCCCGGCGGCGACGGATATTTGTGTGATGCACACACATATAAGTCGTCAAGTCATGAACGTTTATATGTTTATTTAAGTTTATTATCTAATAAAAAATATATATTTAAGAAATATATAAACATATATATGTATGTTTATATATTTCTTAATATATCAGTTAACTAGTATCCATAACACAAGTTCTTTAAGAAACTTAATTTGGGCTAGATAATGTGTGAGTGTCAGATATATTTAAATAAGTTGTTGGTTTTTAAATATATATTTTAATAGTATAAGCAAGTTATTCGATTTATATTTATACGTACACACTATTATTGCATTTTAACCAAACTCTCCAGTCTCAGGTCCACTGGAAGAAATTTCTTTAGAAATAAGTTGACCCTTGTAACTTTATTCTATGTTTATTTTCAATTGTCTTTTATCCTGTTACAGAAAATGTTAAATAAATAAATAAGTTTATAGAATTATACTTTTTAGACGGTTAAACTTTTAACTCTTAAACTTTCAAACAAATAAACAAAGAATTAGTTACTATCATTGACAAAACATCTGGAGCACTTTGTTCAAGTTTCACATCAATTATCTTCATCAGAGTTGTTACAACGCTACTTTCAAACTTAGCGTCTCAAACATTGAAAAGTACGTAACAAAGTTTGTACGCCCTTTCAGCGAAAACATCAAAACACAAGTAACAAGGGAGATATGCTAGGAGTTGCCGCTTCAATTGAATTGCTCCTTAACTTTTCGACTTTCTTTCAAATTGTTATTTTTAAACTGAGGTAATTGATAAATTACTGATGTTTTGATGATGAAGCTTTTTTCGATAAACTCGTGCTTCAGCCAAGGGGCATGTTTAGTGGGTATACTCAGGTTACTGAGAACTCTAATTGCTACTCATCATCATCATCATCATCACAACTCTTTGTACCCAACTCTCCCACTGCAAGGCATGAGTCTCTCCCCTGGGTGACGAGGAGGTTGAGTCCATAATCCACCAAGCTGGCCCAGTGCTGGGTGGTTGGTGCCAGAATTTTCAGGGCGCCGAAATGGCTTCTGACAAACCCTAACGACCACTGTATAAAAGTATACAGCACCCGGGACCGACAGCTTAACGTGCCCTCCGAAGCACGGAAGTCGCCGTGAGAAATTACTAGTCGGCGGCCACCCATCCAAGTACCGACCGCGCTGAACGTTGCTTAACATGTGATATCGTTTGATACACACATTAACCACGGCGCCACGACGACTTATTGCAACGACTAATTGCTACTAATTGCGACTAATTCGAGAATCTAACTGCTAACGCGGTGTCTCCATACTGTCAGGGTACAGCCGTCGTCGCTGCACTGTTCTATAACTGCTTCGAGCTAACAGATCTATAGATACCCTTTTGTGCGTAAAAGCATTCATCCTTCCTTGGAGGAATAAAAGCGGCTGAGGCAACATACTTGAACCGTCTTTTAAAATCGATATTTTCACCAATTTTGTTAAAATAAACTGATAATTCCACTCACATGCTTGCAATGCATTACGCTTTTTAATAACCTCTATTGAGCTACAAGAACTACTACATTGAAATATGTTTAGTATTTCTGAAAATGATAGATCTTACAGAAAGAAATTCCATTTTATAAAATGCTGAGACAATTGTATTAGGACTTATATCGAGTCACCTACTTATTCTACTTGAGGTACTAGGTACTACTTGAAACTGCACATTTTTTATGATTATGTAACTTTGAAAATGTAAAGCTTTAAACAGGCACCGATTAAATATACATTTCAACATAAACGCGCTAACTCTGTTATAAATAAAAGCCGTAACTTCTTCGGGCAATGACAAAACAATTAATTAAATTGTTTTATACTCGAAACTCGAGACAAAGAAAAGATGAGCCTTTTCAAAATTTACAGGTATTTGAAATTACTTTTGACAGATATCGCTCGTTTAAACTTAAAGTTACTCTTACTGTTGCCCTAATATTAAAAGGATTCTGAAGAAAATGGCGGCGAAAGTTGAAGTTGTTGAGCGTAATTAGATAAATTTTGTTTCTGAAAATTTCATGGTTGTTTCTTAAAACTTATTTTTTATCATTCAAAATGGACAATCAAGGAGACTTGTTATTATTTAGACCTCAATCTCACCTGATTGTAACTGAAGATGAGGTCGAAGACGACAGCACACAGATTAAGGAAGGACCTGGCAGTTCTTAAAATATTTCCGGAGCACATCCCCGCAGGAGCGGTGATATTTGGCGGCAGATTTCCTATTCGCACCCCCCACTGGTCAAACTGTCGCGTATGATCACTCGCCTGTCTGTCAGATGCACGCAGGTGTCAATGCACTCCTGTGTCAACAGCCTGACTGCGACGTATTCGCAGATAATTTGGGGACTATTCAGTCTAAATGTCTGTATTTTTGTGAACCTTTCATGTGACACCTTTGAGCAAATTTTTCTTTAAATAAAACACTTTTTAACCGGATTTATCGCGTATATTTACATTTTAAATTTTGACTCGACGTTTCGGTGTCAGTCGCTTGTGACCACGGGGTCTGCAAAGACACCGAAACGTCTAGTCAAAATTTAAAATGTAAATATACGCGATAAATCCGGTTAAAAAGTGTTTTATTTAATAGTTTGAATCGCGAAAACTTAAGACAATATTAATTTTTCTTTATTCTTGTTTTCTTTTTTTTTTCTTTCTGTTGTGTAAAACTAACTGTGTTAGTTATGTAACTAAGCACTGTCCGTGTAACTAACCATAAATAAATAAATGTAAATAAATATGATGGGTGGTCGCTAGCCAGGCGGACCCTTTGTTGATCCAACACCAAGCTGTGGCCACTTAGATTAGTCGCCTTATTCGACGCTATTATCTAAGGCTGGTAGGGCTACTCCAAGCCGACCTTACAGCCCGTTCACACGTGGTCTCCGTTTTACTGGTCCGTTTTACCGGATACGGTTTTGTACCGTAAATACGTATATTGAATACTGTGCCATATGTGAAGTCACTCACACAACTCCATGCGCCATCGATGAAATAAAACGTATTTAGTAAAACGGAGACTATGTGTGAACGGGCAAAAAAAAACAAAATATATTTCTCCAAGTCTTCACTCCTATTAATCAGTATCAAGAAATCATAAAAAATGAAAATTTTCAAAGGTTGTACTTCCAGGGAATAATTTCATAGTACTTTTATCTAAATATCAAATATGAATGACTCAGTACCATGTGAAATGAAAATATGTGAAAGTTATACCTATGTTTTCTACCAGATTGAAATTCCAACGCAATCTTAAAGTTAAAAAACTCCTAATGCAAAAATTCATCGCCAAACCAATAATCTTTTTAAATGAAACTGTCTCTCAAATTACAAATACGTTCAATCTATGAGCATGTTAAATGCAAATCGAGCAAACAAAAATTCCACTAACATCTCTCCAATAAACACTTTGCCTCCATGTTTCTTTCCCAAAATTACTCGCTGTTGTCACTAAGCAGCGTATTTACTGCTGTACGTAGTGTTCCGTATCACAGCTGTCGGAATCAGCCGACATGCGACGCCATATTGAAATTCTCGCCACGAAGCCTTGTCGGAGGGCTGCCTCAGGGTTGCAATTTTGGCCGCATTTGGAATTTCGGGATTCTGATTAAGATAGGATCGGTATCAGATGTTGTAGTCTTTTTGAATTAATAGGAAAATGGATTGCGAGAGCTGATAGGAATATATTATTATTTATAAATAAGCTTTTTGCATGTTTTAGTTATAAACGACTTTTACTCACTGATTATTTCTAAAAAACAATTATTCATATTTTATTTTAAACATTGGTAGAGTATAATCTTAAATACCTTTTCTATCATTTTATAAAAACTTAAGGAGGATTTATCTGTCTGTTTTCACTTATAAACAGACATTTAAGTTTTCTCTCTTAAAGTTAAAGCTTCTTTAAAAGATACACAATAACACTCATTGTTTATCAAAGCCCACACTAATAACAATACAAACAAACAAACGTTGAGGTTTATGTGATGGCAACTGAATGTACTAAATCAAAACCCGCCCATCGCACATCCCTGATCTATCTCGCAAAACGGTATCAAAGCACGTAGCTGTTGTAATCTCAGCTGCTGACTTACGAACTAATCTTCTTCGTAATTGTCAACTCTATGTCTTCGTGATAAAGGCTTTCGAATGCTGCAGACATTTCTAATTAAAGAGCTGCTGGCATAAATGTTTGCTTCATTTTGGAAAAAGTTCTGTTAATCACTTTGTTTGGTTGTTCTGGGGGGGACTTACGTAAAACTTTCATACTGAATTTATTGAGTTTCGGGTGCCGACACCAAACCAAACAACTAAGACTTTTAATTTTAACGAGAATATTGGACTGCATCCCGTATCTTAGTTTACTACGCATATGAGGATCCTGTTTTTTATTATTTTCGTGATCACTATTTGAAGTGATGTTTTTTGCTATTGCGAGCTACCAAAACATGATTTAATCAAGTTTTTAGGCTTCATACAGAATGGTTTCTTAAAATATTAAGAAGCTGGTGGATATTTGACAATTTTTGTTACGTCATACACTAAATTAACTGAAAAGATGCCAACATTTAAAGGAAATTTAGCGCTTAGATTACAGAATTTAAAATGACATCACGTTATTTCAATAAAACATCGTGATAGTTTGGATCCTTGTAAAATAAAAAAGGATCAAGCTTTGTTGCCAAGTAGATTGTCATATCGATTATAAGCTATTTTCCTGGCTTCACTCTCTTTAATTTTGGTTTTGTAGGAATATCAGGATATAAAATGTTTTTTGTTTATTATGTATTATTTTTGAGCTTGTGTGTAAATTTGCTGAAACGTGACCACATTTGTTAAAAAGTTAAGAAAATATCAGCTGACTGGGGGCTTAACTCCGCTTCTCATGCAAACCTGGATGAGGCAGTAGCTAGTCTTATGAAAATAATATTGTTATACATTATATTTATCCAAAACATAAGTTAAAAGCATACTTAAAGCTTACACATCTATATTTACAATGGAATTTAGTAAATTGTTAAACTAAAAGCTCTCTAAAGATTATTCAAACAGTTGCTAGTCATATCGCGATAGTTTGTTTACAAAAACCTTCATTCAGAAGAAATGGTTAGATTTATAAGACAGGAAATATAATTGGTTATTAATTATATTATTATAATTTAAAAAAATGAATTCTGAACCACTCAATTTAGAAGGCAAAAAAATAAAGTAGAACAACATTTTTGATATTTGAGTTAATTCTAAAATTAGCTTAATTTGATTATATCGTTCCTGCTCATTGTTATTCTCCAAACTCGACTTCAAAAACATGCTCCCACATCGCCCACAGCATTCTTCTTTAAATAACTTTTTGATTTTTCGTCAAAACAACCTGTATTCAGAGTTCCGCAGACTTTTCCTGCAAAAACCTAACGAGCAGCCTCCTTACATATTCATAAGGTAACACGTTTTCTTGTTTCAGCAATTCGTATCTTATTACCTCCCGACAAGGTGTACATTTCATTGTGAAGCGGAACAAAGGCCGTTAGCGAATCAAAAGGCAACATTAATCAAGTACTCAAACAATGCTGACTGTTTGCTGCAGCAAGATCTGCAAATTTAGAAAAGAGGTCAGTTTCCTTTTTGGTTTTATATTTTCTGACCCGCACTGCCAACTTGCTAAAACTTTTAAGAAACAACAAGTAACGCGCTATCTCATTCTGCAGACACAGGCCAGTTTGCATTCGAATTTTTAAATTCATTTGTTTCTGCTGAAAAAACAAATACAAACATGCGGCGCATCTTCAAACTTTAGAAAAAAGAGTTGCTGTTTGTTTTTAAGTTTACTGTGAATCTTGGAATTGAATGAATGAATAAACAACGTTGTTTCAGATTATCGAAAGCTTGTGTGAAAGCAAACATTTCGAAAAAATCCTCGATTTAGCTGGTAACCCCTTAAATCATCTGTTTTTTTAATAATCTGTAGATACTCTCAAGTTTGATGGAACAGTCGTTTCGTAAATGACTATCAATATAATATATCCTATGATAAACTAATATTTGAAAAAAAACCTTAACTTAGCTGATCAATAAATCAAAAGAACACCGTACAAAAAAAATCCAACCTCTCATGCAGAAAAATCAGTACATTAAACTTCCGTTGCAGTATCAAAATTGTCCAAACGCTAGGGTGAGCCAAGCCGCAGCGACTGGCGACATGAAACTTCCACAACTCTGGCCATGCGATTTCCCGCGCAAACTCAATTTATCATCATGGCGGCCGTACAATGCCGCTCCTCCCTTATGCTGTTTGTGTTACCAGACTATACCAGGACACTCGCTTTGTCATTTAAATAACAGATTCATTGGGAATAATTGTCTGTATTTGAACGAACATCTATAGATTTTTGCAGTTTTTGTATGCAGTTTCCCCTCCTTTTTTACATGATCTTCTCTGCATAAAGTTTTATCTCTTTGTTTTTTCTATGTAAGTATACAGGATGAAACGTTAATTGGAGAGAAAATGCATGTTTCTTACTATTTAACTTGGGCATTGCAACAGGCATAATTGAGTTTTATTCAGGCCATTTGTTTTTTTTTTATTCGTTTATTAAATAAAGAATCAAAATGCATAGTCTCATGGTCACTCTAAATGCTATATTAAACTATCATAGGTACAGAGCATTTCACTATGATAAATAGAATAACTGACCATAAGCTATAAGTTTAATTGTACATAAAGTTTTATTGTTCGTTTTCGTAGACTTTAAGAAAATACTGCTAAAGAAACAAAAAATTTGTTTAAGATTTGTATTTAAGATTTGTTTAAGATAAGATTTGTACATACTTGAAAATAATTAAGTTGTATCGCTATCGCGATGACACTAGAAAGTCACGACTTGTTTCTGTGAATAATAACTATGTTTAGGGCTTATAAATTTTAATAATGTTTTTTAAGATTTTTTGCATTTAAAATGCTCAATTATTCTCAAATAAATGAAGAATTTGATAAATAAAAATTACCCGACCAGGATTCGAACCTTTTTATTTATCACATTCTTCATTTACTTATAAATTTTATCAATCACGTTAACAATAATAAAATGAAACATGTTTACTAAAGCCGTTCCTTTTAATAGATATGAAAGTATTTTAAAGGCAAAGTATGTACTGCATTCAAGACAGCTACACATTTAACACTCTTGCTATCTGCTCCAAATATATGAAATAAGCTACAGGCACGCATGACTAGCTTAAGGGTTTCAGTTCATACAAAATGTACATAACGTTTGCTAAACTAAGTTAGCCCAATCTAATACATTACTCATACATTATACTCTAATAGCTGTTTGCCGCACTGTCGCCCTTATGAATAAGGACCCAGTCCGAATATCGTGATGAAAATTCAAAGTATATCATTTTTGCTCAATCCGAGAAAACCTTTAATCGCGAATGAGTCGCAGACATTCTTACAAATTTTTCAGTTTCAAATTATAATTACTTTTAGATCTTAAAATACGTAGTTTTTCAATAAGTTAATATTTTTGATATGTTTTGTTTTGTAGCATTGATTTCTGATGTATTTAATCTCTTACTAAAAACCATTACCGCTCTAAGCTTGCCTAGATCTAAGCATGAACGGATTGCTATTTTAATCCAGTCTTTTAGTACCGTCAGCATCAAAGGTCGATCGATGCCTACACATACGTGAATCAAGCTTTATGTAAATAAGCTTATCAGACTAACATGTTCCAGAAGCGTATTTATTAAGGCTTAAGTTTAAATAGCTAGAATTAATTGGATTGTCTACGATAAACCTCATGAAATAGGCCACAATTTGTTGAGTAATTTAAGCAAAACTCGTTCAGATATTCACGAAATAGAATCATTTAATTATTGAGAGAAATTTAATTAAAACAAGACCTTGAATGTATTTTTAAAGCTATTGGAACTTATTGGTTTTTGTTGATAACATGCATCATCTGAAGTAGCGTTTTAGTAAGTGCACTCAGGGCGGCGATTGTTAAAATTAATATGTATTTTTTTTATTTTGTTTATATCTCTAAAAATAACAATAAGCAAGAATTCATAGTATCTTTGCATATGGTAGAGAAGTGCACCAGTGAGATACTTTTTCTAAAAGTGGATATAAACTTCTTCTGCCTCCAATTACCAGCTTAAGAATTAAATTACGAAGATTCCTTTTAATAATGGCCTATATACCAAAAGCTTAGAACATCTTGCTTTCGAGTTAAACAGTTCCTTTCGGCAACTTTCATGATTTTATATTAATTGGTGTATTTAATCCAAAAAAATTCGATGAATATTGAAAAAAATCAACGAAAAGATTTGTTTTGCCAACGGTACACCTGAGCGCCCGGCTCCACCGCGACAGAGTTCATTAGAATTAAACCTGCTTCCTCCGGGCCGGGGCTGACAGAGCCGATGTCGATATGTTTTGACACGTTTGTTAATAAGACGAGCCTTCAGAAGATTCTGGAATGTGCCAGCTCGTGTAGATTAACGGAGTTTAGATGAGATTCTAATTCGTATTGACGTTTCGTTCCGTTGAGTTTATAATGTGTATGTTGCTTGTAATTGTTGGGAGCATTTTGTTCTTGATAAACGGATTTTTAGGATTGAAAGATAATATGATTTCAAATAAAGTTTCGTGTTCAATATATGGCACGGTATTTTGGCAATACTTAGTAAAAGCCTCGTATCTTTCTTATTACTTTCATTTTGAGCGCAATTGGTACCTACCGTTAAGTTATTTGGATAGTTTAAATAATTAAATCAGTTGCAATGTAGGACAAACAAAACAAACATTTTAAAAACTTTTTTATAGTAGGTAGGTATTGCTATTTAAAAATATAAAAGGTAGTTGATTTAATTATTTTTAAATAAATGACTTTTAGCGTTGGCGCACAATCAACCTAGTAAATACTAGAATTATTCGTTTAATGAATACCAGGGTGGTCTGAAAAGTTTCCGACCTTAACGCAAAGATGGCGCCACTCGTCAACAAAAGCTAGTGAATGTAGTTGTGCATCTTTTGACAGGTTACTCACCAAAGTTTCGGCCATTTTGGACGCGCAGTTTTTAGTTGACAGTCGTTTGAGTGAGTACATGTGAGTGTTTTTGTGAAAATGGAAAAAATTGAGTATCGAGCTGTTATTAAATATTTGTTTTTGAAAGGCAATACGCCTACGCAAATCAAAAATGAGTTGGACTCTGTGTATGGGGACTCTGCACCATCATTTACCACAGTGAAATTTTGGGCAGCTGAATTTAAACGTGGCCGTAAGAGCTTGGGAGACGATGAACGTTCGGGACGTCCAAAAACTGCAACTACTGACGATAACATTGCTAAAGTTCACGAAATGGTGTTAGACGACCGCCGAATTAAAGTGAGAGAGATAGCAGAGGTTATGAAAATGTCCAAAGAACGTGTTTGTCACATATTAAAACAAGATTTAGACATGAGAAAGCTGTCCGCGCGTTGGGTGCCGCGTTTGCTCACGTTAGAACAAAAACGTGTTCGAATGAACATTTCCAAGGCTCTGTTGGCGCAGTTTAGGCGCAATAAATCCGAGTTTTGGCGCCGATTAATTACTGTAGATGAAACTTGGATACACCATTATACGCCCGAAACAAAACTACAGTCAAAACAGTGGACTGCAAGGGGGGAACCAGCTCCAAAAAAAGCAAAAACTGTTTTTTCGGCTGGGAAAGTGATGGCGACTGTTTTTTGGGATAGTCATGGAGTTATCTTAATCGATTATCTTCAAAAAGGAAAAACCATTACAGGAGCATACTACGCATCATTACTTGACGAGCTGAAGGCACAAATTGCGGAAAAACGGCCACATTTGCAGAAAAAGAAAATCCTGTTTCACCAAGACAACGCGCCGTCTCACACCTCAGCGGTTGCCATGGCAAAAATCCACGAGTTACGGTTTGAACTGCTTGACCATCCGCCTTACTCACCAGATCTGGCCCCAAGCGACTTCTTTTTGTTCCCTCATCTAAAAACTGCGCTCGGAGGACAAAGATTTTCGTCAAATGAGGAGGCAATCACCTTTGTGAACAATTATTTTGCAGAGAAAAACGCCGAGTACTATTTGGACGGGTTACAGAGATGGGAGCATCGCTGGGAGAAGTGTGTAGACTTACAAGGAGACTATGTAGAAAAATAAATAAAAAAATTAAGAAAAAAAATCTTGTATCATTGTTAGGTTGGAAACTTTTCAGACCACCCAGACACATCGGTAACATAAAATAACTCAATTCCACTAATTTAAATGCAAAAATGTCGATTGTCGATAATCCAAATTACGAACTCCGGAACACAAAAGGAGTCCCGACTGAATTAATATCGAATGAGCCACCGGCCGCCACACAGGGAACATTTAATGAACTCTTGAATATTGATCACAGCATTATAGAAGTATTGTTGACTGTCTGCTTTGACCAACGATTCAATAACTAGGAGAGCAATGCTGTGAGCATGGATATTATTATGCAGTATTGAGTTGGTGCTTTTAAATGGAAAAATATTATAATATGTGCTTGAATTAATTAACAATCTAGCTGTTGCGCGCGGTTTTACTCGCGCAATTTCGATTCCCGCGGGATTTTCGGGATAAAAAGTAGCCTATACGGATTCGGAAGAATACCTCTAAGTAATGGTAAAAGGAATTTTGAAATCGTTCCAGTAGTTTTTGAGCCTATTTAATACAAAAATACAAAGGTTTCCTCTTTATAATATTAGTATAGATTTAAAATCATAAAAAAATTAGTTTTGTAGTATTTAAGTAAGCATTTGTAAGATTGTGTTATGGGAACTGTAATGTAGAGACTAAAGTGTTGATTTTCTTATGCGATTACGTCACGTGTCAGTCAGGTACCGCGAGGCGACTGAAGTGGCAGTGTGTGATCGTATACGTGTCAAGGTATTGGTGAGTCATAACATTTTCCAAAAAACGGGACAATACAAAAACTTCAATCACGTGGGCTTTAGACGCACTTCTAGCTCCCGAACAGAAGAAACCTCAAACTTCAAATCTTTATCATTTAACATCAAGTGGTATTGAGGTAGTATTCGGATTTAGTAACCGATAAAACCACTTCAATCTTGGTTTAAGGGGTCTTACCATCTACTTGGTTTAGAGTCATTCACAGAGTACATTACTTATACTGAGTCATTTGAGTTTGTCGCCTATTGAGACACGCTATTTTAGAAATAATATTTTTTTTGGTAGCTTATATCACGAGGTAGCTAATTTTATAACTAAATTTAGTGACAATAAATGTTCTATTTCATATAATTGATTGAATCAGGCGTTACTTTGCGGAAATCCATGACAACTACTATAAAAAGTTATTTTGCTAATTCCGCGACTTGTATTTGCACAAGTGATGCAGGATTTTCATGCGTAGGTTCACCGCCCTCCCTCCCTCAAGCAAAAAGCAAGACATGCAATGAACACACACCTGGAAACCCACACCACAAGCTATCACCGACACGTGCGGTGGTGGTCGTTGCGCCCTGAGGATGCTTCTGGTTGAAGCGAAACACGTGTCGGTGATAGCTTGTTGTGTGGGTTTCCAGGTGTGTGTTCATTGCATGTCTTGCTTTTTGCTTGAGGGAGGGAGGGCGGTGAACCTACGCATGAAAATCCTGCATCACTAGTGCAAATACAAGTCGCGGAATTAGCAAAATAACTTTTTATAGTAGTTGTTCTATTTCATATTCACATCATATTATATTATGTTAAAACAAAGAACATGAAAGATAACCTGTTAAACTAATGAACGCGTTTTATATGGTGTTCTCGAAGTTTAAGTGGATACGTAATAATGCACGTAAATCTTTCGTTAAGTTTTGCGTAAATGGGTTAAAGTATAATTACTTATTAAAAAATATTGAAAACTTAAGTCTTATTGGAACCATTACCGTGAAAGAAGTTGGAACGGATCGCGCGTAAAAAAATGAAAATAGATCTGATATCTATGCTGAGCTTTAAGCTATTGCTTCACGAAGCACTTCAGTCCATCACAGAAAGTTCAAAGTAAAAACTTGCGTATTTGCATTTTTAAAGTCAGTCATAAATAAATCGTTACTCCAGACAACACTATGCAGACGGCAGTACCTCACGCGGCCGACTGCGCCGCGGCGATACATCACCGTCCGCGTTGCACCCTGTACAAACGCCGTCGCCTCGGAAGCGCCCCCATCGCTTCCTTCCTTCGTTTTATTATATCTACCATAGATACTCCAAATACATCCTCAGATTGCATTACATCCGCTCCAATTTAAACTCTTCCATTCACGGGATAAAACCTAAAGTCCCTTGAGCCGATCCTAATCCTGACGATCAACAAAATCCAAGCTACCCTATAGCTCCTTCCTGCTCTTTCGCAGTTTGTCTCGCTTCTTCGTAGGTAGCGTCTAAGTAGAAAGATAAATTTTTGCTTCATGCTCCTCTTTGTTCCTGAAAATTATGATTTGAAGCAATTTCTATAGAAAAGCCTTCGCCTTTAAATTGAGAAAGTGTAACTTGTATTTGTGACTGTCGAAGTTGTTTGTTCAATGTTTCAATATCTTAAAATTGTAACAATAAAATGTATTATGTATTACGCGTTGTAAAATATAAATCTTTATTTGCGCGTTGTTACATTGGATACATACAAGTTTCGCAATATCCTACTGACAAGTGTCAGTGCGCAAAATATTAAATTTGAGATATGTCGAGATGCATAATTAAATTACTAGTCAATCACAATAGTCTAATGTGATACTTATTTTTGTCACAATATTTTTGTCATTTAGGAAATCGTTATTAGAATGATATAATTGACTAGCTGACCCGGCAAACGTGGTTTTGCCAAATAAATAAAAAATAGATGTTGGCCGATTCTCATAGATACCGGATAAGCACAAAAAATTTCATCAAAATCGGTTAAGCCGTTTCGGAGGAGTATGGCGACGAAAACTGTGACACGAGAATTTGATATATTAGATACAGCAAAAAATCGAACAGACTAGTTTAAATTGATTAAATAGCAAATTTTTAATTTTTCTGAAAGTTTTTTAAAGATCTTCACTGCCATACATACAATATTTTTTTGAAATAATGTCAATCTTTAACATATAGTTTTTCTGCATGTCTCTTGCGACCAGAAATCATTTCCCGATTTGTTGGAAAGAAATGCGGGTGTTTTTTTTAACAAATAAGCTCACTTCATGGGTATATAAACAAGGCAACGGTAAAATTCTGAAGTTCCATCAAATTGGTTACAACTGTCGACATATCCTGCACCGGCTAATAATAATAATAGAGACCGAAAAGCAACGCAAGTACTTGGACCTTGCACACGAGGTGACCGAAATGTGGGAAGTTATGTCCACCGAAATCATCCCGGTTGTAATATCCGCAAACGGTTTGACCCCAGCCACTTTGGTCAGAAACCTTGAAAGGCTGGGATTCGGTGGCGGTTCGCTTCCAGCACGCATGCAAAAAGCGGTTTTGCTAGATACTGCCCGAATAGTTCGCCGGTTTCTGTCCCTCTTGCCCTGATCCCCGACCGACTGGTCAAATTGTCGGGTCTTTCCGCCGAAAGGCGTGTAGCTTTAGGTATAAATAATAATAAATCATTTATTTCAGAAATTATCCATATTAAAGGTTAGTAACAATGCGAACTTAAATACTAATGTTAGTCATTCAAATCAATTTTATCATTACTTAGTCATCATAAATTCAAATTTAAAAACAATGTCAACACTATAAAAATTCATGTCAAAATTGTAAATATTTAAATTAAACATAATTATAATTTCAAAAACATATATCACATTCGTAAATATTATTTTATTTTATTGCGTGCAGTCTTATCCACCGAGCGACCATAGGAGAGTCCCAGCGATCTGCTATAGCATTCAGGAGGCTGTTGGGGCTGTCGCGAATGCGGCGAAGCATAGAGCCACACCGTTTGCGCATGATGGTCTCGAAGCTATCGGTGTTTGCAATAGCAAACATCGTTGATGCACTGCAAAACCGCGGCAGCCCCATCAGCACCCTGAACGCGTTATTATACTGGACTCGGAGATCACTGTACGCCCTCTGCGTATAGCTCACCCACAGGCTGCACGTGTAGAAGGATTGGCAATACGCTTTAAACAGCGTGACCTTCACCTGCTCAGTACACCGCGCAAACCTGCGAGCCAGCATATTACATCGGACGGCCAGCGACCTCCGTTCCCGCTCCACGTCCTCGTTGTCCCTCAAGTCCTCAGTAACCCAGTGGCCTAAATACTTGAATTTATCAGTCCTTTTCAAGGGGATTCCAGAAAGAGTGACTTGAGGTATGTTGATAAGTTTTTTATTGGCAGGTTTAAATACCATGATTTGACTTTTTGAAGCATTATATTTGAGTCCATGAGCTATCGCGTAAGCCTCGCATACACCAACCAGTTTCCTTAAAGCACCAACTGAGGGGCTCAGCAGCACCATGTCATCTGCGTAGCTGATATTATTAAAACAAACACCACCCACGTGACAACCTACATGCGTACGGCTGAGCTCCTCAATCAGTTTATTAATGTACAGGTTAAAGAGCCGCGGCGAAGTCAACCCCCCCTGCCTCACACCACAACTCAACCTATAGTCGCTCGATAGCACACCAGCCTATCTGACATTATTTTTCTGGTGTCCATACCAATGTTTCATCATAGCCGTTATTTCAAGAGGTACATCCGTTTCAAGAAGTTTTTGCCAAAGTATAGTATATGAAACTAAATCGAACGCCTTTGACAGGTCCAGGAAACACGAGTACACTGGTGTTTTCCGAGACGTATAGTACTGGACAGTATGTTTGAGGCAGAGGATGGCACTCTCAGTTGACAAGCCGGCCCTAAAACCAAACTGCGCGTCGTTTAATTTTAAGTGCCGCTCCAAGTGCCTATCAACCATACTATCCAGCACCTTTGCAATGACGGTCGCCAGTGAGATCGGCCTGTAATTAGTTGGATCAGAAGGATCCCCAGTCTTATTTTTAATTACAGGTACTACAATAGTGTGCATTAGTTTATCCGGTAGGTAAGAATGACTTAGGCATAAATTAAAAAACATTGATAGTACCCTCGGTAAATGCTCACCTGCGTGCTATCAATGTTTTTACCTAATGCTAATGCTCAAATGCATTTTTTTTGTAGCTTAAAAATGTAATCGATATCTAACCAGTTGCCCCACAAGATTATTTCGTACCGCAAGAGAGAGGCTACGTAGCCATGATACGATAGAAGAGCTGCTTTTCTTCCTACTACCTCTTTCACTCTCCTTAACGCATAAATAAATCGGTATTGTTTATGACAAAGCCTGTCTATGTGTGCTTTCAATTCAAGTGTTTGTCTATTTGAATTCTCTAATAATGCCGTTTCTACGTTATTTATTTTCTTATTGTCAAAAGTTATGTCAATTTTTTTACCTACTACCTATTTGAATTATATGTTTCAAATAATATGTTTGCCTTATTAAAATTCATTTTAAGATCCAAGTTATTTAAAAATGTCACTACACAAGTCAATACTTTTTGGATTTCATCTTTTAAATTTTCTTTACTATTGTATTTTATTACAAGAGTTATATCGTCTGCAAAATTGATACATTTTTGACTTCCCATAACCTATGGTAGTAATATTGAGATAAGTTATATTGAATTAAAATAAAAAGTATGGAAAACACTCAGAGGAATTAGGGTGACAACTTAGAACTTCTACTAACTTTTACACGTTAACCAGTTGCTTAAATGAGTTATTTGATGAGATATTTTTAGTCCTTGAATGTTATATTTTTTTAATCATCAAGTTAAAATCCTTTTGTACAGCACAAAGCTCTTATACCTATAGGACCTTCATTAGCGCACTGTTTGTTTTAGTTTAGTTTTGAATACACAGCTTCATATTTTTTAGCATTTAATGTTGCCATGTTAAGGTGTACATTTAAGCTTTCAAAAACTAATATGCAATTTTAAGCTTAGCTAGATGAATGAAAATCTGGAAATGTTTAAGCATTAGCTGGCTTTTATGTTTGGCTTGTATGATTACGATATATTATGTAATCATTGCGAACCATGGCAAATATTTCGTTTCTAAGGATAATTATAAATGTAATTGACCATGATAATTTTAAAACGGAACCGTAGTCCTATTATTAGCAATTTGTAACTAGTCCCTTTTTAGTCCAACATATTTGAAAATATTCTGCAACATACAAGCTTGTTTTCAACCGTCCTCATAATGAAGTGCCAGAGAAGCTGTTGTAGGGATAAAGGGTAAGTAATAAAAGAAGGGCTTAGGGATGGTCAATTAAATCACCGAGAGCATCGAGAGATCCAGTGAAGTTTAATCCGAGCGCAGAAAACGCACCAGTAGATAATTCGTTTTCTACGGTACGGATAATCAGATTTCATATTACATGGAAACCTAAGATTACCGGCTAGAAATAAAGTTTAACATCCTTAGTCCGTCATCCGTGATGAGTCTGTAAAGACTGTGAACAATTGAATAATAATCGGATTATTCTACGATAAAATCCTGTTTTAAAGGGAAATACAGATATATTTAATGTTTTGTTGACTTTTAAACAAGTCGTTGTTTCATTTGATGAAAGGGTATTTCAAGTATAGTTAGTGTATTTCTGTTTGTGATTTAAGACAAAAATATTTAAACTAATTGATAAATTAAGTAGCTGAATTCTAAGGACCTAGGCGTCTGTTCTTCTAGAACACTTAAGTCCTATTTGTTAAAGTATAAATTTAAAAGTTATTTATTTACGAGGCAAAATTCTTAGGTGCCAGCCATCGCGACAGCGGACATTATATCATAGAAAACTCAGCAGTAATATGGAAATATGAAATATAATTTATGCCTACTTTGACTTTTAAAATGATTAAGATTTTTTTAACTAGGCAGTTCTAAAATATTTGTGTCAAGACTAGCTGAATATAAAAAATACCATTAACTTAATTTCGTTTGGCTTCATGACAGTATTATTTTCCGATGCATCATACAGAACGTGCAAAAAATAATACTGAACGATGACTGATGGATACGTCAAATTAGTAGATGGTAGTTCTGATGCTTAACTTTGATATAACATGAGGAAAATTATATAGGTCAACTTTAAGTATTGAACTATCATGGGCGACAGTGTTTCCTCCGGCGTAACTTAACGTAGCAGCCTATCCTGGTATGTTTTCTGGGTTAATTTTCATGTTCGTCTAAATATTTTAATTTTATGTTAACGTAAATCAATTTGCTTTTAATGAATTTTAATAGGATGTCTGTTTTAAACTTGGAAATACAACTCAAAATAGATTTTTCATTATTCTGAACTTTAGTAACATACAAACAGTGAACGAAAAAACAGCATGGAGGAGCTACTTCAAAAAATCTCTTTGAAAAGCGGCACACGGCCTCTGTTTTCTATTAAAACTTGGTTGTTTTCTTTGAAGATGATGAAAATGTGATTGGTTTTATTCGTCAAAGCACGTCGCTCATTGGATAGGTAACGCACAGTAACTATAACATAATTGGCCGTTGAAACGTACATTTGCGAACATTTACGATAGTGGACGATACATGTAGAAGTAGTGGCAATGAAAGATATGAATATATTTACTTTGCATACTTCTATATTTTGTTTATATTGCAGATAAAAAGTTTACGTTTATAATTTGATGACCGGCTATTGTTGTGGTAACATAAATTGCCTTCAATGCCAGAGGGATATACTGGGTTCGAATCCCGGTGACGTTAGATATTTTTGTTATGAACACAGATATAAGCCGTAAAGTCAAGGATTGTGTATTGTTCTCAATTTTAATAACCGTTTAGTATCCATAACACAAACTCTTCAAGGAACTTAAAATGGACTGCATAAAGTTGTGTAAATGTATGAAATGTTTATAAATTGATTAATTTATTATAATTCTATAATATATTGAAGGCTGCCAAATGAAATTCAGAATTCAGAAGCCACCCGAATCAACTGAATAAAGCTGATTTTTTGTTGGGCCTATGTATTTAGCGTTCACTGCATATAAGCCTATTTTTAGTCAACGAAAATTGTTTTTTACACAATAAGTATCATTCATAGAAACGTTTTTTGCATAAAAAGGTATGTATTTTTTCTTAAAAATTAATATATTTGCTAGCGTGGATATAACAATGAATATCATGAAGACAACTACGCGCTTCTACAAAACATCTTTTAGTACTACGTCGCAGTATAATCAAACATATGAATGCTGCGTTGCATACCATGCTTAGGGTGTTCATCAACGGTTTGTAAATTATGTAGATTGTGGTGCCATATCATTATCTGAGCAAATCTATCTATCTATCTTCTATCTATATCTATCTATCTATACTCTATACTTATAATAAATCTGTAGAGAGGACAATTCTGTACATGAAATATATTTTCAAAATAACTATCAGGGGGTGATAAGTGATCGATACTGATGCCAAAAATGCAATCAGTAAAATTTTTGTCTGTCTGTCTGTCTGTATGTTCCTTATAGAAACAAAAACTACTCGACGGATTTTAACGAAACTTGGTAAAATTATTCTTCATACTCCTGGGCAGGTTACAGTATACTTATTATCACGCTAAACTCAATAAGAGCAACGCAGTGAAGGGAAATGTTGGAAAAACGGGAGAAGTTACTTCATTTTTTAAGCTTCCGTCGCGTGTGCAGCCTTAATGGTTAAAGCTAATCATGTATGACAGAAATATTCTTCATAAAATTATATAAAAAATATCCTACAACAGTATTTATCTATATTTTATGGTTGACTCACAATAACACGTGTAAATCCCGATAGCTTAGCAGTTCGGAGCTTTCTGATTATAATTGTTTACTCTTACGTGTATAATACTCTCACTCATCCCTAATTTAAAAAAAATAACATTATTACCTATTCAATAAAAAAATAATCATAGAAATCGGTATAGAAACACCAAACCTATACATGAAATACGCTAATAACCCATCGCGCGTGAATACCTAATGATATATACAAATGATATAGGGATTATTTTTGCGTAACGGTTGCCGCGCTCGACGCGGCTCGCGGCGGTAGGGTATAAAAAGGCGGGAGGCGAGCGCAAAATCTTGGAAGTCAGAAACCGTAGATATCTTCGGAATAAAAAGTAACGTATGTGTTTACTACTATACCAAATTACATTAATATTGGCTTAGCCGTTTGGCAGTGAAAAGCAGCCATAAATAACTATACGTAGTATTGTATGTACACTGATAATGGCTGGATGGATGGATTTTTGCTATTCTTTCACGCAAAAACTACTTAGCTTTACCTAAAATAACAATAAGCTAAGTATAATTAATGAAGATATTGCATGAATTAAGTAAAATTTAAGGAAATAAAATAAAACACCTTTTAACCGGATTAATGGCGTATAATTTATATTTTACATTTTAACTCGACGTTTCGGTGTCTTTGCAGACCCCGTGGTCACGAGCGACTGTTAAAATTTAAAATGTAAACATACGCGATAAATCCGGGTAAAAAGTGTTTTATTTAATAGTCATTCATAATAGTTATCGCGAAAACTTAAGACAATATTAAAATTTAAGGCACTTTGGCACCCGATTTGTTTATAACGCTATGTGCCTTTGTAATGTACCTAATAGATAGTTACCTACCTATGTTTGTGGTAAGGAGTTATACATATTATATGGGCGAAGATTCTTCATTTTTATTTTTGTTATTAGAGATAGTTAGGACCTTGGAGACGAAAATAACCTACTCGAAATACTAATTCAATACAGACGAAGTCGCGGGCATCATCTATGTAATATACCTACCTACCTATACATTTTCACAAAACCTAGGTGAAACTGCGGATCACTGCTTTGTTCTAACAGTTTTTGAAGTAATTCTGTCTGTTTATCTATCAATAACGTTTTCACAGCTAAACTACTGAGTCGATTTTGACGAAATTTAGAATAAGGTAAGTTTTAACTTCAAGGAGGATATAATAATAGTATTTATCCAACTCTAATAAACGGTATCCACGCGGACGAAGTCGCGGGTCACAGCTAGTACTAAAATAAATATGCAGGTACGTACATAATGTATTAAAGAACATAATATTATTAATATAAGAACTTGAACGGTGACTAAAAAATAGTCCTGTTTAATGAATGCTTTTTGTAGTTTAATTTTTGTACTCAAATATAAATTCCCCTCAAACCTTCTTGACTCCATTCAGCAATAAACTATCGACCTCCCGACCTAGCAACTGGCTAATGACCCACTGCATTGTGCCAAGAAGAAGTTACCCGCGCTTCACCATATCTCTACATTATTTTATCACTAAAACAGTTTCACTTATTCCATAATAACGTAGACTTAACAGAATGATTAGATTACTCTCTAAATTCGTCTCATCTCATGCCGTTCATTAACTTAGGGAGGCTGTACAAAGAGGGTACTCCCTGAAGTCTCACAATTACTGGCGTTTATAAAGTCAGAAATTGAAAACGACGTCGATCTTTGACTGGTAAGCGAACAGTGTACATCAAGTTGTTAATGTAATTTACATAGTCTTAAGGGGTTTATTTAGTTACAATAATCTATAATTTAGTTTGAGGATGTGAGTAATTTTGTTGAAGAAATAAGTGTATCAAAAAATCTTCTCACTATCTACTGAAATACCAAAGTCTAAAATACTGCTACGCTGCATTTCAATGACAAACAGTTACTTAGTGCAGAGTCTACGGGCTTTGATATAACTCCGGTTTTATTAATTTTTTAAAAGATAATTTCTGTTGAGGTTCTTGCCACTTCTTCGCAGCAGATTGATTTTTCGAACTAGTGGTTCAGAAAATCTTTTAATCTTTTAATAATTTGACTATTTCAAGTTTAGTGTATTTATGTAGGCACAGAAGCCAGCAGATAAAGCGTTAAATTACCTGTCAAATTTCCCCAACCAATTTTAACTTAATGTGGAAGGCATAGAACTCAGATTCAAGTAACATTTTTTGACAGATTTGTAACGCTTGATGTGCTGCCTTCCGTACGTGCTTCCGTACCTACAAAATAAATAAGATTTTGCCTTTATCTTTGACTTTGATAGCAACAAAATTCGTTTTCTGTTATAACATTAAATCAGTGAATGCCGAGCTACCATTAACATAATCAGATTCATCTGCGCATCTTAAGGAGTTCTAAAGGAATCTATGTCACTTGCTTTAGTCTATTCAAGTCATAGGTAGCGGCACTACAACCGAGTTTTAATCAGTTAGTCACATTCAGTGCCTATAACTTGTTTGATTGTCTTTGAATTATAATTATCTATAATCTGCATCTGCATCCTCCGGTTTTGAAGACGTAGAGTCAACAAGTTAGTTTATTTATTGACAGCTTCTTATTATCAATAAATAAGCCTGTATTTAACATCAATCTCACCCGAGTGAAGTACGTAACTGTCACATAGGATAAAAGATATGGCTTGGAAATGGAATTACAGAAGAAATCAAAATAATTTTCTACATCTGTGTACTTTAAAAAATAAATCCAAGCTAATCGATACGACGCTTGGCGCTCCAGTAATCCCCGATTCGGAGAATCTTTTCGCAGAGAAACTTGTAAATGTTATTACAAAGCATGCTAATATCATCGCGAGGTGCACAGAGTACACAAACGATGCAAAGTTGGACAAACACCTCCCACGTGCTGCTCATTTCAGAGAAACTCTGAAAAAGCTTCCCTTTACACTACAATATGATAATACCTCGAGTCTTTTCACACTATAAATGGATCTTATTTCTAAGCGGATACGGTTGATATTAGATATTTGGTTACAGTATGAAAGTTTTCGGAATGTTATGTGTGAATTGCAGTCTGTTTGAATATACAATTGCTTACAGGATGCCTAATGGAGATTTTATTGTTTGAACTGTGAACAGGTTTATTTTATGGTTTAATGTTTTCTATTTTTCATTTTCTAAGTTGCTGTCGTAACTATTCAACTTAATTGTAAAGTTTATATTGTATACTCTGTGTTTCTTGCAGTATTAGCAATATTGTTTATTTGTTATTAAGGATGAATTTAAGACATCTAAATTATATTTTAAAATTGAAAATTTGGGAAAGTTTATTGTTGTTTTACTGCATAATATATTTTCAAAAAGCGAGCTATAGCAACGTAAAGTAAAAAAAATTAAGTTCTCCAATGTATTGCTTATTATTTCGTTTTTATCTATAAGAACCTTGATTGTTTCCAATTTCATAGAAATAATTTAAAACTGTCGTAATTTCAGATTCCTGATATTTTTATTTTTGGAAATTATCAGAATATTATTTTTTCCACCGACTTCCAAAAACGGAGGAGGTTCTCAATTCGTCTGTATGTTTTTTTTTGTGTCTTTGTAACACGAAATTTCGGACAATTATGAATCGATTTTGAAAATACATATGATAAAAGATACTTCATATTTGGTCCCATATAAATTTCATTGAAATCGGTAGAGTGCTTCATCGAAAATTACAATTTTTTTAAAAAAACATGTACGATTTCGTAGAATGTCTACGTTGATGACATTATAACTCAGGCAAAATTTTGACGTGAAGTCGGTTTTTTTAATGCCCTGGATTCGTTAATTATTATTATTCTGCATACATTTTCAAATTCTTAATAAAGTTAATTTAATCATAAGGTAAAAGTTTATCTCTTCGCGCTTTTTATATGTATGCACCAAAATAAACATAATTATTATGTTAAAAAAATCAAATAAATTTTTGAAAAAAAAATCGGCAAAAAGGATTCTTATTGAAGGTAGACATTAATTTATAATTTATAAAGGTTTAACTGGTGTAAAGTGAATGAAACGAGACGAGTCCTTTTGAAGACTTCGTAGAATTATTGGAGTTGTACCTACTCTACCTGCCTTGAGAATAAGTGTCGGGTTACTCGAACTATAACCAAGCTGAATAGCTTTTGAATTAAACTTTGGAATATGCTTAACTAGATTTAAAATTTTATATTTACCAATTAAATATACTTTTAAATTAATTTGAAATACAAAATTACAAGTAAATTTTAAAAATGTGTTGTAATTGTTTTGCAACTTGAAAAATACGAAACACAATATATTTAACAACGTGTTTTAGAAATCCGTACTTCAAGTTTCGTTAAGTCCTTAAATCTCTTTGACCCCTAACCAGAAGTGTCTTCGAAATTTTCTTTGCTTGGCGCTTTAATAGTAAGAACACAAAACGTAGATACTCATTTAAAAGAGCATAGATACATTTACCCAAATTTACAAATCTTGGAATCAATGGTAGCTAAATCTATTACTTGTCCCAAATGATATATCTTGGAGACGACTGCTTTCATTTCCACCAACAAATTAACAGAGAAATATATCGACATACAGGACTTTTGATTTAAAACTTGGACTTAAATTGGTCTATTCATTGGAGATACGCACACATAGAGACAGACACAGATACACACGTTAAACTCTCAGTTCCTTTCGGGCTTAAAAATGGAAACAAGCAAAATATATAGGGTTGTTTTTAGTCACCGGCCATTTATTTTACACAATAAGTATCATTTTTTAAAACGGTTTTTTGCAAAAAAGGTATGTATATTTTACAAAGAAATTCATATATTCGCTTACATATCAATCAAAGCATGGTCACTCTAAATTATGAATGAATACCATTAAAATAAAGACGACCACGCGCTACTACAAAACATCTTGTAGTACTACGTCGTAGTATTATCTATGAAATGCCACGTGGTAGTAGCTGTGCTCATCAACAGCGATTATTTGTGAAAAAGTTCGTGGTGCTATATTTTTATTTTTTTCTGCTGAGCGATAGTTTAGCGTCAAAGTAGGAGGTGGATAACTTACGGTTTAAATAACAAGTTAATCCATATAAGTTACACAGTTTAATATCCACATACACAACACTAAGTTTACAAACGAGAAGGTGCACAATTTAACTTTCACAAGCAGAAAACAGTAGTCCGGTAAGCGTAAGCAATGTTCGTTGTTTAGGGATAACTAGGATAAACAAATTACGGGAGAAAAGCGAGCGGCAAGGCGGCGTGCGCTTCGCGAGGCGAGAGGATTCCGACTGGCGAGTCGAATGCCTGCGTGGGCGCAGCGAGCGGCCGGCGCTCGGCTATGTTCGACTTGTGCCGAGCGAGTTGTAAGTGGTTTGTTACTAGTTAGTCAATTTGATTTGCTACGCGTTATTTGTATCAGGTTAATATGTTTGTATGTGTTGTGTGCAGTGTGTAAGTTGAGTGGTTGTTTATATTTTTGTGTATATGTTTGACTTGGGTGTGAACTATTTGATGATGGTGGGAGAAGCCCACATTACTCCCCCCCAGAGACCTGGTTAGGGGCGATAATAGTCTGGGAACCGTACATGCCTACCTGACTGAGTTGTTTTTAAACTCACTACGCGCTCGCGGGGAGTTTCAGGTAGCTGAGCAGGTGGTGGCTCGGTACTGGTGGTTGGGCCTTCCTCCGCCATGATGTACGCTGGTTTTAACCGGTCAATACTTACAGTGACCGGTTTACCTTTTATGCAAATCTTGAATGTTTTATCATTTCTGGCTAGGACTTTATGAGGGCCTGTATATGCTGGCTGTAGTGGAGCACGCGTGGCGTCTTCACGTAGGAAAATATGCTCCGCATTACTGAGGTCTTTGTAAACAAAAATTTTATCTTTACAGTGGCGAGATGCTGCGGCTGGTTGTAAGTTTCTGGCAAATAACCGAAGCCTTGTAGTGAATTCCGACAGGTCAGATGTACCAGGTATGCTCGATTGAAAGAACTCGCCGGGGAGTCTTAATGGTTCGCCATACAGGAGCTCGGCAGAAGATGCCTGGAGGTCTTCCTTAAATGCGCTGCGAATGCCGAGCAGAACAAGTGGCAGGGTTTCAGACCAGTTTTGATCTGCGTGGCTTGCAATGGAAGCCTTCAGCTGCCTGTGAAAGCGTTCGACGAGTCCATTGCATGCCGGGTGGTATGCCGTTGTCCGTTTGTGTTGGAATCCGATGACCTTCGACAGATATTGGAACAGAGCCGATTCGAACTGCCGTCCGCGGTCTGTAACAATATCTGTCGGGCAACCAAATCGTGATATCCAACCCGACAGGAGTGCCTTTCCGACTGTTTCCGCTGTGATATCAGCTATGGGTACTACCTCGGGCCACCTGGTAAATCTGTCGATAGCTGTTAAGCAGTACCGAAAGCCATTGGAAATCGGGAGAGGTCCGATGAGGTCGATGTGTAAGTGCTTGAAGCGAGCGCGGGGTAGGTCGAAATTTCCCACTGGGGCGGAAACATGTCGACTCACCTTAGCTCGCTGGCATGCTATACATGTTCTGGCCCAGTCCCTGCAGTCCTTACGAATCCCGGGCCAAACGAATCGTTCTGCCACGAGTTTAGCCGTAGCGCTGGCGCCAGGGTGGCTTAGTGAGTGTAGGCTGCGAAAGATCGGTTTCCGGAAGGCTTTGGTGACAAAAGGCCTGGCTGTAGGCGTACTTACGTCGCAATACAAGGGGGTTACGGTACCGGGAAATTCCATTCTCCTTAGACGAAGCGAAGATGACGTGCTCGAAAGGTACTCCGCCAGTTCTGCATCAGTTGACTGACTTTCGGCAAGTTGGGTTAGACTGACCGGGCTCTCCAATTCTTCGACGCGAGATAAGGTGTCGGCTACGATATTATCTTTGCCAGAAATATGCCTTATATCGGTCGTGAACTGGGCTATGTAGTCTAAGTGTCTATACTGCCTCGGCGAACAGTTACGTTTTCTTTCGTGAAAAGCGAAACTTATTGGCTTATGGTCAGTATAGACGATGAAGTGTCTTGCTTCTAACATGTGCCGAAAGTACTTGATTGCCTCGTATATGGCCAATAACTCGCGGTCATAAGGCGAGTATTTGGCTTGTGCAGGACTAAGCTTCTTGGAGAAGAACGCTAGGGGCTGCCATCTACTTCCCTCTTGTTGTTGCAGAACAGCGCCCATGGCAACGTCTGAGGCGTCTGTGACCAAGGCAAGCTTGGCGCAGTAGTGCGGGTGCGCGAGCAAAGCTGCCTTAGACAGACTGTCTTTGGTGTTCAAGAAGGCCTGTAACGCATCACCTGTCAGGTTTATAGGTGCTGATCCTTTGACTGCTCCCGTAAGAAGAGCGTTGAGTGGTGCTTGGATTTTTGCAGCGTTTGGCAGGAATCTCCTGTAAAAGTTGGCCATTCCCAGGAATCTACGTAGAGACCTGACGTCTTTGGGTGTGGGGAAGGACCGGATGGCTTCAACTTTGGTGTCCAAAGGCTTTGAACCGCGCTCCGAGATGTTATACCCAAAAAAAGTTACCTCGGATGCCCCGAATACGCACTTGGACACGTTCAACACCATGCCGTAGTCTCTGAGCCGAGCAAATACCTGATGGAGATGGTCCTCGTGCTGCTCCTCATCCCTGGAGAATACTAAAAAATCATCCAGGTAACAGTATACGAAGTCCAGGCCTCTTGTTAACTCGTCCACGAAACGCTGAAAAGTTTGGCCAGCATTACGTAGACCAAACGTCATATATGGGAATTCGTATAACCCGAAAGGAGTGGTGATCGCAGTTTTGGGAATATCGTCTTCCCGAACGGGAATCTGGTTATAGGCTTTTACCAGATCTAGCGTGGAGAAGACTTTGCATCCGGCCAAACTGTGAGAGAAATCCTGCAAGTGTCTGATAGGATACTTATCTGGAACTGTGCGAGCATTGAGCATCCTATAGTCGCCACAGGGTCGCCAGCCGTTGTCCTTTTTTGGCGCGAGGTGGAGCGGTGACGACCATGGGCTCTTAGAAGCCCGAGCAGTTCCATTAGCTAGCATCGTCTCGAACTCCTCTCTGGCTATCCTCAGTTTGTCTGGTGCTAAACGCCGAGGAGGACATGAAACTGGGGGTCCAGGTGTTGTGAGAATGTGGTGTGTGGTGTTGTGTGGAATGTGTCTGACAGTGCCGGGTGGTCGCGTGATTTCTAAAAATTTGTCCAAGATACGGTGGTATTTCGAGTCGCCAGTCAGGACCTTAACAGAGTGTATGGTAGATAAATTATTAGCTGTTATAGCGGAAGTGGAAAGAGAAGTGAGATTATCTATTAGTTTTTTATTGCGTACATCAACTACTAAGCTATAGCAGGACAAAAAATCTACCCCTATGATGGGCTTCGTAACGTCGGCGACTATAAAACTCCAGGGAAAACTCCTGCGAAGTCCCAGGTCCAGGTTGAGGTCTGCACAGCCGTAGGTGCTGATGCTCGAGCCGTTGGCTGCACACAGCTGGTAAGATGTCTTCTGGCGATGATGGTGCGTCATGGATCGCGGGAAGACGCAAAGATCACTTCCGGTGTCGACTAGGAATTGGGTCTTCGTCTTCCGATCTGTAACAAAGAGACGACCGGTTTGGCTGGAGCAATCGTCGGTCGCCATTACCAATTGCCCTTGGCGTTTCCCGCCTTATAGTCGCAAGGCTTGCTGCAGTGTTGCGCTCGGCTACCAAATTGTTGATGGTACCAACATATAGGGTATTGTCGGTAGTTTGAGTCGGAGCGCGAACGTGAACGCTGTCGGGATGTGGAGCGGCGAGGCTGGCGGGAACGTGAGTGTCGAGAATCTGACGGCTGCCGTGTCTGCTGGTCCAACTTCATCTCTAGGCGCTCCACCATTCTCCGCAGTTCAGCGATCTCGTTTCCCACACTTTGTCCAGGGGGAGCTTCAGCAGCTGACGTCGCCGAGACTTGGTACGAGGGCGGAGATGTAACCTCCTGCACGCGGTCTGCTAAATCTGCCAGTTGTTCGAGGGGTAAGTTTGGCTGCGAGGCCAGGATGGTCTGGAGGTTATGCGGTAGTCTATTGCTCCAGATGCTTCTAACGAAGTCCTCTGGAACTGAAGGTCCAGCCAGGTCCTGCAGGTGCCGAAGGAACTGTGACGGCTTCCTATCCCCCAACTCTTCATGTGTCAGCAGTTGCTTCACCTTTTTTTCGTGTGATGCTGACAAGCGACGGATAAGTTCCTGTTTTATTCGCTCGTATTTTCCCTTTGCCGGTGGGTTGATAATTATATCTTTTACGGCTTTGGCATGTCCCATGTCCAAGTTTGTGATGACCTGAGTGTAGCGGGCGTGGTCGTCCACGATGCCGTAATTATCCATTTGCCCTTCCAGTAACGCGAACCATATTTCAGGGTCTTCGGGCGAGAATGGAGGGACTTTCATATTCGCTTTGGCCATGTGTGACCAAACGACCTTTTCCTCACTGGGAACATACCGTGCGCCATGTTGCCGCGGAGTGCAGCGGCGTGTTGTGACATTGCTTTTCGCCGTGTTGGCGGACTCGCTGCTGTCGCTCATTGTGTGTGCATCACGTCGGGGTCACCAATTTAGCGTCAAAGTAGGAGGTGGATAACTTACGGTTTAAATAACAAGTTAATCCATATAAGTTACACAGTTTAATATCCACATACACAACACTAAGTTTACAAACGAGAAGGTGCACAATTTAACTTTCACAAGCAGAAAACAGTAGTCCGGTAAGCGTAAGCAATGTTCGTTGTTTAGGGATAACTAGGATAAACAAATTACGGGAGAAAAGCGAGCGGCAAGGCGGCGTGCGCTTCGCGAGGCGAGAGGATTCCGACTGGCGAGTCGAATGCCTGCGTGGGCGCAGCGAGCGGCCGGCGCTCGGCTATGTTCGACTTGTGCCGAGCGAGTTGTAAGTGGTTTGTTACTAGTTAGTCAATTTGATTTGCTACGCGTTATTTGTATCAGGTTAATATGTTTGTATGTGTTGTGTGCAGTGTGTAAGTTGAGTGGTTGTTTATATTTTTGTGTATATGTTTGACTTGGGTGTGAACTATTTGATGATGGTGGGAGAAGCCCACAATAGTAAAATAAATATGCAGGTACGCTCATATTATATGAAAAAAAAAACAATAAAATTTGGCTACTGACTAAAAAAGAACCCTGTATATTAAAAGACTGAAAGACAATATTATCTCTTCTAATTCAAAGACTTCATAAGCATCAACTAGTCTGATCATTTAAAGTTCAACTCAACACTGCATTCAAACCAAGTGATGCTGCATTGCAGATAAGCCAATATTCGGATCTTAGATTTATCTCCACGATTATCTAGGGGAGCTCCATTATAAGGGTAATTTATACGGCGTGCGTTCCCAATAGTTCGCACCCTTTTTATAAGGGTGAGTGACATTGTGAACTGTATTTGCATTTCAATAAAATTCAATCAAACTGTCAAAACATTAACTCGTTTGCGTTCTTTTCTATTTCATATTAATGTTGTTAACATGAAAGTTTGTAAGGTTGCATGGATGACTTCAACTTGAAAAAACATCTGAGCAGATTGAGCTAGAGTTTATACAAGAATACGTCTTTCTTTCGAACTATCTCGCATCATAGATAAAAAAGGGTGGCTTAAAAATAATAAAAATGGTATGTAGAAGTTAAAAATCTTTTAATAAAAAACAAAATAAAAATTTTGAAAAACCCACGACGCGACGGTTAAAAAGTAATTGAAAAAGAATAAAATAATTTAAAATTCCCCGACTGAAATTATTTATGTGACGAGAGATAATTAACGTGAAAAGCTTTTTTAAAAGTTCACTTGATCTCACACAGAGTCGGTCATATTATGAACAACATACTATTTGTTTTCATAGCACTTCCCTACGCTTACCTATTCGGTTCTCGAAGATGTAGATTTCGCAATAACATAGGTATTCAACTCCCTATGAACTTTATAAGAAGAGCAAGAAAATCCGTCTGGGGCTGCCATTGAATGAATTCGTTTTGTAGTTTTATATTGAAAATTTAAAATATTGATGGCAGCCCTCGACGGATTTTCTTGCTCTTCTTATAAAGTTCATAGGGAGTTGAATACCTATGTTATTGCGAAATCTACATCTTCGAGAACCGAATAGGTAAGCGTAGGGAAGTGCTATGAAAACAAATAGTATGTTGTTCATAATATGACCGATTCAATTACTTTTTAACCGTCGCGTCGTGGGTTTTTCAAAATTTTTATTTTGTTTTTTATTTCAAACTTTTTAAAGAGCGTACCTAAGAACATGCACCAATCAAACCCAAAGCGATCACTGAAAGCCACATTTAAATCGGACTAATGGTTTTGCAGAATTAATGGTTGTTATGACAAACAAATATTTACTGCAGCGCCCCCTGATGAGTTGTTACCGTTAAACCTATTTAAGAACATTATACCCTCCGTGATTATACCAATCAAATCCAAAGCGATAATTGAAAACGGCATTCAAATCGGACCAATGGTTTGCAAACAAATATTTCCTGCAGCGCCCCCTGGTGAGTTGTTACCGTAACACCTATCTCAGAACATGCGCTAATCAAATCCAAAGCGATCACTGAAAACAGCATTTAAATCGGACCAATGGTTTTGCAGATAAACGGTAACATTGGCTTTTACAAACAAATGTTTACTGCAGCGCCCCCTGGTGAGTTATTACCGCTACACCTATCTAAGAACATGCACCAATCAAATCCAAAGCGATTACTGAAAACCAAATTAAAATTGGACCAGTGGTTCTGGAGATAAATGGTAACATTGGTTTGCACAAACACCCTCTCACCCCAAACGCATATACCGTCTCCGTTCCGTCGTGGGTAATAAAGTAGATATTTTTCTCTTTCAAATTTTCAAAGCATCAAAGCCTACGCCACGTACGTGAAGTGTCAAATATATTTTTAAATTTTGGTTTGACACACGCAATTCTTGCGATTATGTGTGAAATATCCCAAGTTTAATTGTGATTAAAAAGCATTTAAAACCTACAATAAGCTGCAGTATAAATGTGGAAGTCACAGTCCGTTGCACTCGGTAATACAGCGGAGTATTGAGAGGGTGGACATGTATGTATGCAATGAATTCGACGCTTCTATTACCGACCGCAGCGCCGCACAATACAGTCGTTCACTGAGAACGAAGACATTAACTTGTCGCAGTATATAATAAAGAATAAAATAAAAGTTAATAATAAAATCAGTTTTTAAACTATCATAGTCATTTAGATTCATTTTGACTTTAGAAACGGCATTTCCTTTGTTTTTAATTTATTTTGAGTTTTTGATATTAGAAAGATGTTTCATTCTGTAATTACAACATGTTAACATCGTCATCACAACTCTTTGCAATGAGCACACTGCAGGGCATGAGTCTCTCCCCTGGGTGACGAGGAGGTATAGGCCATTATCCACTAAGCTGGAATAGTGCTGGGTGGTGGATGTCAGAATTTTTCAAGGCGCCGAAATGGCTTCTAATGAACCCTAACGACTACTGTATACGAATATAAAGCACCCGGACCGACTGCTTAAAGTGCAGGGCACGGAAGTCGTCGTGAGAAATGAATGATCGGCGGTCACCTATCCAAGTACCGACCGCGGCGAACGTTGCTAAACATGTGATATCGTATGCTCCACACAGTAACCACGGCCCCACGACGACTTCCCATGTTCGACATGTTAACATGCTGTGCAATATGTTAACATGTGACATTTTGTCAGTCCTACGGACTACTTCACCAGGAGGACCATCGGTGAACAACGTGCACATATCCGTACATAATGTCAAAAGTTAAAATAGGACCAAAGTACTGTTGCAAGCGCCATCATCACGACGCTACTGGATAAAACATCCCACTTCTAAAGAATGTACTTATCATAAATAAATTATAAGCGTTGATAAGCGGTTTTAGCTGCGTAACTACTGATTCCGCAAGAGCGTTTGAATCAAATAAAGCCTTGCCCTAGAACTGAACCACAGTATAGATATCTACAGATTCAACTTCTTACAAGCGGATGAAACGTGAGCTATACCTACGCGGCTCGATCTCGGCATGCGCTCGGCATGCGGCCAGTCGCGAATGTCTGCACGCCGAAAACATTATTGATTGAGCTTTACGTTAATGTAAGGAATGTTTATACTTTAAAATTTAATAATACATCTTTTCGTACGTCTCAGTCGAGGCGCAAGTACTTTTCGGTCGCTATAACTTTATGGGATCGATTTGTTATTCAAACATAAACATGGTTTTTGACAAAAAATTTATTTTGTTGAACACTTCCTGTTCAATTCACAAAGTATTTTATTTGTTTATATAAAAAAAGTATATTTGCAGTCACAAAACGAAATGGAAGTAAACACAGAGTAGGCAAAAGTAATTTAAATGCTGAAGGCGGGTCTGTACATGTGAACGGACCGCGGCGCTGTAGGCATTTATTTCAAAGATGCGGCCGAGTTGTAGATATCTGTACCGTGACTGAACTATCATTTACAAATCTTTTTTAAATCTCACTTTCATCCTCCTTCATCTTTAAATTTTAATCAAATCAATATAAGTAGCTGTAGTCGTAAACGGACTATCGTTTTGAAGTACCATACCAAATTCGTCGAATTTTTCGATCGTGGTTTTGAGCAATGTTTCGTGAAAATAAACCAGCAGTTTCCGAAATATTCAGCTGTCAATAAAACTGGTTATAATAAAATAAAATTCTGGTAATATTTAAATTAAGTGTTCTGGTTTAATGTTTATGTTCAGTGGCATTATGTATTCCACAAGGTCGGTGCTATCATACATCACTTTACAGGTACTAGCAACCCTACCCAGATGTTCACAGGAATCTGTTTTAAATATCTAAGCTGACTTTTAACACATAATTATGTTGATTAGAAAACTGAAGTTGTAGTATAACCTAAGCTTATAAAATACGGTATATTAGTGCTAAGAAGACCGCTCCAGTATGACAGTAATAAGATAACTGCATAACAACTACTAGCTAAATCTGGAACCTCCTTTTTTTCTTGTAAATAAGCTAAAATATAACCTTCTTTTTAACAAAATCAACTCTGCACTAACACCAAAACCTTAACTTATCTACTGTTACTTCTAGTATACTACGCTTGCAGCACGACACGAAGTTATATCGCTATCTCTTTTTACGACTTCCCTCCCCGAGATGCGCCAATATCCTGTTGTTGAATGAATCTCCTTTGCAGCCATGAGCTCCTGGTAGGTACTTGGCTGGACCGAAATTAATGTCTTAAGGGATCTACCTAATTGTGAATGATTTATGGAGAGGAATAAAGATAGTATAGTTGAGGACTTTGGTAATTGAAGGTAACGGATGTTTTTCGGATTATTCGTTGACTTTGAGATATTTTTTTATCTTACAATTATTATCGGATACAGCACGATTTGTTAGAAATATGAAAAAAATATAAATATATGCCTTAGTAGGTAACGGGTAGGTACTAAAATTGAACATGATAAAAATTGTATTGAACCTAAAATATAATGATATTATTAATAAAAATTGAACACTTGAAGAAATGAAACTTGTATTAAACACAAAATAATAATAAAATCAATAAATATATAATAATGCCAAACTCATCATTTTGTTATGATAAATATTTAGCAACAATGCAGTTTTATCATTAAAGAGCGATAATGAAATAATATATCACAATTGATTAATTAATGCTAAAACATAGCGTCATACACGGTTATAAAATATTTGGTGGCAGGATCGGATGGAGAGCTCCTACTATCAAATATGGAATATTTTGATTATTTGCCTATTGTACGTTAATCCACACATGTTCATATTGCGTTTGTTAACAAAAATACACAAAATGAAAGTCCGAAAACGTGCTGTGAGCGTTAAACCTGTCAAAAGCATAGTCCACCCAAATCTAGAATCTAGTCCAATGGTTATTTTGCTTTTAAATGCAAGCTCCGACGCGCAGGCGGCTTATACTTTATCAATAGTGGTGCGAGCTTTTATATGAAACGAAAATACTAGATATATCAAAAAGGTTTTTTCAATTAATTTGAGCATTTTGAATTTGATGTTTATCCTTATTAATGTTTTAAAGAAAATAAAATATTAATAGGTACCTATTGTTTTTAGTTTTCTTCTCATAAGTATTAGCATAGTTCTTTCATTAAAAATTTATCTAACGTTCGTTGATTTTTGATATTATTAGCTTTTAAATGAGACATATTTTGTATTCCTACGGCGTATAAATGGATAGCAATGAATTAATTTTTACAGGAACTTGGGCTTCAAGGTAAAAAAATAAACTTTCATTACATTATGGTAGGGAAAGAGAAAAATTATGGAAACATGATTTTTTGATAAAAATATACCTAATAGTCTACCATTTTTTCATTTGATTACTATTCAGCAAATTTTCCGTAAGTAGCTTCATTTTGATAAGACTGCCCACCTGCGGAAATTCTTGATTGTTGTAGCTAACAGAGGTAGCGCGGATAAAATATGTCGATTGGATGATTCCCGAGTATTTACTACTAACTGGATTGTTTTTTATTAATCTTTAAATAATTATCTAAATTATTCGAAAAAATAATTGTCCTAAAAAACTATGGTTTTTGTTGTGTTGTATTCTTTCTAAACTCTCGTAAATAAGGTACAATTAGGTCGGTCTTTGTAGCTTAAGGCACTTAAAGGTTTTTCACATTGGTGATGTAGGTAAATATTTATTTTTCTTTCTTATAATTATAATAAAAAAATCTTTATTTTCTGGTATATGGTGATTACAAATAGGTCTTATTTTATTTTACATGTCAAATCACCATACTGCTGCAGTTTCAGTACAATACCTAAGCTAGGTCGGGTCTACAATTCAAATTATAGTGTAGGTCCAATGAAATGCGAATCAAATTAAAATTAAATTAAGTACAAACAAAATAAAAATACAGCTAATTCATAAAAATAAATGGTAAGTTTTTTTTTGGCATCTATAAAATACCCTCTAAAGTTTCTGACATTGATGGCCAGACAGATTATTTAAATTTACATTTTATATTAACCTACATAAGGTTTGCTAAACCACGTGTTCTCGCAGGTATTAGTGGTCCCATATCTTTTTGAATTTATAAAGGTATTAAAATTAAAGTAATAAAACACCATGAAATACTGCATAGCATTTATTTAAATTCGTCCTGAAAGAGTCGCGGTGTTCACAAGTTCCCGCATGAAACTCCAGACTATAACTCTCCTGGTTTATTACATTCCGACAAAGCGCGACTTATAGTTTCCTGTAGTAAACATTGGGTCGATATACACGAAAATATCTGCATTGGTGGATTTACTGGTATCTCTATTATTTCATCCGTGAATAAAATAAATGATATTATGTTCCTGACATAATATCAGCTATTACATCTATGAATCTTGACCTGGGTCGGATCAGTGAGTGGGCTAAATCCTTCGGTTTCCTAATTAATCCCCAAAAGTCACAAGCCATGATTATAGGCAGTCGCCAACTTCGTGGTGGACTCGATTTATCCCTTCTACCTCCTATTACCATGGATAATGTTCCGATTGCCTTTACTGATACAGCTAAGAACTTGGGTGTCATAATGGATTCTTTCCTTTCTTGGAACGCGAACGTCAGTGAAGTTAGTTGGAAAATCCATTTCTCTTTCCATTCATTGAAATCCCTACAACATTTTTTACCTCTACAGACCAAAATTTCCCTTGCCCAGACACTGATTCAACCCATTCTTGATTATGGAGATGCATGCTATTTGGACGCCACGGAGGAGCTCCTAGATAAACTGGAACGTCTACAAAATTTATCCATACGTAACATCTTCGGACTTAAAAAGTACGATCATGTGTCCGTCTATCGCAAGCAACTGCGTTGGCTTCCAATACGGCAACGTCGTGATACTAGAATTTTATGTCTCCTTTATAACATCCTGTACAATCCATCGGCTCCTCCCTATTTGCGTGAAAGATTTTCTTTCGCTCATCCTCCGAATGCGCTATGCAGAGCACATAAGCGTACTTTCCTGAAGATGCCTACGCATAAGACTAATTACTTGTCATACTCCTTTTCTGTCCATGCAGTCAGATTGTGGAATGCACTTCCCCACGATATCCACGAGTCTAAATCATTGCCTGTTTTTAGAAAAAGAGTCCGAGAACACTTCTTTTCTCAACTTTTAGTCGATTGTTAACAAAAGTAACATTACATTTTAGTACTATATGTATAATATACTTATTCGTATATATTTATATAAATATTTAGTAGTATATTATATTATATTTCTTTTATTGTTAGTGTACATACTAAAATTGTATTTTTATCCAACTCTCCAATCGTTAGGTCTGCTGGAAGAGATTTCTGTTGAAATAAGCTGTACCTTTGTACTTTTGTTTTCTTCTAAAATTTTATGTAATGTGATTTTTTTACTAGTGTGTACATAAATTGTTAAATAAATAAATAAAAAACGTTGTATCCTTTTTCTGAGCTCGTTAGAACAAGGGCAGGGGCGCCTTGCTCACGAAGATCTACAACAGCTAGTGGCAAATAGCTGTTTACATTATATGTATGTATTATTTGTGCAGGACTTTCCATTTTGGACTGGGAGTAAAGGAAAAACCCCGGATACGATCATCTGACCCCCTATCACTGCAATAGTCTCTCTTCACCATTATAATGCCTCCAAATTAGTCAAACGTCAGATAGTTTTTTACTTCTGGTGTTCTGCCAACCTTATATGGGATACAGGCGTGAACTTATGTTTGTATGTATATTTCAATAAGACTGCACACATAAAGCAACCCGAGTTCAAATTTCGGTAATTGTTAACATTTTAATTCGATTTTAATTATTGCGACAACTAGCAACAGTTTGTATGTAGCGGTTTTCAAAGTTTCTGTTTTCCGCAACAGCAATGCATGGGGAGATTCCACACCCTCTTTGTTTTAAATGTTAGGAAAAATAAAAAATAAAATCTCAACTTTTTCAGGAAAAAAAATGATATAGCTGATAGTTACCAAAATATAAGTTGCTCCGTAGTTATAGCACCTGAGATTCGGCATATTCATATTTGATATAGGGAAAGGGTGCAGACACGGCGTCAACTGATTCTTAAAAAGCGGATTCACGCAATTTTTAGCACCGTTGTAATTCTTGATAAAAATCATCACGAAATAGAAAATCCTAGAAGTACTCATATTACCTTCCGCTTTCACGATTCATCACATTGAATAAAAGTTTATTTTTAAGGATTTTATCTTTAAAATATCTTAAATTCTCTCGCTTCGGTATCTTTGTGGATTTTGAGTTTATGAGGGGCCACTATGAAGGAGTAATAAGCTCATACCAGTAGTTTCCGATCACATTAGGTGTGGAATTCAACTCACTGCGTCTAAATTTCTAGCTCATTTTAAAACTGGTTCTTTCAAGCGGTGAATATATTTTTATATAAATAAGGAACTATAAAATGACGACCACTGTGAGGTAGGGCTTCATGTGCCTCACGCATCGCAGTCAGCGGGATAAATCTTCTTTCAAAATATTAATCTTTATTAATGTATGTAAAAAGTACTGAACCTATAAGATGGCGCTATAAAATATTTGTCTAACAATTATTTAATTAACCAAGATATAAGTCCTTCGCCTTTGTTTCCAATTCAAGAACAGAAAATACATCCCTACATGCTTCATAAGATAAAATCTACAATTATTTTTCGCCGCAATTTTCCTTAGATAGAATCTTCTAGACAAGACGCTATAACTCGAGCAGTAACGGGAGTAGTTTGACATGACCATCTCATAACTTGAACATAAAAGCGACAATTTAATCAGACTCCCTAATTTGGTCGGGTAGTATGCGTCATTAAATTCTTATCAAAGTTAACGTCACATGAATTTAGCCTCACTTAACTTGGCCGCGTTAACTTGTTATATTATATTGGAGCTTTAAAACAGGGCCTTTTAGGAAGCTATTCACTTCTCTCTTGAATAGGAAATTAGTGACAGGGATGTGAAGTTGTTTTAAGTAATGTGTTCGTGACTAAGCTTTGGATTTAGGAAAGTGTGGTTTTGAGTGTTATTATTCCATAACGATTACAACAAATGTTTCATGCTTGTTAATGAATACCATTATTTAATGGTATATTATTAGTTTCGAATAAATAATCACCTATCAATTTATTTTCATCATTTATACATATACTTTTTAAAATCAAATAAATTATTTCACTCCAAATAAAATAAATGTTTAACAAGCTAGTACTGCCGAAAATTCGAAAATATTCATCTGCACGACATTACTTTTTCTCTCTAAAGAGAAACAAATAAATTCATTTAGGTTTAAAAATACCACCATCTCATCATAAATACTGAGTCCTCAGCAGATTCACCAGAGCGTGCGTTGATGATATACATTCGCATAGCAAAAGGAATATTATTTTTGAGGCAACCAACAACTTGTGAGGCGACTAACTATTTGGTGAAAAAAATAATAGATGAGGTATTAAAAATAATCACTTCGCAGCTAATATTAACAGGAAGACGTAGTCGGTACGGTTAGGCGCGACGCCGAGCGCAGCGTGGAGGAGGTTTTTGGATTGAGCATGCCGATCGCGCGAAGCGAGCGGTGCCGCGGTAGCGGCCGGCGAAGCACCATAAGCCAGGTCGGCTATCATAGTCAACTCTGGACTCCATGTATGGGCCGCCTAAAATGGAGTTAATTTATGGGCTGGGATACTGAACAGACAAATCATCAGTCCATTTGAACACCCACCACGACTGTATGGAGCTCATTATTTAATTTTTTAAGAGTAGAGCTTGGTAATTTGTTAAACGATGTACCAGAAGAAGTTCGCAATTGGATGTAGCTACAACATGATGGTGCACCCGCTCACTATTCACGGCAAGTAAGAAATCACTTAAACGAGTCGTACCCGAACCGACGCATAGGACGCGGTGGTACAACTGCATAGCCACCACGCTCGCCGGATTTAAATCCACTTGATTATTTTCTGTGGGGCTATTTTAAAGAAGCCGTGTATGAAACAGTAAACGACAATGAGAGAGCGTTACGTGAAAAATTGAACCATGTAGCTGAATTGGTGAAATATAACGGAGTGGCTCTTAGAAGACTGAAAAGAAATTTCTTAAGGAGATGCTGGCTATGTGTACGAGCAAGAGGTAGACACTTCTAGCATTTAATGTAATAAAATAAGACTTTAATAAATGTTAAAAGGTCGATTAATTTACTTCTTTCATTTAGACAATTAGGTCTCTGATCCATATCTGAGTAATGATAAAAATACATTTTAAATATTTTTTGTAGATTGTTATACCTTTTTGAAATTTGTATGAATTGTAGATGTTTTTAAAATAAAGTTCTATTAGGTTATGATACATTTTTTTTACACCAGCTTAGTTTAAAAATCAAGTTTGAAATTCTTGAATAAAAAAAAATGCACACGTTTTCACTGTTATTTTTTTTTTACAGACCATATTCGTTATTTAAACATTGGGTAAAAATAATTATGTCTCCTTAATTATCTTATGAAATAAAAAGTTGGAAAAAATGCATCAAAAAAAATTATGACGCTAAAATTGCTTGTAGTCTAAAGAATACAAGCAATTTTAGTGTGCTCTCAGTATTTATTTGTTTTAATATATTAATTATATTTCGTCGCTTCATTCTTCAGATATTATATAACAGGTAGTCCTTTTTAGGTACTAGGTAACTTCGCACAATTTAAAGTATCATAAAAAAAACACTGTGGTGGGGCGCCGCGTGGCATGATCCACCCGGTTCGCGCCAAGCCCTTATTCTTTTTTCGTGCGTGGTAACAAGCATACGTCATTTACTTTAATCATTTACTAAAGTTTTTACAAAATGCCTAAACGTACAGCAGAAGAACAGCTTCAACATTATAATATAAAGAAAAGTTGGAACCAAAAATAAATAAAAAACGGAAACAGCGAATTATTTCTTCCGTTGAAGAAGAAATCTTACAACGTAAGACCTACTTATTCGGTTTAAAAATGTTATTTAAAAAATCAGAGCAGAAAATGCGTGTAATCTATAATAGATATATCACGTTAACTGCTCAATATCGTAATGATGTAAACTTCAATAAATTTTATCTGATCTTATCGATCACCTTTTGTTTTCAATACGATTACAGAAAATGCGGGTAATCTCAAGGAGATTTATCTCGTCTGTAATAAGTTATGGGCGTTATATTAATATGAATTATATGTTTGTTAAAACATAAACATGTCGTCTCCAAGGTATGAGTTACCGCTACCACTGGATGATGTAAACCTGGATAACCAGAAGACTGCCGCGTCATTCACTGTGGATCAAGAGCTTTCTGCAGAGACGCTCCCTAACCGTCAATATCACAAGACGCACCAGGCATATCGGGAGAACCTAATCCCGATCTGTATCCAGAGCTGCTTACTGCACTTGGAGCTGCAAATTCCGATACACCCGAATTTGGCGCTAAAATACACGATACGCTCTCAAATTTATGGACACCTTTACTAAGAAAAGGACTGTCCAAAGAAGACAAAGATAAATTAACCATAGAAAATACAGTACCCAAAAACTGCAAAAACTTGCAAGCCCCAAAATTAAATGCTGAAATCTCAGCAGCCATAACTGACATAGCACGAGCACGTGACAAAAAAAAAACAAATTCAAAACTTTCAGCAACAGCTGGGGTACGGTATTACCGCCATAAATCGAGAGATGGACGTCCTCCCTGAGAAGGAAGAAAACAAAATGAAGGCCCTCACGTAAGTGATGGATGCTGCCTATTATCAGACCTCCACTTTATGTTCACCAAAGATAGGGTAAAACTGATTTTACCTAATTTGGATACAAACTTTAAACATGTTATACAAGACTCCGAAAGAGACGAAACCTTATTCGGAAGTTCGTTGCCGGAAAAAATAAAGGCAAGTAAAGCCATTGAAAAGTAGGGAGCCCTAATTAAAAAAGGCCCAGCCAAAACAGTCTCCTCTCAAATATCAACGGTCAACCGGTCGTCTCAGCAGGGAAACTGGACAGGACCTCCTCGTTACCCGTCGTTCAGGGGGGGGGCGGGGAGGTCAGAGGAAACCGATAGCAGCTCAAACACAGCGGCGCCCTCAATCGAACTCTGCGTTCAACGCCAAGTTCCAGCCGCAGACTTCGTCCAGGACGCGTGCTCCGACCCAACATTAACCAAGGTACATGCAGGTCGAATTAATTTATTTTATGATTGTTGGACAAAAGTAACTAAAAACGAAGTTATATTGAAGTGGATAAATTATGGATTTAGAATACCATTTGATACTCAAATTTGTCAGTATTCTATTCCTAAAAATAATTTGTCATCATGTGAAAAAAGAGACATGAAAATAGCTATAAATAAATTATTAGACTTAGGGGCTATAAAACCTTGTTCTCCTTCAAATGATCAATTTATTTCAAATATATTTTTAGCTCCGAAACCTAACGGAGAAAAAAGGTTTATACTAAATTTAAAATCTTTAAACAAGTTCGTAACAAAAGTACATTTTAAAATGGAATCTTATAAAACAGCCTCGAAATTAATTCCTCGTAATGGATACTTAGCCAACATAGATATGAAAGAATCATATCTACTTATACCGTTTTTTGTTAGTGACAGAAAGTACCTACGATTCGAATTCCAAGAAAATGATTCGCCTGAGCCGATCACTTACGAGTTCACAGCAATGCCGTATGGATTATCGGTAGCTCCGTGGGTATTTACAAAAATTATGCGTGAAGTAATGAGTCATTTGAGAAAACAAGGTTTTTAAGTCTACTACCTATTTAGGAGATACATATGAAGAATGCATGATTAATGTAAGAGAAACTTTGAAGTTATTACATTGTCTAGGTTTTATTGTAAATTTCGATAAAAGTCACATTGTACCAAAAAAGTCAATCAAATTCTTAGGTTTTATGTTCAACACAGAACAGATGTCTATTACGTTACCTGGCGATAAGCGGCATAACATTGCACAGTTAATAAATAGGTACATTAATCTTAAAACTTGTTCATTACGAAATTTCGCTAAACTTATAGGTGTATTGATCGCAGCCTGTCCAGCCACAAAATATAGATTCTTATATACAAAAATATTAGAGACAAAAGTTTTTAGCCTTAAATAAGTTCGGAGGAAACTATAAGGCGAAAATGAATCTTAATAAGATATTACTAAAAGATTGATGGTGGTGGAAAAATAATATTAATATTATTTCTTGTCCAATCATTACTCAAAATTATAAGTCAGAAATTTACACCGACGCATCTAGGACAGGCTGGGGAGCAGTATGCAAAAATTATAAATATAGTGGTTCATGGACGAACAGTGAAAAAGAAAATTACATGAACTTTTTAGAATTACTCGCGGTTTTGTTACTCGCGGTTGTCTCAAAAGTTTTGAAGGAAAAGATTGTGCAATATTATTACGTATTGACAATACTACCGCCGTTAGCTACATTAATAGGATGGGAGGTATTAAGTTCCCACATTTGAATATTTTAAGTAGAGAAATTTGGCAATGGTGTGAAAAACGCAATTTATGGATATTTGCTTCTTATGTTAACACCAAAGAAAATCGAGCAGATTTCGAGTCCAGAAATGGGCCCTCTCGGATAGCGCTTTCCAACTTATTGTAAATAGTTTCGGGCCCATTAAGATCGACTTGTTCTCAAGTCGAGCCAATGCCAAATGTTAATTATTTGTCACCTGGAAGCCTGAACCTGATGCAGTCGCTGTTGATGCATTTACAATAAGCTGGGCTGACTTGGATTTTTATGCATTTCCTCCCTTTTCTCTTGTATTAAAATGTATACGAAAAATCATTGATGATAAAGCCGAAGGGGTACTTGTATTCCCCTTCTGGCCTTCCCAGCCATGGAGTCAGCACCCACTGCACTCCAGCCTTACCCTGGGTGCCGCGAGGCTCTTCGGGCGTCGTTCAGCCGGCGCGGCTGCCCACCAGAGGCTCTTACGTTGATGCTCGCCTCGCTCGCAGACACTACTGTTCGCCAGTACAACGTCTCATTGAAGTTATGGTTTCAAGAAGTGTGGTTATGAATTAATAGTTTCGAAAAATCCATTCCATTAGTTCTTTGATTCTTAAACGAGCAATTTAATAAGGGATGTTCTTACGGTTCATTAAATACACATCGATCTGCATTATCTCTTTTATTAGGAGAAGAGATAAGTGATAATAGTTGTGTTAAACGCCTCTTAAAAGGAGCCTATAAAACTAAACCTATTAAGCCTAAATATTCATTTACTTGGGATCCAAATTTAGTACTAAATCAACTGTCTTCTTGGTATCCAAATATTAATTCATCATTAGAAAATATTACAAAAAAACTCGTTACATTATTAGCTTTATGTACCGGTCAAAGAGTACAGACATTGTCTTTAATTAAATTAGAAAATATTGTTTTTCAATCTGATAAAGTAAATATTATTATAACAGATATAATCAAGACTTCCGCTCCAAATCGTGAACAGCCCTTATTATCTCTCCCAAACTTTTAAAGCAATATCAACATATGCCCAGTATCAACTTTAAAAGAATATATTTTATTACAAAAAATATCTGAGGTTCAAACTCCGGGAATCTCTTCGTAACATTCAAAGCTCCCCACAGAACTGCATCAAGTCAGACGCTAAGATCGATGGATTAAGTAAACGCTCGCCACGAGCGGCATTGACATGAGCGTTTTAGTGTGCACAGCACACGACACGCGTCAACCTCAGCCGCGCGCGCGGCCGTTATCAGTGTCGATGTCATTCGAAAAACGGCCGGGTGGACACAAAACTCACAGGTGTTCGCAAAGTTTTACCATCGGCCTTTAGATGATCAACAAAATAACTTTGCTTTGTCGATACTTAATCGAAACATGAACAATACTTAACCTAATATTAAAAATAGTTATTGAATATTACGTATTTTGATATTAAGTAAATTACTACATTAAAAATTGTGTGTCTATAAATAGACTACCACTAAGTTTCATTAATTTAAGCTGATTATAATTTCTAGCAACTCAAATAAAGTAAGATTATTTGAAGCTCATTATGTAATAATACTAATTATTAAGTACTATAATAATAAAATATGTAATTACATATTTATATATTTACTTATTTCAATTCCAAGTATATACTTACCTAAACAAAACTTTCTATCTCTGAAAATCTACCTGTTATATAATATCTGAAGAATGAAGCGACGAAATATAATAGATGATTAAACGAACTTCTAAGTGAAGTTCTATCGCTATTATATGAGTCGCTTCATTCGAAGATATGACGTACCCACCCACCCCAGAACCCATTTAAAAGTTTCGTAAAAGTTTCTAAAGAATGAGGGCTTGGCGCGAACCGGGTGGATCATGCCACGCGGCGCCCCACCACAATGTTTTTTTATGATACTTTAAATTGTGCGAAGTTACCTAGTACCTAAAAAGGACTACCTGTTATATAATATCTTCGAATGAAGCGACTCATATAATAGCGATAGAACTTCACTTAGAAGTTCGTTTAATCATCTATTATTCAATTTAAATCATTCTGATGTGCTAATTCTCTGAATAACTCACCAGTACTCTCTTTCAAACATTTATTTCCTATCATATAAACTATTATCAACATATTTCTTCACTGTTAATAAACGGCCTACTGCATATCTCAAAATGGATATCAACAACTTGGATACCCTTGGCAAGTTCTTTCAAGCCCGTATGACTGAATATGAGGACAGATTACAGACGACAGCTGCAGCCACTCCCACCAATCCAGATCTCAATGTGCTATCCCGCGACTTCTCTGACTTCAAAACCTTGGTTTGGCAAATCTTCTCAACGATAAAACAACAACTCGAAGTTATTTCTCTTGGGCTTGACAGGCATGAGACTGTTATGCGCAGGAAGGTTCTCCTAATACATGGAGTTCCTGAAAACAGAAATGAAAACTTGTTCACCAATATCCTGAAAGTATTCTCTGATCAAATGAAAATAACAAATATTCAACAGGATCACATACGTGTGTGTCATCGCTTGGGCTCTGATCAAGGTAAAACAAGACCCATTCTTGTGAGATTTAATAGCATGGAACATCGGCAACAGGTTTGGGACAGTAAAACCAGTTTAAAAGGAACTGGTATTACTATCTCAGAGTTCCTGACGAAAACCAGACAGAAGATTTTTTCAGCATGTCGGTCACATTTCGGCATCCGTAATTGCTGGTCGGCCGACGGGAAAATTGTCGTTAATCTTCCCGACAAATCGCGCAGGAAGATTGAAACCTTGAGTGAATGCAATGAGCTTTTGAATAAGTTTCCAGCCTGTAAAGAGGATACTACGCCGCCGCAAGTCTTGGAAACTAAAACGACCACAATATCCCCAAGAAAAACGCGTCGCGGTCATTGAATAGCTCCTGCAAGTATTTATACAATTTCCTTAAACATCGATCATCACCATCACTTCTTAACTTGCACGGTTTTTCATTCAATCTGCTATAACTGCTTAAATTGTTTTCCTTTTCTCAATTTGTTATAATAGGCGGTATATGATAAATAATTATTATGTCGTATTTTATTTTGGCGGTGGTGTGGTAAACAATAATATTTTATTTTATATTCTGTCATTGTCCATGGCACCTGACATCTGTCACAATTGACATCCGTGTTCACGGGGATACCAGTGCAGTGTTTATCTTGTTCATTTTTTTCTACTTTTTTTTTACTATCGATACCGCTGTAGACTTTATTTTGTCGGTAATTACATTTTCATAGTTTTTTTGTTTAGTGTTTATGCTTTAAGTATGTTTTAAATTTCTAACGCACTTAGGAGTGGTGAGTTTGCGGTTAGTTTTAGATTATTTGATTTCTCTTTTGTCTTTTTTTATTATAAGTACTAGCTGCTGCCCGCGACGTCGTCTGCGTGAACGCTATGCAGCACCAAACGCACCTACGATTATAACACTGCTAGCGTGATAATATGTAGCCTATATGTTGACCCGACTTCTTAACTATCTTCATGCCAAATTTGAAGTAAATCCATGCAGTACTTTTTGAGTTTATCCCGGAAAGACAAACAGACAAACAGACAAACAGACAAAAATTCTAAAAACTATATTTTTTGTTTCTGTTTCGATTGTAGATCATACCCCAAGTATTCTTTTAAAAAAATATTCAATGTACAGTTTTGACTTTCCTACCATTTTATTATATGTATAGATAGTTAGTATATATATATATATTTTTTTTAAATACATTCATGGATAATGTCTTTGATGATCTCGACGACAATTATTTCTCGTGCTCATCCTCCTCATGTAGTTCCACAAGTGCAGATATCTCTTCCACGCCCACACTGACTTTGCATGACCAACTTACTTTAATATCCGACGCAAACCCATCCAATTTCAATGTTGTTCATGTTAACGCTCAAAGTATCGCAGCCCACTACTCCGACCTCCTAGCCTCCTTTACGACTGCTACTGTGGATGCAGTGCTAATCTCCGAGACCTTCCTCAAACCTTCACTTCCTTCCACGCATTATGCATTACCTGGCTTCGTCCTTATCCGTAACGACAGAACTGGGAAAGGTGGTGGGGGTGTTGCTATTTATCTTCGGGCAGACATACCCTTCAAGGTTGTCAGTACTTCCCCCTCTGCACACTCTGAAAAGGCGGAACATCTAATCATTGAGATAGTTACCAGGCATTCGAAGGTCCTGTTAGGAGTATTTTATAGCCCTAATCACACCATTGACTATTTCAATGATTTTGATGGACTGCTCCACGACCTTTGCCCATCCTATGATCATGTAATATTCATGGGAGACCTGAATACATGCATGGCCAAAAACAACTCCCGCTCCCGTAAACTCAGTTCTATCCTCAACTCCCATAACCTCAATATCTTACCTCTTTCCACGACCCACCATTTCCCAAATTGTGTCCCTTCCTTGATCGATCTAATGATTGTTTCTAAAACCAGTAATGCTGCGGTTCATGGCCAACTTACTGCATCCTTTTCCTATCACGACCTTGTTTTCCTGTCCTACCGTATCCGTATTCCCAGACGCAGACCACGTATATTACTGTTACGTAACCTGAAAGACGTGGATATGGCAGCATTACAACGCGATGCTGAGTCCACCGATTGGAACGCTGTAATTTCTAGCTCGACAATCGATGACAAAGTCAAGTGCTTCAACAGTGTGATTCTGCAGCTGTTTGATCGCCATGCTCCACAAAAACAGGTCAAATTAAAACACAATCCAGCACCTTGGCTTGACGCTTCCATCAAGGAAGTTATGGCTAGCAGAGACAAGGCTAAAAGATTATACAGACGAAGACCTTCTGACTCCAACCTTGAAAAATTTAAAGTTTTACGTAATCGCTGCAACCGTCTGTGTCGCGAAGCAAAACGGAAGTACTTCCACGAGTCTCTGGTAAATCGTGGTCCTGCACAAGTCTGGAAATTCCTCAAATCTGTCGGTATTGGCAAATCCCCCAACACATCCCTTAAAGATTTCGATTTGAGCGCTCTAAACAATCATTTCTCCCTTCCTCCTGTTATTTTATCTCCTAATATCCAAGCCAACACCTTGAATCATCTGTCGAGTCTGCAAGTAAATTTTCCTTCTTTTTATTTTACAGCTGTTTCTCCAGATGAAGTCAAGAAATCAATCCTTTCCATTTCCTCTGCTGCGGCTGGTGATGATAATTTGTGCTCGAGAATGATCGTCATGATATTACCTTTCCTTTTACCCATCCTTACACACTAACCATTCTCTATCTTCTGGTACCTTCCCCTTAGCCTGGAAACGTGCGCACGTTATACCCTTACCTAAAATCCCTAATCCTACTGCCGTATCCCATATACGCCCTATTTCGATCCTACCTTTTCTTTCGAAAGTTCTCGAACACATTGTGCATAAACAATTGTCAGCATTCCTTTCCGCCAACAAGGTGATTACCTCATTCCAGTCCGGCTTCCGTCCTGGCCACAGCACTGTTTCTGCTTTAATTCACGTTACTGATGACATTCGCTGGGCCATGGAAAACAAATCCCTTACCTTACTTATCCTTCTCGATTTCAGCAATGCCTTTAACGCTGTTGATTTTGATATCCTCCTGGGTATCCTTAAATCCCTAAATATATCCCCTTTGGCATTGACTTGGTTTGAGTCCTATCTTCGTGGTCGCTCGCAGCGGGTTCACGTTGATGAGAGTCACTCACATTGGTGTGATCTTGTTGCGGGTGTGCCGCAAGGTGGTGTCTTGTCTCCTCTTCTTTTTTCGATTTTTATCAACTCAGTTACCAAAGTCATTTCATCCAAATTCCATCTCTACGCAGATGACCTGCAAATCTACCGCCATTTTGCTGTTTCTGACCTTGATTCTGCTGTAAGGGCAATCAATGCAGATCTGTGTCGAATAAGTGACTGGGCAAAGTCTTTCGGTTTTCTTATTAACCCTCAAAAATCTCAAGTTATGATCATAGGCAGTCGTTATGTTCGTGGATGTCTTGATTTCTCTAACATACCTCCAATCACCATGGACAATTTTACGATTCCTTTCACTGACACAGCTAAGAACTTAGGAGTCGTTTTCGATTCGAATCTTACATGGAACGCGAATGTCAGTGAAATCAGTCGTAAAATCAATTTTTCCTTGCACTCTCTTAAAGCCTTACATAGTTTTTTGCCTTTCAAAACGAAAATTTCTCTTGCTCAGTCACTTATTCTACCCATCCTTGATTATGCTGATGTGTGTTATTTGGATGCCACGGAGGAACTTCTCAACAAATTGGAGCGTCTGCAAAATCTTTGCATTCGCTTTATATTTGGCTTGAAAAAGTTCGATCATATCTCTGAATATCGGAAGCAACTTCGTTGGCTTCCAATACGCTACCGTCGAAATTCCAGAATCCTTTGTCTCCTTTTCAATATCCTTAATAATCCACTCACTCCTCCTTATTTGCGTGAAAGGTTTTCATACTCACACTGTCAGAATGCGCCATGTAGAGCACACGTGCGTACTTTTCTACTTATGCCTTCTCATAAAACCGATTTTTATTCCTTCTCTTTCTCTGTCCATGCAGTCAGGTTGTGGAATTCACTACCTCATGTAATTCGTGACTGTAAAACTATATCTAATTTTAAAAAGAAAGTCAAAGATCACTACTTTTCTCAAATGTAAGTTATGAATTTAAACAATATTATTATGATATATTGTATATGTATTTATGTTTATATAATATTATATATGTATATAAGTATTTATATATTTATAAGTATTTTAAGCAGTTTATACGATATCATAGATTTATGCACACTATCATTGCATCCTAAACAAACTCTCCAGTCCTAGGTCTGCTGGAAGAGATCTCATTAGAGATAAGCTGTACCTTTGTACTTATTTTTGATCCATGTATCTTTAAATTGTGTCCAAACTTATGTGTACATAAATTGTTAAATAAATAAATGACATATTTTGTATTCGCAGGTGAAAATTTACAAAATATTTAAAATCGGTATATCTCAAAAACTACTTAGCTTAGGAAAAAAAATTGGTGTTGCAGATTACAAACAACCTGTATCTCCAGTTTTCCGTGGGTCCACTATTTACGGGACACCCTGTATAAATGCTAGCTGTTTCGTGCAGTTTTACCCGCTTCATTTGTAATTCTGCAATAATATTGGGATAAAAAGACTGTATGCTATCTCAGACTGTACACTATCACTTTTCCAAATTTCATCCAAGTCTGTTGAGCCATTCTGGTGTGATTGAGGAACAAACATGCATTCAAACATCCAAAACTTTCACATTTACCTATAATTTTGTAAAGATAAGGTAAGATAAGATGTGTGTGACGAATTTATTTCCTCTTTGCAATTGGCAGTGAGTTTGAATTCAGGTTATTGGAATAAACCACTTTTTTACCGGATTTATCACTTGTAATGTATATTTTACATTTTAACCCGACGTTTCGGTGTATTTGCAGAGCTCGGGGTCACGAGCGACTAAGGGTGTTACCACACCAATGGATTGACGCCTTCGGTCGACGGCGACCCTTATTTCACATCATCTCCATCTGGTTTATCATCAGACTTTTGGATTTGAAGATTTAAGTCACTGATTTGTTTCTTACATACATACATATACATAACTTCACGCCTGTATCCCTAATGGGGTAGGCAGAACACCAGAGGCTATAAAAACCATCTGATGTCACGTTTGACAAAGGAGGAATTATTATGATGGAAAGAGACTATAGCAGTGACAGGGGGTCAGCCTGTCGCCCGCAAAATCGCCAATAAATCCTCCGTCCCTTAACTGACTTTTACAGTTTGCCCGGGAAGAGAAGCAGCTGGCACATTCTATGTTTTTCTTTCGCTCCCAGTCCAGCATGGAAGCAAAGTATTTTATAAAGAAATTTGTTTCTTTATAAAATACTTTGTTGAATGATGAAAACCAGAGGTAAATTCGCCTGTTTTTGAATTTAAATACTTTTAGATAACAGGTAGACAGACGCGGTGGCGGAAGTATCAACTTCTGCGTCGTTTTTCGGTTTTTCCCTTTTAACTTTTGACAACTTAATATTGTCTTGATAAAATATAGCTTATAAGAGTAAGACTATCGAATCAAAAAGTTTTTTCATATCTGATGAGAAGCCTTAAAGATATGTATCATTAGAACAACTAAACTTTTCAGCCTTATTATATTAGTTATGAAAATAAAAACTGCGAATGATTTGTTACTTAAGTAAGTTAAGTAAGTCTGAAAGAAATTTTCAGAACTAAGAAAGGGTAAAAGATAGCTTTCAGAACCTAGGAATAAGGGTGAAAAATGTTTCTCAGAAGGGCATGTGGCAAGGGACGAACCGTGATTTGTTACGACCCTTTATTTCAAGGGCCCAGGTGAAGAGAATATATGGCGGGGTAAACCTGACAGTACGGAGCCTCATTTTACGTTGTCACTACGGGATTATTAAAGTGTCGTGGTAAAACTCTGGGTACTGTATCTTTAGACTTGTGAGAGTGAGAAATAAAAACATTTATTTGGGCGCGTTTACTTGTTAACTGCTAGAAGTGCCGTCGGCAACTAGCGCACTCTACAATATTTTAATCTTTATATTTAATTGTTCGCGTTTGACCTCAATCTCAGCTGATGTAAATGAAGATGAGGTCGAAGATGACAGGACAAGTCATTTTTAAATATTTCCGGACTATATCATCGCTGGAGCAGTAATTTTATTTTATTTTAAGAATCTTGGGAAAACTTACAGCTAGTTGGTACATTTGAACATGAATAAATAACAACACATGCAGGACATGAGTTGGAAGCTGAAGGCCAGTTACATGTTTCCAATACAAAGGTGTTGACAAAAGAAAAATAAAATGAAAATTATACAAAATGATGAGAAATTAGAAACAAAACAGAAATAAACAAATAACCATAATAATATCTAAAGTTCCATAAAATGCACAATAGAAATATTATAAAACTAAAAAGCATTAACAAGAGGTTAATGTTAGGTAAATGAAAAGATAAACAGAACAAATAAACTATCTTCAAAATTACATAAAACGCTACATTATAAAACTAAAATGAATGAATGTTTCTTAAAAAAAAAATAACAATAAGTTACCTGTGCTCCTTAAAGAATTTGTCGCTTAGTAGTTGTTTTATTTTACAGTTTACGACATGCTTTTTGAAGTAAACCCTACGCAGCTATGAATAGTCATTAACTTTCTGGTGTCTAAGATAGGCTTCGGCGAAATCGGATCTCCTTTGGTTATAAAAAATAGAAAGTTATTTTTGGAAATGTTTGGCTAATTTTCAAAATTAACTAAACCTATATTTTATCTTAACCCCTCAGGCCCCAAGCAATAGCCGGCTACCGCGCCGCACGCCACTGCACCGTTCACTCTCCTACCGCTCTCCTGCGTTTAATACTTTTACTTAATTATATACAGAATCATTCTGTAAGCGACATATAGAATGATTCTATATATCGTTATAAAATAACGTAAGGCGCTGTAACTAACTATAGCTTGGGAGTTGAGGGGTTCATATGTAACATTATTATCAATATATTTTCTAATAAATAAATTTCTAGTTTGTCTGATGTTGACTATTCATAAACTTTAAAATAGCATATTCTTACACCTTAGCATTATAAACGTCACTGTATAATCATTTTAAACGTATTTATAAACGCTACTCCAAGCACAAGCTGTTTACAAAGCAAAGTTTTAAAGCAGGCTAAGTCTGTCCTTTTTACGAAAAATACAATTATTTACTCAAATCAAACATCCACCTCGCATAAAGTTCCAAAAATACACCAACAAGATGAAATATATAAATGTGACATTAAAGTTCAAGTGTAGAAGTATTATCCTCAACAAAGTTATACTTGATACATTTTCCCGTTTGGACCTAAACTCTCGGAACCGGGTCGAATCAAGATTATCAAGTTATCCTAGGATCATAAGAGGGAGGGAGAGGGAATCAGAGGCTTCGGACGTTTCGCAAGATAAGATGGCTCTTGAAACGTGGAAATAAAGTTTTTAGTGATATTGGGTCTTAATTATATTGTGATATAGCGTGCAATAGTGTTTTTCTGAGATGCTATTAAGAACCCTTATTTTTGTCTGCAAATGTCAACTTATGATTTAAATACAACAATAATGAGATATAGGGGTGGAATATTGGCTTCTTTAATCGACTTCAAATCAAAAATATTGAACGGATTTTTAAAGCTTTTGGCAAACGACCGCCGTGATGCATAATGTTTTATTAAATATTTTATCTTTATTATTAATTGGTTAATTAGGACGATCATTGGTGAAAATTTTTCAAATAATAATCCGACTAGATCGCTTTATATTGTTTTTCTTGCAAAGTTGTGTTGGATAAAAAGTATCCAACAAAGTAGGAACAACTTTGAACTCCAAAGCAAACTGGGATCAAAAACTCTACCATCAAACTATCAAGAGCTTTCAAGTTAAACAACAAAACGACAAAAACTAGACCCCTTTTACTAAATATTCTCTTAAAAATTGTCACGAGCGCCGCCAAGGCTTCAACGCAAAGCACGCTTCACCAAAACTCATATAACCGAGTTATAAAGTTGCTCCCACATAGCAAGAGTCACCATCTCTTGGTGGCGTTGGAGAACTTCGGCTTCCCTGAGAAGCACTCGGTTCAAATTTAAAACTCACTTCTTTTGTTTATGGAACATGGATTTGGATATCAAAACTAATTAAAATGAAATTATTTTAAGAAAACTATACTTTTAGTTATCGCAAGTAGTTTTTAATATTCACGATTTCTAAAATATATTTGCTATGATTTTAGGCTGTTATTTGTTGCTACCATACCACCATAGCCTTTACGGACGGATCAATCTCCCTTTAAACATAAGTATATTCTAAAAAAACATATCCAATAATATTTTCCCTATCCCCCATCTAAAAATATATACAAATCTGTAATATAAATAAAACTGGAGTAGAATGTTCTTGCATTAATATACAAATATTCAGTCTCACATCACTTCCAAGAAATTTCGTCTAATTAGCTTAACGTTTGTCTTGACTTTAAATCCCTAAATCTCATGTTCTTTGGCTTGGTTTGTGGGATATAAAGAAAAATATAATTAGGTCACAGATACAGGAAAGATTAAACTCAACATTGACAGTAATTATTTCTTAATTAAACCAGGAAAGATTATATAGTTGAAGTTTCTAAAGGGGACTTTTCTGCAAGCCGCGGTGTTTATAATGAATCGCCTTGTTCGCTTCTTGTGCGTCCTATAATGACCTTTATCGCAAATGAATGAAACTTAAATTACAATTTCTAATGAAAGATTTTTCCTACAAAACCTTTTGAATATTATTCCTTAAGACCTTGTTTTGTTCTGTATTTTGTACAATGAGGACGGTATTATTATTTTTGCATTCAAGAATCTCGAGAAATGTTTCTTGGCTCATGCCTTTGAGCCTGGACTACTTTAAATGAGAACTTTCTTAAGATTTCACAGGTCATTGCTGAGACATTACCTACAAAGCGTAAGATATTAAGTATTTTTTACTTATCGAGAAACGTTGTGTCTTTTGTAACATAATTTTTACTGTAATTGTATTTAAACTTTGTTGTTATTAATTTTTTTGTTTAACCACTCTGCAACATTAACTATCCAAAGGAAATAAAATACAAATATTAGCTTTGTGCTGTTTGTTTACCCTGAAAATAAACATGAAAAATTCCAAAACGTTTATTATTTTCAATCGAAAATTACACGAAATCGATTTGATCAACTACAACAAACCAGCAGCACAAAACTCTATTCACTCGACATTGATTGACAAAATTATACAGCGCCCTGCAGTAATGAAGCTCTCTATTGATGGCAACGCCCTTATTCCAAAGCAGTAAGAGCTATTTCATCTTTAAACTGACATCGCCTGGTAGCATAATTGCACCGCTCCCTGTACCGTCATAGATAACATTAATTACTTTACAACATGCTTTGTGATAACGTTGGATGTGCACTTTGTCATGTAATTTGCATGGAGCGGTAAATGGAAGGGTGGATACAAGTATTTGATTGGCAAATGTTAAAGTTGGAGCAACCAAGATATGCTCTGTGCCATTGGGGTCTGATTAAGCGAATTGTTTGCGTTTATTTGAAGTTGTTCTTGCGGGGGTAATAAATATTTTGATGTCTCTATTTTGATTTGGGGTTGCCTAATTATGCGATCTTTTTATCACGATTGTAAGCAATGCATAGTTAATTTTGTGTAACCGTAATTAAGAACATAAGATCAAAGTTTCATCAAATTGTGAAATTGATCAATCAACATGCTTGTGATAAAATATACGGGGTTGTTTTTAGCCTCCAGCCAAATTTAAATGTTATTTTCTTTGATGCGATAAACATATTTATTTTAGTAACTCTCAATAGAAAAAAAATAAACATATGGCACCACAAACTGTTTTAGAAATAGCCTCTGTTGATGAACACAGCTACTACAACGCGGCATTTCAGTGATAATACTACGACGTAGTACTACAAGATGTTTTGTAGTAGCGCGTAGTTTAGTTTTAGTTTATTTTAATGATAATTTAAAACGACTATGCTTTGCTTAATATGTTAGTGAATATCTAAATTTCCTTAAAAAATCATACCTTTTTAACAACAATCGTTTCCATAAAATGATACATACTGTGTAAAAAAAATTTCGCCGGTGACTTAAAGCAACCCTGTATTAAACAGTCACATAGAGTCGGTCAGATACGTTGTTACTTTCAAATTGTTCGTGCCGAATTTCCGAATTTAGTGTACTACTTACTCCTGCTAAGAGATTTGGCCGCTAATTAATCAATATATCAATATAACCAGTAGTAATCAATATATATAAAACTGTTCCGTTACTGACTGAGTTACTGAGTGACTGGCAGACAACGACAGCCGTAACTATTGGGGGAAAGAGCTGAAATTTGGAACATACATTCTTTAGGGGATGTAAGGGTGCACTAAGGAAGGAATTCCCAAAATTCCCACGGGAACGGGAATAATTGAACTTTTTAGTTTGTATGAAAAATGTTATTCCTTGAGTGCACGGATATGATACTTGGCATAATGGTTCTTTTAAAAAAAAACGACTGATTGTGTTATGAAAGCAATTCCCGAAATTCCCACGGGAACAAGAAATATATGATGTTTTAGTTTGTATGAAAAAAAATATCCCTTGGTTGGACTTTTTAGTTTGTATGAAAAATCTTATTCCTTGAGTGCATGGTTGTGATACTTGGCATGAAGGTTCTTCAAAGAGTGACTGGTTGTGCTATGAAAGGAATTCCCGAAATTCCCACGGGAACGGGAAATATACGATTTATAGTTTCTATGAAAAAAAAATTCCATGAGTGCACTAATGTGATACTTAGTATGAAGGTTCTCCAGTGAGTAAATGTTAGTGTTGTGAAAGAAGTTCCCACCATTCCCACAGGAACACGAAATATTGAACTTTTTAGTTTGTATGAACAATTATTTCTTCAGTGCATGGATGTAATACTTGATATAATGATTCTTCAGTTAAAGCCGAAGTATGTGATGACTGACTTCATCAAGTGTTTTGTGAAATTCCTAAGATGAATTAAACTTTTTGAATTTGAATTTTTGAATTTTGAATTTTGAATTCAATGACTGGTTGTGTTAAATATAAACAATGTTATGCACGTACGAAGTTGCGGGCAAAAGCTAGTCATAAACTAAAATCTCATAACCTTAGAAGACGTCTATATTTATGTCTTCGATCTAACAAACAAAAAAAATACATTTAAAATAGCTTTCCAGTTCTTAAACGTATGCTCCAATCCTTTCAAGAATAATCTGAGACAACTTCGTGAGAATTCTTCGACAAGCAGTTTCTTCACAAAATACCTTATTCTAACAAATTTGAAGCTTTCAACGAAAATAAACCCTTTTCCTTTACAACATGATACAGTTTTGCGAGCTTAGCTTTGAACATTATCGTATTTCTGGTAATGATTAGGAGCGGGTTTGTAAAGGCTTACTGTGTTCTAGAAGGTGCTGCTGTTGTTTTTGATTGAATTAATACGTCGTGTAAGGCGTCGTCTGTTTCGGTCCATTATTTTGTTTTAATTGTCAAGTTATTTTGGGTTATTATTGAGAACGGAGTCGTCTGGAAGATATTTCTTTAGAAATAAACTGTACCTTTGCACTTGCTGTTTTGTTTAAAGTGTTTTTATGTTATCTCAACGTATACATAAATAAAGAGCTGTTAAATTAAATAAATATTAAAACACGAGCATCTACGGCGCAAACCTCCTTATCCTCAAAGAGCCGCTCATAATGTTGAAAAAAAGAAGGACTTGTGAAGACTAGTTTAATTAATGTAGGTTATACTAGACGGTACAATGTAATCTATCTATTGGTCCTCACAATATATACTAGTGTTAAATAGATAATAAAATTCCTGTGTTTTTAAGATCGATATTTGAATCTAATATCTATATATACATATTGTACACTTACACATCAAAACTGTTCTTTTACTGACTGATTGACTGAGTAGTTAACTGAACTACTGGACGCAGAGAGCTGTTTGGAACATACATTTCTTAAGGAGGGTAGGGGTGCACTAAGGAGAGAATTACCGGAAATCTTACTGGAAAGAGAAATATTGGATTTTTAAGTATGTATGAAAAATGTTATTCCCTGATTGCAATGATGTTGAATTTGAAACAGGCACTTCGACGGGCTTTTCACAGGCACGGTAGTTAAAGCAATTAAAACGTTGTAGTTTTTATTTAAAACTGAACCCGAGCGGAGTACTACTACTGGTAATTAATAATTTAATTAATGTCAAACAACTTACCGATAAGAAGTGTGCAGTAGAGGAGAGCAGGGGGCGGGGTAGCGCGCATGGTGCGAGCGAGACGGCCGAGAGGGAATGAGACAGCGACACTGTTGTTTCACATCACAGATAGGTCTGGAAATAATAATAAAATATTTACTGAAAAATCCTGCTTTTTTCTCCAATCTCAACTGATGGTTAATTATGAAATGCATCCTATTTATATAATATTGTACCATGAAGGTTTGTTTGCATTCGCTGCAATTGAGATGCGGCTGTTGCTCTGTAAACGATCTTACATGGATGATGAGAACGTCTTAATGCAAAGAACCAGGACAAAAGCCTTCAGGAAAAACATTAGAATGTCTCAAATTAAAATTAGCCTGTTAGGTTCAGGTTAGGTGTTTATAAAGTTTTAAAACCGATTCCGTTAGGATTAGAACTCAATAGTGTCCGTAACCACTTTCGCCATCCACCTTTTGTGTGATTTAAAAAGTTGTCTTTAGGTATACTTATCAGATTGTAGTCGATATGATAAGGGAAAAGGTATTTTAAATAAAATTTTAAGTATTTTAAATATTTTTAATAATAAAAAAAATAGTCGCTCGTGACCACGGGGTCTGCAAAGACACCGAAACGTCGAGTCAAAGTTTAAAATGTAAATATACGCGATAAATCCGGTTAAAAAAAAAAGTTTTATTTAATAGTATGAATCGCGAAAACTTAAGACAATATTAAAAGGTATTAGAATTTTAAAAATATGCATCTTACAGCCCAGCTCTCGGGGAAGGTTAGTCGTTATAATATTATATTATTAAAAACGAGTTTAACAATGTGCCCTAAACAGATTTCATTAGAAATGCAGTAATGAATAAAAATATGCTTTTAATAAGATACGTATTTCTTAGCGCAATAGGTCACGTCGCGCGTCGGGTATAAACGAAATATTGACAAAGCGTAGTTCGTAGCTCGGTGCCGTAGCTCCGTAGTGCTATACACTTGACCCCTTTTTCGGTTTCTCAAGGGTCATACTTTAGGTCTCAAGGGTGGGACGCAGTTAGGGGAGTTAGGGAAAAGTTTCATATCGAAATAGGAAGCAAGTTTTACATAGAAATCCACAAGTGTATCTGTGATTTGTGTGAGAGTTTTTGAACTTTCGCGATTTGAGAAGACTGTTCTTCTCGTGACCACAATCGTTGCGATTTGGTAGAACTATCAAGTAAGTAAAAAAACTGATGTGAATAATTCGATTTAATTTATTTTATCACTATGTATTTCATTAATGTTATAGTTTATGGAAGTTTTATATCTAAATTGAATAAAACAACATATTATGCTAAATTTTAATTGTACAAGATGGTATAAGATATTGATAGTATTGGAACATCAGTTTTGTATACCACCACGTTTTGTATTTCAGATTTCATTTTATGAAGGTAAATAAATTATGTATTTATTTATTTATTTATTTATTGTTAGTTATACGGACAGTGCCCAGTTATGTTATCTGTTCGCGCCAGTTACCATAGGTGGCGCTAGTCGGTGGTTTTGCTTCAATGAACGAAGACGAATTGTTCTTTGACAGAGGTCAAAACGTCAAAGTAATATTGCGTTTTGATACTCCGGTGACTTGGTGCCTCGGATGTAAAGATACATTGTTTTTGATATATTATACGGTGATTGTGAGAATTCTTTGTGCGACTATTCGTTAGAAGAAAGGTGTTATCTTACGTTTATTTACTAATATACTTCCCTTCCTATTCCCACTTTATATAATCGATTCCCCTCCTAATTATTGTATATACTTGCCGCCACGCCGCCTGGAACGGCGTTGTTTGTGCGGAGATTGCTGGATTTTGGTGAGTTATTTAATTTTTACTAAAGCAGTGACATTTCGCTGCGTACGGGCATAACATTATTTATTGCCCGTTCATATGAAATAGTTCATATGAAATATAGTTCAGTATGAAATAGTTGAGCCCTTTCCGATTTATACCTAGTATAATACTTAAAACATTTATTGTTTTCTGATAAATTTGTTAATCAGAATATATTTACGATTCCTCTAGTGTCCTCCCCGTTGAAATTATAAAAGCATGGAAAAATAATTTATTACAAAAAAATATATAAATCACACAGGCTGACCTATCATTTTATTCCAGTATACCTTGTCAAATGTGGAAAAACGAGCATGTTTAACCCGATTAACAAAACATTTCCTGTTCATCTGTAGAAGAAAACATTATAACTTTCTTCTAGGGTTCTATCTCAACTACGTAAATTTAAAAAATCCCTATTAACACGTTTTATGAGTAGGTATACTATATTTCTTCAGAGCCAGCTTAAAGTTGCAAGCTATTACCTACAACGTTCCTCTTAGCGCCTTGCGACTTAGTTCTGCAGAGAAAAACCGCTTCAAAGTGCAATTTCTATTTAGCGGGGATTTTCTATGATATTCCTTCTGAAACAAGGACGAGATGAATGGTAACTGAAGTTTGTTTAAAGTCCGATGACTGAAATATTACGCTGTTAAAAGTATGAAACGTAAACTTTCCTTTATCCCAATTTAATATAACACACACATTCACCTTCATAGCAAAAATAAAATCCTGCATGCTTCACCTTCGTTGACCTTGTACCTTACCATTAGATGAGATTTAAGTCAAACGCAGCATTTTTTTTTTTTTTTTTTTTTTTCCGCCAAGGAAAGTCGTTTGGCACCCACTAAAACCAGCTTTAACCAGTAAAGCTAGCTTTAGCGGGAGGAGGATGAATCCTATTACGGACGAATGGGCATTCTATGAGCTGTTAACCATAAGTGGCTAATGACAAATAGAATGCCCAGACAGTGTGGAGACTCTCTCAGATAGGCTGAGCATACCCACTAAACATCCCCCTTTTGACTCACCTTGATTAAGGTCCTTAGTCATCGTCGGAACGACAGCCAATTGGAGCGAGAGGCTGCGTAGTGAGCGGCATCCTGACGGCTGCCACCAAAAGGAACTGAAAGTGAAAAAAAACAAAGCTAAGATTAGCAGAAATGACAAAGTTGAAACTAAGATATTATCTAGAGTGATCAGACTCACTCTGAGATAGGAATGCTGGAAAGAAGGACTACGTTTAGAAACGTTGAGCTTGCTGGAGTTTCCTGATAAGGGGAGCGAACTTGGTTAGGACCGGAAGAGCACCGTTGAAACCCTCTGGGCTGGCGTCGAGAGCGGCGCCGAAAGCCAGGATCTCGTCGATGGGAGCGAGCTGGATCCAGAACGCCATGCGGTCTTGAGAACCTTTTGCGTTCTGGCACTGGGAAGCCGATTTGGCGGCCGGTTGCGATTGAGTCGCATCCCGGCTGCGCTGACCTGAAACGAAAGAGGTGAAGGCCTTGGGGGCCTTTGAACTGACTGGAGGAGCGTCCGAGCTAGGCTGCGGTCGCTCTCTCCAGTTCTCGATGGGCTTCACGGTAGCCCTGGCAGCACGCGGTGCCTTGGGGCAGCCGCGAAAGTTTGCTGTGTGGCCGGACTGGCCGCACAAGACGCAGGACGGAGCGGTGGGCGATTCGGGAGTGCGAGAGCACTCCTTAGTCCCATGCGGATCTAGGCACTTGACGCACCTAGGGGAAGCATGACAATTTGCCGCCGCATGACCATACAATTGGCAGCGGTGGCACTGACCTGGGAAACCTCGTTTGTGTGGAGCTTCGACTCGGATGTTGGAGAGACCGCACACGGTGAGCTTGCCTCTGAAAATGGACTGCCCTTGCGGGCTCTTCGCTAGGATTACTAGCGCAAGTGGGAACTGCTTGCCTCGGCGGCTGTGCATTTTGTGCACAGATTCGACGGGGAAGCCTTGAGAAGACAAGTCCTCTTGGATTTGCTCGTTCGAGAGCTCGAACGGCACGTTCCTGAGGACTGCACGAATCTTACGCTCCTCAGGGAGGGCGTAAGTGTGGTACTCGAGCTTCTTGTCAGCAAGAAGCCGAGTGAAATTCCTGAAATCAGAAATTGAGCAGACAACGACCTTAATAGAGTCACCCACATTGGATGCCTTACTATACTGGATCTTCGGGGAGTGCGTTCCGCAGAGAGCTGAGACCTCGGTCCAGCGGCTCTTGTCCCGTAGAAAGACGGGGGGCGGAGACTTGACTTTCGGCGGAGCCGAATCTGATTGCGACGCAGGCTGGGACGCCGGGATCGCTGAAACAAAAGGCGCAGGAGCAGACGCCGGTGCGACATTTTGCGGAGCAGGAACAGCGGCTGGAGCAGCTAAAACGGATGGAGATAAAGTCGAAGAAGCATCTTTCTTCTTCTTCTTTGATTTTGATTTTTTGCGAACCTCGGTGAACGGAGCAGGAGATTCTGGAATTAAAGGAGCGGAGTCGGAATCACTGCCCGGTGGGGTAGTTTTCCGTTTGCATGCGGAAGAATCGATCGACATGAAATCTGGCATAGTATCGACAGGCTCGATATCTGGGGACGCCGGAGAATCTGTTGGAAAACAGAGAGAAGGCGGAGTGGCCGGGAGGGTCGCAGATCGTGCCTGAAGCGCGGCTGCGATCTGCTGACTTAATAACGAAAACATCTGTTGCTGAGTATTCTGCATTCTGGTTTGAAATTGAAGGAGTTGGAATTGAGTCTGATTAACCAGATCCCGGAGTTCTTGCACTTCTCCGGGCTTAGCCCCGGATTCGGTTGGGGCCTCCATCGAACCCTGGGAACCTGAACTGTTCTGAAAGGAAGCCTATTCCTAACAAGGAACCTACTTGCCGGTGAACGGCGAAGGACTACACAAACTGCGCTGAAAGAAAGATCAACCTAACACGGACCTATTACCGATGAACGGCGGACGATCAGGCTTAGTTGTCACGGTTACGTATCCACCTGACCAGCGATGCTTCGGCCGGCAGCAGTCGGGTCCGCCCTGAAAAGGGCAGATGAATTAGCCCCGACACCACACAGCCTCCACAAGAGAAAACTTTCCGAAAGAGCTTAACTTGGCACCTGACCCGCACGAGTGCGGGGGAGGGAACAAGGGCAGCGCAATACGAACACTCGGGAGCGGCCGCAGACACGACCGATCGGGAGCGAACGCAAACGGGAAGTGTTTTCGATCAAACGCAGCAAGTCCAGCGCAGATAGTATGACCTCCGTGGCGCAGTAGCTCAGTAGTGGGTTGCAAGGCAAGGGCAATTGAAAATACCAACTTTCTAAACTGGCTTTTCTTTTCTAAACTTTTCTAAACTGCGCTTATACTAGAATATCTAATAGTTCTGCTGTTTTGACTACATAACCAGTTTTATATAAAAGCTAACTAAGATGCCACGTGGTTTCAGGGCAGAAGCCCAGGAAACACCTGAAACAACCCAGGAACTACAGGAATAAAGTCCTGTGGTCGCTAAGATTTGTTACCTATTACAAAACGTGCGTAACTAGGTACATGCCAGGTCTGTTATTAGGTAACCCTACAAAGATAAAATCCACTGATTTTTATGAAATTGTAAGCCTAAGTGAAAAAAGTTGATAAGCTATAAAGATTTTCATGATATTTGACTAAACATAGGTTAATAACATGCGCGATAAGCCGCGTTTCATTTGAACAAAATTACACAGCATTGAAAGGCATTCAGGGGCTTGAAATAATAATACAGCTCAAAATAATTACGTGCTCAATGTCTGAGTAAACATTGTGAGTAAGCGTAATGACGAAAATTACAGTCCCTGAGACGATCCGTATGACATAATGTTTACCGTACAAATATTTAAGTAGGCAATGTGACTTTAACCATGCGTTTAACTTTAAGTAATTTTTTTGTTAGGGTTCTTTATTTGTAATTGGAAGTATTAGCAGTTGCTTTTTTACTGAAATTCTGTGTAATTGTGTGTAATGAGGAAACTATACATCAGTTCTCCTTGGAGTTTAAATCAAAACAGTAGTAATGAAGAGTGAAAGTGAAGACCGTTTTACTATTTATAAATAAACTCGTGTTGGCAAGTAATTGTGATGTGACGGTGTGTGGCTCGGGTTAAGGAAGGAACTCATCACAAACCTTCACCGGAACGCAACACCCTGATGTCTGACGACAGACTTTCCGCACGTCAGGTATACTCAATTCGAACAATACACCGCCCTTAGTGTACGGGGGTTACTCAGATTGACCGCCTTTTGTGACATTCTTATCAAATGGCTATTTTGAGCAGACAATGAAATTACATATTCAACAAAAACAAACCATAAAAAAACGAATGAACTCAAATTTTTGAGCCTTTACCTTTAGGTGATGAGACAAACGAAACGTCATCAATGTGCCTATTTTTTGATGTTAACGCTGTTTTTCGAACACAGCAAATTGTTCGTTAATTTTTTGTTCGAATTGATGAAATTTATGTAGCACCACTTGTTAAGTATCTCCTTTTTATAGATTAATAATTAAAGCCAAAGGCTGATGAACACCTAAAAGATATTCAAAAAATAAAAAAATAAAAACAAACAGATGTGTTTATTGAAGTCGGTAAAAAAATCTATTCTTGAAACCAATACAACTGTATAACTGTTGAATATTTCATTTACGTAAACGTCTTCAGCTTGCCCTTTTACCAGTTCCATGCATGTTTCATTATTATTTTAAAATTTAGTTTTCATTTGTGACTAAAATCTAATATTGCATGCTGTCATGCAGTAATGTATACGCCCATATAATAATGTGTACATTTGTATACACTTAGCAACTTATTCCGTTGTAATAAGATTCAATGTCAATTGAAAATGTATACATATTTTTAGACGTGACAGTACCATCAAAAGTTACCATTCTTGTATCACTAAGTTGATTTGATTTTGACGGTGAGTTTTATAGGAAGGTTGTCGCTAGCCATGCGGACCCTGAAGGGGTCCTGTCACATATGGATCCACTCGGATTAGTCGCTTTTTACGATACTTTTATGCTGGGGCGGTAGGGCTCTTCTGAGTTTTACCACACCTATCGATCGACGACGGATATTTTGGCCTAGGAGAAACTACCGACGGCGTCGATCTACAGTCGTTCGATCGGTGTGGTAACACGCTACAGCTTCTAATTGTTGCGCACTCACAAAGTATGTAAAATGAGAGTGAGGTTGACGCGAGATTAGTCTTTAATAAAAATAAAGTTTTCAAAGTTTATAAGTAAGTCTCTTTGTGCCTTAATGTCAAAGTAAATGTGCAAACACGAATCAAAGCGCAAATTCATATTAATGGATGGACATAAAATATTTAAATGGCAACAATGAGACAGACAAAAGTGGCATTATCTTTATACAGTGGTAACACCGAGGGGAGATAAATTTGACAAATTACACGAAATTCTGTTCATTCCTTTTGGTTACCTGTCCTACATGAAAATGTTGATATAGGTGTGTTATGATATTTAATTGTGAAACTAAAATGACTTTTGTATTTTTATCACATTAGCTTTACTCGGTTGTTCTCGCTCAAGCTTTTATCTCCTTAGATTTTTTCATGAAATCTATCCTATTACCTTTATTAAGACAGGCAAAGAAAAAAAAAGAACTATTAATTAAACATCTTATACAACTTGTGTTATGGAGACAACACAGGAGAATTAGAGAGGTAGCCTAGTATACACTCGTATTAACAACTACAGTTTTACACTCTACCCAGTTATTTAGTCACACTCAAAAGGTTATTTCAAAAAACTTCGAAATTTACAAGCAAAAATCCAAAAAGTATCGACACATGTAGGTTCTAACACATTTATTGGAAGCAAGTGAGAACTCTCCAGCTCGCAGCGTGTTCACAAGTACTGTTCAAGTTAAATTGGACGAGTTGAATAAGTTACACCGCAGAGCTGTACAGCTCACGTTATGTGTACAGTCGCGAGGCATTACAACTTTGCATTCATTTGAGTTAAAATGTAAAACATCATCAAATGAAAAGTGAAAACTAAATAAAATACTACAATGCGTTTATTCATTAATTATACGTAAATTGCAGATACTTAGAAGAACATATTTAACACACTATACATATATAATGATAATTTGTCTTAAGACTTAAATTTATGTAGGTAAACAAATTCCGCGTTCGTTCAACAAGACAATACTTAAAATCTACTGAATTTATTTTCATGTTTCAACAATGCACGAGAAAAATTAACAGGAAGTTTTAAGTTTATAATACAAAAATATTTTTTGGAATTGGCCTGAAATAGGTACATGGACGATCATTAAAAACGTTGGAAAATTCATGACGACTTGTGTTAAGTTGCTTCCCTTGCAAAGCAGGATACGTCTCTAGTACTTCATTTAAAAAAGATTAACTGTTGTAGCAGTGTGTACTGTTGTAGTCGTTTTGAGTTGAGCAACAACAATTTGTTGCTGTCTTTTCAACTTTTTTTCAATTCCACCGGCTTCGTTAACAAAAACCGTAAAAGCTCGACTCGTTCGTAATACACCGCAATATTTTATACAGGGTTGTTTTTTAGTCATTGGCCAATTTTTTTACACCATTCAAATAAAAACGATTACGCGCCACTACAAAACATCTTGTAAAGATGTAGATTATAGTACTACGTCGTAGTATTATAAATGAAATGATACGTCGTAGTAGCTATGCTCAATAACAGCGACGATGTTATATAAAAAAGTTGTGGTGCCATATTTCTTTTTTACTGAGCGATACTACAATAAATATGCAGGTACCTGTAGCGACATATAACATTAAAATTTGCTTGGTGACTAGAAACAACCCTGGAGATTAAATTAGGCCCCGAGAATCACTCTTAGGCTGATGTTAACCAGGTCTATATCTAATCCACGGACAAACGATCACTTTGATAATATGTGGAGACAGTCACAAATGTACGACTACAATTAAGTGCTGTCGACTGTACCTTGCCTTGGGAATAGTGTGTTTGTATTCAAATGTCATGGAGATCTAGATAAACTTGAGAAAGGTAAATGTTGACCTACCGGTAGGCTTATAATAAAGAAACTTATTTTAACTTGGTATGTTTAAGCAGGGCTATTCGCGTAACTTAAATAACAGCGCTGCGCTCGACGACGAGCTCGTCGATGAGTTGACAAAGATTTTGACGTCGAGCTCACAGATGTTATAACACCAAAACCTAAAGAAAATTGTCAAACAGTTCGAAGAATTACAGTTCGTTCTCACGCCCTCATCAGCGACGAGCGCTGGTGTAGTGTTTTGATAGGGTTTGCTTAGAGTAGCACTACTGCACTGCTCCGAGATGAAGGTGTGCTAACAACAACAAGTAAGAAAAAAATAAAAACCACTCTTGCTTGCCAGTAGCACCTCTTCAGGATCCACCTTTATAATTTAAAGTCTGTCGTCAAAAATCTACGCTTCGGCAGTGATGTTTTCCTGTTTAATCAGTTTTATTTTATAATTTCCGGCAATATTTATTTTACTTCTGATTTAGGAATTGTCAAATGTGATCAAATCGATTCCATATCTCTTACACAGATTAAAAAACGACTTTTCCTAACGGTTTAACTGTATGGTGAAACTGTCGATGCGAAAAAACCTTTTGTAACCTAGACAATTCTAAAGTCAATGTTTCTGCTCATAAATTCTACATGCGCTCACAAAGGAGTGGAGCAGTAAATATGTCGATATCGGTCGTTGACGAGATGTATGGCAGACATCGGTTAAAGTCCTTCTGACAGCCGAGGGACGACGGTACTGCCGGACCGGAGCCGCCGGCCGCCGCTGCCGCCGGTCGTTGTCGAACCGACGACGCGGAGGCGGTGCGCAGTCATTTGTTTTGTGTTTTGTTTCACATTTCAAATGTTTCTACTGTTTGTTTGTATGGATGTTGCTTCTTATATAAGATACATGAAAACGTCTTAAAATGAGATATAGAAAAGATAGGAAATAGTTGTAGCCTTTACAGCAGGAATTGTAATGTAGATTTAATAATTATGATTATTTAAAAAAAATACACAGATTATTTGAATGCTAAGGACGCATATAATTTGTTTAGTAGATTGAGACTAATTTTAGCAGCAAAACTCTTCCTTAAACCCCATTTTTTATCACGTTTTATTATATTTTATATCTTCATTTAACATTTTGATGGAATTGGGGGATCATTAGTAAAGTGGGAACATATTAGCGTTGTTTTGTACCAGTGATATTTCGCAGAAAATATTTTATGAAGGCAATGCAAACCATGAAGAGGTTCCAAGTGGAGATCGCACGGATTCAGAGGCTTTTCAGGAACGCTTATTCAAACGCGGTAGAGTAATTCCAAGCAGATCTTACGCAGTCAAAAAGGATAAAGGACCCGCACCCTCTGTCGTGCAATTCGACTATCCCCACGTCATTATTCTTCGCATTTATTAAGTTTTGAAAATGTTCTTCAAAATATTTGTACAATCCTTGAAGCTTTTAATTACTTTACAAAATGAAACAGCTATTTACTTCAATAGCAATGTTTTGAGCAGCTACAACACAATACTGGCGTAAAGTTGCAGTTCGCGACAACTAGCAGCTCTTTAGCAACTTGTTGAACGGCGAGTTGCTAATGAATCGCGGGTTTCCTGGAAAAATGGCGCACCCTGTAGATGAGCTTTGTAGTTTGAACAGAATTACGTTTAGAGAGGTTTTATAGTTCAAGTTAGTTCAAAGTTAGCAATACGGATATAGTTGCGATTGGATTTTCGATTCTTGTTAGCAATAAATATGGTTAAATAAACGATGTTCTATCGCGTTTTATTGTATTAAACGTTTTATTTGACGTTTCAGTTACCAAGTGTACCCAATAGTATTACATTGTACATTTTAATGAGATTTAAAATATTTTAATGAAACATAAATATTTCAATTTAAATGGACTCCTGATATTAAATTAAATTAAGTTAGTTCAATGAAAAATATTACTTTACTTGAAACATTAAAATATAACTTTCTTGTAATAAAAAATAATCAATTGGTTTATTTAACTGTGATTATTAATACCACAGACTACACACGGACACACTAAGAACACCCTTCATTTGTGTCAGTGATCACAGAATCACTAAATCACTACTTTAGATCCAGTAGTAGCTAATCTAAACGAACAAGAAAGAGGGCAGTATAGTCATATTATGTGCTTTTAACTGTCATCGCCACCTACGTCTGCCAGTTAGCGATCATGGTACCAATTGTTATAATCGAAACATCGAAATATCGGACGCGCGAAATAATAAACAACGAATGCAGATAAAAACCGACTTCACTACATTCTTAAATCCTAGTCAAAGCTTTACCTGAAATATAGGGTCATCAAGGTACGTACAGTTCACCGTATTGACACATATTCCATTTCGGTGATATCAATACGGGACCGGCCTCTGAAGTCTATCATAAGAAACAAAAATATTCAAAATCGATTCATTATTGTCCGTAAAATCGTGTAACAAAGACACAAAAAAGGACATACACACGAATTGAGAATCTCCTCCTTTAGGAAGTCGGTTGAAAATCTAAAATCGTGGCAAGAATGCGTCAGTTCATAAGATTATACTGTACCATTGGTTTACCGCGATAGTGAAGCACGAATCTGTGAGAGGGAGACTGGCTGAAGTGGCAACAGCCCGCGGGCGCAGGTGTAGCGAGTCAACAGGTGCATTGACACACCGCTCGTCTGGTACTTATGATTGTGGGAGTCGTTGAACGATAGACGGACTTCTACTAATCTTCATGATATCTAAATGAAAGTATTGTAGTGCGGTGTGTTTGTTTCCCGCCCAGATATCACCAGCGAACTTCGTGAGCAAGCGCAAATACTTCAAATGGGTTTATTTTTCAAAATTATAACTATTTTAAAGTTTTTTTTTAACCGTGGGTTAAGAGAGATGCATTTTATTTTTTAAGTAACTAATAAAGGAATCCATAATGATATTTCGTAGCAATATCCGTTTGTAATTCTAAAGTGTTATGTTTGTGACTTTTTTCATAGTGCCAATTTTCATAAATTATATTTCTACTAGCTGCTGCCCGCGACGTCGTCTGCGTGAACGCTATGCAGCACCAAACGCACCTACGATTATAACACTGCTAGCGTGATAATATGTAGCCTATATGTTGACCCGACTTCTTAACTATCTTCATGTCAAATTTGAAGTAAATCCATGCAGTACTTTTTGAGTTTATCCCGGAAAGACAAACAGACAAACAGACAAAAATTCTAAAAACTATATTTTTTGTTTCTGTTTAGATTGTAGATCATACCCCAAGTATTCTTTTAAAAAAATATTCAATGTACAGTTTTGACTTTCCTACCATTTTATTATATGTATAGATCTTGACGCATCGGTTGGTTATATTATGATATTTTTTTGTGAATAGATTTTTCAGCCATTGAGTGTATAATCCGCATTGCAAGCCAAATCGCATGCCAATATCTTTGCTAAACTCTGCTGTTGCTTCTACAAGTTTCTTCATGTCTTTTGTGGTTTGTGCATAAAGTTTAATGTCGTCCATATAGATGAGATATTGATGTTTCTTATTTAGAGCTTGTGAAGTGATAGCCAGACTGTAATATTTACAGGTGACAAATTCCCAGAAACAATGTTATATCTATATCTTTCCTAATAGATATAGATATAAAATTGTTTCTAAAGTTTGTCTGAAGTGTGGTTCTCCATTGTGACATAATATTACGTGAGAAGTTAATTATTTTGATGTTAATTTTATAAATTTTGAGTACTTGTACCAACCATGAATAAGACACATAAGGTCTTTTCCGTTCCTAGTGAAAATAGTGTTTCAGAGTATTACAATTTAGACATAAAATGTTTTGAAAACCGTCCCAATTAATTTGTCAACTATTTTAAAACCATGGTCAACTTAAACATTATATCCTAAATTAAATTCTTCACTATAAGACCCTCTTTCAAAGTCTTGACCTCCGCGCATGGCCCAATGAACTGCGAGGGTTTGGCTTCCTAAGAATTCGACTCGAAGCTCCAAGTTTTGCTCGGTCGGCGAGAACTAAACTCATATGTTACAGTAAGCACACTATTATATTTGGCGTACAATGAGCTAGAAAGACTTGACACTCAAATGACAGCACACAATGAATGACTAAATGACATTCGAGTGTAGCGCCGCGGTAATAACTTTTACTTGAAGTGTCATATATGGCACATGATATAGATTGGGTAAAAATTCACCTTTATGCAAAATTCAAGTATAGCCTACATATTGTATCTGACGACCACTTAGGCGATGGAGTAAGCCTATCTGCCTCAGACGCCAGTGGTTGCGGGTTCGATTCCCGCCCGGAACAAGAAAAAAAATGTTCCGGGTCTGGGTGTTTATCTATATATGGATTTATATTCTAGGTTCCCCCTAGTTCGCTACATGGTATCTCATAACACAAGCTTCGCTTTTTTTGAGGCCATGTAGTTGGTGTGATTGTCTGGGGATTTTATTTATTAATTGTTTAAATTTAGTTGTTCGTCTACACAAAAGATTTAATAATCTAATACAAAACAAGCTTTACTGGGGAATTTATTTTATTAATTTAATATTTACTATGATCATTAAATCTAATAATATACGAGAGTTCCTTACAATCAATAAGTTTGTTCGCAAGCAGCGCCATCCACGCCAATACAAACTAAATCTCAAAACAAACAACTATTCAGCCGCACTGATTCTCATTTGTATCCATTTATTAAACAAAGCAAGTTGGAAACTCTGGCGAAGTTTCTGAAGTGACGACAACACAAACAAACAAACATAGATTGTGTATCAAGTAGCTTACGTAAATATCTGCCGCGAACACGGCCCTAACACAGCGTTTAATAGACCATTGAAGGCTGCTGTGGTGACCGGGTCACATTGCCTGCCTCAAAGCTCCAGTGGTAGCGGGTTCGACTCCGAATATTTATACTGTGCGGGGAAATATTCTTTGCATGAACATGTTTATTTGCATTGCTCCTCTGAATCTATTTTTGGCAACTAACCTAAAAATTATATAAAAAAAATAAAAAAACTGACAAACAAACGTTATTAACTTTAACAAAACAATGGAAAATAACCAAAGCACATGACAAAATTGTATGCAAGCTAAGTAGCGACTGTTCTCAACGGAGGCAAGTCCCCTCTCGCTCCTCCACTATGACGTCACAGTGGTGACGTGATGACCTGGCCACGCCGAATGGATGATTCCACTCCCAACACGGCTCCCAACACGGCCAACACGGCCTCTCCTGACGAATGGACGTCCGCGACCACTTCTATGGTTCTAGACTCATTAGTCATTTGTGTTCTCTGAAGCAGAGGAATCTGCCGTGTAGCTGTAGGTTTACCATGTTATAAGTGCCACTTAATAAGCAAAATAGGATTTAGGTGAAGTATGCACAATGAAAAATAAGTATTAGCCATTTACAACTATGTATTCAAAATTCAATATAATAATTTCATCGTATGGTAAGTGAAAAGTTTGAGACCACCTTGAAAAAAATTACAATATTGAATAAAAATCCAAAAGTTAGACCTGTACAAATTATTTATTTACCTTTTTAAATAGGGAACTTATAAAGAACTTACAAATACATATTTATATTACAAAAAACTGCAATAATTGCTGTTATTGTCAATACAAAAGATATATTGATAAAAGATATAGTGCTTAAACTGACTTTTCATCGAAAAATACTCCCTTACTTTTCATTACTGTTTTTGACTAATTTTGGTAACCAGGCTATTAGTTTATTGATTGTTTCTTGTGAAACGAAGTTCAAACAGTCTTGTAAATTCCTCCAAAGGTCGTTACGACTACGACTAAAGGTCGACTACGGACGTTTCTATCCAGCTCATCCCACAGAACTGAAGCTCTATCGGATTGAGATCCGGACTCCGAGGGGACCACACCTTATTTTTCAAACGATCCAAGAGACATTTGAAGCACAAAGAGACGGTCTTCAATGTGCTTCAAATATCCCTTGCCTAGTTTAGAACTATACCGGGTGCGGCAATTGAAATGTCCATATTAAAAATTAAAATATTTCTTTTTATTTTGAATATTTATTAATATATTTTTTACATATAAAAATAAAAGGTCCAAAGTTATATTTTTATTTATTCTAATGGAATACAACCGCCTTTAGCCTTCACAACAAGCTTGAGTCTCTTTCGAAATGAAGCACTGGCTGCTCGAATAACGTCGTCACTTAAACTGTTCCATTCTCGTGTAAGAGTAGTTTTGAGCGCCTCCACTGATGTGTGTTTTTTAGCACAGGCCTTCGCCTGTAAAACACCCCAAATACAAAAATCTAGAGGGTTTAAGTCGGGCGAAGACGACGGCCACATATCTCGGTCGATCAGCACAGGAACGTTCGCTTTCAACCAATTTTGCGTCCCAGTTGCTCTGTGCGATGGCGCCGAGTCTTGTTGGAACGTCCAACGCTCCAAACCAAATGTCTTGCGTGCCCACGGTATCAATCCTGTTTTTAAGACTTCATTTTGATAGATTTGTTGATTTATTTTAGCTTGGTTGCGACCCATTGGAAGAAAAACAAGCGGAGAACGGCCTTTTTCGGACACCGCCGCCCATACCATGATTTGGTCGGCCCCTTGTCTTCGAGTGACTCTCAGTTCATCTGAATGATCGCTGACACGTCCTTTTAACCACACACGGTCATTTTGTTTGTTAAGAAACTGCTCAACACAGAAAGTTTTCTCGTCTGAAAATACCAAGTTGGGAAGCTCGCCAGAATCGAGCAAGCAAATCAGCTCCTTTGATTGAGCCAGTCGCTTGCTCCTTTGCAAAGCAGTGAGTTCTTGAGAAAAGTTTTTTTTTAACGGTTTAACCTTAAGCTTTTCCTTTAATATACGACGGACGCTGCGGTCGCTCACCTTAAGATCCTGGGCTAGCTGATTTGCTGAACGGGCTGGATTTCTACGTAATCGATGTCGTCGATAACAGCTGGCGCCGTTGCAGTACAGCGTCGACCGCCCCCGTAGCGTTTCTTAACACTCCCAGTCTCGTTAAATCTTTGGATAGTACGACGCACAAATTTTTCGTTCAATTGAAGATTTGGTAGCGCTCGAAGAATTTCAATGTTCGATTTTCCCTCCAAATAAAGAGCAATCACTGAATTGCGTTTTAAATCCATTATTTTAAAATTAGAACGTTTTTTCTCACGACCGAATAGTTTTGAAGTAACAAAGATAATGTGTCACAGATTATTTTTTCAAATTTTTGCCGCGTTCGATTCAGTAGTTCGAATTTTAAAAAAGTTACAAGGAGACGGACAGTTCAATTGCCGCACCCGGTATTTCGGATCATTATTTTGTTGGAAAATGAATCCATCTCGAAATACCTCTCCAGTCAACCGGAGCCCGGAAGGAACCGCGTTTCGCTCCAGTATCTGTTTGTACTGCTTCTTTTTCACTATTCCTTCCATTTTAACCAAATCTCCAGTCCAATGCCAGAGAGACATTTCCAGACCATAATAGAGCCTTCATCACGTTTTACTTATGTTTTTCTTTTCTTCGGCACTATGCCGTACAAAAGCTCTTCTTTTCCAACCAAATATTTCTATCTTTGATTCATCAGTCCAAAGAACTTTTTTAAAGTCTTCTTCAGTCCAATCTCGAGGAATAAGCTACTGTTACGACCACAAAACAGAAAGAAACATCTGAAGTGGGCTCTTACTCATCAAGATTAGACTGAAGAAGACTATAAATAACCCACCACGCTCATTTAGTATTAACCCTGAACGCTAAGTTCGAAGATTTAGAAACATCTGGAGGTGACGATCGAAAATTCTTGTCTGTCAAGGTGTATCTAAGCTTTATTTCTTGGAAACAGTCTTCTCCAGATATCTAATAAGAACTAGTTATTTGAACTAGTTAAAAAAAAAAAGCCCCAGACAATCACACCAACTAAATGGCCTTAAAGGAAGTAAAGCTTGTGTTATGAGATACCATGTAGCGAACTAGGGAAGAAACTAGAATAGAAAATACATATATAGATAAACGCCCAGACCCGGAACTTTTTTTTCCTTGTTCCGTGCGGGAATCGAACCTGCAACCCCTGGCGACTGAGGCAGATAGGGTTACTGAAAATGATCTCAATAGACAAGGTTTTCGATGTTAAAATAATTGACTCATCCCTTTGTAAGCTACGATGCTACAAAAATAAACATAAAGCCATTTAGAAAATATATAATATTATTATTCAAATGCCTACATAATAATTGCTGAAAGAAATTAATTCCCCATTCCGTCAAAGGAGGATTTCAGCAGTCATCGCGACACACCCTCGTCCTGCTTGACAATAGGAAGTGATGTTGCGGTTCCCTTGTCTCTTCATCAAGAATTATATTTCACCCCCGACGTAAAATGTTAATCCGAGTATGTGTGGCATCGTAATTTTCAAATGAAATAATCGATTTGTGTGAGGCTCTTTTTAATGGTTAGATCTGTGTGTCGAGATGGTTAGGTAAATTTTATGAAAAGTAAACTTTAAGATATACAGGGCTTATTGGAACTAGGTACAGGATCTTAGGCAATATATAAAAATTACTAACTTAGATAGGACGTTCTTAAGTAGTATTTACTGTACCACTTATGTCCTTTAGGTCTGTGAAGTATATAGGGTGACTGGTGGGTCCCTTTTGAGATTCAAGGACGTAGTTTGAGATCGTAAATGAAGAGAAAAAATAAATTTTAATTCTTTACAAAGTAACTTAAAGGACTAACTTAAACTTCAACTTAAAGGACTACTTAACACCTAGTAAAACAGTTTATAGTAAAACAAAGATCATGAACATTAAACAAACATATGAATACTATACATGTCTATTTATACGAAAAATAATAAATAAAGATATACATTCTTGTATTTCATTTACAAAAAAGAAGGACTACCAAAAAATAAAACTGAGGCGTGCCAGTGAAATTAGCTTACATGTTCCAAGAACTAACTATGGAAAATCTAATATTAAACACTATGTAGTTACAAAAACATAATTTAATAACATTTCTTTTTTCTCTTTCACACACGAAAACAAAATAAAACATAAATAAAGAAAATAACGTTAAAGTACCTATCATAAAATAAATAATAGATATTTATGCAAAATAATAAAACAAAAATCAATATTTACAAGAATCATAAAATAAACTTAACTAAACTAACCTAATTATCTAACATATTTAAATAAAAACATTTATAATATAACTTACTACACCATACCAACCCAACACTATACAGTTGTCACATCTAGTTGTTCTAATTCCGTATGGCAACGCGTTATATCTAAAAATAACTCTTTTGTTTTTTTCGCAAGCGCTGCTAGCACGGTTCCAATGGTTGTTCGCACGGATTTATTTATTCGTTTTTTCGTTCTACCCACCTTTATGTATACGTCCCAAAAATATTGTTATTCTCATTATAAGTGAATTGTAAATTCTTTATGAGAAATAAAATTCTTTAACCTGACTTAACCGAAAATTAAAGAATCCATAACGCAACGCACGGTTACACTGGTACGGACGCACGCACGGCGCTATCAACACAGAATAGGTAGGTAGGTAAATACAGCTTCACGAACGGTAAAACCTAGTAAAACTCTTTATTTATTTATAGGGAATTCTGGTTTCAATTAAGTACCTACTTTTATTACATAACTATGAGCAGAATCGAGTAGAGAAAGCTCTCCTTCAAGATCTAAAATTGGTTACTAGTCACCTTGTATACGACGTGTTATATTCTAAAACTTCTAGGATAACTTCTTGATCGTGGTCTATAAACCAGTTTAAATAGCTCTGGGCTTCAATTCCCAGTGCAGCTTGTTCAATCTTGCTGTCATGTTGGCACTGAAATCCATTTACCGATGACCTTCGTAGTGCAGTGGCCAGGTAGCTGACTGCCTCGCGAAAGATTGCAGGAGCAGAATTTTACTTCTGAGTGAATAATATTCAGAAAATCTGCTGTAAGTAGTCACAGGTTGAGCTTCGTTTAATATCTCTACATCATGACTTAATGCAAAATAAAGGCACGTTTGTCTGATTATCTTAGCAAGTTGAACTCAAAAACTACCATCAGATTTTAACACCAAGAAAAAACGGAGGGATTGACGAGTAGTCTTAATACGTAGACATGTTGGCAATTTTCACAAAATTTCAAAGTTTCAAAAGAAAAGAACAATCAGTGAAAATATATGAGAAATAAGCTTCTGCAGCTTAGACATGGTCTTGAAAATTCATTTATAATACTGTAATATTCATATTTGTAATGATTTTCATATGCCCCTTACTATTAGCTTTAGATAGATCCATCAATGCTCATTTTTCAAAACATAAAAACAAAACATTCCTTCTCCTTTCTAGATACTTCCACATTAGTTTCAAAAAGAAAAAAGTTGTACAAACGTTACAACTTCGATTTTAGCTCCACTTAACTCAACTTCCCTGTGATCCCGGCTGTGCTGTAGTAACATATAACCGTCACATAATAAATCAGCCTCCCCCCGCCGCCCCGCCACACACCCCGCGGACACCAGCAACCCACAGCGGAAAAATATGATGTATGAATGCGCCTCGGACGAATTTTATAAAATAAATCTATGTTGTGAAATGTGGTGGAAGTTTTGTTCTAGGGACGTTTATGACAAGCGTTTTTTTGGGCAATGATAAACGCGGTTGTGGAAAAACATGTGAGTTTCAAAAAAATTAGTCATGTTTTTGAGGGAAATTTTGAGTTGAAATTTTTAATTGTATAATTATTGTGATTCGTATGCCTGAATTAGATTCAATTATTAAAACTTAATTGATTTTATAATTTAAGTAAAACACAAAAAAATATACAGGGTTGATTTTTCGTGATCAGCCAAATTTAAATGTTAGTTTCTTTGATACGATATAAACGTACCTGCAATTTATTTTAGCGTCGCTCAGTACAAAAAAGTAGAAATATGGAATCACAAACTTTTAAAAAAATAGTCGCTGTTGATGAACATAGCTACTACGACGCGGCATTTCCTTGATAACACTACGACGTAGTACTACAAAATGTGTGTAGTAGTGCGTAGTCATCTTTATTTTAATGGTAATTTAGAGTGACCATGCCTTGGTTAATATGTTAGCTGATAAATTAATTTAAAATTTGATTTTTGCAAATAAAAATACTTTATTTTTGCAAAAATCGTTTCTATAAATGATACTATTATTGTGTAAAAAAAATTTGGCCGGTGACTTCAAATCAACCCTGTATATATTATCGGACGGAGTATTAAACTGTAATATTAAAAGCTTTTATTGAACTTGCAATGTATGTAAGCACGAGTATGTTCGGGTGAAATTTCGCAACTCAATTTTGAAGTAGATATCTTCAACCCATTGAGCTGAAATTTAGTATACAAGTGCAGTTTGGAAGACAATGCAAGATTAATTGTATGACGCCATTCTAAATTCAACATGTTGCCATCCCCAAGATGGTGGACCAATTAATTGTTTTTAGTGCATTCCTAAAATATGGGTATCAAATGAAAGGGCTTGCTGAGAGTAACACGAAAAAATATCTCGTCACTCTAAATTCAATATGACGTCACTATTGATTCAATATGGCGGAATAATTTTATGCATTCCTGAAATATGGTTTATAACGTGTGAATAAAATCTTATTTCGTTTTTGTTAGCACACAGATTTAAGAACTCGCCCCGGTGCTATATCTCGGGTCAATTCCTAGCCGAGTAACCTGCAATTCTATATTGAATATAAATCCGAAATCTTTCTTTCTAAACACTTTAATGAGCGTTGCCAGGACCACCAAAATCCAGATTTATTTATTTATGAAAATATCTGCATTAAAAATTTAGTTAGTTTCGATATAGAAATCTGCTTTACGTTGGGAAACCGAGCTTTTATACGGGTGGAGATACCGCTTAGTTTCACTGTATGTGCTCAATTACACAAGTTTATAAAAAAGATTAACTTTAAAAGAAAGATATAAAAGATATCTAACTTCTATGCTGGACTGGGAGCGAAAGAAAAACATAGAAAGTGCCAGCTGCTTCTCTTCCCGGGCATACTGTAAAAGTCAGTTAAGGGACCGAGGTGTTAGTGGAGGCTTTTTTGTGGGCGATAGGCTGACCCCCTGTCACTGCAATAGTCTCTCTCCACTATTTTGATGCCTCCATCAAATTTTGTCAAAAGTGACATCAGTAGGTTTTATTACCTCTGGTGTTCTGCCTACCCCATACGGGATACGGGCGTGAAGTTATGTATGTATGTATAAAAGATTAATATGGGTATGAAAACTTGGTGTATTTGGGTATTACTTACTAAAAAAACTATAACAAAAAGTAGCAAGTCTGTTTTTCCTCCTCAACTTCTTAACCCTCTTAACTTTGATATTCCTACTCAAAATCATCTTAACAGATTTCCATACAGTTTCAGTCATTAGATTGGTTCATGAGGGTTGTTGAAGTGGATAATTAGTATAATTAATTAAATCAGGCGTTACTTGATGGAACTCTATCATCCTGCTTACATTATAAAAGCGAAAGTTTGGATAGATGGATGTATTTAAGTGCGTCCCTCAGTCGCGGAAGATTGGTTGAATAGTTCTTGATGAAATTTTGCAGAGAAATAGTACACAGCCTGGATAAGCACAAAAGCATTTTTTTAATATAGCTCGAAACTTTTCTTTTATTCATTCTTATATTGTTTCAAATCCGAATGATGGGTCCAAAATTAGAGGAATCTCACAAACCCTTCAGTTTCATTATAGTAAAGCCACTGTAGATAAATATTATTAAAATTAGAAAAAAAGGTTGAAGAATAAGGTTTCAATTAACCTCTGACATTTCACAATAGGTCACTCAGAAAGGCGACATCCGGAAGGAGGCTAATCAATCAGAGGTTTACTTGCTTACTGAAACAGATCTAGATAACGGGTTGTGGTACTCTGCAAGAAACAGACAAATAAGGCCTTGACTGCCCACGCAGTAATCGCAGTTGCTGTCTGCGTGGGCAGTCTAGGCCTTATTTGTCTTTGTTTCTTTTTGCCTTCTGCCTTTTGTTTCCTGCCTAGTAGGTTAAATTTTGCGTTGGGGTGGATATATGTGAGTTGTGTTTTGGTCATCAAGTCATGGGCGTTTGTTTGTTTATTAAAAATAATGTCAAAATTTTGAGGTATAATACAAGTTAGAGAAACTTAATTTGGGGTGGTTAAAGTGATGTGAAACTTAGAAAACTATTTATGCATTTTAATATTTAAGACTTCTATAAATAAAGACTTAATAAATAGACTTCTATAAATCTATAAATAAAGTTATTTAGTTTGATGTTAAACATTTTAAAATACAAGATTTTCAGATAGTTTTGCCAATTTACACTAAAATCAATGAGGTTTTACTCGCGCAATTTTGAATCCCTTAAAAAATTCGGGATACAAACTTACCTATGTATTATTTCAAACTGTACACTATCACTATGCCAAATCTTATCTCAATCCGTTGAGCCGTTATGCCTTGTTTTTTTTTAAAGTATGAATGGGACGTTTGTCTTCAATGACACCTGATGTTAAGTGAACATGAAGACTAAGGTGGTACACGTCCATCCACGAGAAACCTATTCACTCGACGCTTAAAAGTACGAGAACTATATTGGTCAGGGAAAATAGACGCCGGCAGTTCATTCCAAACCTTGGCGACCCGTATCAAAAAGGAACTGTCAAAGCGCTTAGTTCGACTTCTCGGAAAATCTACCATATACGGATGGAAGTTCTGTCTGCGTCTAGTAGTCCGATGGTAAAAAGATGAGGGTTCAATTTGTTCAAACAGAGCACTTGCGCACTCTCCAAAATGTATTCCGTAGTACACGGTTAAACAAGCAACCTTACGACGATGCTCTAGGGTCTGCAGATTTTTGGTCGTAAGGTCGACGTTGTTAATTAGTTTACGCGCTCTTCAGTCCACGGAGTCCAGCGCTTCTAGTTGATATTTGGCTGAACCATCATAAAGATGACTGCAGTAATCCATGCATGATCGCACTTGAGATGTGTACAAGTTAAGAAGCTGTGCAGGGCCGAAGTACCGCCGTGCCTTCGAGATGATTCCCAACTTTTTCGAAGCTAATTCAGCCTTGGACACAATTTGTTGACCGAAGTTCAAACTGGATGTTACAGTTACGCCTAAAAACCGTCTAGGGTCAGTGATGGGGACAGATACATTTTGGAAAGTGGGCGTTCATGTGAAGGTGCTCTTTTTTGCGGAGAATAGACACGCCTGAGTTTTGGACGCGTTGAATTTAACCAAATTCTACTCGCCCCAATCGGATGCTTTCCGTAAGATCAAATCAACGCGCTCAATCATTGAATTTCTTAAACTCTAGATTTCACGGGGGCTCGCTCGCGCATTGGATACGTATCTCTCTAAAACTATAGGGATAGTTGTAAACCATTATTAAAAAAACTAAATATACTCCCATTACCTAGCCTCTATCTATATGAAATGTTTGCTTTTAATTATTAATTAATATTTTTTTTTTATAAAATCAATGACTATATGACTGATAAATTAAATTAATTACTAAGTATATTTTGTCAATTATGTGTAAATACTAATTATTATATAACTGATTATTAATTTGTTTTCATTATTGTTACTATATTATATTGATTTTTTTTTGACATTAAAATTGTGTATATTTAATAAAAACTCATATGAGTTATAAATGAATATCCTGTGAGTATTATATTATTTTCTATTTTTATATACCTAGTTTTAAAATCTTTATGACCTTTTAACGTTTCTTTTTTTATTACTCTTTCTGACATATTAATTTACATTTTATTTTATATCTGACCAAGAAATATTTGCACGCCTTATGTAAGGCAGAGTGTGACTGTCCTAAATATATATAATGTAACAACTGTCTATGTACCACATTCTAGCAAATAAAGGATTTTGATTTGATTTGATTTGAACAGTGCTGTCATCAGCATAACCCATAATGCCCGGTGTTAAAAGGTCATTAATGTGCAGCAAGAATAATTTTGCAGAGAGAACAGATCCCTGAGGTACCCCGGCATTAATCGCCATTAGGTCAGAGGAGTAGCCGTCTAAGACTACTCGAATCGACCGTTCCCTCAGAAAATCAGATATCCAGTCGCAGAGCCCGGTCGGTATGCCGTGTGTATACCGATTAAAGAACAAACCAAACTTTCACGTTTGTAATATTAGTAAGATTTCATCCATCTGTGTATAATTATAATTATTAATGAAAAGTATATGTATAAGTATAATTCTTTTTTTATTTTATGTGTATACTAGCTTTTGCCCGCAACTTCGTACGCGCATTAATATTGTTTATATTTAACACAACCAGTCATTGAAGAACCCTTATATCAAGTATTACATCCATGCACTGAAGAAATAATTGTTCATACAAACTAAAAAGTCCAATATTTCGTGTTCCCGTGGGAATGGCGGGAACTTCTTTCACAACACTAACAGTTACTCACTGGGGAACCTTTATACTAAGTATCACAACTGTGCACTCATGGAATTTATTTTTTCATTGTTTTTTCCGTGGGAATTTCGGGAATTCCTTTCATAGCACAACCAGTCACTCTTTGAAGAACCTTCATGCCAAGTATCACAACCATGCACTCAAGGAATAAGATTTTTCATACTAACTAAAAAGTCCAACCCCTTCCCGTGGGAATTTCGGGAATTCCTTACATAATACAAACAGATACAAACACATAATACAAACAGACACTTATTGAGGAACCTTTATACCAAGTATCACATCCGCGCACTCAAGGAATAAGATTTTTTCGTATAAACTAAAACATCATATATTTCCCATTCCCGTGGGAATTTCGGGAATTGCTTTCATAACACAACCAGTCATTTTTTGGAGAACCTTTATGCCAAGTATCATATCCGTGCACTCAAGGAATAAAATTTTTCATACAAACTAAAAAGTCCAACCCCTTCCCGTGGGAATTTCGGGAATTCCTTCCATAATACAAACACACACTTGTTGAGGAACCTTTATATCAAGTATCACATCCGTGCACTCAAGAGATGGGATTTTTTCATACAAACTAAAACATCATATATTTCCCGTTCCCGTGGGAATTTCGGGAATTTCTTTCATAAAACAACCAGACACACATTGTAAAACCTTGACACCAAGTTTCACATCGGTGCACTCAAGGAATAAGATTTTTAATACAAACTAAAAAGTCCTATATTTCCCGTTCCCGTGGGAATTTCGGGAATTCCTTCCTTAGTGCACCCCTACATCCCCTAAAGAATTTATGTTCCAAATTTCAGCTCTCTACGCCCAGTAGTTACGGCTGTACGTTGTCTGTCAGTCACTCAGTCACTCAGTCACTCAGTACCTCAGTACCTCAGTACCTCAGTCACTCAGTCAGTAACGGAACAGTTTTATATATATTGATTGATAAAGAGATTTGCGTCGAGAGATTAAAGAAAGCTGTACAAAAATAGTTCAACGCTTCACTCTACTATCCAAACCAACATGACTAGTATCTAGTAAGACATAAAACGCAAACAGCAATCAGAAATAAAAGCGAACACTTCGCCCCCATTCAACGCGCACTCCACCCGATCGACACAATAACTCAACACCCTTTGTACCCGGCACAGTGCTGCCCCCTGTGGCAAACACAGATTTGACGATTGCCTGTCTGTGCGCACGTCTTCATACAATTATGAGAACTGCGGAAGTAACCCTTGTTTGCTCAGATCGATCTGTCTATGACGGTGGAGTTTCAAAGTAAGTCGGATGACATGAAATTAGCCTAATTTTGGCGACATTAAAGTGTACAAAAAATTCTGGTAGTAAAATAGTAAGATGAATGAACGGATATTAAAAAACTCAGAGTTCTAAAAAAAAGAATGGATAGGTCTACTACTTGTTCCGTAAATCATTAAAAGAACTCACTTCAACCACATCCTTAAAACTTTCGCACATAACAAACATGTCATCTAGGAGTGTATTTTTGTCCTCATAGTGTTCTTTTCGAAAAACGCCAAATTTGCAAAAAGCGTGTATATATCGATTCTTATTCTTAACCGATTGAAACAAGAATAATCAAAATCCATTCATAATTAGCGAAGAAGCATTCAAAATACATGCAGTCGAATTGCTTGGGCACCTCTTTCCTTTTGAATTCGCTCGAAAAAAGGTTTCAAATACTTTCCCAATGTATCACAAAGAAGAAAAACGAGCTGAGCAACGCAACAGAGCTTCCAAATGTAAGACTCATTTATTTTATACTAAGTGCTTATATCCGATATTGCTTTCCCTATATCTGCAACCGCCGAGTGCCCCTCCCTACGCAGCGACGACCAAGGCCCTTTATTCACTAACTCGCATTTGTTTGCTGTGTATACTTAGTTTGAAATATTATATGAAATTTTGGATTTATTTGTGTCAATTTAAAGTAAAAAAAAAATGATTAATAAATAAAACAATATTTTCATAACCGTCATAAAAATTGTGATGAATTAATAATTTAAAAATATGTTATCTAGTACTATATTCGGCGAATATAATTATCGGCATAGTATACCTACTAAAAAAACTATTCTTTGAAAATAAAAAATATAATATTTATTATTATTTGCTAAGTTGGTACTGCGAAAATGCACCGTATTATGTGTAGATTTTTCGTCAAACATCCATATGTCCTTATTCGTAAAATTTCATGTTTTTAAACAGATCAGGTTAGTCAGATCGCCAAACATTTTAAACTTTATCGGTAAACGACAGTTTCATATTACTTTCATTCCAATCCTTTATTCTCGTTTAAACCAATTAAACTACCAAAAGCTAGAGCAATCATCTCATATTCGAACAACGGCTATAATTTAACAGTTGTATATTTAAATAAGAAGTTTAACATTTTCATTGCTTTATTACAATTATTTGATTAGATCTCATAGTATCATTTCAATTCCACGTTTTGTTTTTTTAATTAGAGTTTAGTGAAGAATTCCGGTTAAAAGTATTTGATTTAATAATCCAAAAACAATATCAATACATTTCAACGTACTCGTCCTATAAATATTTGATATCAACATACAATAAAAGAACTACTCAACAATATAACTTACATAGTGAATAGACGTTCGGGTCACCCTACCGCCGAGAATCTCTATTATCGAGACCCGAAACGAATCGGATTTTATATAAAAATGCAAATTCTTTGTACACTCATACAGAAGTTATACTGCGAGGGTACACCCGGATACCGACTACTTCAGATAGTGGAATTTTGGTTCCAGAATATTCCGAGATCAAATTAATCTGTTTGACCTTCCACGAAAGATCTATAAAGGATAACATTCTTGTAATTTAAGATACGATGCGGGCCTCAATATCTGTATTGGCATCTATTTATATTTAACATATACATAGTTGGAGATATTCTTATGAACGAAAATTATCAGTTTGATTTGGATAATCATGCGTAAAATTTACATATACGTAAAAAAACCCTAGACAATCGCATCAACTACATGGCCCTAAATAATAAAAAGTATTTTGACACTCACATAACATTACCTAGCCCAAAATAAGTTTCTTAAGTAACTTGTGTCATGGATAAGTAATAAACCTGATTTACTTAAAAAATACATACAAATTGAATAATTACATATGTTTATTAGAATATGAACTTAAAGGAATATTCATGACTTTACGGCTAATATCTGTGTTTATCGCACAAATACCCGCCGCCGCCGGGATTCGAACCAGGACCTTAAAATACGACGCGGGCCTCAATATCTTTATTTATATAAAACATATAGTTGGAGATATTGTTGTTTATACTTTTGAACAAACATGATCGGTTTAATTTGGATAATGGTGCGTGAAAATACATTTAAAATAAAAAGCCGTAGACTACACACCAACTACATGGCCGGAAGAAAGCCAAGCTTGTGATATAGGACACCCTGTAGTAAACTAAGGGAACATATATACATATATATATAACTTGAATATATATACGTGTCGGAAAACAAACAAAACGAAAAGAAGCGTTACTCACAAAACACGATAGAATTAATCACTGGACAGTTACTTAGTACCGAGTCTGTGGGCTTGGGTATAACCCTGGCTTAGTCACAACAAAATCTTTATTCGCGAGTTCGTTCCGTCAGTTATAATGCCAACTCAATTAATACCGAGCTACTATCGACCGTCAGTCCGAGATACGTAAGTGCACCTAGCCGACCTAACCGTATCTGTGTCACTTGCCATCATCCTACTTCAAGATATAACCTATGGCGCTGCAATCGAATGTCAGTCATTCACTGCATTTAGCGCCCTCTTTAACAGTGCTACCAACATACTTCCGTTACCATGAAGTCATACTAACATCTTAATATCGCCAACTTATCGTTAGCTCCGACATACGTATAATATAGATAAACACCCAGACGCCTAACTATTTGTTCTTCTTGCCCCAAGATCGAACCCGTGACCTCACGCATTACGTAGCATGTTAGATCGCTGCGCTAAGGAGGCAGGCAAGACATTTAGTGACAAAGTTTATACGTAAAATTTAATGTAAATGATTTAATAATTTGAGTCAGTTAGAACTAGCTACAAACCTAGGACAAGCTTGTAGTCAAAGGTTACTGATCTCATTGATCTACGCTGGGTAGTTAGGACTCCTTCAAAAGCCACCTCGTGAATAAACACCCTTTATATAACATGACAAATTGAGGTCATCGAGTATTTGAGTACATTAACAATGAGTATATTCTCATTATCTTAATGAGATTTGATCCAGACCTGTACTAAGTAACTAAGTTATTGTAACACCACTTAGTGCCGACCTGTACTAAGTGATTAGGTGAATACTAGTGGTAGGCATTATTTTAACTTAACTCAAAAAATATACTTTCTCTGCTTTATTTTAATTTCAAATAAGGGAATTTTAAGACGCTAATGAACATAGAAACATTTATGTAACGTAAAACGATACCTGCAACTTTAAGACCTTTTTCAGCATTACTAAGTAACTGAAAAAAGTTACTTAGCAATGCTTCCATGCTGGACTGGGACCGAAAGAAAAACGTAGAATGTGCCAGCTGCTTCTCTTCCCGGGCATACTGTAAAAGTCAGTTAAGGGACAGAGGTTTTAAAGGCGTTTTTGTGGTCGATAGGCTGACCCCCTGTCACTACAATAGTCTCTTTCCATCTTTAAAATACCTCCAAATTTGCCAAACGTGACATTATGTATGTATGTATGTAAGTAACTTATCTAAAATGTAGACTAACTAAAATGTGGTCATCTTGCTAATATTAATTCTAAGTTATATTATAAATGCGAAAGTTTGAATGGATGAATGTATGGATGGATGGTTGTTACTCAAGCGCGACAGAACGGCCCAACGGATTTGGATAAAAGAACAAAGGCGGATCCTTAGTTAGGTGAAATAATAAGCGTTTAGAAATCTAATCATCGCTTACCTTTCTAACTTATTCTTCTACGAATTTTCGATACATTGGCTTAAAGTGTGTAGCGTTTTTAAAATAACTAAACTTAGTCCAAAAATTGAATTGTAAGTGCCAAAGACATACAAAACATTTAATATTCAAAATGCAATATCTTTACTAGTAACGTTCGTCTACGAGTATTTGTTGCACTTAGCTACTCAGGAATGAATTCCGCATAGTCTAATATGTTTTTGTTTGTTTAACGCCACAAAATAACATCAACTACAATCATGTATGGCCCGCTGCCACTGTTCTCTGGCATAGTGCTAGTGTACAGGCTGCTTAGTATCCCAACATTCCTGCGGGATTAGAACAACGCGCTGGAAAATCCGCGTGAAACTGCTAGTCAATAATAAACAAGTATTATTTGTGATTCAAGTTAATTTATATAGAAAACAAATCGCATACATTGCAAATCAATCAATATATATATAAAACTGTTCCGTTACTGACTGAGTGACTGAGGTACTGAGTGACTGAGTGACTGACAGACAACGTACAGCCGTAACTACTTGGCGTAGAGAGCTTAAATTTGGAACATACATTCTTTAGAGGATGTAGAGGTGCACTAAGGAGGGAATTCCCGGAATTCCCACGGGAACGGGAATTATTGGACTTTTTAGTTTGTATGAAAAATCGAATTCCTTGAGTGCACGGATATGATACTTGGCATAAAAGTTCTTCAAAATAAAGCCTGATTGTGTTATGAAAGGAATTCCTGAAATTTCTACGGGAACGGGAAATATATGATGTTTTAGTTTGTATAATTAAATCTTATTCTTTGAGTGCACGGATGTGATACTTGGTATAAAGGTTCCTCAATAAGTGTCTGTTTGTATAATGGAAGGAATTCCCACGGGAACGGAAAATAGGACTTTTGAGTTTATGCGTGTATGAAGTCGCAGGCAAACGCTCGTGGAAGTATATTTTAACTGTAATTTGAAGGTATTCAGAACACAAATACACATTGCTTAGCTTTGAAGCCTAAACAGGTACCGACCCACTAATGAAGTTTGAAATAAATTTAAAGCAAGGTAAATTAGTTTACTTTGGCAATTAATTTTTGGATCCGAAAAAAAAAGTGACGTTGTACGTTTTACATGTGCAATTGTACAGACGGTTCTTATCTTTATTTGAAAAAAAAACCGAAGCATCTCAACCAATATTACCTAAAGCTTCGAATATAATTTTTATGTATATTTCTTTTTTTAGTCACTAGTCAAATAAATTGCAAATGTTATTTGTGATTTCTGTACCTTGCGAAGCATATTCTCCCGGGACGTCTATCAAAAACATAAACTCAAAAAGCTACTGAACGGCATTTCATGAGGTTTTCACTAATGTATAGTGTGATTTGTAAGAAAGATGTAGGGAGATATAATATAAATAAATAAATTAGGGGATAGGTATATATTTAAATAAGCACTTCCATGCTGGACCAGAAGCGAAAGAAAAACATATAATGTGCCAGCTGCTTTTTTCTGCTCTTTTCCCGGGCATACCGTAAGAGTCAGTTAAGGGACAAAGGTTTTATTGACGTTTTTGCGGGCTATTGGCTGACCCTCTGTCACTGCAACAGTCTCTCTCCATTATTATAATACCTCGAAATCTGTCAAAAGTGACATCAGATGGTTTTATAGCCTCTGGTTTTCTGCCTACACCACAAGTGATACAGGCGTGAAGTTATTTATGTATGTGTTAAATAAGAAAATGTTAAACTAACAACAGATAATATACACTAATAGTTTTATTGTCTACACATACATAATACACTAAGTCCAATGCAAATAAACGTGTTTAAGTGTGCTAAGGTCACAAATATTTGAATGGGATCGAACGCGCGACCACTGGCGTTGTGTGAAAAGGGTTCGATACTATAAAACATATGAAAATATGGGATATAAAATCCTTGGCGGAAAACTGTTATAATATATTTAAAAAATATGATTGCTGTTGAGCTTCTTGCCATTTCTTCTCAACAGATTATGTCTCGGGTAGGTACAGTTCAATTTGTAATAACTTTGATATATTTCAAGTGTATACGGAATGTAGGTTATGTTGACTTTGGACTTGACCCCTTCGCCAAATTCATCGTCAATGTATGATTTATTAAGATTTTGTATAAACCGGTCGAACATCGACTGTAATTATACCGACTGATGGCTTTACTCAACTAACCTCAGGAATACATGTTACTCCAGGCTATGATCTACATATGAACAGAATTTCATCTTAGTCCGTTAAGCCGTTTTAGCGTTAAAGTTACAAACATCTATCGCTACATTCTTACAACCTTTCAATTTTATAATTTGCCCTATCGTGGTAACTGTAATTGTTTGATGTTTCAATACTCAATACTCAATACTCAATCATTTATTGCTTCCATAATGTTACAAATTTCTTAAATCTATTTTTTACGATAGAGGATCGTATGTTTGAATACATAAAACGTGTAACACTATAGGCCTAAAGTAGGCACTGCAAAATATAAAAGGAGGGCACTTGGTAGAAAATCAATACATAAAATATAAGAATACATAATCAATACATATTTTCTTGAATAAGAGCATAATTAAGGGACAAATTTGTCGTTCATGTATTCTCTTAATGAATAATAACTTTTTTTCAATAACAATTCTTTTAATATTGTCTTAAGTTTTCGCGATTCATATTATTAAATAAAACACTTTTTAACCGGATTTATCGCGTATATTTACATTTTAAATTTTGACTCGACGTTTCGGTGTCTTTTCAGACCCCGTGTTCACGAGCGACTGGACCTCGTGACCACGGGGTCTGAAAAGACAAATATACGCGATAAATCCGGTTAAAAAGTGTTTTATTTAACAATTCTTTTAGTTGTTTATTAAACAGATTTGTTTTTTTAATGTTCTTTAGATTAATTAAAAAAACATTTACCACTTCTGTTATCTTAGCCTTGTTTTGTGTTCCTGAGGACATCCTGTGTTGTCCTGAGGACAGTTGAACGGTAATTTGTTATGTATTGTCTTTAAAGGTTCAAGAACTACAAATACTTGGATTTTGCTGCTCTATAAGGGCATCACTATGTCACTATCAATTGACAATAATATAATTAAAGGATTAATTTTGGTAATAAATCCATTATTTACAAGAATTAATTTAAAACGATTTAAGATGACATTAGATCCGATCCGTTCATAAAAGTTCATCATCATTAATAAAAGATTTAGTGTACGTATATAAAGTTCAAAAATAAAATTCAGAAATACATATTTTAATGTTACTATTCTCTTGTTATTCTTAACAGATATTTAAAGATACAGAGTCACAAAACAATGACCATCTTGTTGTTATTTGATAAAAAAATAGAGCTCATCTTAGTAAAAATTGAAAGATATATTGTAGGAACCTAACATACTCGTAGATGCTCGTTTTATTGTCACTTCCAAATCATTATTCGCAACGTTAAAAAATAAACGTAATAAAAAATAAAAGAAAACGTTCAGTGTTCTACCAATTTATGAATAAAAAGGTTATTTTTTCATAATAAAAGGAGGTTTTATCACAGAAGTTGATACATTAAACGTCAATTATAGCAAGATAAACAATACGGGCCGCTACGTTTCACAAAAACAATTTTCCCTTTATCTGACACAGCCTGCGGGATGCCGGCAGCTTAAATTACGGATTCCTTTCTTTTGTTATCTCTTATCAGTACCAAATCTTATTTTCTCCAATAAAAACTCTAATTAAACACAATTAAAATTCCTTTCACTCTTTTTTCAATTCCATTTTTCCGAATACTTACCGAAATGTGTAGCCGAACGGCGTAAACAACACTACACTACACTCGCGACGTCCGCTACCATTGGCGGTCGGAGCGCAACTGACGGGTTCCCCCCGCTCGGCGACTTCCCTCCCCCTCTGCTACGTGCTACAAGGAGCTACGACATATTACGAGAGTGCATCCGTAGTTTTATATGCGGATTAATCATTCTTTTGTGTTGAACATTAGGTTTGAAATGGTTTTTGTCAAAATGACGTATAATAATGACTCTTGGTGTAGGGAAGTATACGAGGAGAATGGAATTTTAAAACTATATTGTAAGATTCAAGGCGTACTACAAGTATAAAAAACTGAAGTTAGGTACGTAAAAGTGCTTAAAAAATTTAGTAGGTAAATCGGAAAAAATAGCATTTAAATATTTTAGTGCTTTATTAAATATTGAACAATACTCAGCTCAAAAGGCTTAATTTTCTAATTCTATTATAAGCCTAATAAGGAAAGACAAATAAAAAAGCCCCGCTTTAGTCCCGTTTCGTTAAACCCCGTACGAATATTTGACCGCGTTTTTTATCTTTTTCGAGTCCTCGCTATTTCGGCGCTATTGCAAATACCAGGAGCACAGAGATACTGAAGATGCGGGTACCTCGTGTTTGTTCTCGGGAAAGATCATCTTACGAGTGGGCGGATATTTAAAATATCAAAGATTATTTTCACGAATATAAATATAATATTTGGGTTTGTTCTTTAATATCGTATTCGAGCTGTATTCAGATAATTTGTATTTTTAATTGTTAAAATACTTTTGATTGTTGTCTATGCTGACGTTCATTGAATGTATGTTATATACTTACTGTGAATACAAAATATGGTTTTGATATTAAATTTAGGTAGAGTGTTTCAGGTTGGAGAGACTACAAACTTTATTTCACCCTGTGAAGCCCGCGTTTAATCTTAAGAGCGTAATGAATGGTTAATGTAGATAAAGTCAAAGGTGACAGAGCACTGGCTCTAGCAGGAACCGGTGTGTCATGAACTGCCTGCTTCTGTTTTTCCCGGAAGCGTAAAATAACATTACGATACTTTTGAGTGTAGAGTCAAAAGTATCGTAATGTAGGAGACCTAAGTTGATATATAACCATTATAATTATTGTATTTTAAGAGTATTCAATAAACAGTTTTCTTTCATGTAATTCACTCGTATCATATCATTTCACGCCTAACCCATATCGATAGGATTTTCGTAGATGGACGTGTACCAGGAGTGACACTGCTTATCATAGAAGAAAAACGTATCATAATTTGTTCGGTGTAATGGTCTGTATATTATGTAACAAGGAACTGACTTTAAATAAAACTTTACCTTGCTTGCGGTAAAGTTTTATGATAAGTGCCGGAGAGATTATTTAGCTTCAAACTTTATTTATAGAGTGGCTAGCCAGGTGAATTCTGAAGAGGTCCTACAACGAAGCCAAACTTATTGGGTGCTAAACCCCTCAAAGTTTATCTTAATAGAAATATTTCATCTGTGCGTCTCTGTCTTCATTTCATTTAATAAATGAGTCTCGTCCTATGACAAATGACTGCCGGCTGTGACAGAGCTATGAAGGATATTGAAAATTTGAGTTTTTTCGCGAACTTGACGATTCCAATTACTTGCTAACGAGCTGAGATGGCAGTCGCTGGATTTGTTTTTAAAGTTTTTAAGTTGATGTCGTTGAAATTGAAAGGGTGACCGGTTGGCCGGTGAACTGAATGTAATGCTCTAATGATTGCTTTGGCTTTCAAGTCGATTCTATAATCATCGGGTCAGTAATGTTGTAATGATTTCGAAATAATCTCCTTAAACAATGTTAAGTTTATTTTTAAATGTTAAGTATAGATGTAAAGATAAAGGTATCATTTATTTATTTGCATCAGTATGACAATAAAGTGAGGAATACTCATATTACATTGAAACAAAGAAATTGGAAGACAGTTTTGGTTGCCTGGTAGAAATCGCTCACTATCGATAAAACCGTCCATTAGTACATTGTGTTTTTTCTCTCTTTTGTATTGTTCTTTTTTAATGTAATATGTAAATAAATAAATATAGTGGTAGCTATTTTATACATTCGAAAAATAATTTAATTGAATAAAACATGCAACCGCTGTCTGTCTGTCTGTCCGTGTGATTGCGGTAATCTTCGACAATGTGATGTGTTATATATGTGACATATTTTTTCAAAACTTTGAAATTTTCAATGAAGTACCTAACCGATTTCGATAAAATTTATATGAGACCAACTATGAAGTATCCTCTATCATATGAAACAACAATTTTGAAAGTCAATTCATAATTTACTGAAATATCGTGTAACAAAGAAACAAAAAAAAAACATAGAGACGAATTGAGAACCTCCTCCTTTTTTGGAAGTCGTTTGAAATAAAAGTGAATGCTCTTTCATAAACAGTGACTTTAATTCGTGTGCAGATTATCCGCGTAGGGTCGACTTAGAACAGCCCTAACGCCTGAGATAAGTGTGACGTACAATGCGACCAGGACTCCTGCAGTTCTGCTTGACTAGCATCCACCTATCACATACAAATAATATATACCTAATATCAACATTCAACATATCAAGAGCCAGTGCCTTCCTAAGCCCGTGCGTGTCATCTTCACTTTTTCATATATTACGGACAGGACGTTTGTCCTCCATGCCACCTGATGAAATGTGCGCATGAAGACTGTGCTGGTACACGTCTATCCACGAGACACCTATTGAAGTCGTGTCACAAATATAGTCAGTGATAAAAAAGTAAATGATGAAAAATTTTGCTATCTAAATGAATGTTTTGCAATTCAAAAAGTTTAAATTAAAAAAAAGAATAGGAAACCTAACCAATAAACTTATGCACAAATGTAGGTCTATCTATGAGTGTGGGGAGAAGGGATATTTTAGTCGAACACTTAGTTGCTGGTACCGAAGCTTCCTGTGAGAAACTGTTGTCTGTGAGCGTGCAGTGCTGGCGGCGCTCGTAAAGTCCTGGGAGAGGAAAGTGATAAAAGTTACCTGTTCCGTGTCTTTATGCTGAGAGCATGAAAAACTAAGTTTGTGAAAACTGGGAAACTAAAGTTTTTTGCCAATATCTTGGACGTGGATTTTTTCCAGGTCAAACAGCCTGGTTGCAGAATTGATTTGATTACATATTGAACCTAAAAGCGTTATTAATATAATCAACGAATGCAGAGCATTAAAAAAAAACGATTTCACGTCAAGACATTTTTTTCAATGTTTTTCAAGAAGTCTATCGATTTCCATTTAATTTAAATGGGAACACCTTTAAAGTATCCTCTATCTTATGAAACAAGAATATTCAAAATCGGTTCACAATTGTCTAAAAAATCGTTTAACAAAGACACAAAATATATAAACAAACGAAGTGAGAACGTCTTCCTTTTGGAAGTAGGTTGAAGAAGGTATGATATGAGCTGCGAAATATTGGCAAGATCAAGGTAATGTATTGTGAAGAGAAGATAGATGTTTGGATGAATAATAACAAAAATAAATAATTTTTACATTCACAGAACATTATCTAGCCCAAACCTAATATCTTAAAGAAATTGTGTTATGAATACTATTCACCGGGATTTGAAACCAGGACCTCTGGCATGGAAGACAACGTATGTTACCACTACACCAGCCGGTCGTCAAATTAGATATATTAATATATCGATGAATGATTGGCTGTTTCTTCCTCATGCTAACGTGAAACAATAGACGCGGCTTATATCAAGGCAAAATGTATACAAAGACAGAAAAACGCACGTACTTTGTATACAGCCATTTTTCTGAATTATAAATTTCATCATTAATGTAAATTGTATCAATAAATGTTTTAATATTATAACGATATTCACTAATAGAGCGTGAAAACGTCATGTTACCAGTAACCAGTGATTTCCTTTTATTATTCACACATTATTCCTTTTCTTAAAGGTAATTAAACTGACACAATTTTGTTGCACTTCCACAGGCAGGTTGACATGTTTGTAGAGTCGCACAATATTGAGAATTGTGACGCAAAATATTTCATAAGGCTTTGGAAATCTGTGTCATTAAAGTACTTTCAAATTAAGATCAACGTTGCCATTTAAACGTGAATTCTTCAAGGATAATAGTATCATAATATTTCTGGTAGCATAATGCTGACTAGGAATTTGTAATAATATGGACATTACAAAACGACATCATACCTAATTTTTGTTATTTGACAGAAAAAAATACGGGATTGGCAATCTTAAGTTTTATACACATAGATAGATGATAGCCCTCTGTAACACAGGTTACAACATAGGTACCGTTTTTGTGTTACTCCCATAACTTGCACTTATATTTGTTAGAAAGCTTTGGACCTCAACTTCACCTTATGGGAAGTGAAGATGCGCTCGCACACGGTTTTTACGAATAGTGTGGCTCTTCATAAAATGTTGCCGAACCACTGCTGCAGCGGTGATGTTTGCGGCAGATTCTATATGACGGTTGCTCGGAGTTACCTTCAGCTGTATAATATGCAGGGTTAATTCTAATCAGCGCATGACCTCTTGCTGGCAGCCTCTCCACATCAAGCCCAGCAACATTTGTTCTACTTGTTAAAATTAATGCTTTTTAAAATTTTATTGTTCCAATACAAAAAATAATTATAGCCTCGGTAAGTTATGTTCATGTAGCAATTACAATTAGTTCCCATCTTTGATAATAAATGTATAAAAGAAGTACACTCACAGACAGACACTATTAAAACCTAACTTTAAAAAGAAAATCGACATTAAAATCAATAAAAAAACTCATAAAATTTAAACCGAATGTACCGAAGACGAATGTTCAGCCGAACATTCGGCTGATACAAAATATACAGAGAAATTGAGAACCTTATTTTTTACAAAGTCGGTTAATATATTAAAACCTTCTCCTAAACGTGACACTTCTTTTTCTGAAAATTGCATCCAAATCGGTTCAGCCAAACGCGAGATAATCGCGGACAAACATACATACATACATACATACAGGTCAAACTGATAACCTCCTTTTTTTGAATTCGGTTAATAATGGAAGATATAAATAAATAATAATCCGTATAACTAACAATAAATAAATAAATAGAATCATAAAGTTTATCAAAGCTTAGACGAAAAATAAAAATATCTAAACAAAAACTTAAATAATTATAATTTGACTCATCATATGATGTTGCGACGTCGCAAAGATGCTTTTCCGTCGTAAACGGGTGATGCCCGAGACCCCAATCGCAATTCACCCATACTATGCTTCCCGCGGCTTTGTTCGGGTTAAAGTTTTGATTAGTACATTCTAGAGAGCACATTCAGGATAAAAAAAAGTTTACTGAGTGATTAAAAATAGTTACAGGGTTAACGCGTAAAAATAAATTCTTGAAATAAATGTATCCCTTAAAAAATCCAGTACTTTTGGGATAACATACTGGAATACTGGATACCGCTGTGCTATTCTAGACCAATAATTATTGTTGTGCAAAATATCATCAAGAGCCGTTCAGCTATTTTGCTGTGATTGAGGAACATCCAAACTTTTACATTTATTAAATTAATAAGAATAGGATTTTAGCGTAATAATATGCGCTTTACATGGTTTATAATGATTAACTGTAAAATAAACAGCAGTTAGTTGTGGTTGCAAGGTGAGGCCTTCAGCGCAGCGCTTCAACGGCCGATTCGCGACGCACGTCGCAGCCCGCGGTCCCGACGCCGCGCGCGTACACTATGCAACCGTCACAGTTACTCTATACGATAATTTTCTTTTCAACACACTTGCTCGTAAAGTAAGCGTTATTCTATTGAATTTAGAACTATAAACTGGGCTATAAGTCACGCGTGCATAATATATTAAACCCTAGTGCATAATATAATGAATCCTACAAAGTTGAATTGTACCTTTGTGCAAATAGCATGCGAGAAAACAGAGCATATTTTATTGGTCCGGGTTATACACTAAATATTTTCAGAAACAACAAAGAGGTTTTATACCACTTCAAATCCATATACATTTTTAAATGTTTGCACCTTATATTAGTAAAATAAATTTGTATATTAAACAAATTATTCACAATTTACAATCATTTGTCATAAAATATTAAAATATTTGCATTTACCACTCCAAATTAAACATTTTCACTTAAAATAGGCTGTATATGCTATACAGACATTGACACATTTGACGGAAAAAAAAATCTACGCGCATGCGCGAGGTTCGGCGCCATTTTTCAATCACAATTCACAGCTTTGTTATCAAGTGCGTTTGTTATTTTATGACCACGTATGTCTGTCTTTTACTCACAAGTGTGTTGAAAAACGTCGTATGTAACTCGTGAGCGTTGCTAATTTGTTACATAATATACTATTATTGCTGTATTTTGTTTACAATGTATCTTATAGTATTTTAATTCGTAATATAACAATTTTTAAGAATAAGAACACGAAAATCGTTTGGTTTTTGTACATTTTATAATAGATTAAGAACCAAAGATTACATTTTATATTTATTTTATCGTCTATGTATGCAGACATTTTATAAGTAATACATTTTTACATAATCGTAAGTATATTAAATTTGTCAGAAGATACGTTTTGAATAAACTTGGGATCTTTATTATATGTGTTAGGGTTTGTATTTCCGATACTTCACTCACGTTTTAGTATTTTGTAAATAAACTTCAGCGTAGTGTACGTGGGTGAAGTATCGAAAATCCAAACCCTAACATACTGTAGAAGCATATTCATTTAGTAATGAAGTTAGTTTTATGAATTATACTACAACTTTGTAAATACACTTAAATATGTAAATTAGGGAGCAAAGTGTATAAAATAAAAAAAGTATTTAGTTATAAGTAAAATAAATACAATGCGTTTGATGCTTATGGCGTAATTGACTTATTCATCATCATCACAACTCCGTTTGATGAGCCCACTGCAGGGCTATGAATCTCTCCTCTGGGTGACGAGGAGGTTTAGGCCGTAATCCAGCAAGCTGGCCCAGTGCTGGGTGGTGGATGTCAGATATTTCAGGGTGCCGAAATGGCTTCTGAAAAACCCTAACGACTACTGTATACAAGTATACAGCACCCGGGACCGACTGCTTAGCGTGCCCTCCAAAGCACGGAGGTCGTCGTGAGAAATGAATGGTTGGCGGTCACCCATTGCCGCGACTCAATCGCAACCGGCTGCCAAATCGGCTTCCCAGTGCCGGAACGCAAACGGGTCTCATGACCGCATGGCGTTCTGGATCCAGCTCGCTCCCATCGACGAGATCCTGGCTTTCGGCGCCGCTCTCGACGCCAGCCCTGAGGGTTTCAACGGTGCTCTTCCGGTCCTAACCAAGTTCGCTCCCCTCATCAGGAAACTCCAGCAAACTCAACGTTTCTAAACGTAGTCCTTCTTTCCAGCACTCCTATCTCAGAGTGAGTCTGATCACTCTAGATAATCTCTTAGTTTCAGCTTTGTCATTTCTGCTAGTCTTAGCTTCTGAATTTTTCGCTTTCAGTTCCTTTTGGTGGCAGCCGTCCAGATGCCACTCACTGCGCAGCCTCTTTCACCAATTGGCTGTCGCTCCGACGATGATCAGTGGCCTTAATCAAGGTAGGTCAGTAAAGGGGAATGTTTAGTGGGTATGCTCAGCCGGATCTGAGTGAGTCTCGTGGCCGAACTTTCGGTCCCCACACTATCTGGGCACTCTATACTCCGTTAGCCACTGGGGTTAACAGCATATAGAATGCCCATTCATCCGTAACAGGATTCATGCTCCTCCCGCTAGAGCTTGCTTTAGTGGGTGAAAAAGACTTTCTTTGGCGGAAAAACAAAAAAAAAAAGCTTAACCTGCTATATTGTTTGATATGCACAGTAACCACGGCGCCACGACGACTTTATTGACTTCTTATTAGACTTATTATTACTTTTAAATATTGTGATTTTTATTTAAAATTTCATTATAAAACAGTTTGACAAAGGCAACTGAAATTTTGCAAACATTATGGTTTTCCAAAAATATTAGGCTTTGGAAAGAAGAGTGAAGCATATATGATTCTAGATTAACACATAAGTAATTTTTATAATTCATTATAACTTTAAACATCTATTTTTACTTTCAAACAATGATTGCCGGTAAACTATAATTTTCATAGTCATTTCTTTACTCTACATCATTTAACCTTTGCATACAAAGTAAGGCAACGAAACACATTGAAACATTGCAGCCTTGCCTACACTGTGGCGCGGTTGTTCTTTCTCCTTTGTGATGGTAATGTGTCTCCTTGCTCACTACTATATATCGCAGAGTGTCCGTTGTGCCGAGGATCCAGTTCAAGTGTGACGATTAGTGTGACGAGTTCCAATTAACTTGTACAACATTCTTAATTTAAATATGAGTTTGCGGTGGTCTGCTGTGTTTGTGTTTGTAGTTGCCGTAAGTTTTGTTTTGTTGGTAAATATTTTCTTTTTTAGACGGAAAGCTTTTTAGATGCTCTTCATAAAGTTCGCTGCTGAATGCAAGTACAAAACAATAGTTACATATAACATAATAGGAGTGTAATGGTATACAGCGGTGTAAACTCGAGGTCCTGGGTTTGTATCCCGTATTGGGTTTGATAATTATGTTACGGGTTTATTTATTTATTTACACATTTAATATATAACTTGATAATGACAGAAGGGCCAGTTAGCAGTGTCCACTAATGCTAGAGATATAAAACCAGCAAGTTACGAATGTAGGCTATTTATCTATTAACCTAGTTCTTCATAAAAATTATATTTAGATTGAATAATTTAGTGTGAGTGTTGATTTCAATTAATTAAATTAAATTATTAATTATTTTATATAATAGATTTAAGCATTTTGTTACTATGATTTCACCAAATTGGGTGAATGTAAGGCATTGCAATATCTCAACATCAATAGATAGGTACTATAGTTGAATTGTTTTCGAATGATTTTTCGTGACAGTTCTCATTTTCCATTACGCGCAAACTATTTACAACAAATAAAATATAAATTGGCGAGTTAAGAAAATAAAAACTATGTCAATAAAATTGTTTATTTTAAAATTATAAATTGAACTATTAATAAAGTGTAATTGTTATTATTAACTGTAAATAAATTAAGTAAATGTCATAAAAATATTCATCTTAAATAGACAGATTCAAAGAAACGGAACGTTCAGTTGATAGTGATTGACACTACTGAATCGACATTGAATCGATGAATATGAGCGGCCATCTTGTAATCGGAAGTTTGTATACATTTTTTCACCAACCGATTCGATACGTCAAAGCCATCGAATGGAAGATCGAACAATTTCATTACGGTAACGTCACAAAGATTGTCAATTGTGAACTGTCACAAAAACCACTTGAAAAGAATTCAACTATAATGAAAAATACACCATTTAGTTGGGTTAGTCAGGTTAGTTGCCTTAAGTTTTCACGAGTAACTATAAATATAACACCATTCAACTGGATTACTCGTGTGCCTTATAAACATACTAGCTGGTGTGCGCGACTTCATCGGCACAGGAATAATATTTCTAGTACGTTGCCTCCTCCAAGGTCTTATCTATCATCAATATAAACATTAAATATGAAGAATCTTCTTGTACGTTTAAGAACAAGCATGTTTAAGTCCTAACAATAAACTTACCAATATTCATATAAAGCAAAGTGCGTACGAGTATGTAACTAATACCATGCTTTTTAATACATACAATATTTACAATATGATCATAAATATAGCCTATATGTTCTTCTGATGTATACATTATTAGGGTGAAACAGTAACAAACATTGATACGAACAAACTGTCTCGTATATTATTAGGTAGCTGGATTCTATGTTTTAACTCTGCGTTACGTTATCTTTACAACGGCCACGGGGTCCATGATCCGACCGTTAATTATGACCATGTTAAGAAATAGAATATTGTACTCCATATATCCGTCTAAAAAAAGAATTTAGTTTAGCAAAAACTATACGTAACATTGTACATTTATTTGTAGGTGTGCCTGGTTGAAGCGAAGCCGTTCTTCAGCCCGCTGCTCCTTGAAGCTTTGTAAGTATTTTGCTTGCTTTTATTTCTGTTTAAATACTCTGGTCCCAGTTTGTCATGTTCGTGTTGTGCACCCATAGCTCACCTACTACGTAAGCAATTTGGTTGTAGCATGACATTGACTCTCACAATTAGCTGTCTTGTGTTTATTTTCATGCGATGGTCAATTTGTACTGTACCTTTTTGTATTAATTCGTATAATTCTGACTGAAAAAGAGTGCCAAGAGTTTTTTTCTGTCGGCTTTCTTTTTGTCTCTTGGTCTACTATAATATCTTATTATAGTAGACAAAAATGAAGTATATTTTTCTAGTCTCACATATATTATTGTTTATTTTGTATTGGTGTCCCTCAGGCAAGGCGGCAACGTGTCGTCTGCGCTGGCGGCGCTGTCGGCCGAGCACGCGGCGCACTCCCTCGCCGGCCTCGAGCAGCTCGGCGACCTGGCCACCGCTTGTGAGTAGCCCCATTACCACCGTAAAGTAACTAGTATAAGATGCAGACATCAGCTAATATATGAGCATCATCAAACGGTCGTGTCTTTTTTTTTTTTTTTTATATTGTAAGGATAGGACGTTTGTCTTCCATGCCACCTGATGGAAAGTGCGCATGAAGACTATGGTGTTACACGTCCATCCACGAGAAACCTATTCAATCGACACTTAAAAGTTCCAGGACTGTAGTGGTCAGGAAAAACAGACGCAGGCAGATTGTTCCACACCTTGGCAATCCGTACCAAAAAGGAACTATCGAAGCGTTTTGTTCGACTTCTTGGTATATCCACTATATACGGATGGAAATTCTGTCTGCGTCTGGTAGTCCGGTGGTAAAAAGGGGTGGGTTCAATTTGGTCAAAAAGAGCACTCGCACACTCACCAAAATGTAGCCGATAAAATACTGTCAAACAAGCAACCTTACGACGATGCTCCAGCGTCTGCAATTTTTTATTTGTAAGGTTGTTGTTATTTATGGTTGTCTGCGGCCGCTCCCGAGTGTTTGTATTGCGCTGCCCTTGTTCCCTCCCCCGCACTCGTGCGGGTAAGGTCCCAAGTTAAGCTCATTCGGAAAGTTTTCTCTTGTGGAGGCTGTGTGGTCTCGGGGCTAATTCATCTGCCCTTTTCAGGGCGGACCCGACTGCTGCCGGCCGAAGCATCGCTGGTCAGGTGGATACGTAACCGTGACAACTAAGCCTGATCGTCCGCCGTTCACCGGCAATAGGTCCGTACTAGGTCGTTTTCTTTTTCAGCGCAGTTTGTCTTCGTTAGACTTTCTTTCAGCCCAGCATTATGTCTTGTCACCCTGAGTGTACCGAGCATCAATGCGAAATCAATCGTAGTCGTATTTGTAATCTCAAGAGCGACAAACAAGCCCTTCAGGGATGGTCGCAAGAATACCAAAGGGAAATCGCCAAATTGAAGGAGGAATTATCAGCTCGTCCCTCGTCTTCAGATTTCAGTCAGTTGTCCTCAGATTTCAGTCAGCTGTCTTCTGATTTCAGTCAGTTGTCCAGCGAAAAACAATCACTGGAAGCTCAACATGCAGCCGAGAAGGCTGCCCTTCTCGCTCAAATTGAGTCCTTGCGTAGGCAATCGTCCGCTTGTCCTCAGGTCGCCTCTTCTTCTCAGGGGTTCCAAACTGATTCTCCGGCGTCTCCAGATTCATCAGAGTTCGTCGATCCTTTTTCAGATTGCATGTCGGTAGATTCGACCGCTTGCAAACGGAAAACTACCCCGCCAGGTAGTGATTCCGACTCCGTTCCTTTAGTTCCAGAATCTCCTGCTCCGTTCACAGAGGTTCGCAAAAAGTCCAAGTCTAAGAAAAAGAAGCAAGATGCTTCTTCAACTTTTGCACCATCCGTTTCAGCTGCTCCAGCTGCTGTTCCTGCTCCGCAAAATGTCGCACCAGCGTCTGCTCCTGCGCCTTTTGTTTCAGCAATCCCGGCGTCACAGCCTGCGTCGCAATCAGATTCGGCTCCGCCGAAAGTCAAGTCTCCGCCCCCCGTCTTTCTACAGGACAAGAGCCGCTGGACCGAGGTCTCAGCTCTCTGCGGAACGCACACCCCGAAGATCCAGTATAGTAAGGCATCCAATGTGGGTGACTCTATTAAGGTCGTTGTCTGCTCAATTTCTGATTTCAGGAATTTCACTCGGCTTCTTGCTGACAAGAAGCTCGAGTACCACACTTACGCCCACCCTGAGGAGCGTAAGATTCGTGCCGTCTTTAGGAACGTGCCGTTCGAGCTCTCGAACGAGCAAATCCAAGAGGACTTGTCTTCTCAAGGCTTCCCCGTCGAATCTGTGCACAAAATGCACAGCCGCCGAGGCAAGCAGTTCCCACTTGCGCTAGTAATCCTAGCGAAGAGCCCGCAAGGGCAGTCCATTTTCAGAGGCAAGCTCACCGTGTGCGGTCTCTCCAACATCCGAGTCGAAGCTCCAAACAAGCGTGGTTTCCCAGGTCAGTACCACCGCTGCCAATTGTATGGTCATGCGGCGGCAAACTGTTTTGCTTCCCCTAGGTGCGTCAAGTGCCTAGAACCGCATGGGACTAAGGAGTGCTCTCGCACTCCCGAATCGCCCACCGCTCTGTCCTGCGTCTTGTGCGGCCAGTCAGGCCACACAGCAAACTTTCGCGGCTGCTCCAAGGCACCGCGTGCTGCCAGGGCTACCGTGAAGCCCATCGAGAACTGGAGAGAGCGACCGCAGCCTAGCTCGGTCGCTCCTCCAGTCAGTTCAAAGGCCCCTAAGGCCTTCACCTCTTTCGTTTCAGGTCAGCGCAGCCGGGACGCGACTCAATCGCAACCGGCCGCCAAATCGGCTTCCCAGTGCCAGAACGCAAAAGGGTCTCAAGACCGCATGGCGTTCTGGATCCAGCTCGCTCCCATCGACGAGATCCTGGCTTTTGGCGCCGCTCTCGACGCCAGCCCAGAGGGTTTCAACGGTGCTCTTCCGGTCCTAACCAAGTTCGCTCCCCTTATCAGGAAATTCCAGCAAGCTCAACGTTTCTAAACGTAGTCCTTCTTTCCAGCATTCCTATCTCAGAGTGAGTCTGATCACTCTAGATAATCTCTTAGTTTTAGCTTTGTCATTTCTGCTAGTCTTAGCTTTTATTTTCTCGCTTTCAATTCCTTTTGGTGGCAGCCTTCAAGGATGCCGCTCACTGCGCAGCCTCTCTCTCCAATTGGCTGTCGCTCCGATTATGACTTATGGCCTTAGTTAAGGTGAGTTATGAAGGGGGATGTTTAGTGGGTATGCTCAGCCTATCTGAGAGAGTCACCACACTGTCTGGGCATTCTATTTGCCATTAGCCACTGGGGTTAACAGCTTATATATATGAAGGTCATTATTGAAGATATGAGGACAACCACTCTGGATATGGGGTAAACCTATCTCTCTCAGACACCAGTGGTTGCGGGATCGATTCCCGCATGAAACAAGAAAAAAATGTTCGGGGCCCGGGCGTTTATGTATATTGTGTATATATATTTTATATTCCAGGTTCCCCCCTAGTTTGGTATTTCATAACACAAGCTTTGCTTACTTTGAGGCCATGTAGTTGGTGTGATGGTCTGGGGATTTTATTTTTATTTATTTATTTTATTATGAGATACTAGAAATAGTTTTCAGCACTAATTAATTAATAATATGCGCAAGAGTCACTGCGCCTTGATTTACTATACCTACCTGTTATGTATATTAGTCATATTTGTCTCAGCGTACATACGTAGTATGGTTTTGATTCTGTAACATCTTCGGCAAGAATGCCACAAGGAACGAAGCTCAAATTCAAATTTCAAATTCAAATTCAAATTATTTATTGCATAAAATATGGTACATTTATGTTGTTAGGTGTTTCGCTATTGACCGCATATTTTACTGTTTAACAGCATGCATATTGTGACTTATACTAGGGTTTAATAACATGATTTCATTTTAAAATATTTGTTAAGTAAGTCTATATTAAGATATCGTTTTACATTTCAAAAATTCATTTAGTGTATAAAAACATTTATCTTTCAACCACTTTACAAGTTTTAATTTATTTATCGTCAATAATTTAAATTGTTCTGGTAATGCATTAAAAATTCTTATGCACATTGCATAGCTCTGCTTGTGATATAGTTGCAAGCGCGGTGCATTATTGTATATCAATCTTTCACCATGTCTAGTTGCTTTGGCAACATCTTTAGCACGAGTGAAATAGTTTGGGTTAGATTTAACAAACATAGCAGCTTCAAAGATGTACATACATGGCAGTGTCATAATGTTTAATAATTTGAAAAGTGGTTTACAAGGTTCATCCGGCTCCTTACCTAACATTGCCCGAATGCACTTTTTTTGAGCAATAAAACATTTATGGCTGTCAGAAGAATTGCCCCATATTAGTAAACCATATTTGAGATTTATTGCGACATATCCATGATAGGCTGTTAAGACCGATGACAAGGAACATGTCTTTCTTAGCCGTCCTAATACATAAACATAGCTCATTAATTTATTACATACATAGTCTATGTGATGTTTCCATTTTAAATTTTTGTCCAATTTTATCCCTAGGAACTTAGTATAATCTACTTCATTTATATTAACATTTTCAAATTTAATGTCTAATTTTGATTGTATTTTGTTTGTATTAAATCTTATAAAATTTGTTTTTGTCAAGTTCACACTAAGATTATTATTAGATAGCCATGTCATTATTAATTTTATAGTATTGTTTATGTCATCTTCGTAGAATATATTTTTATTTTTTGTTATAATTACAGCTATGTCATACGCAAACAAGAAATATTTGTGATTTGTCAAATCAGGTAGATCATTAATATACAGTAAAAATAAAAGGGGGCCTAGAACACTTCCTTGAGGTACCCCTGTCCTAACTTCCATTAGTTTTGATTTGTAATGTACAATTTCTTTATTGTGGTTAAGGAAATGTGTTTCTACACACTGCTGTCTGCCCGTTAGATAAGTTTCAAACCATTTTAAAACATTGCCTCGGATTCCATAATTTTCGAGCTTTTGAAGTAGTAGGTTGTGACAAACGAAATCAAAAGCACGAGTCATATCGAAAAATATACCAGTGGTTTCTATCCTACTATTCAAATTATTAACCACTTCATTGACTAATTCAAACACGGCAGTAGTTGTATTTTTATTCTTTTGAAACCCTGATTGTTCTTTACATAATATTCCAAATTTTGTTATAAAGTTTGAAAGTCTTTTTTTCATGGCTTTTTCAAAGGTCTTAGAGAAAATTGTTATTAGTGATATGAGACGATAATTACAAACTTTATATTTTTCACCTTTCTTGTAGATTGGCTTTACGATTGACTTTTTAAATGCATCAGGGAACTGGCCCTCAGAAAAAGACAAGTTTACTAGAAATGCTAGTGGCGCTGCCAACTCAGAACTACAAAATTTTATCACTTTTGTACTTATATTGTCGTAACCTACAGAATTAGTGTTTTTCAATGATTTTATTATGAGGACGACCTCCTCTGGTGATACGGGTTCTAAAAACATAGAATTTTTTATAACTGTACGGTTTGTGTTGAAAACAGTTCTTGCTTCATGAGTTTTTACAAAATTAGTTAAGAATTTATTGAACTCTTCCGCTATTTCCTTTGGGTCTCGGATAATTTTACCATTTTCATTTATTTCGTTGATGTGGTTATCGAGTAAATTTATAGATTTCTCTTTTATTACCTCCCAAGTAGCCTTGCATTTATTTTTAGATTTTGCAATTAACTTGTTATAAGCTATTTTTTGTGCGGTGTTAATACATTTACGCAAAAGTTTTGAATAAGACTCGTATTTAATCTGAGGTTTTGTTTTGGTAGTATTTAAATCTAAAAAATCTTTTGGTCCTACAGCACTGCTTGAGTCCTTTTGTTACCCATTTGGGGCATTTGTAGGGCGTTTGAAGGGAAAGCAAAGATCATAAAAAATATTAAATATGTCAAGAAAAGATGTCATGGCTGTATTCATGTCGGTGTGTTTATAAATGTCAGGAAAAGATAAAGCAGCTAAGCACTGTTTAAACTTAATTAAATTTTCATTAGAATAATCCCTTATAAATTTGTAATATGTCATGGGTAATATTTCAGTTTTTTTCACAGGGACGTACAACATTTGTGCTGTGTTATGATCGGATAGCTCCAGACTCAATAATTCCCCCCTGGCATCTTCAATGTTACTAACAAAATGATCAATACACGTTTTCAGTCGTGTAGGTTCTTTTATATGTATTGTAAGATTATAGTTCTTTGCCATTTCTTTTAATCCATCACTACCCTTTGAAATTTTCAGCGTGTCTATGTTAAAGTCACCTACAAGTATAATATTGTATTTAGATTTACATAATCTAAACAATAATTTGTTCAATTGCGTTAAAAACAAAACGATAAATGCATATTATTAAAGTATTAATTCCCAAAACCTCAATACCGCAGCATTCGAAAACAAAATCTTTAGCAAAAGTATTAATAATGTCAAGTGGTTTAAAATTTAAGTGATTCCTCAAGAGTATGCAAACTCCACCATGGTTTTTGCCATTTTCCCTGCAGTATGTTGAAGCCACTCTATAACCTGAGATGTTAACATTATTCTGGTTAGCCTTATTTATAAAAGTTTCTGAAAAGCATACAATATCCGGCATTTTTTTGTCGTTTTTTAAATTTACTAATGTTATTTCTATTAATTTTATTTTAGATAAAAGTCCTGCGATGTTTTGATGAAATAATATTAGTTTGCTTTCTTGATTTTTATATATTTTTGGCCTTTCCATGAAAAAACTTGTCAGGAAAATGGTCACTTTTTAAACATTGATCTTTTTTAATTTTTGGAAAATAATAAGGGATTGTACCTTTTTTAATTGGAGCCGGAAAACTTGTTTTATTTCGTTTTGAATTAGTATGTGTATGTGCACCTTTGTCATGTTTCATAAAAAATAGATACTTATTGTTGTAATCAATTTGGTCAATAACAATATTAATTTTCTTACATAAATCATACCAAGCTAGACAGTCATTTATGTTCAAATATTTACAATTTAAGAAGTTCCTACTGATCATGTTATTTGATTTATTTTCGTTTTGGAATATGTTCTTAAATACACTTAAAACTAAAACACTACACATTGTTAGTTTTTTTAATACTGCACTAAGTTCAATAATGACTTTTGCGGGGTTTGAGTCATGCTCGCCGACAGAAATAATAATATGATCACCCTCTTTGGGTTCAAACCAGTTAAACATTTGTAAAATGTCTTCTGTCTTGGCATTTGGTTTAATAAATGAAAATATTTCATATTTCACGTACGGGCTTCTCAATCTTGATCTCATTATATTAGCTCGTAAGTTCTTGCACTGTTTCCCACCTACAATGTATATACTTTTAGTTGACTTCAAGTTCAGTTCAGGTGAGTTTTTACTGACTGATTAGTGTGCTTCTAACTTTTCAGATACTATTTGTTGCATCAATGGTTGAGAACTAATCTGCAGAGCAGGGATAATTTTTTCTTTTTCCAGCACAAGGAGTGGCGGCTCAGAGTCTTCTGATGACGCCTTTTGATAACTCGAGGCAAGTGTTTGTCGACGACCTTTATTCGGCCTTTCCTTTTGTTTTGGTGTGCACCTTATTGCTGATGTCTGTATATGTGGTTTATCACATTGTTTAGTGCAAACAGTCTTTAGCAAATGCACTTGACGAGACAATTGTGATACATCTTTTTTCAGACCGAGGTTTTCAATAATTATATTTTCCATTTCTATATAGGCACTTTCTAGCTGCGTTTTTAAGTCATCAATTTCTTGTTTTAATTCTATTACTATTTCTGGGTTTACATTGGTTGGTAGGTCAAAGCTTTTAGAGTACGAGTCAAGGTCTACAGAATCTAAAGACAAATTGTGATCTAACGACTCACAAGATTCCGTCTTATTATAATTATTTTTTTGTGTTTTTTTCCTTTGTGTAATATTTTTTTTTGCATCGTGTAAAGTAGTATCCTTTAAATCCTCCGTGTTAGTTACTTTTTGACTAGATAGTTTGCGAATACATTTCAAACATTTCCAATTCTTTTTATGCTCGGCCGTTATAGTATTATAAAATCTTTGTAGACACATTCTCGCATTCTATATGGTATTTATGTGAACATTTAGTGCATGTCAGGAACTCATTATCAGAAATATTTTTTTTGCACTTTAAACATTTTTTTAAATTGGGTGTCATTCTTGTTATTTTATTATATTGTCTTAAATTATTATTAAATTCGATAGTCAAATGTGTTGAAAAAAAATTAAAATCATAAATATCAAATGGAAGTATTCCTCGCCGGGGTTCGAACTCGGACTTTCTCGATCGATCGCCGACTCGACGTCTTGTACCAATCGTCCACCGGTACTGTATGCTGCCACCACGAAATAGCCAGTCTGTATCTTCAAAGAAATGTTCAAATCAGTTGAACGAGCACAATTCCAATTATGGTGCAAAGTCCAAATAAAAGCTTCGAATCGCGCGTCACTTATAACCGTTATATGGATTCTTCTTTGTTCTTTAACTGAGATACGTTTACTGCACAAAATATGATTATTTTAACTTAAAATTGTTGTTTTGCAGATATTTGATTTTAGGAGAAATATTTTAATGTGATTTTCTACTGTTGTGATAACGCGAAGTAGGTTTTTGATGACGAATTACTTGCGATTTTATGTTGATGAGCGGTGATTTAGATGTCCGATTTATTCTGGAAGCACTGCACAAAACAATTCACCAGCAATTACACATAAACATTATAGCACTTATTAAAGTTATTTGAAATAATTTCACTGTTTAGCTCACTTTCTTATTTTTGAGAATTTATTTAGTACGGAGTCAACGTAAACCGTGCGCGATCGCCCGCCTTTTTTTCTCAAGGCTTTCTGTTGCTTTTATTTTACTGTGAATGATCTAATTTTAAAAATTCAAAGTATGTATATGTCGCAAACGATATTAATAATCAACGAATGCAGAGCATTAAAAAAACCGACATCACGTCAAAACTTTGGCTGAGTTATAATGTCATCAACGTAAACATACTCCGAAATCATACTTTCAAAAGTTGGAAATTTTCAATGAAGCACTCAACCGATTTCGATGAAATTAATAAGGGAACACATCTGAAGTCTATAATATGAAACAAGAATTTTCAAAATCGATTCACAATTGATCAAAATATCGTGTAACAAAGACACAAAAAAAAAAACATACTGTCGAATTGAGAACCTCCTCCTTTTTTAGAAGTCGGTCGAAAATTAGAATCATCGAAACAACAGAAAATTGTAATATTTTGCAATACAATTCAAATTTAATGAATGCTTAGTGTGAGATTAACTCTATGAAGCTTTGTGCCGCAAAGTGCAAGCTCATAAGTTTCTCTAAATAATAATATTGATTCCTTCTTTGTCCTGCGCTTGTCCTATTATTTGGACTCGGGTCTCACTTTGGTTCAGGTAGTTCTAGTGCAACTTGTATAACATGGTGTTCGCTAGTCTTTATTACATGACCTTACCATCTGAGACGGTTTTCAGTGAGTTTTTAGGTGAATGGTTCCCTTTCAAAGCTGCTTTTTATAACACGTTCCGTACTTTATTATGTCGAGTGATAACTTTTAAACAACTATAACCATGAGTTTATAAATAATAAAAATAATATTGATTATGCGTATAAAATGAAAAATACTGAACTGCAAAATGTTAGTACAATCAAATGTCCAGGAATCACGTTTTTCAGTGAATTATCATTTCGTTTGCACTAAGAAAATATAGTTAAAAATGCAAACGAACTCCCCGGATTCAATATCAGGACAGCAAAGCCTCTCAAGAATATAAGTAGCTTAAATATACTTTATACATCATAACATGTACGTAGCACATAAGAATACTGTAATCTGCGATCCTATATACGCTGTGCAACAAAAAAGATAAGAATCCGTTCATTCTAGTTTGTCCGTTACATTTGTACTACAACTAGGCTAAGAATGAAATGAAAAAATGTGTTAAATAAAAATAAAAAATCACCCGACCAGGACTCGAACCTGGGACCTCTCGTTTGCCGGACGAGTGCTCCCCCACTGAGCTACCGGGGCCTGGCGATAAATTCCTTAACACATTTTTGGTTTTACGTTATATTGCTAACGTAGCTCCATCAAATTTTTATTTATTACATTTTTCATTTATTTAAGAGTAATTAAATGCAAAAAAACTTTATCATATTATTAGGCTAAGAATTGCTCTTCCTGAATATGACGATAGATTAAAACTTATCACCGGACCACTTTATATTCAGCATTTTTAGTAAATTTATTTAAAATTGTAAATAATCACATAGATACAGATCAGAGTCCCTGGAAGATCAGAAAGACATCAAAAGCTATTTGATATACCCAAAACCTTTAATGTTTATTAATAATATACGTTTAATAAAATGTATGATGCCTTGAAATAACTCAATATAGTAAACCGTGTCCATTCATTTGAATGAAAGTTAATATTATATTTTTTTTTCAGTTTTCTCCCTGGGCTGAGCAGAGGTGTTATTTGAGCAAATCTTAAGAAGCAGAAAGCCAAATGTGACTATAGATAATGTGACACTTATAATTTGTATTTAAAGTACTATTTAGAAATATATTTAATTATACCAAATGCTAGAAATAAAATTTAAATTTTTACATAATTTTGTATTTTATTTTTAACCTAATTTGAACACAGCTGCTCATTTATTAATTTCATTTACTGATACAACAACTCAAAAAGAGAGGAAGACTCCAATAGATGTCCGCCCTGTGCTAGCTCTCCTTGAATACTCAGCTTGCAACACATTTTTTATTTGGGACAGCTTCTGTACAGGGCGACTGCTGACAAATTTTAGATATTGAAGGCGAGCACTCTGTGCTCGATTCTGATCGTGAATATGTTATAAAAGTAGGTACTTCATTTGTCACCAGAATTCCCTATAAATAAATAAAGAGACATTACTACACATTTCCCGACGCGCCGCCTCAGTCAACACGCACACAGTTGTGTTCCCGCCACACGCACATGAATTCTTGTTGCGTAATGAATTCTTTAAGTTTCGGTTAAGTTTACTCAATAAATAATTAATATATATTTTTGATTATATTCTTTCTCTTCATGATCTCAGTGATCTCAAACCATCACGTCCTCGAATTTCGAAAGTGACCCACCAGTCACCCTGTATACCTTCTTATAATAAATCAATAATAACACAAATATATTTAAAATTAATAATATTATTATTCTCAGTTGTGTTTGCTCGCTGTCACTACTCACAGTCACTGCATCATAACACAATGAACTTGTTATATTCCAATCCCTCATACCTTCTATACAAAATAATTACCAGAGTAATTAAGGGGCAAGCAATGATGCAACGATTTGGGTGGCCGCAGGTGTGAAGTTAGTTCTTCGTATTTGGTGGGAACGGCGCGGCGTCGCAACCAATTGGGTGGTCAATAGGTGTTGAATCGTACCAGCAGCAGACCGGACTTGAAGAAGCACATCTTGTCTCGTACTAAAAGCAATTAGTCGCTTAGTTTAAAATTAATTAAATTATTGTTTTATTTCACTATAATTTGATTTAAATGTAGGCACACTTTTTATTTTCGTCAGCGATTCGCACAGTAAATGCCAGTATTCTCCTCACCCCTATATTGTAATAACGCGCATAAATGTTATAACAAATGAAGTCAGATTTAATTATCTATCTGTTCCGTCAGAACTGTAGGAGGCTACCGTACGGTGTCCCATGGAGCGGCATGTATGCTCGCTGGTATGCCTCCCTGGGATCTCGAAGCCGAGGTTCTAGCGGACGTATACGAGCGACGCGCGGAGGCGCGCGTGTGGGGATTGGAGCCAGCCCCAGACGAAGTCCGGAGGTGGAGGAAGGTCGCCCAACGTACCTTGCTGTGGAGGTGGAGGAGGAGGCTCGAGGAGCCGAGCGCGGGTCTGCCCACATTGGAGGCTGTTCGCCCCGTCCTAAAAGAGTGGGTGAACAGAAGACACGGGTCGCTTACATTCCGGCTGGTGCAGATTCTGTCCGGACATGGGAGCTTCGGCAGATATTACAGCCTGATTAAGGTGATATATGAATAAGGAGGTACGTGTCAGGACGTATAAAACAGAATATAAAATTGGGGTAAAAGTTTGTTAAAGCTACAAAAAATATAGGGTAATTAGGGTATAAAACAAAAAATAAAATATAAGAATACAATAGACCAACACAAATTAATATTAATTTTTTCAGAGTCAAAAATGAAGATACTTTTGTGCAGTTAAAAACAATTATTAGGTCGGTAAAGTGGGAAAATACGATACTAACAATATGTAGAGCGCGTCGAAATGTGTGGTTTTACCTTTTTCAGGCTATCAATTAACACGTTACAATTTTACAATAAAGGCAAATTTTTTCCAATTTAGACTCAACATAAAAAAATTTTGCTCTATGTAGAGCTTAATTTGAGCTCTATTTGAAGAGCTCTGAAGGCTGATAAGAACCCTTACTAAACTAGAATCTTCTACGACGTCCGGTTGCCGAGCAATTCCAACTTCAAGGTTTTCGACTCGTACGAGAAACCTTTCTGGTCAGTCAAAGTAAAAATATGAATGACTACAAAGTAGTAAAACAAAATTTTTCCTATCACTAGGGACGGCTTTTCCAAACAAATC